>OZ019977.1:11289384-12489384 GCA_963970395.1 Ephialtes manifestator | reverse complement strand
ACCATCCGTCTGGAGATCCGACATCCAGTCCATAAGATCATCGTTCCTCTCCAGAATTCTATGAATATAAGGCTGAGGGACGCGGCTGTTGCCGATGGTCTGCAAGCCTCTTTGCGTAGAGAGTTCGCTTGGATAAGGTTGTGGAGTGGAAAAGGACAGCCAGATGCGAATAACTCTCGGATCTTGGCACCGCACGTACACCCGCATCCAACACATCCGCAGTCAGTGGATATATATCCCAGGCTCGGATTTTCCAGCTCGAGGATGAACATCAAGTAGAAGAAAAAGAAGATGAAGCACTCTATCATATGTTCTTGCTCTCTGTCTTTCGCTTCATCATCCACTTTATATTCTACTCTCTTCTCACTTCACTGTCCGAAACAATTCGGTTTTTTTCTTCTTCAAAAGTTAAGCATGTATACACGTATCCTTGCAACTAAAATTTTGCATCAATTAGAACTACTCCACAGCAAGAGAAAATAGTTTACAAATGCGTAAGCATAATTATATAAAAAAAGTTATAGTGTATGAAAAAGTTGCAAAGTATCATTTTTCACAAAGCCAACTATGAATAATAGTATTTATAATTTTTGACTTTCTCATAGAGGAAGCTTTGTGAAAATAGGAAATTCATGAGGAAGCAATGTGAAAAAGGCTTCTATTGATTGCGAGAAAACTATTTTGGCATATGCAATAATGGCAAGAAAGTAACTGATCTTTGCTTTTGCTATTATAGCGAAAATGTGGAAAATTATTTCCACTTGAAGAAGGTTAGCTGTGAAGTGGAAAAAAAAGTTCTGTAACAAGACTGAAGCATGATGAAGAAACGGCGAGTCGGCGCTGGTAGTAAGTTGGCTCTGGACACAAACCGGGGTTAGAGTAGGTTAGTGAAGTGCGGATAGGAAAGTGGTAGTTAGGAAACATGGCTGGAGAGGGAGCAAGGTAAAAACCCTCACAGGTGTACCTCGGAAATGGTACTAACTCATACAAAAATATTTTGAATACTTTTTCATTCAATAAATGTCCATATCTGTTCCTCAGACTGTCACCAAGACTTGAAAATTTCGGTTATAGTGATTCGAGATAATACATTGCGAAAAAAAAAGTTTGACTGGTCTAATTTAACGTACACCCTCATTCAACCGAATTTTTATTTGGCATAACAAATATTTTAGTGGTCGCAAATACATTTTAGTCAACTGAATCTTATGATTATTGAAGAAACTAAACATTTGGTTGTTCTAACGAAAAACTCGTTCGAACGAGGGCGTACGCTAATTTAGTTCTTTCAAACATATTTGTCTCTCAGTGTAGATTCTTATAACACGTGCATGAAAAGTGGAACTTTTCATGACAGTTTTACGGTTCGAAAATAGCTAATTTCACACTGGGATGAAAAGTTGGGCCCGCGCATGGGCAGTCTCTGCTTGCTTCACTTTTCACCCTTGGGAGAATTTTCGTTCACTTTCGCCCCTGTTTTACGGGACGAAAACGACAATAGCGACAGAGCAAAACATTATCGCGCTACGCAGCTACGTTCACTTTAGTTATCGAGCCCAACGTCCCCGAAGCAGACGAAAGCAGAAGGTTAAATTGTCGCAAATATTCAATCGCGCTCGATTTTGTCTCAAAACATCGCGTTTTTCGTTTAATAAAATGTTTGAAACTTATTGATGTGTATACGTCACGTTTATAAAACTATTTTTGTAACACGTGCATGAACAGCGGTGCTTTTCATGGCAGTTTTGCGGGCCGAAAGTGGCTAGTTTCATAGCAGTGTTGAAACGATAGGTTGGCGCATGCGCAGTTCGCGATTCCTTCACTTTCGACCCTAGGGTGGAAAGTTGGTAACCTCACTTTTCACTGTTCGTCCCGCAAAACTACCATTCAAAGCACTACTATTCATGTACTTGTTACAAAAAGAATGGTGTGCAACACGGGCCAAAATTGGCGTTTACGACTCGTGTCGCTCACGCTCGTCGCACTCACGTTCGTCGCAATCGCCAACTTTCGGCCCTTGTTGCACAATATACCATTTCATACATATAAATCGAATGCTTTTTTATAACTTTTTTCTCAAATCTATTTGTTGCTTTTCTTTGATACTTTTTTATTACATAGACATTTACGGTTTTTGTACAGTGGTGACTCTGGTGATTAACTTCACACTCGTCGCAATGGCCAACTTTCGGCCCTTATATATATCTTTTCACCTATATCTTTTTAATAAGGGATCAGTAATGAGTCGCACTGAGCTGCTTGTAATTACAAATAAAAAGGAAGAAATCGTAGCCAAGAATTTGCATTGTCTTCCATTTGCCTGTCTTGACAAATGCAGTATGAAACCGCCTAGTTTCGCACATGCGGTCACAACTGGATGACGGGTGTCACGAACGAATAATAAGACAAAGTTGAAACACTCTATCTCCCTTTTCTCGGTGCCTACCTTCAGGTTTGTCATCAATTTTCCACTATGGCCATCTCATTCTTAGTCAAATGACTACACTAAACCTGACTGTTGAAAATCATACCGAGTCCAGACTACTGCCGACAGTTATACATCAATCTACTATATCTTTGGTTAATACAGTATATAACCAGACATTTATATACAGTGGCTTTAATATACTCGGTAGTAAGTTTCCCCCCGGTCTATCTCGATTCTGTTTCATCTACTTTCGAGTACGAGCGCCTTTAGCTACACCGACAGCCCGCCAAGCCGTTGCCCCGTTTCGCTTCTACCGTCCGTCTATTCGTCTCCGGCACAGCAACGGTGCAGCTACTAGTCCAGCAGTACCACCGAATCACAGCCTCAACCCCTCTTTCCTTTCACTCCTTGCCTGCCACGGCCAATTTCAGACCCGCCGCATTTGTCTTACTTGCCAATTGCAACTGGCTGCGCTTCTAGAGCTTGCCGCGGCTGTTTCTATGCTTCTGTTCCGTTCTAGCCATGATTGCGCTGTGTAGTGTCCGTGCATACGATGCAGTCTACACTTTCGCTTAGCTATAACCACCCAGCATTTTGCAGTCAAAAGTCTTGGAACTGGGAGTTCGAGATTGGAATTGCAATTAGGGTGGATGCACCGGTTAAACTCACTGCTGGAATTCTCCTTAGTTTTCTTGTTATTTTCAGTAAAAGTGAACTCAGTATCCGCAATTCTCTCAATACGCGCAAAAATGTCAAATTATTCGCTATATGCACGAAGACAACTAGTGCCATGGAAAGTCGCTTTGCGAACTATTGGAACGATACTTTATACGTCACAACATAGAAAACGGTGAATGTATATTTATTTAGTAAATATTTATTGACTGTCAGTCTCATAATTCGAGCAAAAAAGAAAGGCAACTCGATAATGTATAGTGTGAAATATTTTCATTCGCATCGTACGTGTATTTTATGAGAAATAATATAATTATTTGATTTGACAGCTCGAAGAGGTTAAGAGGTTGGAAATTGGACTGCAAACGTGCTTTGCAGCTATAACACATTCCATTTCCTGCAATTCCCGATTAAAGGCAAAAGGCGAGGCACTCGCAGTGTCCCAAGTGTGTCGAGTCGAAGAAAATAGTCGAAGCGGAACGCCTCCTAGCCAAATATGTGCCAGTGTATTATAATTCGACAAATGTCAGTTATGAAGCTTCCATACAAAGTACATTTAGAAGAGCATATTAAAAAAAAACATTTTGTTTTTGCATACCGTGACGGAGCAAACATAGCATAAGTATCATGTGGAGAAACAGATAGAAAAATTACTCCAAAGGAAAACGATAATACGAACGAGCAAAGGAAAAAAAAATACGCCGGAAAAATATTGTTCCAACAATCCCACGGTCTGTCACCCCGAGCGTCGGCGTCACTCCCCCCCCCCCCCTTTCACCTCTATGCACATAGTGAATACACCGAGAAAAAATATTTGGTAATATCAACTAAAATTATCTATTCAACATTTAATTATTTCAATCAACGCAAATTTACTTTCCTTACAACAAATATGTACTTCATTCAATTTTTCAGTTTTTTTATTTCCAACATATTTGTTTATTCGTATCAACTTTTACTGTGCAGTGGACACAAAAAAAAATATTTTATTTGTTGCTACTAAATACAGTTAAGCACCGAGAAAGTTCCGAGCAAAAAAGAAGCTCAACAAATATCATTATATAGATTATTTTATTATTCATTATTTTTATAAAGAAAACTGCTTACCATTAAGAAACGTATGCGAGCGGGCAAAATGGTATTAATAAGAAAATATAGTTGTTTTTACACGTTTAATGAAACCATCAGTGTGAATCAATGATTGTACCAAGAACTTCAATAAACTTTAAAAAAAAAAAAAAAAAATATGTGTTGCTCCGACGGTCTCCAGAGTTAAGTAGCATTATTTGCGGTCATAACTTGGATGGGTGACCGCTTAGCCGCGCACTGGTTTGCGCGCCAACTGCTGAGTGGGAGGCAGTTTCTGAGCTTCTAAGGGATAATGAGGAATATCTCAATATTTTTTTTTTTTTTAATCAACATGTCGACTGAAATAAATGAAATAAATATTTCTTAGATTTGAATATATTTACTATTCAATATGTATATTAATTACAAATAAAAAAATTTATTTGAAGTGAATGGAAGTCTAGTAGGTCGGCATTTAAATAAGAATTTTTATTTCCTATGCGTAGGTTCTAGTCCCGTTAACAAGATCTCTTTTCTGGGTGAAATAACTACACAGATTCGGCTTGCATTCTGAGATAATACGCGGAAAGATGGTACAATTGGGCTAAGCTTTTGGCTTCCCGAAACTCAAAGCCGTTTATTCAGGAGTACCGGAAAACCAGAAAATGAGGTTAGGTGCGAGAGAGACAGACCTATAGACGTTTAACATTGGGTGAAGTAATTCCCACGGGTGTATCACTGCGTCTTAAGATGATCATTTTTTTTCTCAGTGTGCACCAGGCACAGGTTAGGAGAATATCAATGGTGGAGCTGGTAAACATATAGAAAAGATCACTGCGATAAACGTTAGAAGACTTTCCAATGTATGTTTTTAAAGAAAATTGTTAGTGCAATTGCGATCAACAGCAGAAAAGAAGATCAATGTATATGACACTTACTATAACAAATTACGTCTAGCGTCAGCCTTGAGCCAGTAACAATACGGTCGCTGATATCTGTTTAATTGTTTCAATACGTGCAAAAATGTCAAATTATAGGTAGCAATGACGTTCTGAAAAAATAAATTCTTTACAGAATCGTAGACATTCGATTATTTTCAAATACACTCAAGTTTTTCCATTTTTTCGGTCAGAAATCACTGTAGCCTCCCCTTAAGATGATCATTTTCTTTGTCAGCGTGCTGGCAAGCGTATGGAAAAGATCACTACGATAAAGATTAGAAGATTTTTCGATGTAATTTTTTAATACAATTAGTATCAATTGGTTGCGATTGCAATCAACAGCAGAAAAAAAAAACTTCGATATACATGACATCTACTATAACATATTACGTCGAGCGTCTGCCATGAGCCACTAACAAATGGCTCGCTGACACCTGTTAAATGACCCTCTGAATGGAGCGATAAGCGCAATAAAATGCGCAGTTTGCCGCAACGAATTTTTCTTTCCACAATTCCGCGTACCCGGGGAACTAATGACAGTAGCAGTAGCAGTAGCAGGCGGATGGATTGAACTAGTGTATAAAGCGTGATAGTGCAGTGTCGAAAGATTGCATTGACGCGAACTCAACTGACCCAAGCCTATCAATTCTCTATTCACTTCATTGAGTTCTCGCGTGCGTACGTGCATGTGCGACGGCAAAAGGTAGTTTGAAGGGAGCGCAACGGGAATACTTGGCAGGAGTGGTGCTGCAGCGAATGAGATCAAGCTAAAGTGCGACAGAGTGGTTTATATATAGGTATACATGTAGTGACCTATTCTCAACTATAGGTACTATTCGGTACCGTTCGATACCTGTATATGTTGGACCCGCTATTATACCACTACGTACGCACGTACACTATACGGTATCCTGAGTTATCTTCGATAGTTCCAATCGAGTCGAGTCGCTTTGCTCCTCACGCTTGCCTTCCAATCGTATCGACCGCCCTCCAGCACTTCGCACGCACCAGCAGGTGATTCTGGTTCACCTCAAACGAGATTCGTCCACATATATAGCATAAGGTCCAAGGAACTAAGTTTCACCAGTTTACGACAGATCCGGCAAGAAAAGTTTCACAAGTCAGCCGACATCGATGGCTAAAGATTTTTTAAACTTGCAAAGTAGAACTTTGCACATAGCTTCATTAATTTTCATTTGTCACAAAGCCACCGTTATGAGTAAGCTTATTTATTAATTTTGGCTTCGTCATAGAGGAAATTTTGTAGGAAAATGAAAATGAATGGGGAAACAATGTGCAAAGTTCTACTTTATAACTTTTTTCGTTACCTGTATAGTTCTTGAAAAATTCACAACCATGTAAAATCCAAACCGCTTTACCGATCACGACCAAATTTAGTAGTAAAATTCGAAATTCTGTAAAATCCAAACCGCTTGATAGATTTAGCTCAAATGCAATACCGACTGTTTTTTTACATTGCTTTATTTGCTAAGAACTATTTAAAATTACGACAGCTCGAGAGCAATCAGACTTTTCGAAAAATTGCAAATCTGACAAAATGCCTGAATTTCTTTGTAATTTTTTACAAAGAAAGGCGCGTTGCTCCTCTACCAACACTACTTTTACCAGCTCTAGTTTTAAATTTATATTAAACTCAAACCATTAGAACTTAACTCGTCAACTTTTATTATGAATAAAATTTATATTTATTGTTAAAAAAGTGTATATGACTACTCAATCATCCAGTCGCTTCCTCCAACACCTGAGGCGGCACAATTCGTTAAAAAATGGAGGAATAAATTTAATAAATTTTCTATTGTTGCGACGTAAAAAAAAGAATCAAAGCCATGTCGTAACGTTATTATTATTTATAAATGGTAAGATAATATTACTATTTTATATTATGGTCAGTTTTCACATTGGCCTTATTGGGATGTGAACTCTCGTGACATAAGCGTAATATTCGGTGGATATAAACATCTTTTTGGCTCCCAGCAACGTTCATATCAGTGATCTCGTCAGCCCAGAACTGTCATTCCGCTTGATGTCGTGCCGCAGTGCTATCCACGTTGCCGTCAAATGAACTAACACAAGAATGCTTGCTAATGATGCATTTTATATGCAGTTGTTATATTTGTTGTAAGCAAATATAAAATTAATAAAACTTTATAATTACCGAAATAAATGGAGCGGTTGTTGCGATGAAATGTGGATCAAAGGCACTAAACGCAATAACATCTGCAACATAAATTCATTCGAAACCTGGCGGTTTCTTTGTGAACTATACGACGCGGTGGCACGGAGGCGACGAAAAGTATTTTGGCGTAAAAATAACGAGCGTTCTGTGGAGGCATGGCGAGGGGGCGGCAGCAGAAAAGTAAGAAAGATAAACGAAGTTGAAAAAAGATGACAAACGAACGTGTGTAGAGTCAAGAAACGTGGAGGGCGATATAGAAATAAGAATGGAAGGAATTACGTGAGAAAAGTTTCGAAGCCAGTTGTAAAGAACTTAAGACACCAAACAAACGCAATAAGAAATAAATAAATAAGATAATGTGACAAAGATACACGTAGGAGGGCTTAAAAAGAATGATCAGTAAACACGTCAATTGAATGAAAGGAATTGAACAAACGAAATTAATCCTTTAACTGCCAACGAAGCACTGCAATATTGTTGGGGTACTTTGCAAATCATCTTTTTAAACTTGGAATTCTATTTAAAAAAAGAAATAAAAATGGCGGATCCTGTATGACAGGTTAGAATTGAAATAAAGTCGATAATATATCGACTTATAGGTTGATAAATGTTGATATGGATGCAATTCTTTAGTCGGAGTTTTATTAACGAATTCGGTACTGAAAAAAATTGGCGAATTCAATATGGTGGACGTAAATGTAAAAAATTACTCTATTCGGAAGGAACTTTATACTCGGGCGTTCTTGACGTCGTTGAATACGAAGCTGATTTTAGAAAATGAGAAATTCTTTTCATATGCCATATTGAATTGTAATTAGCACGGAAAAAAAAGTTAAAAAGGCAATGTCTAAAAAATTAGTTGCCTCAATCATATCGAATAGTAACCTCAACTATTCACGATTAGTTCTCGATTGGATTAGTTAGGTTAACTAATGGATTAGTTAGGTTAACTAATGGATTAGTTAGGTTAACTAATGGATTAGTTAGGTTAACTAATCCAATCGTTGGTACTACCACTCGAATAGTTGGGATCACCATGCAAATCGTCGGTATTATCATTCGAATCGTTGGTATTACCATTTGAGTTGCTAGGGAAATAGAATAATCGATTGGTTGTGTCAACTCATTTCTTGGTTATGGTAACTAATCTTTTTTTTCCGTGAGCAATTTCAAAATATTTCATCCGACCCTTCTTTGCATTATGATTAGACATGTTGGATCTCTAAGCTTTGTGTTCAAATTCGTAATTAGTGATCGCGAGAATACTTCGAAATTCAAAGTAAAATTTGTTTTTTTTTGTATCTGTTATCCTAAATAGTTATTAAAACTTGGACACAAAGGGTTTAAAAAAATGAAATAACGAGTCAAAGTCACGTTTAAAAGGGACTAAAAGTATCATCAGCAAACATGTCAAAAAGATAGGGAAATAAAAAGCGACATAACCAATAAAGATACTGAGGAAAATAGCGTCAGCAAAAGTAACGGGAAAAAGTTAAAAATTACGTAGTGAGAAAGAGAGAAGAAAAAAAACAGATGGGACGAAGGAAAGAAAGATAGGCAAGCAGATGCTACAGGAAGGCTCGTCGTGCGGTGTCGCGCTACGACCTACCCCAACTCGTCGTCTCGCGACGCTCGCCGAGCTTTCCGTATGTTTCACACAGCGGCTGTGGCATCGCACTGCTAGGTTGCCCTGTCCGCTCCCGGAAATTCAATGTTCTGCATTGCGGTAAAAGATACCGAATTGCGACTTGGGCCGCCACAGGCCTAAACCCCGTCGGCGTTGCCGACGGTACCGAGGAGCCTCTCGACTCGTATTTCACCGAGCTCTCGCCGCTTCTAGCTCTGCTCCTGAGAATTTCAACTCGGACGGTTTGGTATCGTACACCGACCGGCACCACCACGTGGACACCGCTGAAACCCTTTTCCTTCATTTGTATTTTACAAAAAGTTATAACTATTCCATTACTTTCGATCTTGTCTTCTTAGTTTCTTTTTTTCTTCTTCATACAGGAATCTTTGTTTTCGTGCAAATTTTTTTATTCGAGTTTTTTATGTCATTACACTCGAAATGGTTTAAAACGTCGAGGAAAGTGGTTTAGAAAAAACGTATGGATGGATGTGCGTGAGTGTATGTGTGTGTAGCCGTCACTCAAAATTCAAGCTTACATATCTCAAGAACTGTTTTAATAATCGAGCTGAAAATATAATAATCAATAAGGAACGAACATCCAGGCTAAAGGACTTCGGTCAATGTCCAATTGGCCTCTACGCTAGTATATATATATAATAACTAGCATTTTATTGTGGCTCGCGCGCGCAACCGCCCCCCACCCAAGGGTGCCCTCCCCCCTCCCCGAAGGTCCCCCCCGCCCTTGGGGGCCTATGTTTTTGGAAAGGACTTAGAAAAATGCGGACTTGGGGTCTCACAGACCCCCTTGAAATCGAGGGACTTAGAATAATTCGGGCTCGGGGCTTGGCGGAAGGTGGTGGGGCTAAAGGCTTGGGGCTAGCCCCACCCCCTTCCGCCAAGCCCCGAGCCCGAATTATTCTAAGTCCCTCGATTTTTGACACGACGGCGGCGGCGGCGAGATCTTTTTATAATATAGAGAGATAGTAATAATAATAAGGTGATACATACAGATTGTAAAGAGGTAAATAAAATGTCGTTTTACTACTACTAATCGAGCTGAAATTTAGCAACATGTGAAGCAGTTCGACGCCTTTGTTTGTGGTAATTAAAAAAAAAATTCAAACATGTGTTCAAATTTTATTTGACTTTGCAATTTTCGAATAATGTCTGTACGCTTTCTAGCATCCGCAAATTTTTTGCTATTAGTTAATTAATGTTTTATGGATAAAGCCATATTAAAGGAGGATCGGTATTGAATTTGAAATGAATCTAAAAAAGTTTGGTTTTTACGGGATTTTGAATTTTTCGAGAACTATATCGGTAACGAAAAAAGATGCAAAGTAGAACTTTGCACATTGTTCCCTCATTCATTTTCATTGTTTACAAAACTTTCTCTATGCGCAAGCTAAAATTAATAAATAATCTTACTTATAGTGGTAGTTTTCTAAAAAATGAAAATTAATGAGGAAGCAATGTGCAAAGTTCTACATTGCATGATTTTTCTTACATACTTTAATTATTATTATTTTTATTTAATATGTTACGACATTGAAAAGAAAATGTATTAACGTTTTGCTGAATCGGTTACAATGAGCCGCTGACTCGAATCTTTCGGGATGGAAATGCTGCCTCAGCCTTGTTGGATTTTTTTAATTGCTCCGATTCCTGTTTTCTTGCGCGTTTTAAACCAATATATAACACTCATTGATTCCTCGCAGCTTGGTCAATGTGACCGGATTGATTGTAAAAATGTTTACGTTCAATATGCTTTTATTGTCATTATTTTCAAGGGACTTGTCCCGTTCACTGAGGGATAAAAAATAAATCAAAAATCAAAAATAAACGACGAATACTTTTTTGGACATCGCCAGTCTAGTCATTTTTCAAATCGTTCTCTTACAATTTTACACGGAAAAAAATGTTTGCTTGTGGCAAGTACGTTTTCGATTTGCTGTACACAATGTCTAAAAAATTAGTTGCCTCAACCATATCTCAACTATTCAAGATTAGTTCTCGATTGGATTAGTTAACTAATTTTGGATTTGGATAACTAAGATTGGATTAGTTAACTAATCCAATCGTTGGGACTACCACTCGAATAGGTGGGACTACCATTCGAATCGTCGGTACTACCATTCACATCGTTGGTATTACCATTTGAGTTGCTAGGGTATAGATAGATAAATAGAATAGAATAGATAAATAGAATAATCGATTGGTTGTGTCAACTCATTTCTTGGTTATGGCAACTAATCTTTTTTTTCCGTGTGGATAATTTTACATGTAAATTAATGCATAAACTAAAATCGGCACCTGATTAATCTCAATGGTTATAATTTTCAAAAATTACGGTAATTCTGTATGTAAATACATGCACCACACATAAAGTTGAATTTGGCGTTAATTGATTGTGGCGATGAATTTAAAAAAAATAATAACCAGCTTTTTGTTTACAGAATATGAAATAGAATCTGGGGAATTAATCGCCCGTCATGTAACAGTTAGTTTCGATTAGTAATTGTGAAAAGTCGTTTCAGTCATTGTGCATCTCTAGCTATATTCCAACAAAAGTGAACGAGAACATTTATATTCAATCTCTTGTCACATACAAAGTGTAATAATTTCACCGAATGTTGAAATGCTGTAATTTCTACGCCATCACCTACATATTACCTACAAGCTTCTATAGATGAAGTCTCATATTCACTTGACGGAATTGCATTTTGCTGCAACTGCAATTTCATTGGTTCATTGGTTTACTGCACTACGGTGCGGTTAAATCGAGGTAAATCACACCTTGTAAATAGTTTGAAATGGTTTGTTGGGTTTGGGACCACCACGTGTACACCGCTGTAACTCTTTTTCGATGTAAATACACTCTAAAAATTAAGCGTGTTGCAAGTGTGTTTCCTATCTTTTACACTGTAACACGTGTTTTTACACACTTTCAAGCGTGTTGGCATTTACACGATAAATACTCTCTTAAAAAAGACATGGCACATCGAACTCGAAAGACTGAAGCCGCTTTTCGAGTCTTCCGATTGGTCGCGACGGCTGTTTCAGAGCCAACTTCAGTCTGTCGAGGGTGCCGCTGCAAAGTCGCCGCGTATGGCGCGCATTTTGAACTGTCGCTTTCGCTGTTCTGCCATGGCCGCTGTAGAGTCACGTATCACCAGTGACTTTAATGGCTGCCTTTTTCGTAGTTGTGATATTGAATAGAACTATCTCCATACAAACAAAAAGTAATCGATGAATAGATCGTTATATTTGCATAGAGGTTTGAAAGGTTCTCTTTTTTTATTTCTAAACAAAAGCGACGCTGATCTTGGTGATGAATAGAGTTGTAAATCCGCAATTCTTTTGGAAATAGAATTTATAATACAATTTACTTTGTGATTATGTTTTTGAATATAATAAGTTGCAGCGATTATAATATCCTCTCTTAAAAACGCAGCACTTCGAAAGTAATTATTTTATGGGATGAAATATCCCGACTAGAAATATGGTAGGGCAGCCCTGCCGTCACATATGGGCCTGATCTGACATGGATAAGTTTGACCTGATAAGTTGTACCTTATTAGGATCTGGCATAGGGAAGGTTGACCTGATAAGGTATTAGATATTCCGGTCCAGATCTGGTATAGATAAGGTTGACCTGATAAGGTGTATGTTATTCAGGGCCAGATCGGGAAATATTAAGGTAGACCTGATAAGGTGTATCTTATTCAGGGCCAGATCGGGAAAAATTAAGATAGACCTGATAAGGTATTCCATATTCAGGCCCAGATCTGGCATAGATAAGGTAGACCCGATCGAAATATTGGTGGAATTAAAAATATCATTTATAAAATCAAAATATCGCATTCAATATGTTTTTCATTTTAAACACGTCATTTTGAATTTACAAATTTTAAGTTCAAATTCGTAATTAGCTACATTAAAAACTGAACTATTATTTTAAATAAATAGTAAATTGAACTATTATGGAAATACTGTACGAGATATCCACATAGTCGGTTTGGTCTAGTGGTTAGCGTGCTCGGTTAGGTAGTTAGGTAAATAGGTAGGTCGAGTAGGTCTTAGGTTCAAATCCCGCGTCCATCACTTCTCGAATGAAGTTACGAAAAACCGTATCTGAAGACGAATTTTTTTTTTTTTTTGTAATATTAATAGAATATTATTGTTGATATTGCGGCATAATGCCCTAAAATTAATAATTAATTTTTTAATTTAGTATAAAGATAAGTATATGTATTTATATCAATGATTATATTTATCAGGCCCTTAGTTTGCAATCTTTATCAGGCCCTTAAATGGTTATTTTTATCAGGTCCTTGTGTGCTAAAAATTGACCTGGCCCGGATGTGCCAAAGCGTTACATTTCCAATCAGGGCCGTGTAAGGTAGCCAGACAGGGGCCTTGGATTTAGAATCCGGTTACCAGGTCCGGCCCTGATATTCCCCATAACTGAATTTCTAGTCGGGTAGGAACGCTGTTCATTAGATATATCAGTTCTGAGGAATGTCTAATAAAACTGCCTTTTTATAGCATCTGAAATTGATGGTGATTGGTAGAGCGGTTTTAAAGAGGATATGTAATGATTATATCAAAATTATGTCCTGAAAGTAGCGTAATTCTGACTGACTACCTGCTATTTTGGGTAGACATATATATTGATTCTTCAGGATCGTTTTAGCTAAAAAAAAGTCGGAGTCACCAAAGCATAGGACGCGTGGAGCGCGGACGTTGTTGCTAGTGATATGTAAAAGGAACACGCCTGTAAGTGTGTAAAAACTCACCACAATGTAAAAGATAGGAAACAACGCACTTGCAACACGCTTGGTTTTTAGAGTGTAGCACAAAAAGTTGTAACCATTCCATTACTTTCGATCTTATCATTTTTTTCATACATAATTTTATTTTTATTTTTTTGAATATGATACGACAATGAAAAAAAATGTATTAACGTTTTAATGAAGTTTTGAATGACTCCCAAAACACCATCAATTGAAGGTTAGTTTCGATTGGTAATTGTGAAAAGTCGATTCAGTAATTGTGCATCTCTAGCTATATTTCAACAAAAGTAAACGAGAACATTTATATTCAATCTCTTGTCACATACAAAGTGTAGTAATTTCACCGAATGTTGAAATGCTGTAATTTCTACACCATCACCTACATATTACCTACAAGCTTCTATAGATGAAGTATCATATTCACCTGACGGAATTGCGTTTTGCTGCAACAGCAATTTCATTGGTCCTGGTCTACTGCACTATGGTGAGGTTAAAGCAAGGTATATCACACCTTGCAAATGGCTGGAAATGGTTTGTTGGGATGTACACATACTCGAGCAGGGAAAACGGTTTATATTTGCACTCTTGTCGCTGACAGAGGCCATAAAAATGAGGAAGTGCAGTAATTTCGGCAGAGACTGAAATGTTGTAATTTCTGTATCATTGCACCTAGAGAGATGTCCACCAAATGAAGTATTATATTCACCTGACGAAATTGCGTATATATATATAGAGCTGGAAGTGCAATTTCATTGGTCCTGGTGTTGCTGCACCATTGTGACGTTACAACTAGGTATATCACACACTGTGTCACGTTCCGGTACGCGCGAACCTTCGACCCGACGTTTTCCCCCTCGCAATGGGGACGTCCGTCCTTCCGATGCAGATCCGCACCAGGATAACCGTGGAGACAGGTTGCATGCATGCGGTGGGAGTGCCGAGAGATTCTCCGCTTGAAATCCGTATTCGTAAGCAACCGACAGCAGCAGCCCGGCTTCCCGTCACACCGGGATCGTAACTCTTCGGTTTCAGTCTCGTCGCACTACTAGGACACGCTAGGCACTCTGTGAATTTGCGTGTATGTGTCCTATGCTAAAACAGCAGCGATACCAAGAGGGCTCTGACCCACAATGCTATTCATTTCTTCACCTTCTCAGCTGGGAATCATATAAATCCTTGCCTCATATAAAACGCTGGTCGATGTTCTGCTATCCAATGAAAAACAGAGATTAATTCAGTAAACTACTACCATTACAGTTATATCCTATGAATTTGAGCTTCGGAAAATAATTTTTTTATAAGTTATCGTAAAAAATGAAAAAATGAACATTATTTTTTTCTCCGAATTTACTGGGCTAGGAAAAAAATATATGTTGACGGGTTGATTGAGAGTGCTTGGAGAAAAAATTGGAAATCAATATCGTTGACAGGAAGGGTTACAAAAAATATCTTTTGTTCTGTTTATTTTTTTTCTGTCAGATCCATTTTCATCACAGTCAGCATTTTTTTTTCGATAGAATATTCAGGCACTCATGAAAATTATATTGTTTTTCGAACACGATCGGAGCGGTACGATACAGTTTAAAAAATTGAAAATGGAAAATCCTGGTAACATCGATGTTAAGGATATGCGTGTCAAAAATATGCAATTGTGAAAATGTAATACAAAAGGAACATTCATTATTGTTTGTGATGCTTGAAATTCTAAGATATGTCTCTTAAGGAGGACCGAGCGCGTTTTTTGGAAGGGATAGGTCCGGTAGGGAACGCGGTACGGTCGCACGAAACTGTACGACAGAGACGTCGCTACGCAAGTTTAAGAAATCTGGATCTCGAGCCACATAATTGATTATTGTTAATTAATTGTTAATTAATTCAAGAACAAGTATCTGAATTTTTGCATAGAGCATCCTGAATGTATTCTTTATAGTTTGCAATATTTTAACTGCATGGTATCCGTATAAACTATCCTTAGAAATATAAAAATGCATCGTTCATTTTCAATCTGCCATAAGAAGCAATGTTAAATAGTATCAATTTATGAAATTTATTTCTCGAAAACCATGAAGATAAACTTACTCAAACTCTGCAGTTGAACTCAGGTCATCCATATCAATGGGTATTTAAAAAACCAGCATCTATTTCTTGTTACTGTTTTTGCGCTCGACCCTCCTTAAGGAGGGTCTTCTGTTACTTGTGAAGAGGAGGCCGAAGAGCGGTGAGACGTGAGACGGAGGTAGCTAGCCGTGCAACAATGTTGCGTCGGAGGCGGCAAACTCGTGCAACACGGGTTATACTTATCACTTTAATTTCAACAAAACGGTACAGACCAATGTTTCGAAAATTGGATATGTAGTTCTGGAAAGTACGTCGTTTCAAGCGGTATACGTTTCCAAAAGATAACATCACTCCTTCTATTTATTTTACACGATCGAAAATGCACTATTTTCCATAAGCCCGATGTTAAATCTCTTAACTTTGAGAATTAATATCTTTAAAACGGTGCAGACAACCTCATGAAAACTCCACAGTTTGATGAGAGGATTACTCGTGAACATGCTGTCCAAATTTCAAAACTCTGGCATCACTTCGAGATCACAGATGACCCTCCTTAACTGTCGACATTCTTCCCGAACAGGTCGCCAGTCAGATTGGAAACGTTATATTCACTCAACGCACTTCGTCTCTGAGATTATCCGTCGAATGGTTGTGTGAATACCAAACAGCAAGGGATGATTTCGAAGTGAGGGATACAATGTGATCCTGGGGTATTTTCCTGAAAACAAGCGGGAGGGAAAACAGGGTAGAAATTGATAAATGCAGAAAATTGGGAGAACAATAAAATATGAATGTTTAATCAATAAGAAATCTTGTCGAAATACAAAAACAAAAAGGAAAAATAACAAATATAATTTCTCGGCGAAATAACGCAGGTTCAATTCTCTACTTTATAATAACAAGGGATGACGGCGAATTTCAATAGCTCGGGACTTGGAAAAATTCTGTCAACTCTACAGGGCAAATGGGCGCCAGTTGCATGCGGTGCAACGCCGTTTGTCGGAGTCAGTTTATTGGGTCTCCGAATCACAACAAAAATGCACTCTCAAACCAAAAACTTGGGAGGAATAACAACGCAAAATTTATGACATTTTTTTCAGGGACTCCGGCATTTGCGTTTCTTGTTCCATCATCGATTCGAGAAAAAAAAGAAGGTTAATGTCAAGACAGTATAATACTCGTTGAAATTTCAACGCGACTGTTTTTTTTTACTTCGTCAAAACATTAACGCCACTCTTAATATTTCGACGTAAATATATGTTATCACGAAAACTGAAAACTGAAAAAGAGATTCTCCCGTGGAAAAAAACAATTATATAAATGGACTCAAATTTGTACGAATATTCATATCGTTTCACACCATGGACAAAACCCGGACATGCAAAAGCCGCGTCAGCTCTTTAAGCTCTGCTGGAGCTCTTAGTTTTTTTTCCAAAGGAGTAACAGCTTATACGCTGCACGACATTTCCCATCGTATTTCACCCGATGTCGCGCTCTGCTCGTAAGCTCGAATGCTCTTTTGAAACCTGCACCACAGGAATGCATACATGAAGATGTCTCGCCCATTCTTCACGTGAAATAGAAAGTTTTCACGATTTTTCGTTTTGTTGCGAATTTACAAAGACCCAATGATATAAGACAATGCGCATCGCACTCACAGTATTTTTTATTCCAACAATAACTTTGTGCATTATTCTTAGCCACCGCATACAGTTTATATTTGTCTTTACGTCTGGGGCTCATGACCGCGCGACTTTCAAACAATTCAGCCATAATTTTCGAATTGAAGATCGTATTTATGAGTCTTTGTGACGCGCAGGGCTTAAAGTGTCACTCGGAACAAAAGGAAAATCAAATGACAAGGCAATAAAAATAAATAGATATATTTATTTGAAGTGTTCCATTGCGTCTGACATAAATACTTTGCGTAACTGATACTGAGCCACAGCTTGATGCCGAAATGTCAGGCTCTGGATATTGCGCGAAATATTTGCTGATTGGACGAAGAAAATAACGGAAAAAAAGAAAATGGAGAATATGAGTTTCGAGAAAAGTGTTTTTAACGTCAGCTTGGAGAGGCTCGATTACTGCAATATAGAAGCCGATTACTGCGACATAGTGAGATTCCACGAGTGTCACTGGGTTACCGATTATGATAATTTCATTTTCATTTCTGTCAATTTTAAACTATTTTTTGCGTAATATCAATCGTTTAAAACTTGTAATTCTACAATCTTCGCAAACGTCTTGAAATTGAGTATAAACAGACCTTTCGAGAGTTCAGATGGCTTTTAGTATGTGGTTATGATTTTTATAGGCCAATATTCTTTTACACATATTTAATACAGCATTTAATGAGACGACAACGAATTATTTCCGCAATAGCATTTTTATAACTTTGTGTTGTAGTGACTAAGAATAATAATCTGAAAGATTGTAAATCGTAGTAAAACCAACATTTTTTTTCACTTCTCACACAATCGTCAAATTGTAATGCAACAAAACCTTTGCTTGGGTATATATGGGTAATATTAAGGCCATAAAGATCTCTACTGAAATCGGTTGGAAAATTTGTTACACGGTGTTATGATATTTTTGTAAACAGAAATGGAAGAACCGTGTTAAGATCTATAGGTCGATCATAATCGCAACCGCGAGTTAAATACCTGGTTCAAATTGGATTACAAAACGCCTCTATTCCATTAACCGCAATTAATGAGTAATTTTCTTCGGTTGATGTTGAAAGAATAGAGAAAGGTGATAAATTATCAGTACGTGGTCAAAGTCTGAGACGTCCATGCAAAGATGAATATAATTCGAGAATGGCTGTTGATTTAAAGGTCAACTGACCTACTGCCTGAATGCGATAATCTCAGAAACGTGAACGGAGTCTTTACCGGTGTTTGTTTGTAGTTTCTTATGCCGTTTACGCGCGTAACGACCGGTTTGCGAACTCCGACCGGTTCTGTGACGGTGCTACACTGTATATATATATTATTATATACAGTGCAGCGCCGTCATAGAACCATATTGAATCGACAAAATCGCGAACCTTGTATTATTCATTATATATTTCATACTAGGGAACGGACACTCCGCGTGCATAAAACCCACTTTGTCGCACCTTGTGAAGTAGAATATCAAAATATTCTACAATACTAGTTCGAATAACTTTATCTGAATAACTTGTGTAATTGCACAACTCCAAATACCAAAAGAAAAAAAATCAACTTTGTTACCCATTTGGTACCATAGCAACCGACTTTCGAAATTGATATCGTAGCAATCGTTTTTCAAATTTGATAGCACAGCAACCGACTTTTGAATTTGTTAACATAGCAACCGCCTTTGTTAACGTAACAACAGACTTTGTTACCATAGCAACCGGCTTTGTTACGATAGCTGCCGACTTTGTTACCATAGCAACCGACTTTGTTACTATAGCAACCGGCTTTGGTACGATAGCAACCGACTATGCTACGATAGCAACCGACTTTTTGACAAGGGACCGACTCTACACCTTCCAACTCTGCACAAAGACAAGTCGACCTTTTTGTGTCGACTTGTCTTTGTGCAGAGTTGGGAGGTGTAGAGTCGGTCCCTTGCCGACTTTTTTACAATAGCAACTGACTTTGTTATGATAGCAACTGACTTTGTTATGATAGCAACTAACTTTGTTACGATAGCAGCTAACTTTGTTACGATAACAAACGACTTTGTTATCATAGCAATCGACTTTGTTATCATAGCAATCGACTTGTTATGATAGCACGCGACTTTGTTACGATAGCAACCGACTTTTTTGCCATAGCAACGTTATGACCACATTTTTGGCCACTTTGAGTGAAAGTTTCAGCTCTAAAATGCATTCAGAGGTGGCGCGATGGTCATATTCGGTGTTTCCAAGCTGGGACACAATCAAAAGGCAAAAAAAGGACCAGTGTAAGAGGAAGTGGGGTATATGGAATTATTATATATAATTATATATATAATAAATAGTTTGTGGGGCCCCAAAAAAGAAATACGCCTCACCAATTAAATTTTTACTTTCTCATCCCGTAAAAAGTGTGAAAAAATGAGAAAGTTTTGCAATCCACAAAAAATCGACTGTTAGATTTTTATGAAATTAGATGTTTCAAGAGAACCTAGATTCCAATTTTCGGAATTGGATTCTAGGCCTTTGATCAGACGGCTACGAACCATAGGTTGGTCTTGCTATTATTCGGCGCAGCAATTTCAAGCGCCGGACTCGCCGTTGCTAAATAATCTGAGAGGCGTGCGACCATCTACATGCATTCACTGTATAGAACAACGACGTTGACAGAGAAGGAGGAGGAGGAGGCGACGGCGAAGCCACGTCGCGGGTTTCGTCTCCACGCTATGTGTCACTATGCACTCGGAAACCAAGTGACGGCACGACGACAGCTGCTCCGGCGGCCTCCGATGCAGTACAACCAGAAGACGGGACGCAAGCTGTAGAATTAGTAGCCATAGTCCGACGCTCCAACCACGGGTTTCACAAATTTTGTAAATAATCTATTTCTACCCGTATATATCAAATTATTTTACTCTACTCAATGTTTTTTTCTGTTCTTCCAAGAGAGGTAGAAAAAAAAGTTTTCGGAGAGTTTTCATTCCTAAGCGGTTGCAATAAAAAAAAGGATGCAAAGTAGAACCTTGCACATTGCTTCCTCATTATTTTTTGCTTTTTACAAAGCTTCCTCTCTGAGGAAGCAAAAAAGTATATTATTCAATTTTGGCTTCCTCATACAGGAAGCTTTGTAAAAAGCGAAAAATAATGAGGAAGCAATGGGCAAGGTTCTAATTTGCATCCTTTTTTAAATTAGATAAATAAACATGTTGTGAATTTGCTTTTTCTATTTCGTTATTCCGTTATTTCGTTATTATTAGAGCGTTTTCGAAAGAAAATGTAATAACGTATATTATTAAAAATAATTCAACATTCCATAAAATCTCAAATTTCATCCCGTTTGTCTCTAAATTATTCATATATAATGGTTGAATATTATTTCATTTATATACAAAATTTACGCTTGCTATTTCAAGTTTTGCAAAAGTTACAATAGAGTGATTATGTCAATTTAAAAAAAAATTCAAAATTCCATAAAATCTGGACCACTTTACCGATTCGAGCCAAATTCAATACCAAACAGCATTGAGTGCACCTACTCTTGTAACCAACTATTTAGCAAAATAGACTAAATTTTACGAAAGTTAGAGCGACCACGTCCTTTTTTCAAAGAATTCAAAACGGCATAAAATCGAAATTTTCGCCCAGGTTTTGTCGAAAATTGCTACAGTTGAAGAGGGTCTGCTGCTACACTAGTGTGCCAAATTTGAGCGCGATATACAAAACCGTTCTTGAGTTATCGGCGTTCGAATTTTCGGAGTTGTATACATACACACATACACACATACATACATACGGACATTTTTTCTAGATCACTTTTCTGGACCTTTTGGACATTCTAAGTGTTCTGACATAAAAAACTCGAAAATTTTTTTTTTCATGAAAACAAAGCTTCCTCTATGAGGAAGCAAAATCAAAAAAAACAAGCCGAGTAAACAAAGTATTTAGGGCATGGAATTGAATATTCCATTAAGCAAACTGTACACTAGTAGCCATAGTCCAACGCTCCATCCACGAGTTTCACAAATTTCGCATATAATTTATTTCTACCCGTATATGACAGATTATTTAATTCCAATCAATGTTTTTTTTGTTTATTCTTCTAAGAGAGATCGAAACAAAAATTTCGGAGAGCTTTCACTCCTAAACGGTTGTAATAAAAAAGATAATAAAAAAAACAAACCAAATTAACAAGATATTTGGGGTATGGAATATTCAAAAGTTACGACTGTGCAAATAAATTCTGTTCCCGAAATCAACAGATAGTATGGATAAACAAATAATTTAACTTGAATCAACGTTTTTTGCTTCCTCATAGAGGAAGCTTTGTTTTCGAAAAAAATGTTTTTTCGAGATTTTCATGTCAGGACACTCAGAGTGAAACATCGAGAAAAGTGGTTTAGAAAAAATGTCCGGATGTATGTATGTATGCGTGTATGTATGTGTGTATGTGTGTGTACGTATGTCTGTATGTATGTGTATGTGTGTGTATGTGTGTGTGTGTGTGTGGCAGGCTTGCAAAATTCAAACCGCTGTATATCGAAAACGGCTTTAACAATCCAGCTGAAATTTGGCACGCTGGTAGAGGAGCCAATTCCTCTACCAGGAAACGCCCTTCCTATGTATACATTTTCGAAAAAATTGAAAAAAAAATCAGATTTTATAAGCCTTTCAATTTTTCGAAAAATGTCTGTATGTTCTCTAGTTTCCGCAATTTTTCAAGTAATGAGCTAAATAGTTCTGAACAAATAGAGAAATGAAAAATGAAAGTCGGTATTGAATTTGAGCGAAATCCATAAAGCGGTTTAGATTTTATAAAATTTTGAATTTTCGAAAAAATTTTGTTTTCGTTCTTATTTAAGTTAAGATCGCCCAAACCTGCTCAAATCTTTTGCAAGGTAAAATTAACATTCAGTTGTAGTAGATATCGAATTTGGTGAAGATTGGTAAAGTGGTTCAGGTTTTATAAGACATTGAATTTTTCAAGAAATCTCTGTATGTTCTCTAGCTGCCACCATTTTTTAAATAATGAGCTTAAACAGTTTTTGACAAATAAAGCAATAAAAAATGACGACCGTTATTGAAGTTAAGCGAAATACATAAAGTGGTTTAGATTTTATGGATTTTGAATTTATGGACATTTTTGCTTTCGTACTTCTTCAATTTGTATTTAAAATAAGGATGCAAAGTAGAACTTTGCACATTGCTTCGTTAATAATTTTCATCTTTCGCAAAGCTTCCTCTATGAGGAAGCCAAAAATAAAATAAAGAAACTTCCTCATAGAGGCGGCGTTGCGAAAGATGAAAATTAATGAGGAAGCAATGTGCAAATTTCTACTTTGCATCCTTTTTTTTCGTTCTTGGAAGGGCGATAGAAAAACAGTTTCGGAGAGTTTTAACTCCTAAATAGTTGTAATAAAAAAAAATAATAAAAAAACAAACCAAATAAATTTAGGTCATGGAATATTCAAAAGTTGAGACTGTAAATATAAATTTTCGGTTTAATTACAAAATTTTCGTCCAAATAAAACTTACTTGAAATCAATACGATTTATTTGAATGAAAGAAATTCTATTTGATCAAAATAAAATTCTATTATGCTAGTATTTGAAGAAGCATTTATTTAATGGCTGGCCTAATAGGATTTTATTTCGATCACATAGAATTTATTGCATGCAAATAAATCGTATTAAATTTTAATGAAATTTATTTGAAAAAAATCCAATATTTTATTTAAATAAACCTTGATTCTTTTCAAGTTAAAATCATATGAATTCGAAAAAATCGGATTATTTATTTTATATTGAAGACTAATTGAGATTTTTAATAGTTTGTGCAACTTATCGTAAAAAACGATTTACTTGATATGTTTTTGGCATTATTATAATCCGAAATCAATTTTCCTCATATTTTGTGTGGCATTGATGTGTTCAGATGTTTCTCTTCTTGTGAAGTCTTCAAATTCTAATTCAATAAAATTTGAGGCGGAAAATGTAGCTTAACATTAATTCTCTTTTTTAACTTGGCGTCGAGTCGCTGCCGCGTCTCTTGATAATGATAATATGTAAAATGTTTTTTTTTTCAATCTCAGTAATTCATCAACTACTAATAAGAGAACATTACCCATGACTCTAAGTATAAAGATTAGTCGCAAATTATAGATACTGAATATCACTTGATTTAACGGTTGTGCTTTTTCAAACTGCGCTTGGATGATGCAAATACCCGAGTAGAAATTCAGCTACGGGAAATATCAGGCCCTAGCCTGGTAGCTGGATTTAAATCTAAGGACCCTGCCTGACAACCTTATATGGGCCTGGCAGGAAAGTAGCGCGGCGCATGATCAGGGCCAAATTAAGTTTTCCAGATACGGGCCGGACAGAGGCTGCCCCACTAAGTCTCTACATATAAAAACGACAAATAAATTACAAAATAATTAACTGCGCTTATCGAATTCGATTTATCTTGCACTATCCATTGGATATTCGAGCTTATTTAGTTTTCAGTACATATTAATTGCTGAAAAAAGCACATGCAAATTTATTTGCCGTTGGTGAGAATCGAACCTTGATCCTCTGGGTTACAGTTCTGTGCCTTAGCCCACTCGGCCATTGACATCTTAGAAAGTTTATATATTGTTATGAATATAGAGATTAGGCTTTATAGGAACACACGGTATGACGATAGACAAACGAATACTTGACATACTTCGCAGTAAACGTGACAGAAGAAAGTCTGGACGGCGAGCAGACGTGCGAACAAAAGTGTTAAAAGATAAAGAGAACTATTTGTAATTAATAATATCCGCCCCACAAACAAATAACCGGTTTATTCATTCGCTCGGTCGTAACAATATTTATTGTCTATTTGAAGTATACTTAAAATGAAAATACGTCAAGACTGTACATCCATTTATTGTGACTACGACCGAAATATTCAAAATTCAAATATGACGGGCCGGTCACCGATCCAGGTACTGACGTTTGACGGTCAGTACCTGGATAAATTTCAATGTAATTCGAGTGGTACAGTCCCGTAAAACGTGAGTTTCAGCGAAAATTTCGAATACTTCTCGATGAGATAAAGATGTGAAAAAATCCAGCAGACGCAAGGTGCTGAAAAGATTGATTTTACATAACAATAATTTTTAAATATTTTTCATAAATGCCGTATCTAGGCCTTACACGAACTTGATAATGTAAATTTACGGCATATCTAAAAAAAACTATGCCATACGAACACCGTATGCGGATCTGACCAGCGAAAGTGAAGGTAAATTAGACAAAATCTTGGTCCGAATGCCGTAGAAAGACCTTATGCGAAACGAACAAGGTCGAACAATGGCATATCTATATGAGGTTATCGTATGTAAAGCCTGATATGGGCCAGATCCGGTGGAAAGACGGCATTTTTAAGGTAGAATGCCATATCTTGGCCTTACATGGACTTGATCAGGTGAATTTACGACGACTCCTAAATAAGTATACCATACCCAGCCTGACATCAGCCTGATCGGTGAAAAGTCGGCATTATTAAGTACGAATGCCATATCTCAGCCGTACATGGATCTGATCAGGTGAATTTACGGCGGCCCCAAATAAGGTTACCATACCTAAAACTGATCTGGACCTCGTGTGACAGCAGGCCTGATGAAATTTCTACTCGGGTAGTCGCATGGTAACGCGAGGTTTAAGTGGTTAGCGAATTGTTGTGGTATATTTAGAAAGCTCTGCATGTGCAGCGACATTTTAATGGCCGTATACTCTAGGATTATATTCAGTCCCAGACAACACCATCAATGGTTCCATTAGTGAACAACAATTGCACTAGTACAACTTTTATTTTTAGGCTTATGATAACCTAAAAAGTCACGTATATACTTACTTATCGACGGTTTTCTGCGAGTATTTGTAATTTTACACATTTTTTTGCTTTATCTATTTATAATTTCACGGACTGTCATCTAATGTCCAGCGCCTACTTTTCTTTTGTTTCCTCTTAGAGGAAACGTCGAGAAAAATGGCGAACGGCTAAAATAGCGAATTTCAAAATAATGAACGTCTGAATCTAAAATGGCTATCATTATGAAGTTCGCCATTTTAGCCATTCGCGATTTTGATTCTATTTTAATAGGATGAGAGTCAAAATAGGAAATGATGAAAATAGCGAATGGTTGAAATATTGAATTTAAATATACCGAACGTCTGAATCTAGAATGGCCATTATTATAGAATTCGCCGTAGTGGCCGGCACTCAAAATTCAAACTTATATATCTCAAGAACTGCTTTAAAAATCTGGCTGAAATTTAGCAAACATGTGAAGCAGATGCCTTTGTTTGTGGTAATTTAAAAAAAATTTAAAAATATGTTCAAATTTGATTTGGCTGCAATATTCGAAAAATGTCTGTACGCTCTCTAGCATCCGCAAATTTTTAGTGATTTAGGTAAATAATTTTTTATGAATAAAGCTATGTTAAAAGAGGATTGGCATTGAATTTGGAATGAATCTGTATAAAAGTACGACTTTTATGGAATTCTGAATTTTTAAAAAAATATTCGTTTTGCTCTAACTCACAACAAATCTGAACAAATCAACTGAAATTTTTTCCTGATGAAAAATAACATTTAGCGCTGCTACCTGCCAAATTTTGTCGTGATCGGTAAAGCGATTTGGATTTTACGTGATTTTTAATTTTTCAAGAACTGTACAGGTAATGAAAAATGTTGCAAAGTAAAATTTTGTACATTGTTTCCACATTCCTTTTCATTTTTTTTTAAATTAATAAATAAGCTTACTCATAGAGGTATCTTTGTGAAAAATGAAAATTGCCGATCAAGAAATGTGCAAGGTTTGCTGAACTTACAGACTCTCGATTCTATGGATTTCCGGTACCGACTTCGTCATTGAATCGAGGTTCAGTAAATGTCCGTCCACCTAATCAGTAATTGATGTAAGTTTGTAGTGTATATTTAACCTTACTCGTTGATTGTAGCACCTAACCATTTTTCTCTTAGCGATTTCGTCAGCTCAATTAAATTTAACTTTTTTCTTTTTTTTCTATATTTCTTGTAATTATTTTATGGTCAGGTCGCTCATTACACTCATTTCAGACAACGAGCGGAGCCTCGAAGTGGCCTAACAACGTTAAGCGAAGCGTGCAATTTAATCGGGCGTGATTAGCCGGCATTTATTGATAGCCTGCAAGAGACGGTCTGGTGTGCGCATCCGTGGATGCCAAATAACGAGAATTCGACGATGCGGCAAGGCGCGATTGTCGTTGTGTTCCGACGGTCGGACCACGTCGTACACGTTTGTACTATTATACTTACTTGATGTGACGTTGCAGTGAGCATTTCACTTAATATATTTTTCTTTTTGTTCCTTTTTTCTCTATAATGGTAGAAGCAAAGCATAGAATGGACGAGATTGAGCATATCTCGGGTTGTGCAGTCAGTGGGCGCACAGTAACACATCAGACGACGTTAATTGATGATTCAACGATGCCAAGTAAATGCATTTGGAACATTCGTCCACTTAATTGTCTATTCCGGTTATATTTATTTATTTTATCACCTCCGCTTGTCTCTCGACGAGCGTCTGGACAGCTCTATGTGGATCTCATCATCCCCCAATCGAGATTTAAGATTCCACACGTCTGGGAGGTGGAAGACCAGGAAATCTTTGCCGGCTGTAGTTTGTCTGTCTGGTCCATTAGTTGACATGTGTCCAACCTACGAAATTTCCTGTCTTCACTTAGAGTCTCGTCTGACTTCGGTATTCGCCAATGGAAATTACTTCTATAAGGTGAACTTATTAGACAAAATAACTAGTGTAGAGTCACCAGTAAATGAACAGTTATGCAGAATGATTTTTTTTATCATGAGTTTATATGAAATGTAATATTTCCAGACGGTCTGCGAAAATTTTAATGGATTACCAAAATGTCGAATTATGTGATGCAACTAAAAAAATATCGTATTTTCATCGCAAAATATATAAAAATAAATACTAAAAGCCAAAACTCCAAAAATGGGGTTTTTGGTAAATGATAGCGCCAATCTAATTTACACTTTTTGTCGAAAATAGGCTTCTGCGATAAAATAATCATAGTAGGTAGATAAAAAATAGACAGATTAAGAATCTAATTTGCAGCCAAGTCTCCAGAATTTCTCATCAACTCTTGAAAAGTCGTTGTTCATTTACTGGTGACTGTTCAATTACTGGTGCATTTACCCTATTAATGAAAATAATATGCGATATTCCTGGCCAACCAGTAATCGTTTAAACTTGACTCCTTCCAATTCGTTCCATAATTTTTTATACTATTATATATGTTCGAAAAAACACTTTTATTTTTTTTTGAGATTTTTTTTTACGGAAACTATTTTTCCCTTAAATTTTTTTAAATTACATTTTTTGCGCCAATTACAAATTTGACTTTTTTCTAAAAAAATCAACATTTTTGAGCTTTGACCCAAAGAGGGCCGACGTTTGCATCGATTTTTTTAAGGCATTTTTTTCGAAAAAGAAAAAATTGTTAATAACGGAAAAAAATGAACGGAGGTATCAGTTCATGGTAAGTTGTTGCGTAAACATTTTATACATAACGCAAGATTATTTTAGAATTTTTCTAAAGCTTTTTTTATCGATATATAAAAAATCTTGTATTAAATAGTGAGTTGTTGAAATAGAAAATGAAGTAAGACATCTTAAACTCTCGATTTGTAAATTTCTCAAATCGAACCATCAATCAACAGTTTTTGGCCATCATGAAACGTTGGCTTACAGTTGAATAAGACAAAACAATCATAATTTCAACTCTGACCTGAGTACAGTGATGGTTGGCTTTTGTTTGATTTTTCAAAACCAACATTGGTGGTTACGTGACACTTTTCGTTCAGTGGTTGTAGTGGTTAATGGTTGGATTTGAGAAATTTACAAATCTAAAGTTAAAAATGTCTCACTTCATTTTCGATTTCAACAACTCATTATTTAACACATGATTTCTTTTTATATCGATTTAAAAAAGCTTCAGAAAAATTCTAAAATAATCTTGCGTTATGTATAAAATGTTTACACAACAACCGATCGTGAACTGACATCTCGTTTAATTTTTTTCCATTATTACCGACTTTTTTTATAGAAAAAATGGCTTCAAAAAATCGATACAAACGTCTGCCACTCTGGGTCAAAACTAAAAATGTTGATATCTGCGTGATTTTCCTGAAATAGTCCGTTTGCATGTACCTTCTCATCCTTCTTGTAATGACTAATATTTAAATGATTTTTTTTGCAGAATGTATTAGTCTATCACATTTAGAAAATAGTCTAAAAGATATATTTAATTTTAAAAATCGTATTATCCGTTTAGTCTCTGTGTTTAATCCCTAAAAGTCATTCCCCTGGCATGTACCTTTCACATTTTCGTATATCCTAATAGGCTTTAAAGGTACTTAAGCTTGTTTAATGTAAAAATATACATATTTCCTAAAACTATTTAGTATTTATATAATTTGTCTAATTCCCCTGATAAGTGCTAAATATACATTTTTAATTAAAATAAATCTCACGTTTTTGTTTTAAGTAAAACTAATAGAAACTAACTCACTGCCACGTTGCGAGGATAAAAAGACTTTGCATATTCTGTGACGCATTTAAAATCATTCAAATTATCATTCCCCTGGGCGTTGATATTCAGGGGGTGACGAATCTTATCATGCATGTGATTATATATAAATTACTAGGATTTCATTGTGGCTCGCGCGCAAGGGCGCCCTCCCTACCCAAGGGCCCCCCACCCTTGGGGGACCTATGTTTTTGGAAAAGGACTTAGAAAAATACGGGCTTGGTGTCTCACAGACCCCCCCGAATTTTTCGAAGTCCTTCGATTCTTGACACGCCGACGGTTCTTTAGATTCTTTAGGTTCTTGACGGCCCGAATTTTTCTAAGTCCCTCGATTCTTGACACGACGGCGGCGGCGGCGGCGGCGAGATCTTGTTATAATATAGAGAGATATTGCTGAGACATCACGATTTTTTCTTGTATTTTTCACTAGGGAAATCACTGACCCAGCAAGAAAAACGTGCAGTGCCGGTCGGGACTGCGTGCCGTCAGAAATGAGTTACGTGCGACCGAATGTAGCGAAACGGTGTCAGCACAGCGTGCGGAATCCAGCACTATGCCAGCACCATACCAGCACGGCGTGCCGTATAAAGAGACTGCACGATGTGCCGGAACGGTGCTGACACAGTGCCAGTTTTAGCACGTTGTACCGTCACCGTGTCGTTACATTCGGTCGCACATAACTGCACGGTACCGACACGTCGTGCCCTGCCGTGTCGCCACCGTGCCGTCTTCGTGTCGCCATATTTCTATCTGGGGAAGCGCCTCGTATGAAATCAAAAACGAAATCGTTAGAAATTTCCCGCGAATAATTGATTTAGGTTTTCCGCGAAATCACTTTGAATTCAGATGAATTCACGGAATCAAAATCACATTGATATCATATTAATACACGAAATCGGAATCACATTACAATCATATGAATTCGTGAAATGGAAATCACATTGAAATCATATGAATGCACGAAATTGGAATCACATTACAATCATATGAATTCTCGAAATCGAAATCACATTGAAATCATATGAATGCACGAAATTGGAATCACATTACAATCATATGAATTCGCGAAATCGAAATCACATTGAAATCATATGAATGCACGAAATTGGAATCACATTACAATCATATGAATTCGCGAGATCGAAATCACATTGAAATCATATAAATTCTCGAAATTAAATGAATTCCAGTTTTTAACCAATACCCATTATAGAGTAGTGGTTGATGATAATTTAGTTGAACGATGAAGCCCGCAAACGGTCATCATCAGTGACCGTTATTCGATTCCAATACCATATTACTATTTCTCCTCTGGACATAACGACAAAAGGTTTGGCTATAATAAATGATGTTAACTTTAAAAAAATAAAAAGCCGTTTATAAGCTTCAAGTGTTTTTTTTTAAGACGCCATATTGAGTACTCTGCAAAAGTAATTTTCTACTGAGTTTTCCGAAAATGGAAACTTCTCAATCATAATTCGAAAAAATGACGACCTTGTGAAACCACTCGAATATATATTAGTTTTGTGAAATCACGAAGTTTTTGAAATCACCGAAATCACACAGTGTACTCATTGAAATCTTGTGTGCATCTAAATGGGAAATGAATGGCCCCTAACGTACTAATTCGTTTAATAATTATTATTTCTTTAAATAAATAATGACTATTTCTTTGAAGTGTGAAAAATCCATAAAAACGGAATCAACAGCTTGTTCATAGAGTAATTATGTTTGAGCAACTTAATCTGAAGGTCATTCAGAAGTTTTTAAGTAAAAATTAATAACGTTTGTTTATTTAATTTTCTGGCCTGTAAACGTATGATTTCAGGAGCATCACCCATCTAATATAGGATTTTATAGAAAATTTCAAATTTTTTAATTGGAGCGGAAAAACTGAATTTTACAAAATACATGAAAAAAAAGTTTCGGTAAAAAAAATTTGTTTAAATTTATCGGAGTTGAATGCTTCCTGAGTTGGTCAGGAATTCCTTATATGTATATTGTTAATGTTGGAAAGTCGTTAACGATGCAACATGCATGGCAAAAAGCTTATTTGAGACAATCAACTCCTTGGACAAATATGAAACATATAATTAATTACGATTGGACCAAACAAATTATTATTTAGACTAGCCAAGTTATTTTGCTGTGCTAACCAACTATTTGGTTGATCTGATTGCAATTGATTGGCTGTCACATATTTTGCTTTATGAATGAGCAAAAAAAAAAATAATTATATTAACATTGGCAAAAACAAGAACAAGAATAATCACTGGCTTCGCGATCAAGAGACGCGGTAGCGTCTCGACGCCAAGTATTCATTTGGCTTAACATTTTTGCAAGAAATTTTTTATTTGCAACGATTTTTTTGCCAGCAATTTTTTTATGATTGTAAGTATTCTTTTGGCGAGCAATTTTTTTGAAAACAGTTTTTATTGTCTGTAAGCATTTTTTTTTGCGAGCAATTTTTTTCCAATAAATTTTTTTTTATTTGTAAAATTTTTTTGTGACCAGTTTTTTTGTTTGCCAGGGATTTTTTTATGGGATGGCTATTTCTTTTTCTGTACGTCATTGTGGAAACCCTTCATACAATATTAACTTTTGAATTAGAAAGCACGAACCGTGAGACAAAACGAATGAGACAGAAAGCGGTAAATAGCATTTGCTCCCATTCCCCTCCGATTCAACTTCGATCTTCGCGCACCGATTCTCCCTCGCTAACACCAGACCATCCCCATCCTCCTGTATTGCGCACATCACCCTTCAGCCCCTTTGTAACACGCGGTGCACGATATATCAAGACGGGAGTAGGAGTAGCGCGGATTTTCATTCCGACTTTGCAATTGTTTTCGATGTATCGTGTCTTGGAGTAGGGGCTAGGGGCTTAGAGGGAATAGGGGAAGTGAGGGAAATGTGAAAGCTCGTGTCCCGTAAATGCGATGCCTGACAGAAATTCTGTACTCTCACATTTCCTTTCTTCATCGTATATCAATATGTTGACGAGAGTAAAAATAACAATAACAATGTTGTGGAGGAATGAATACCGCAGAATAGTGAAGAATATCTATTAAAATATTCAATAATTACAATACGATGCAATTTTAAAAAAAGCTCGGTCATTAGATGATTGAAAATGTTATTTAAATGAAGCTAACGGTTTTTATCCATTTTAATGATATTTTTTTATACCACCCAGACTCATGATTATTATACAAATATACACCTAGAAAAAAGATTTGGTAATATTAACTAAAATTATCTATTCAACATTTAATTATTTCAGTCAACGATAATTTACATTCCCTCCGACAAATATGTATTTCATTCAATTTTTCAGTTTTTTAATTTCCAACATATTTATTTATTTGAATCAATTTTCACTGTGCAGCGGATACTAAAAAAATATTTTATTTATTGCTACTAAATACTTTCTTAATCCGGAAAAAAAGATCTAGTTAAAACGACCAAATATATGTATTAGATATTTTTAAATAAAATCAATTAGAACTATCTTATAATCCAATATATATTTATTTCCTTTCATCATTGGAGTTTATTACTATCAACATGTAACATTTATCGATTTGATTTAATTCTTGTCGTATATTCGTATAAAAATTATATATTCTTTAAATCGGCAGCAGTGAACCGAGAGAAAAGATTTCATTGACGCCAAAGAAATGGGTGGATTGATTTTTTTTTCATTGATTTCAACGAAATATTTCTTTGATTTCAATGAAATAGTGCATTTGAATTTCAAAGAAAACATTTCATTGCCTGTAAATAATGATTTCCTTAGTGAGCATATAATAAAACTGTTTCTTAACAGTTTCATTGCTTTATAGAGACGTTTCCATTGGTTCAAAGAAACGTTTCATTGATTTCTTTCTCGCACCTAACCGCACTTTTTTGTTTTCCCGATTTCCCGAACGAACGGCTTCGAGTTTCGAGAAGTCACAAGCTTAGCCTATTTCTGCCGTACTTCCTTACATACTCACAAAATTTGAGCTTTATCTGCCGCGTACTTCAGAAAAAAATAAGTTTCGAAATTTTGAGCTGGTAAGAACAAGGTTTCATTGAATTCGAGACGACATCTTTGAAATCAATGAAAAAGGTTCATTGGTTTAAAGAAATGTTTCTTCGAATCAATGTCACTACTTTTCATTGAGTTTGAGATTATTCAAAGAAAAGGTCGGTGTGTGACTTCGACGGTCCCCAGAGTCAAGCAGCGTTATTTGTGGTCATAACTTGGATCGGTGACCGCTTAGCCGCGCACTGGTTTGTGCGCCATCTGCTGAGCGGAAGGCAGTTTCTGAGCTTCTAAGGGATAAGTGCGGAATATACTAATAAACTTTTTATTTTTTTTATTCAACATTTATATAACTGCGGACCCAAATAAATATTTCTTATATTTGAATATATTTACTATTCAACAAGTATATTAATTACAAATAAAAAAATGTATTCGAGGTAAATGGAAGTCTAGTAGTTCGGCATCCAAATAAGAAATTTTATTTCCGATGCATAGATTCTAGTCGCGTTAACAAGATCTTTTTTCTGGGTGATATCATTTAAATACATACACACTTACACTCACACATACATACATACAGATATTTTTTCAGACCACTTGTCTCGACATTTTGGACAATTCTGAGAATGCTGAAATCAAAATTTTGAAAAACAATTTTTTTTTTCATGAAAACTAAGATTCCATTATGAGGAAACAAAAATGTTTTTGGTTAATTTTGTTGAACAATAAATCGATGCTTATGGACAGTATAAAGTATATTTTTTTAAACTTTTAATCATATTCGTATAACTAATTTTCATTTATATTATAAAGATGGATGGGTCAATGAAAAAAAAGTAAAAAAAAAAAATTGGTATAATTAAACGAATCTGAAAGTATATTTTATTCTCAAGCTATACACATACTTCTGAGGAGTTCGGGTCTAGAGCTTTCAACTCTTCTCTGGTGTAGCGTAAAACTCGGTTGAAGAAAAGAATGAGCGATGAAAATCCGTGAAAAAGTGGACACAGCGACTTCTCGGTGCGCTCCCGAGCACATTTTCTGTGCTTTTCTTTTCCTCCCTCGAAGATGAGTCCCATAGCAGCGCCTTTTACCCATACCTTTTACTGTCTCGGAATGAGATAGCGAGGGTAATATAGAAAAAGGAAAGGGGCACACTCGTCGCGGGTGCAAATCCCGTGGGTTCTCGATTCGCAAAACCGCTCTTTCCCACCTTTTTCCACTTTTTCTACTTTTTCGTCGCAGCGCGGCCAATCTAAATTGCCAGGGGATCAAGCAGATTTTCCTTTTCATACTTTTCACGTTCGTTCGCAAGATCGACGATTCACGGAGCCTGGCATTGCAGACAGAGAGCGAATCCGCGTTATCCAAAAAGCTATAGACTACTTTGCACCCGCCGTAGAACAAGAAGTAACGTTGAAGGCCGAGAGAAGATCTCCTCTTGCGACGTAACTTCATGCTTGAATCGAATGATCGCGTGACTTGGTAACTTAATGGGAATTCAGTCGAATCAAAGTTACACCGCTTAAAAATACTTAAGGTTTTTCGATATTTATACAATAGCGCAGTTTAAGAACGATTTATGTTAATCATTTTTTTCATTACTATTATTGTAGTCATAATATGTATTGAATTAATAAAACAAAAATGGATGCAAAGTAGAATCTTGCACATTGCTTCCTCATTATTTTGCGCTTTGCACAAAGCTTCCTCTATGAGGAAGTATGCTTCTCAATTTTGGCTACCGCATAGAGGAAACTTTGAAAAAAGCAAAAGGCCAAAAATCGATACCTTTGATAAAAAAAATATTGGCTGGGTTTTCCGACCAGAAGTCGGATCTGTGAATTCGGGAATCGGAAACGGAAAAATGTAACTTTTTTTGTAAATTTATGTATTATTTTTATTTAGGTATTTTCTGTGGTAGAATCACATGAAGGGTGGTCGGACTTGGCCGATACTCGGCCCAAGCTCGATGCCGAGAGTGACAACATTGGCATATACAACGGGCCGACCATCGGGCCGATTCTTGGATGATAAGTGTGGCTCGATATTGGCAGCCAATAGTTGTCCTATACACTGAGAGAAGAGTTTATTAACAGTTAACAAATCTTGGTTAAATATGGCAAAATGAACCATTTACTTTGTTACCGGAATATTTTCTCGACGTCGGAAACTCGAGACGACTCCTCGAGCACCTCGATAATATTTAACGCGTCAAATCTTAAGTTAAGACTCAATCCTCGACAATTATCATACGCACTCGTATCGACGACTACATATATCTTTGTCTAACACAACGAGCGTTAGACAAAGAAAACTGCGAGCGTGATCCTATATTACGTCTATATCTGACAAAGACAACGGCATACGACGTCGTGAGCGCCGAATTGTATCGACGCGTAACGACCTGTGAGATTGCATAATCGAACCACTTGTCTACCGAGAGCGAAAGGAGACAGTCGGTCCTCGAGGAGATCTCAAAATTTATATAAGAATTTGTGAAACTATTGTTGAATCGTGAAGGAAGCTGGGTGTAAAATAACGAGGATAACATTGTCAATTTGTCAAAGAACACCGGAAACAAAATAACGACGATAACATCGTCAGTTCGTCAAAGAACACCGGAAACATTGTAAAAGGAACTAAGTTATATAGTTAATTCATGTGAGTAAAACCAAGATACTTATATATCGTTTGTCTACTTCTTTGCCTGCATAAATCTTGCAAATTTATTCCTTTTGGGTCCCCAATCGAACCCCCTTGTGACGTCTCAGTCGAATAATTGTTGTCAAGTTAGCCGAGTAAAATTAATGAAATTATTAATAGTTTATTAGTTTAACTTTAAAACTAATTGGCGCCCATATAGAATTTTATTGTCAAATTTAGAGCCCTGGCAGCCGTTGACCCAGGCCGCGCCAGGTGTGGCTTTCGAAAGTTCGTCAAAATATCGTAGAAAATTCATTAAAAAAGAAAGCCGGTCTCAACTTATTCTTATTGAATCTCACTTGAGCCAAATAAGATTTGTTAACTATTAACAAATGTCAGCGAGCTTGATTTGCGACAAGCAAATTTTATTTAGCTCAAGTGACATTCAATAAAAATAACTAAACGGTTCATTTCACCAAGATTTGTTAACTGTTAACAAATGTTAACACACTTTTCTCTCAGAGTATTGAAGTACGAGAAACGGCCGAATGTCGCGTACGAGAAACGGCCTAGCATCGCGTACGAGAAAATGCCGAGCATCGTGTACGAGAAACAGCCGAGCATCACATACGACAAACTAATAACAAAAAAATAATAATAAATATATTTTCTTTCAATTCGTACGCACGCCTAATTCATACTTGTATGTTTCTGCTGTATGAGAATACATCAGAAACTCAGAAAAAGTACCTCCCGCTCAACAGTTGAGCGGTCACCCATCCGCGGTCAGTACTGACCGCGGATCGGGCTGCTTAACATCAGAGATCACCGGAGCCACTCTGCGACAGCGCGCCCAATTGCTGTCGATGATAATAATAAATAATTGATATCTCTTAGGCGGCGCAGATTTCATCGATTTACATGTGAAGTTGATAAATAAGAACCTTTAACGCATTGTGCGCTACTGCTGTGGCAAATTAAATGATTATAAAATAATTAAAATCCGGATACCCGAGCCTCTCCTTGTCATTGGGGCATTGGCCCCTAATCGGCTAACTAACGACTGGCGATTCAATACTTAGCCGAGCATTGGTCTCATATCGATAAACCAACAATTGGCGATTCAATACTCGGCCGAGCATTGGTCTCATATCGACAAACCAACGATTGGAGAGTCAATACTTGACTGAGCATTGGTCTCATATCCACAAACCAACAACAGGTGAGTCAATAATCGGCCGAGCATTGGTCTCATATCAGCAAATCAACAAAAGGTGAGTCAATAATCGGCCGAGCATTGGTCTCATATCGGCAATTCAACATTTAGTGAGTCAATAATCGGCCGAGCATTGGTCTTATAACGCCAAACCAACAATCGGCGAGTCGATTCTCGGCCGAGCATTGGTCTTAAATCCGCAAATCATCGATTGGCATGTCGATATTCGGCCGAGCATTGGCCTAAGATTGCGAAGTCAATAATCGTCATGCCAATGTTGACCCAAGTATTGGCCGTTTCAGTTTTATCGGCAAAACCTACATGGGATATAAGACTTCAGAACGATAGTGAAGGCCAAAATTTGATATCCTAAAGAAAAAAAATGTAGGTTCTTTAGGTGGGATTTTCCGACCAAAAGTCGGATCTGTGAATTCTGAAATCAGAACCGACCAAAAGTGACTTTTTCAAAAATCATCGTAACAAAAGGGACGTAAGCGGTACATTCTGAGGTACAATATGCGATTTGAGAACGATAGTGAAGGCCAAAATTTGATATTCTGAAGAAAAGAAAATGTAGGTTCTTTAGGTTGGATTTTCTGACCAAAAGTCGGATTTGTGAATTCTGAAATCAGATCCGACCAAAAGTGACTTTTTCAAAAATCATCGTAAAAAGGCATGTAAGCGGTACTTTCTGAGGTACAATATGCGACTTGAGAACGATAGTGAAGGCCAAATATTGATATCTTGAAGAAAAAAAAATGTATGTTCTTCAGGTTGGATTTTCCGACCAAAAGTCGGATCTGTCAATTCTGAGTCCAGATCCAACCAAAGTGATTTTTAAAAAAAATCATCGTAAAAAGGCATGTAAACGGTATTTTCTGAGGTAGAATATGCGACTTGAGAACGATAGTGAAGGCCAAAATTCGATATATCAAAAAAAAATTTGAGTTTGAATTTTCCGAACTGCACGGAAAAAAAGATTAGTTGCCATAACCAAGAAATGAGTTGACACAACCAATCGATTATTCTATTTCCCTAGCAACTCAAATGGTAGTAACAACGATTCAAATAGTAATACCGACGATTCGAATGATAATACCGACGATTCGAATGATAATACCGACGATTCGAATGGTAGTCCCAACTATTCGAGTGGTAGTCCCAACGATTGGATTAGTTAACCTAACTAATCCAATCGAGAATTAATCGTGAATAGTTGAGGTTATTATTCGATATGGTTGAGGGAACTAATTTTTTAGACATTGTGTACAGCAAATCGAAAACGTAGTTGCCACAACCAAACATTTCTTTCCGTGTGAAGTCGGATCTGTGGATTCTGGAATCAGAAACGGAAAAAAGTCTTTAAAAATGTATTAATCGTTGGTGTTTTTGGGCTAGAACAAACTAGTAAAATAGGAATAAGTATAATAAAAAATATGAAGCATCGAAAGATTTACCGAGTTGGCTCGGAACGCCCCATATGTATCGTTCAAAAAATATTACCGACGTTTTACACAGAATTCATTTGAAAAGCCATGTTCGCGATTTTACTGCAGACAGACGTGACAGTTACTTTTGCATAAGCGAGTGAGAGGCAAAGACACCAACGGAGATGAAAATAATCGACAGAGTCGAGGGAGGGCACGCGCCGTATTAGCTCCATCTCCGTCGGTCGGTGAATCGCGCCGCCATGTGCTCGCGCGTGGATCGACGCCCGGTGCTCAGTTGTCGCGGCGCGCTCGTTGCGTGCACGTCGGACACTATCTGTCGCTATTATTTCTATCGGTATATAAGAATAGCGAGTAACCGAGAAACCCGACATAGCCAATAGAATTGAAATTCGGCATTACGTGCACCGAGTGCTGATAAAAAGAATAAAAATATTAATAAAAAGAAAACAAATTACCGAACTTAAAATACGACAATAAAATAAAGAGACCTTCGTCGATGATTAAAATCGAAATTAGAAGGGCAGTGAATCTACGACACGTGACACTGCGTCGATTAAAATTTTTCAAAAATACTCGAAACTCTTGCGGATAAAATAGTAAATAAAAAAGAAAAAAATATTGTATAAATATTTCGAAAAATAATAAAGCAAAATCAATGTATAGTTGAATTTTTCGAAGACACTTGGGACTTTGATTACTTTAGTTGTTTCCTTCTGTTGAATTTTTCGTTCGAAGTTAAATCGAGAAAATTGTGAAGGATTTAATGATCCACACGTCGATCGTGACAGACGAGAACGCGGCGCGTGTTCCGGGTTTCGTTTGAAATGCCAAGGTGACTTCGACTTCGGACACTTTGACTCCCGGTCGGCTAATTTTTCTACGATTATATATATTTTTCTTGGCAACTGCCGAGAGAAGCGGAAATCATTGATACAACAAGACACTTACAAAAATTGCTGTGATTCGATCACTCAATTTCATGGAAATAATCTCCACAATTTCTTCATTCGAGTTATCAAATACCTTGGAAATAAGAAAATTGTAGATTCGACGAATGTTGTTAAAGTTATTTAATTTTTTGTAAATTAATCGTTGCGCGACGGCAGCTTCACGTGAGAAAAAGTGAAATATAAATCAAAATTTCTGTTTTGTTTTTTAAAGCGAAAAAAAAAGACAACTGTTTTTTTAAGGTTTTAAGTTTTGAGGAAGAAGAGAAATTGTTGCACGAAATAAGTTGACGAGGGGAAAAAAAAAAGAAAAAAAGGATTTAAGCAGTTGTGTGAAGACACGGCGCCAGGATGCATCACACAGCGCCGTGGTATTTGCCTTGGGGCCTCAAACTCGTGCCACTTCCCATACCGCCTGGACATCCAGCCTCTGGTATCCCAAATCCTGCTGGATTGCACCTGCTTGCACCACTGCCTGGAATCTACGCTCCCGAGCCTCGAAAGGTAGGCTGAATTTATCGGCTGCCTCTTGTATGGACAAATATTTCGTTTATGTAAATCTCCGATGATTTACAATGTGTTAAGTAGGCTTCTTCGCTTCATACTAGTCAGTGCTATATTTTCAAAAACATTTTTTCAGTTTTTGGTGGTTTAATTAACAGTTGTGAGGAGTTATTCCTGTTGAGGGATTAGTTCTTAATACATAAGTACATTCACCGCCGTCATCTGAACAGAAAATCGACTGATATATGCACATGATCGACGTCAAGTTTTTTCGTGCAGTCTTAAAAAAGAATAAACTACGATAATAGTCCAATTATGACGAGCAATAGCTCATTTTGATTATTGAAAGATCCTTAATCGATTGATCGTCCAGATTTTTTATAGCATGAGTTGTTAAAAAAGTTACAATCAATTGTATGCCGGATATTAGGTTAGGACAGGATAATTAAACGTTTCTGTCTTTTAAACTACTAATACTATCAAAAATCTAGACGGTCAATTGATAAAGCTTATTTCCTGAAGCAAAATGAGCTATTGGTCGTCATAATCGAACTGATATTACGGTTTACGGTTCCAAAAAACTCGATAAAGAAAATGTGACATCAGACATTGCAGATATCAATCGATTTACTTTTCATATTAACACTGTGAATGCATTTTTATATTAAGAACTAATGCTGCTACGTGAGTGACGCGTGAATGACGGGAAGAATTTTATTAAACCGCCAGAAATTATAGAAATGCTTTTAAAAATGTAGTGCTCATTTGACTAATGTGAAGCGTTGAAGTCTCCTTAACTATGGAGATTTCTCATCTACTGAAAAAAAAGGTTTAGTAACATTTATCTCGCAGCTGCGGTCGAAGAAAATTTGTTTTAATCAAGCGAGGCATATTTTAATCAACTATATCGAGGTTGTTTTTAATAAAGCTGGTATGTTTGTGTTTCAAATGTACAGCAATCACCAGCAATACAATATTGGTTCAAAATGACCTACAACTGAATTGATCCAAAAGAATATTTTTTCGATTTAATCGTATATGCTGTCAGCGTTGTGGAGACAACAAAGTTGATTGAAGCGCACATTTGGTTGGTTTAAAAAAAAATTGCTGTTTCAAATAATCGATAGAGTCGGGCAGAATAGCGAATAGATTTGAAACTATCGAATTATTTAATTCCTTTGAAGAAATATTTTTATTCCATAACTAAAAAATTATTCAACATGACAAAATAATACGAATACTCTTCCCAAGCCATTTCGTCAAAGCTACTCTGTATTTTACTGTGGTTACGAGATTTTTGATACATCGGAAATGAAATATAATTATGTCAAACCATTCAACGTGGTAGAAGTTTACATTGTTTCTATCGACCTAAAGTATAGTAAACACTAAACACGTTCAGTGAATTGTGCATGAAAATTTGTAGTGAACCAGATGTATGATTTGATCGAAGATATATTTTTATTTATGGAAATAGATATTAAGTACTAACAATGTGTTTGTTAGACAAGTGCATTTTTTGTTTGTTTTATATTAAATTTATGGTTTCTCTCGATGAACGATAATGTGGTCTCTTCAAGGTTATGTATGGTCGCTTCAACTAAAGAATTTGGTTACGAATCCCATATTGAGTACACTCAACCAAACATACGATCAAAATAATGGAATATTGTGTCGATAGTATTGTCTAATCGATTGGGTCAATGTATATTGAGTTGTACTAATGAAATCCAGTCTTAAATGTCGATGGTAATTTTTAGTCAACTCAATCAAATATATCTTTCATCACTCGCAAACACCGGATTTCGTTAACCCAAACCAATTTTTTTAAAATAATTTTAAAATGTCTTTTTTTATATTAATTATAAAATTAATTATGATATAATTAATTTTTATGTAAATCTCCGATGATTTACAAAGTGTTAACTATGGAAAATTCTCATCGGAATAAAATGTCCTTGATTTTGGGAATAGAAATAAATACACTCAGAGAAATTGTGGAAGTCGTGGCAATTACAACGTGACAGCTATTCATTTTTAATTCAGGATCTTTTTTTTTTTTGTAACTATGGTAACTAAAAAAATGATCTAACTATATCTTTATTGTTGCGATTACTATTTTATAGTTATTATTACTATAAAACTAATAGTCCCATAGACTCAAAATGAATTGCTGTCCCTTTACAGTTACTCGAGGCAGTATTCTCCCTAATTGTAAAAGGACCTTTAATTACTATAATTCGATATGAATTTATTACCATCGCTAAAAAAATTCGAAGAGAATATTCAGCTATTTCAATCATATACTATTTATTTATTTATTTGTCAGGATAAACCCTTTTACATTATCAATTTTATAAAATTGATAATCTAAAATAACGATTAATATAATATTAAAACCTAACATCATAGCCTATCAATGCAAGAAATATAAACCACTGATAACAATAACCCGATTGAACGCACTTGTCCACTGAAACAAAAAAGAAAAGCTTAAATCATTCAAAATGTTATAACGATTGCAAACTGAATGTTTACGTAAATGAATACAAATCTTGCACCGCGGGGAGAATCTAGTACAAGTTACTGCAAATGGTAGATAAAAAAATTCCAACTATATTAGATATGAAACGCTACTATTTAATAGTTAGTAAATAATTATCGTAAATATTTAGTAGTCAAACAAAAAATTAATGTAACTGTCGACATAGTCGAATAGATTAGCAATTGATAGATATCATTGATACTTATCAAAACTTTCAGGATATCTGTAAGTTTATGCAAATCGGGTCCAGATTTTTGTCTCGTTCCCAAACTCTACATTTTCGCGTGTCATCATTTGGTAAACTTTCCATCCACGACTGTGCAAATCCTCGCAATATCATACAAAAGATTTTTTTTAATTTATTTTGTACGGACTACTATTTTTTCCCTCGTTACCACTGCTGTTCCATATACGAGTGAAGTACGTAGAAGAGATTTGAAAAAATATGCAGAAAAGCTTTGAAAACTCACGAGAGGATTTTTTCCATGTAATGAAAAAAAAAAAAAAAAAATCGATTCACATTGTAAGAAATCTTGTTAAAGCTTTTTACCAGAAAACGCGATATTTATTTCACGTTTTGTTATATACGATCTTTTTAGTATTTATATTTTATTCAGAGTACGAAGCTGCTATAATTGACCGTAAAAAAAGAATAGTTGATTACGTAAAAAAAATGTATAATAAAATGCTGTTGAAATATCGTGGATGTGATTTGATGTATCAGGTAGTTGCCAAATTATTGTGCAAAATTATTTATAAATTTTGTCGAGAGTTGTAAATGACTCGAGAAGGGAATTTTTAAATTGCAATTAAACGATTACTCGCATAAAAAAAATTTGTACATATTTCTGTAGGGTATTTTTGGCTCTTATTAAGTGGCAATTATTAATCCTTAGGCCAGGTCACTATTTTTATAATTTTATTAAATATTCAATATTACGGTAATCGATATCAATTGCTTGTAATTATTAATTTGGTAATTAGCCTACAATAATAATTAATATTTATTACTTAATAGATGACTTACGACTATCACGATTATTTTGTAATCCTATCTTAATTGCATTATCAATAATTAAACAAGATTACACATTTTTTAAAAGATTCTCCATATTAACCTTCTACATATTAATAATTGCATTATTAATAATTAAACAAGACTCCAATTTTTTAAGAAGATTTACCTTCTAAAACGGGTTAAAAAAAAAATCTGCAGAAACATCATAAAGGGAATCGTGAAAACCATTAAAACCAACTTCTCGAGAGTTAAAACAAGGTCGTCGATGTGCCAGCAACCGTTTCAATAAACTCGAAGTAAAAAGGCGCGGAGAACTAAAAAAAAAGTTAGTACTTTGAACGATAACGCTGGGTTCTGTCGGTTCGAAATTTAATATAGAGGAGTGCTTCTTTACGAGCGCTTAAACAAAATGGGAAATATCCTTTCGTTTTCCATGTACCTGGCTTTTTTCCCTTTAGCCTTTGGTTTCTGTATTTTTTTGTTTCCCTTCTCTGGTTATTTGGCTTTATAGTTATTTTTTACGTCCTTCCGAAACTCGAATGTCAAAGGTCGATGTCTGTACATCTCTCGGGATTTGGGAAGGTTGATCATTTAGGTACCAAGCTCATATCTGCAAAAACACACACACACACACACACACACACATAAATATCTATATATATATATATATACATTGTATACAACACTTGGTGTACATGTTACAAGCATAACCCACGTTTTCCCGTTGCCGTCGTTCGTTCTGAAAATATCGTAAAATATGTAATATGACCGGAGTTTTCATCGAACGTGTCTCTGTGTATATACTGTACTGCAGTAGATCTATACAGTGAAACTACCCGATGTCGCCTCCCCCGCGACGTACAGACCCACGTGTCACATGTGTTGGGAAAGCGAACTACTACAAGCTCCTTTGCCTCGCCTAGGCTATCGGCCTCTATCGTGTTTTCCGACTGTTTCTCGACGTCAACCAGCCGGGAGGGCGACGCTCTTCTTGCCGTCGGTGAAAACGTTGTGGTCTCCGCGTGATTCGTGTATCATGCAAGCACAAATTACACCTCGGCGTATTATCTCACTGTCTCGTGCGTGACAATGTTATAAACGGATTAATAAATTACTTTTTTTCACACGAAAAAGATTTGAGGGATTGCTTTAGTAGGGGGAAGAGACTTTGATATTCAGGAGGTTGAAGCGTTTTACACTACACTACAAAATTCACTAGAAAATTACAGTACCGGAGTGGAAGTTTTTATTCACAATCTGTATCACAAATTTCTTGTCAATCTTTATTAGATATTTAAAGTAACAATACTGAAAAAGATTTGAGAAATTACGTAAATTTACCGTTACAAAATACTAGGAATTTATATTCTGTGACGGAAAATTTATTATCCGCAATCAATATTTTTGTTCCCAAGATGCATGAAAATTAACATCTTGAAAAATTCCATGATAATGAACTACTAATTTTTATACAGGTATAAAAATGTTGTATATGAATTTATAAATCGGTTAAATAATATTAAGAAATTAATTGAAATTTCACAATTTTGGTCATGCAATAACTCGATTACTACAAAAGTTTTGTAATTTTCATTAAAATATTTGAAAATTTAAGCTTTGTGTATATAAATTTAATCTACTACTGTTAATTTTACCATGAATGTTATACTAATCATTATTTCACATAGCAGTTTTGTACATGTCATATTACTTGTCAAAGTAAATTCACAATTTTTTTACAGTCTAGTCAAGACAGTGATGAATTTGTTTAATTAAGAAATTTATAATAAATTGTATATTAGAGGGAGAAAATAATGGTTATGTGTAAAAATCGTGGAAGAATTGTTTATCTAAATAAATATCTTATATCGTGGAATTGCACCTGGTGGAATTCGTGTATCATGCAAACATAAATTACACCTCGGCGTATTATCTCACTATCTCATTCGTGACAATGTTATAAACGGATTAATAAATTACATTTTTTTTCACACGTAAAAGATTAGAGGGATTGCTGTTGTAGGGTGAACAGATTTTGATATTAAGGAGGTTAAGCGCTTCACACTAGTCAAGACAGGGATGAATTTGTTTAATTGTTATGGAAAATTTCTATGAAATTGTATATTAAAGTGATTAGAGGGAGAAAATAATGCTTAATTATTCGTTATAATTCGCTATTTTCAAAATTTACTTTTCGTGCATTGTTCAAAATAAAAATAAAATAAATCAAGATAAAGAAAAAATTCATATGTATTCGAAAAAATTGACAAATCATCTTCAATTTATTTTCATTCGAAAAAAACATTAGGTTGTCGGGTGATTTGTTCAACAATTTTTTTGTTCGTCTATTTGTTAATAACACATTTTGGAATGATTATTATTACACTGAAAAAAAAATGTAATTGATTCAATAAATCCATCGTTTGCGGGCTGCCAAAAACAAGCGTTATCAACTTAATTTGAATTCTAATTCATCCAATTCCATACGAGATCGAAACAATAACTCTAAAATAAGCAAAATAATATTCTATTATTTCAATGTTAAATGGGATTAAACGAATAAGAACTAGAGTTAATCCAAAAATACTTCTTTTGGCAGCCCGCAAATGATGGATTTATTGAATCAATGACATTTTTTTTCAGTGTATGCAAAATCGATCTCCTTAGCACCTTTTACATGCTTGATTTTTTCCGATTTTTATCCCATCGGGAAGTGTTCGAAATTTTCTCTGAAATTCACGTTTGGTGGGACTTAAGGTGGTTGAAGCGCTTCACCGTAGTCAAAAAAGTGATGAATTTATTTAATTGTTATGTTAAATTTCTAATAAATTGTATATTAAAGTGATTAGAGAGAGAAAATAATGGTTATGAGTAAAAATCGTGGATGAATTGAAGCGTTAATAATTGTTTATCTAAATTAATATCTTAAATCGTGAATTTGAATGTTATTGACGAGGAAAAAATAATTTATCTAAATATTGGAGGTGTTTTAAATGTGGAGTTAAAAAAAGAAATTTGTGCTGAGTTGTTATTCAGGTTTTAATTGAACGAGTGTCCAATCGATATAAACGACTTTGATTATGCAACGACACCTCAGACCACCACTTATATTTGTTATCAAGATTAAAGGGTTGCAACCGTGATAAATATGTAAATTAAGGAGGTTCCGGCGTTACGGTATAGATAAATTGCGGTACTGCAATTGAAAAATTGCGTCTACAAGCTTACGAAGAAAAACCAATGTCCGTGAATGTGAATGTGGATCAAAGAATGTATAATCTTTATGCTGCGGCCTACATTTTACTAAATGGTTTAAAGGGTTTAAAGGGAGCGAGTTAGACCGAAATTGCTGATTGGGTCTAACTTGCCTAACTGCCATGCCCTTAAGGTTTGTGTCTAAAACTGACTACCCAACGATTTAGACATTCCTAAACGCTACAAAATAGTTAAAAATTAAAACAATTTTAAATAAACAGTTTGAACCATTTTTTTTTGTTGTATTTAAATTTTATTTTTTCAAATAGCTTAATATAACCCTTTCAATATAAACACCTGCACGGTGTAAAAAGTTCATAAATAAAATAAGAACACAACATTGTTATTCCAAAATAAAACGAAAATCCTAATCTGATAAATAAAAATGATTTACCTTTTTTCTTTTCATTTTTAATTTTCGAAAAACAAATAAATGTTCAACGTTGTCGATATAAATAATTGCACGAGACAAAGTATTTTATTGAACAGATATTGCCGTTGCTGTTGAATAAAAATTCTAATATGATAAATGGAAATTATCTCCTCTCTATTTCTTTTCGCAGAATGTAAGGATTTACATGATCCCCGAATATTTCGCATATACACGAGACTTGCATATCCCATTATTTACAGACTTTCTGCTCGTGTACGTCTCCATTCCACGAGAAAATCCTTCGAATTACGATATCGCACTTTCGGATCCCTCTCAACGTTGCATGAAAAAAGGAGCAAAGAATATAAAGGCATAAGACCAGAAAAATGTCTGTATCAGCCAGTGAATTTGGTGAGCATGAAATGTAACATTGCTAGTGCATCAAAGTTTCGGTTTTCTTCAGCCAGTTCGATCCGTACCAGACGAACGCATCTTGTGGCTTTCGGTTCTCTTTTTCCTTCTTTTGCCTATTTTTCTTTAGCAGACAAGCGAAAAGCCGTGAGGCCGTAATGTCCGTCGTGTGGTATACATCGCATTGCCCTGGCTTATCGTGAAATATATGAAATTCATCTTGCGCACATATTTCAACCGAGAACGCGACTCGCATCTCAAGAATTCTCTGATTTTACACAAACTTTTATTTTATTTTTTTTACATTTTATTTCTTTTCTCTTTTGTTAGCTGTCGTGCTCGGCGGAAAAATATTATATTCAGCAGTCATAGGGTAGGAACAAAAGGTCCGGAGGCAGGCAGAGATACGAATGGCCCGCAAACGTGGGAGAAAGAATGGAAAAAACATAAAATCGCGTGTTTTTTTAATATATCAACGAACAACCGGTATCATTTTTCTTCTTTTTCGTTTTTCTATTTTTTCCGTTATTATAAATGCCACATGAGTGATAGTAAGGTCAAGATAATTCTAGCGAATTACTGTTTATTGGGGGTGCTTCACCAATTTATGAAAATTCAACGAAAAATATCGTAGAAAAAAAAATAAAAAATATAATTTCGCCTCAAGATTCAAGTTTTCGGCTCGTAAGTAAAAGTTTTTCCACACTTGTATCGTAATACACTATTGTTTCTGAAAACTAAAAAAAAGTTACTTTGTACCATCCATTTTCACAATAAAAAAGATTGGGCCGGAAAAGCGGGAGAAAGAATGGAAAAGAATGAAATCGCGTCTTTTTTTAAATACATCAACGAACAAACAGTTTCCTAACCAGTATCATTTTTTTTTCTTTCGTTTTTCTATTTTATCCGTTATTATAAATGCCACATGACTGATAGTAAGGTCCAGATAATTCTAGTGAAATATTATTTATAGGCGTTCTTCATTAATTTATAAAAAATCAACGAAAAAAATTGTATAAAAAAAATTAAAAATATAATTTTGCCTCCAACTCTCAAGCCTTCGGCTCGTTAGAAAAAGTTTTTCCGTACATGTATCGTAATACACTATTGCTTCCGAAAAATAAAAAGGTCACTTTTTGTCATTCATTTATATAATTTGCCAAAAAAATATTGTGTTATTTTCAACTATTTTTGTCTACAACTTTCATTCTCATGTGAAGCATTCCATATTAGTTCGGCCGGTAAAAAAAAGTTTTTTTTTTTGTTAATTAAATAATGTTTCTACAATAACCGCGTTTTTCAAACATAATATGCACTGCTTAAAGGATCTTTAGGGTGCATTAAAATTTAACTGATGCAATAAGCAATGTAATAAACAATGCAATAAACGGTGCTCAAGGATCATAATATTAAAAATTTATGGGATTCTCTACTACGTGTATCCGTCCAAGGACAACCTTAAGAACATTGGTCTAGGCTTCGAGTACCGGTTTGTGACGTGTTGTGAAATGTACGGTGGAGTGATACATCATTTTGCATTCTACAAAATATTTTCATGCTTAGAAAACGAAGAAGAAAGGTAAAGGAGCGAGAGAGTAGGCATATAGAAGGAAAGAAACTTGTGGCGTGCATGTAGTTGCTCGACCAGCATCGAAATCTCTGGTGTATCCTTACCGAGAGCTGAATTAGCCACTAGGAATCTCGTGTTAGACCATACAGTGCGGAATGTATGCGTTTGCATCATAAACAAGCATGCGTCACTGGGATGATGTTTCCGTTTACGGATAAAGATGAGATTTGTGGTTGGCCTTCCTCCGAACAGTGCACGACTCGTTCCACATGGATTCGAATGGAAAAATAAATGTAAATGCCAATAAATACTGTAAAATACTATTGTTTTTATCACTTATATTTAATATAGCATCAACTCTCACCCATAGTTCGCTTCGCACACAGAGAAATAGGTCTGATGGGTTTTTTAAAAATGAATTTTGATTATTTTAATTGGTTTTTTCAAAATTTATTTTAATGAAATATATTTAATTTGATAGAAATAAAATCTTCTTATGCTAGCATTTGAAAAAGAATTTTATTTAATTGTTGTCCTAATAATAGTATATTGTTAGGACAACAATAATAGTAATTATAGTAATTATTAATCCTAATAATGGTATATTATTAGGACACAAGAAATATTGTAAAATTCTATTGTTTTTATAATTTATTTAATGTAGGTCTGATGGGTTTATTTGAATTAAATACCTCAACGGTTTGAAAGCAATACGATTTATTTTAATGAAATGTATTTGTTTTGATAGAAATAAAATTCTCTGATGCTAGAATTTGTAAAAGAATTTTTTGGCGTAGTAGAAAATTAATTTTATGTGCAAGATTCGGTTTTACGCATTATTTTCAGTGCGTAAAATAAATTTTTACAAAGAGTATGTGTAAAGTTTATAAAATTCGAAATCGTCATATTTGATGGGGAAATATGTTCTATGACCTTCCTATGATACATTCTTATATACATGTGTAGTGAACTCTATAATATGTCGTCAGAGGGTACTATTCTATTTACTTAATACATAATTTTCGATCTCGATTTATACTATTTTGTGAAGTTGTATTTACTATTAATACTTTGAATATTTGATCGTTTCTTCTAATTTATGAAAGTAGTTTCATAAATAAAGGCCGCACTGAGTATAAATTGAATTACAAACGATGACGAGATTGAAAATCATTTTTAAAAAGTATATTTTTACTTTCCCATCACATACGAAGTATGTAAAAGAGAAAGTATTGCAATACAAAAAAAAATTCCACGCTTGGATTTTGATGGAAATACATGTTTTGAGTGTCCTAGATTCCAAAAAACACATTCACTAATTTCTGTCTGTCTGTCTGTCTGTGTCTGGCATCTGTGTCCGAAAGTACAATAACTTCTGAAAAAATCTATGGACCGCAATGAAATTTGGTGTGTGCCTTCTCCATTCAAATCCTGGTTTTGGTATTGAAATACAATCCAAAATCTTCACTCCTTCTGATACTTTACCTGAAGTAGTGAAAAAATATTAATAAAATTTTGTATTTATTTTTGGACCGCAAGCTAATATAAAAGTTATTATGCTTTGGTACTATGATACATACAGACAGAATTATCAGTAAATGAGTAGTGAACAACAAGAGATTTAGTACAGAGAAGATTTTGTGGTCTTTTCAATCACTCACATAAACTTCTGCAACTGTCTGTTGTGAAAAATTTATATTGCCTGCAATATATATTGTGTTACAGATTCACTAAACAAAAGAACTACTATCAATGATCTTGAGCAGTTTTCAATGAGAAATATAATTTGAATATTAACACCATAAGTTAGATTAAAAGAAAAGTAAAAATTGCAAGAAAAAAAATATTTGAGGTTAGTCACAGTCATGGTGTTAGACCATAAACACTCATACACTCATCGTATCATAGTTTTTATCACTCGCATAGCATTTTATACGAATTTCAAATCCTGCGAAGGCCTCATACACACCATAAAATTCGAAACTTTTGGAATCTGAATAACTGAAATGTAAATCCGACTAGCCAAACTATTGCAGTGCCGACAATAATACCACCAAACGAAAGAGAGATGTGAAGTGAGGCGCGAACATCGCACGCGCCGCCTCGCGAGTGTGGCTCGTGGCTTGAACTCAAATTTAAAAACGCTTTCTTGACAAATTATAGCGAGAAATGTAATAGATTACAATTAATGTGCGAAATTCACAAATTTCTATTCGTGTAGTTAGTCACTATACTCCAATAAATTTGCGATAAAAACTTCACGCCAGTAATTTTTTTATCCATTACATGTCGACATAATGCACGTTACTTTTTTACAGTAGGTATCGATATTTAATATTTAATATACTATTATTAGGCCAGTGGCATAATATACTATATTAGGCCAGTAATTAAATAAAATTTATTGTATACGAAACAATCGTATTAGTTTCAAATAAAATTTAAATATACCCATCAGACCGATTTCTCTGGTTGCGCTCCACACTCCTTTTAATTATTTTCATTTATCTTTTATTGTTATCAAATAAAATAACAAACTTTCGCATCTTTACAACATTAAAAACTAATGAAGAAAAAAAAAATGTTTGAAAGTGTGCGAGTATTTTTTGGCGTGTATCTCTATAAATGAAAGTCGTATATATAGAGTAGCGAGAATTATAGCGGCAGAGTCCGGGTATTTGGGATATAGGCATACGGAGATAACTCGATACCGGTGCGATATTCAGGTACACTCGTAGATATGGAGATTTCTGATAGTGCTCGCGATTTATCGAACCCCCGGTCGGAGCGAGCCGAGTACCTACGTAACCCATCAAAGTACGAATGTGTAAATACGTGGAAGCAAGTCAATAGTAGTATACGTGAGCCCAAATAAGCTCGTAAGAAGTGATACGGCAAAGCGAGGGAATTTATAGGATTTAAGCTGTGCGCATGCGCTCTATTTTGCTCTCGCAACAAGGCTCATCAAAGAACTATAAGCAAACTGCGCTTTCCTTTTCTCAAAAGTCTTACAGTACATATGCACTGCCCACAGAGGCTTTCATAGCACGAAATAGCCTTAGGCAAAATAAATGGCTTTACGTCTCGGGCTTCCCCCTCCCCCTCATTCTGCCTAGAATCTACACTGGCTTGTTTGTCTCTTATTCTTCTCCGTTTTCGCAGAATATTCTTGCAAAATCCGACAAGATCAGTGTCGGATGATAGTGAATTTTAAATAGGGAATAATTCAAATATTTTTAATAGTTCTTTGTAGTGCATGAGACTTTTTTAAAATTAAAACATATGTCTGAAAAAATTTGATTAAAAAGATTTTTTTAGTTTTCTAACGTCGAGATGCAAAGTAAATGCACTGTTAGAGAAGACTGGAAGTTTTCATGCATAAACTCGTCATCTAAATTTAATTAAAAATTGTGGTATAAAATTAATGTAGTTTTGCGGTAAAAGTAAAGAAAATTTTTAAAACTCAAGTACTTTACATTAATTTTACATCACACTTGTATATTAAAATTAATATATCAGTTTTTGCATAAAAACTTCCAGTACTTGTACATTAAATTTGAAGTATATATTTTTTACAATGTGGCTTTTTGACGTTATATTGTTAATTTTCTTGATCTTCTCCGTTTTTGCAGAATATTCTTGCAAAATCCGACAAGATCCATTTCGGATAATAGCGAAATTTAAATAGGGAATAATTTAAATATTTTAAATAATTCTTTATAATGCATGAAACTTTTTTTTTTATTAAAAAGTAAGTCTGAAAAAATGTGATTATAAAGATTTTTTATATTTGTTGACGTCGAGATGCAAAGTAAATAGCTTTATGACGTTACTTTGTTCGTCTCTTATTCTTCTCCGTTTTTGCAGAATATGCTTGCAAAATTTGACAAGATTAGTGTCGGATAATTGTGAATTTTAAATAGGGAATGATTAGAATATTAAAAATAATTTTTAATAATGTAGGAGAGGCTTTTTGTTATTAAAAAATAAATCAGAAAAACTGTGGATATAAAGATTTAATAAAAAATTTTTGACGTTAAGATGTTGGGACTCCTGAATACTTTTACTTAATGTGTTGTAAAGGTTGCGAAACAGTTATATGAAAGTACGTGAGGCCTGGGCGGGATATCAAGGTACACGGTCATATCGCATCTGATCGCCAGGGACAACATGAATTTTCACTTCGTTTGCCACTTTTATTTTCGCTTACATTTAACAGTGTAGTAACCGAATCTTTTAAGCCGCCATCATAAAAATAAAATAAAAATGCATTGTAAAATAACTTTCGTACGTTATTTTTATAAGAGAAGTACAATACTCTATTCATTTTTCAACAAGTACATTGGATAAGTTTTCATCTATAAAAAATTTCTGTGAAGTTTTATGACTTGAAAAATTGTTTCGCAACGATCATTTACAACGGTCGTAAAATTATAATTATTAAGTCAATTATGTAATGAATGTATATGAAATAAAATTAGGGAGCTCGATAATTTTGTGTAGAAGTAAACAACAGTTATGTTTATAATACTGTAGAATTTTCTACAGCTAAAGCATACATTGTTAATTAATGGTAAATTGGTCGATGACTGGGACATCCACCTTATACACTCAGACTTCAGGCAAGGCCGAGGCACTTTTTTCGATGACGCAAACTTTTAACGATGACGCGAGATAATCGCGACGAAGATACGTGTAATTGCAACTCAAGCTTAAATGCCATGCCCGCTGTAGTTTGTTGACGATTACGACGTCGATTCGTTTTTATATGCGCGGATGAATGTTTTCTAATACTTTTTAGACGGTAACGCTTAAATTTGAAAAAAAAAACACATATTTTTGTTATAAGGTCGGTTGAGTCACGAGGAATTCAATTAAATTTTGTTATGTATTTTATAAACTTTTTATAATTTTTATGTACTTACAGAAAAATTCTGTTTAAAATTACACAACTTTTGAGACCCTATCTAGAATGGGCCGTTGTTTTTATAAGAAGTTCTACTTAATTGAAGTTTTTTTAATAACACTTGTTTTTGGCAGCCCGTAAACGATGAATTTATTGAATCAATGACATTTTTTTTTCAGTGTACATAAAACTTCAATTACGTAGAACTTTTCGAAAAAGAATTCTGCCAGCCTGCATAGGATATACAAAATTTCGTAGTTTTATACAGAATTTTTATGTAAATATATTAAAATTATATGAAGTGGTCTTTTTTGCAAAATGATCTATTGCTATTTAACGTCATATATCAAAATATCAAATTTCATCTTAGACTTTTTTCGATAGGATTGTTAATTTCCAAGATATTAACGATTAAAAATATATCAATCCCGCAAATATCAAAATTTATACAAAAATTCGTGTGCTGAAAATATTGGTCGTAGCGCCAAACAATAAAATACGTGTCTTTTCTTTTTGAAAATACAATTTGACAAAAAATTGTCAAAATTATTGAAGGGGGTCTGGGTCTGAGCATGACAAATTCACCTGGAATGCCCCATTTATATTATACAAAATTAAAAATAGGGCTGAAATAGAAAAATATGTTTGTGACAGCTCGTCATAATAATATACATTGAATTCAATCAATGTATATATATTTTTTAAATCAATATATATAATAATTTAAAAAGGAAATGTAAAGTAGCTTTTTTCACGTGGAAAGGGCCATGTACAAAGTGCATCACTTTAAACAATGATTTTTACGTGTAACGCTGGAAATGAGCAAGTAGCGTGTCGATTGCTCGTATTGCTGCACCTCGAGAATTACCGAGCGAAAGTCAAGACAGAAGGGAGTCACGACTACAGTTGAAATAATCGAGAGTCTAGGAAGATTCATTCGTGATTTTGCAACTAGGAAGATTCATTCGTGTAAGCAACACTATAAGTAGTAAGATTGGCGATCTCGGGCAGCATCGTTTTTCACACGAGTTGCGCGGCAACGCCAGGTGTATGTATATATCAGAGGACGCGATGCAAAAGCGTGTGTGAAATACTCACGGCGCTATAAGCTCCGCGAGTCTTGTGCATAACTTTGGTTGCGGTTATTTTGGTATCAGCTGCAAGTATAGCTTCCGGGTGAGATATATTGGCGTTCTTGTCGTTTAGGGATATTTTATCGTACCCATAAACTAAAACTATGTCGATTCAACAAAATTCCATAAACCATTTAGGTTATGGCATTTTTCTTTACTCGTATAAAAATGACTGCAACATTCCGTTGCAAACAAATTTACACCGGACAAATCAAAATAGGCAAACTTCGATATGACTATAGCTCTTTAAATATTTGTATTTGACAACATATGTTTACATTCCTAAACTCCCCAACTAAATTTAGTTGGCTGCAATTAAATAGAATATTTCCACATCACACTTGGCCATAGCGAACGGAATTCAATAAAAAAAAGGAAAGAAAATTTAATTTGTGCTGCGTAAAAAATAGTACTTTGCGATACTAGTGCGTAAAAGCGGACTTTCGGCGAAGGTTGGAAAGTGGCTGCACGAGTCGGACCGAGCGCTACAAGGGCACGAGGCGAAGCCGAGTGCTGTTTGTAGCGCGAGAGAAGACGAGTGCGGACACTTTACAACCGCCGTCGGGAGTCCGCTTTTACGTACAAGTATCGCATACTACTTTTTGTAACAAATGCACAAAGTGCCAGGTTATGTATGGCCGGTCGTGACACGAAGGAAAAGAACCGATGTGCGCATGCGCGCACAGTATTTTCGATACGGTTATCGTATTTTCGACACGGTTATCGTGTTTTCGATACGGTTCGCGTATTTTCGATACGCCTTCTCGAAAAGCGCCATCTTCTGTCACAGCCGGCCCATACACAACCTGGTACTTTTCGTGCATGCGTTACAAAATAGTATATTTCGATACAAGAGGCCAAAGGAGCGTTTCGCCTCGGCGCAGCCGAGGCTTCATACTGTCTTCACACGAGCAGTGCACAGAACGATCCTTTGGCCTCGTGTATCGCACCATATTTTTCTTTACGAGTGCAATGCAAAATCCGAGTTTGGCCGACGTTTACAGAAATGCAAAATGAGCTGCAACTTCAAGCAGTGAACAAAATCCAGGGAACAGTGTGCAAAATGAGGGAGCCAGTGCGCAAAAAATTTTGTGCGTCAACCGGCCATTTTGCATGTTTGTAAACGGTGGGCAAACGAGAATTTTGCATGCACGAGTAAAGAAAAGGTAATTTTAACTTAATAGTTTTACTCAATGCAAAGATAAAAAAAGGATGCAATGTAGAACCTTACACATTGCTTTCTCATTACTTTTCGCTTTTTACAAAGCTTCCTCTATGAGGAAGTATGTTAATTAATTTTGGCTTCCTGATAGAGGAAGTTTTGTAAAATTTACTGCGAAAAATAATGAACCTTGCAGCAATGTGCAAGGTTCTAATTTGCATCTTTTTTTTTGTTTGTCATGGTAAAAAGGCTTATAAACGGTAGTTCGGTATTTTCTGTGTAGCACGGTAGTTTCTGTGGTTCAATATGCGACTTGAGAACGATTATGAAGACCAAAATTTGACATCTCGAGAAAAAAAAATTTAAGTTCGATTTTTCGACCGGAAGTCGGATCTGTAAATTCTGAAATCAGAAATAGAAAAAAGCCACTTTTTGAAAATCATGGTAAAAAGGCTTGTAACCGGTATTTTCTGTGGTAGAATATGCAACTTGAGAATAATAGTGGAGGTCAAAATTCAATATCTAATCGAAAAAAAAAGTAGATTGGAGTTTCCGACCGGACGTCGGATCTGTGATTTCTGGAATCAAAAACGGAAAAAGGCACTTTTTTTGCTTCCTCATAGAGGTAGATTTGTAAAACTCCAACAATAATGAGGAAGAAATTTGCAAAGTTCTACTTTGCAGACTTTTTTAATTCATGTTAAAAAGGCTTGTAGCCGCTATTTTCTGTGGTAGAATATGCGACTTGAGAGCGATAGTGAAGGGCAAAATTCAATATCTTAAAGAAAAAAAAAATTTAGATTGGATTTTCCGACCGGAAGTCGGATCTGTGAATTGTTGAACGAAAAAAAGTCACGTTTTTTAAAATCATGGTAAAAAAGCTTGTAACCAGTATTTGAGTGACGGCCACACACACACGCACATCCATCCATGCATGTTTGCTAAACCACTTTTCTCGTCGTTTTAGACCATTTCAAGTGTACTGACAAAAAACGCGAAAAAAAAATTTCTTACGAAAACAAAGCTTCCTCTATGAGAAACTTCCTCTGAAGAACTTCATTATACCAATATACATGAAGCATCATTTATACAGGCGTAAAATGCGCGTATTGTCGTACCCGGTTAGCGACTTGCCCGCTTGATAACCGCTTTAGGATGTGGCTCAAGGTGAGTCAGAAAGAGAACTTTATACGAACTAGTACTGCGACGAGCACGCAGCACGCTGGTTCCCGTAAGCGAACTGGCAATACTCAATAGGCATGAACTAGTACTTGCTTGAGGGTTTTAGTGTAGTACTGCTTACATATAGCGTTTTATGTACGTATAAATGTGGTAGACCAAAGCGGAGTGCAACATTTCCACCTGTGTAACTGAGTAAGGCCATGAGCTTCGATCCTCTTTTTGTATTATCGAATCGTGCGCACGATCGATCTGGAATAATAGTTCCAGTATAATACTAGATCTCAAGGAGCAACAAGAAATGCTATAGCATTAATCTGTATCAATTTGTGCAAGATAAATGCCTTTGACCTTAGTCATTTGCACTACATTAAACTTCAACGCTATTCTCTATTGCAACAAGAAATCCCTCGCTCCCAATCGAAGGATATTGAACTTTTTTTTTGCGGTTAAACGATACGTTTCTCACATTGTGTAAAAAATTACAATATTCAAAAAGTGGCTGCTCGGAATTAATCTAGACCCAATCAACCCAAAAAATCGATTTAATTGGTTTATTTGAATCAAATAAATAAAATATACTATGGTTAAAGATTGACTCTAAATTAACGATTGTGAATCAATTCTGCCAGGGCCACGGTGGCGTAATTGTCGGTTCGAACCCGCGTCGTGGCAGAATTTTTTCACAATTTGTTTCAGATTAAAATTTGTTGATTGTGGCTGTTGGATGAATTGATTTAATTTGTTAAGCTGCTACATTCGATATTTGTAAAAGATTCGCATTTGTGAAATTTGAATTGGGCTTCGGATTCGCGCGCTTTAAATATAGCGATCACTGTCTAATGCCCGAGATGTGCTTCGCTAAATTCCATTATTAAAAATATTAACTGAGAATAGTCGCATACGATGAAAAATGAATATTAACAATACACGGTCACTGCTTATAATATACTATTATTTGAATCAAATACGGGATCTATTTAAAATTAATAAAATTTTATTTCGATCAAATCAAACTTACTTAAAATCAATACGATTTACTTGAATTAAATAAATTCTATTTAAACAAAATAAAATCCTATTATTCTAACAATTGGAAAATGAATGTATTTAATGGCTGGCTTAATTACATTTTATTTCGATCAAATAGAATTTATAGCATACAAGTAAATCGTATTAATGTTTAATAAAATTTATTTGATTCAAATAAAATTTCTTTTTTTTTTTTAAATAAATGCCATATTTCTTTTAAATAAACTATTGAATTTTCTAAATCGTATATATATACACGCACAAAAAAAAACAAATGTAAACAAAGCTTCCTTATAGTGAAAGTAATATAGTTTCAACTATTTGATAATTATCGTAATTATGAAGAAAAAAAATACTCACTCAACGAAAAATAAAGGCTGTTAATTTGTAGTTGGCAGGATTTCGACGATTTCTCTGAGCGTATAATCCATGTAAACAAGAGGATATTATATTTCTATGATAATAACGTGTCAGAAGAAATCTGAACGACGCTTCGTGATGTCAGCCGGACTTACACGCGCGTGCAATAAATTAATTGAAATAGCATGGGGCGATATATATATATATGTTACCAACCACTGTTACCACGTGTTAAAACGGTTATGCATGTATATATATATGTATGTTCGCTGCGTGGCGTATTCAGGTCGCTATTTAATATTAACCTACTACTGTTCTGGAGACTCGAGACATTGCATGCATGTTTCCACGGTATACTAAACAGTAAAGTATATAGTAATGCCCCGGGGATAGCGGTGCGTTACGGGCGATAAATAGGTGTGCGTGCATAGTTCATTATAAATGGACCATGCACCCCACTCGACTGTAGTGGCCGGACCAAACGAATGGAATAAATTATGAAATCTAAGAATCTCTATCGTTAAGCGAATAATTAGAAGAAGGGTGTCAGTATGGTGTTTGCAGTCGGGACTTCAACATTGTATACCCTTAGTTTTATTCCTTGCCGCTACCATTTTTATCCCTTTTCTACATGAGGTCAATAAAGGATACCATCGAAGTACCAACTAATGACATCTTTGTTGGTAAATTGCGTTATGAATTGTAGATTTGCTTTTAGTCGAAGATTAATGTATTTTTATTATTATTAATGTTCGTTTCTGACACAAAAATGTTGCTAGCTTTTTTTATTTGCTCTGTAGCTTAATAATTTATTCCTTTAAGTTCTAAGGGTTAAATCTTTATTTAAACTTAAATTTAGGGAGTAAACGAAGTCCACCCTGTGTTTTATCCCTTGTCGTCACCATTTTTCCCTTTTCTACATAAGGTCAATAAAGGATACCATCGAAGTACCAACTAATGACATCCTTATTAGTAAATTTCGTTATGAATTGTAAATTTGCTTTTATTCGAAGATTAATGTGTTTATTTTTTTAAGTAAAAAAATCTTACTACATTTCTGACATAAAAATGTTTCTAGCTTTTTTATTTGTTAGCTTAATAATTTATTCCATTAAGGTAGTTTTTTCCGGATATCTTTCTGATCTTTGAGTGCAAATTTTTGTGAAAGCAAAAAGGATCCAAAGTGCGGCATCAAGAGTTAGAAAAAAGTAAAGGCTATAAAAATAGTGGTCAGGCTGTAGATAATATGCAATTTGAGGTTAAAAAAAATTACAGATGAAGAAGCGATTAGTCACTAGGTTAACGAAAATGGGGTAAGTCACTCGCCTACTAGGGAGTAATTGAAGTCCACCTACCCCATCATATGTACGGAGCGGGGTCGGGTCACTCGGGGGTCACAGGTTAATAGATTCGCCGATGTGTGTTGGCACACGCGACCACCCCCGCTCTTCAAAAGCTCCACCCCCTCTTTCCGCAGCTTATGCGCCCTCTCGCTCGCTATGGTTTGCTGGTACAGTCTAGCTTTGGTATAGACTCTGACGAGTGCGGTAGGTGCTGCTGGCGACAACGTGCAAACAGGTGCGCCACAACCTGCGACCAGTACGACATAGTATCGTTTTAGACTGATTTACACTGCTGTATATGCCGCACGAAAGTCCCTTTCCACTATTCTGTCAACTCAATCAGTAGTACTCCTACTTCAATGTTAATTAGTATAAATTGCAGGGGATACTAGCGTTATACGGGTCAGTTTGCAATATGCGATAATCCTTTTTTCAACTTTATTACTTGATTGCAAAGTGTTATAAAAAATAGCAGTAAATTATTTATCCACCCTCATCAAGTCAGCAGAAAAAAAGTTTTCGACGTGGAATTACTATTAGCCAATAGACAAAGACTAGTAGTAATACATAAATGAAATATAATTTTTATTACTTTTTTTTTTACTTAAATAAAATAAATAATTATTGGCAAACCGTAAAAAGGCTCTCGAGATACAACCCCCGCCCTGGCGACACGGAACTGGTGGTCAACGGTCACAGCTGCGATAACGCTGCAGAAAAGGCAGAAGCATTCGCGGATTACTTCAAAATCGCCTTCAGTAAACCGACAGATGCCCAATTTGACAACAACCAGCAGGAATTGGTCGACTTCTGGTATGAAGAATTCTTCAGGGATACTTCGGTCTGGAACTTACAACGCGAACCTGTGTCGGTCGAAGAGCTAGCTAACATCATAAAAAATCGAAAAACTCGGCCCCAGGGCATGACAATTTTCCTATGGCCATAATCAAAGGACTTGACACTCGTCTACTCCACTATATAAAGGAGATCTTCAACTATTGCCTCGCCTACAACTTCTTTCCGGAACAGTGAAAAAATGGTATAATCATCACACTCCCGAAAGCCAACGCCGACACGACGCAAACTGCAAATTACCGACCTATCACTCTCCTGCCTACCCTGGGCAAGATTTTCGAAAAGATTATTAAAGGTAGACTAGAATCAGCCCTCGAAGAACACATACCAGCATACCAGTTCGGTTTCCGCAGTAGCAAATCGACGATTGAACCACTCACCATCCTTGCGTCAAACGTACAAACTGCAAAACTAGTGAACAAACGCACCGCCGTACTCTTCATGGACATAAACAAGGCCTCCGATAGTGTCTGGCATAAAGGCCTTATTTATAAACTTTGAACTCTCGACTGCCCGGCGTACCTACTGCTAATCACCAACAATTTCCTCAGCAATCGAAGGCTACAGATAAAAGTGGAATACGCTAGGTCACAGCATCACCCCGGAACAAGGCATACCGTAAGGATCTCTCCTCTCCCCGCTTCTATACAATACATACTGCTTTGACATCTACAACTTTAACAAACAGGACCAGACGTATACGGACCCTAACCTGTAAATCTTACACGGAGAGAAAGGTCTGGCAATCATTACCCGATTTAGTATAGTAAACTCGTTTAAACTCTATTTAGTTTATTCAGCGCGTCTGGCGTCTATTTCTATATTTTCCTATAGAGTACAGTATCATGTTTTACTGTGTGCTGCACGTCGTACAAGAATCGTTCCTATGTTTCGGTTTTCAAACCGTACTGTAATGATCCAAAGTTTGTAAGGATGTATACGCAAAAGTGTCTCGAAGACATCTTAAGGCTTGACAATGGTCGTGACTCCAACAATGATTACGATTCGCAATATATGAAGAAATTCATCTCTTAATTTATTAATAGAATCTATAGTTACGGAATCGTTTCCGAAAGAAATACGATCATTTGACATATACAAAATTGCAAATTCTGATATCCTCAACGTTGCAACTACTAAGACCGTGCGTCTGGGATTCATTCCCCAAATACAGGCTGTAGTTCTAAACAGCCTATTAACTATACACGAAAAATGTGCCGTGACCGCTATACGTTTGGCGGCAACTGACTGTGTTTACATCGTCAGCGGCGTTAGGCGGCCATTGTTCTCAGTAGTGTGGTGCAATTAACAAGGAATTGGGAAAACGAAAAAGTAAGTGCTCGTCTTTTTTAAAGACATATTATCTATGTATTCTTCGTGTATACTATAAGAAAATCGTCACATCTCGTCGTCGTTGTAAATCGGTGCGTAACCTGCACTATTTGCAACGTGACATAACCTCCTCTTTAATGACGTCCGAAATCAGGACGAAAAGTGTTGATGGCGTTTTTATTAAAAAAATATAATTTCATTTTAAGAAAAATAAATAAATGTTTAATAATTGCACAAAACAACGTGTATTTTTTCATGCTACATTTTTGTAACCTATCCCTATCCTACCTTTACATACCTTTACTTTCTATTAATTTAAGTATCATTTTAATTGCACGAATTTCCGAGATTCACTGGTATACGATACAGCAGTAAATACGTACCAGGCCTAGCAATCTTCAGTATGCTGCGTTTAACCAGCAATGTATCGTTGGTAAGTGACACGTGAACACAACTGGCATTGTTTGCCATACTGTGTATTAGACACGAAAAATTTGCGTTTAATGTACCGCATGGCAATCATAGCCAAACTGGTCGAATAAACCGAATTTACAGTGCTGCATGGGAATCATCGCCATATTTTTTTAATAGTGATTGTCAGAAAATTCTCTCCGCGTACAATACGCGGACGACACAGCGCTAATACCGCATAATAAAACAACAGATGCCGCTACCCTCGCTCTACAAGACCTCTCAGACCAAAGTATAATTTGGTTTAACAAATGGCGCCTCAAACCCTACCCGGAAAAATCAAAACTGATTCTATTCAACCACACAATCACAGATAACTCGCCCTGCGGTTCAATGTACAGCAGCGATATCAAATCATGCTCATCAACCAAATACCTAGGCATCACTATCGTTAATAAACTAAATTTCAATGCGCATCCAAAACATGCTAAATCAAAAACAACCGCACGAGCTGGACACTTTCGCAAAATCACCTTCAGTAACAAACAAATTACAATAGAACAAGCGACCAAAATTTATAAATGCATTTGCCGCCCATTGCTCGAATATGGTCACCCCCTCTTCCTTATCTGCAATAACTCAGCCAAAAAAAAAATCCAAACCGCAGAAACAATAGCGCTCAGAAAACTCCCAAAAATAAGACACCCTAACAATTCTCTCCACAACCCTCCCAATCTCCTTCTATATAATGTATAAAAAATCACTCCCATCGTAAACCGCAACAAACAGCTTAGCTCTATATTCGCTAATTCCAAAGTAGCAGCCATCGCTGATTTATGCAATAGTCGTCCTCCCAACGTAAGACCCAGACACAAAACGCTGAATAACAGAATAATTGAATTACTCCCAGCCTTACTCGACACATAAATTACATAAAAGAGATAAAAGATCAAGGATTAAACGGGGAAATAAAATAAAAACATTTTTTAAATGAATAAAACTAAAATAAAAGTAGATTTTTTTTATACTTAAAATAAAAATAAATTTGTTTTTATTTTTGTTTGATTATCTTTTTTTCTCTTTTTTTATCTTAATTTCCAAACGTAAAGTAACTTCTTTTCTATTTTTTTCTCTCATCCTCATCCTATTAATAGAGTATAACATAGCCTCGCGAGATGTGCGGGCTGAAGGGCTCAGGTTGACGATCCATTGGACGATGCCCGATGAATTGACGGAATTATTAATATATGTGATTACATAAAACATTGTATACATTGTCCAACAAAATACTTGTACTACTACTAAAATAAATAAAACAGTAGTAAAAAAATTAGCTAATAGACAAAAACTAATAGTATTAATAATACTATAAGTTTCTGGCAATGATTTTTTCACTTTATTACTTGATTGCAAAGTGTTATTAAAAATAGCAGTAAATTATTTATCCACCCTTATCAAGTCAGCAGAAAAAATTCTCCTACGTGGAATTATATACTAGAAATCAGCACCTTTTAATTTTATTTGTCAGGCACCGTAAAGTCATTTCAGAACGGAATGTGCAATATTAAAAAATGGTGTTTGTGAACACCATTTTTTCAGCCACCGTGGATGGTAACTAATATAACCATAATCTCCAGGTTTCTTGAAAAGTACTTTTGTTCTGCTCTAAAGTAACCATAATACTACCAAAATTACGTTTTTCAATTTTTTAATCCAAATTTAATTGCTCATTTGACAAAAGTCATAGACACATGAACACAAAAATAGCATCTCTTGATATATTTCTATGGATCAATGTAATTAGTTTTTTACAATATTTTGTTCATCAAAAAGTCTTTCATTCGTTTTCAATGAGAAATGGAAACCGAAGACTTTTCTCTAAATTGAAGGATTAGAGGGAATGCTCTGCTCTCGAATGGACGGGCCTTTCTGGTAGTAGAAAACTATGTCGAGTGCCAATACATCTATATTATCTATGCATGACAGAGCATTGGTAATGGTGGTAGGTAGTTGTTAAAACGTTGGTCATTCAGCTACTCCTCATTCCAGACAGCCCATCGCCAACCCATTCATCCACATGAAAGCTTCTCACTTCAACTTGTAACGATTTATTGAACGCTCTCTCCTCTCCCGCGAACTCTAGTAGATGTAATTGAATTAGAGGAACTCGAGAAGAGAAAAACTCATGTGTGTTTTACGTGGCATACGTGTCGTCGTCGTCGATGGTTCGTTAAAAAGGCCTGTATACATTTATAGTATAGGTGCAGAGGATTGCTCAATAGGAGTTCGATTCATCGTTGCTCTCTGCATTTTTATTTTATTTTTTTATGTATCGTCCTTTGAACATAAAACTGTGTATCTCCGTCGACATTCTGTCAGCAGGTGCACGCTGCGTCATTCAGTTTTTACATTCGCTTTTTATCTTTTTTCTGCGCTTTCATTAGTTTTTTTTCGATCGTGAAAGACACGGATCGTATTGAAAAGTTTTGAATATATAGCTAAATATATTTATCGGTCGATTCAGATTCTGCTATCTATATATTTTTTTGTTATTAAATACCTACTTAATATTGAAAGGTTCTGTTGATCGTAATAAAATTTACCGCAACCGTCGATTAGTATCTGCTCCACCTATGTGCTACGTTTCAGTTCAATACTTCAAGTCGTTCTCGAGTTATAAGGGCTTAATCAAGGAGACCAAATTTTGAATAAAAATTCAGCCCAATAGGCCTGAACATTGTCTGCACTGTTAAAAATATTTTGAAAATGAATATATGTATTGGAAGTTCTTTTGCAGATACGGTATATTAAATTTCCTTTAATATACAGATAAGTTGTAAAATGCCAATAATTATATTATAAAAACAACTTTCATGAAGTGTTTAGTATAATGTAGATTAATTTTACAACATTGTTTTTGTATGTTAATTCATATTTGTATATTAAATTTAATATACGCGTAACCGCAAAAAAACTTTCTCCTTCATACAAAAACTTCTAATAGTGTAATGATAGGAAATTTTTTCACACAATTTTATAATTATACTGACATTGAATTGTCGACAAAAACAGCTCACGAAAGCAAAGCTTCTTCCATGTTCAATGTAGTGAATTCAAAGGTAATGAGATGTTTACAACAGTTCATTAAAATAGGTATCCTTGTTTTTGTTTTACGTTTTATTTGTTGTTTGTAATATGCCAGCTGTAGAATCATATGAGACTGCTCATTCCACCATTCGAATATGTACATATAAATATACATATATGTATAGGGGATTCCAGCTGAATTTTTCATGCCCCGACCCACTTCAATAATTCTGACAATTTTTTATCAAATAGTATTTTGAAAAAGAAAAAATACGTATTTCTTCGTTTACCGCTACGACCAATATTTTTAACATACGAATTTTTGTAAAAATTTGAATGTTCCAGGATTTATATATTTTTAATCGTTAATATCTTGAGAATTAACAGTCTTATTGAAAAATGTCCAAGATGAAATTTGTTCAGTTTACAAAGAGCCACATAATGTATATTAAAAATGTTATTTTAATTTTCCTAAAATCTTGTTATATGACAAATGTTGTTAAACAACAATATATCGTTTTGCAAAAAAGGGACACTTTTTATAATTTTTATATACTTACAGAAAAATTCTGTCTCAAATTACGAAATTGTTGTGACCCTATGCAGGTCGGCAGAATTTTTTCTCGAAAAGTTCAACGTAATTGAAGTTTTACGTAAGAATTCAGAATATTATAAAACTTCAATTAGGTAGAACTTCTTATAAAAAAAATCGGCCTATTCTGGATAGGGTCTTAAAAATTTCGTAATTTTAAACAGAATTTTTCTGTAAGTATATAAAAATTACACAAAGTGGCCCTTTTTTGCAAAACGAAATATTGTCGTTTAATGTCATATAACAAAATTTTCGGAAAACTAAAATAACATTTTTAATATACATTATGCAGCTCTTTGTAAACCGAACAAATTTCATCTTGAACATTTTTCAATAGGACTATTCATTTCCAAGATATTAAGGATTAAAAATATGTGAATCCCGAAAAATTAAATAATTTAAAAGAAATCGTGTGTCCAAAATATTGATCGTAACGCTAAACAAAAAAATACGTGTTTTTTCGTTTTTAAAATACTATTTAATAAAAAAAATATTCATAGTTATTGAAGGGGGTCAGGGTCGGTGCATGAAAAATTCCCCTGGAATCCCCCATATATACAAATATATGCTATATGTATATTTGTCTAACGACTTTATAATCGTTTTCTCTGCATAAACACATAGGTAGCAGCTCACATATTCTGTGTCGTCTGTGCAGACATGCGTACACGTGTTATTGCTGCAAAGCTATATCTGAGAATCCGCGTAAACATTAATTAGTGCTCATCGTCTGGTGGTTCCGTGTCTCATAACTAGCGAGATATCTTAGCTCTGAGTTCGGGCGACGTGCGTCTCGTAACTCAATCGTCGACGATCTCGGGTACGGCGTGCGTGTGGGAACTAACTTTCCGTGGAAGTAACGCTAATAAACTCTAAGGGCCGTTCTTTTGCGGCAACTCGGCGGGGCACGTGCTCTAATCCCCACCCAGGCTATAGTTAGACATAGATGCTGATGCTTTTTCACTCCCGACTGCCCGCCAGGCAAAAAGACGGAAATCAAGTGTTTAATGGTGACCAGCTGATCAATGCAGTTTTTTTGTTTATCTGTTTTAAGAATTATAAAAATACATTTTTTCCGTTTCCCTCTTATCACTGTCTGACTTTTAAAAAATGATAATAATAATAATAATTGGTGAAGAGTGCTTCACTGTCTGTTAATTCGTTTGAATGATAATTGTCAGTGATTGAATTGGAATTTAAAAAAAGGTAATATACTTAATTCATTTGCACTTTTTAATTATTTTTTTCCGGATTATTTTGCCAGATTTGTGTGGAAAAGCTGGTGAAATATTTTTAGTCAAAAACTCATCGTCGATGAGGTAAATCGACACAACGCCAGACAAAAAGACAGAAATCAAGTGTTTAATTTTGACTAGCTGATCAATGCAGTTTTTTTTATTATCTGCTTTAAGAATTATAAAAATAAAATTTACCATTTTCCAGCTATCACTGTCTGAATTAAAAATAAATAAATAATAATAACTGGTGAAGAATGCTTCACTGTCTGTTATTTCGATTGAATGATAATTGTCATTTATTGAATTGGAATTTAAAAAAAGTAACACAATTCATTCATTTGCACTTTTTAATTATTTTTTCCGGATGATTTTGCCAGATTTGTGTGGAAAATCTGGTGAAATATTTTTAGTCACAAACTCATCGTCGATGAGGTAAATCGACGTAATTTTAGCTACGTATTAAATATTAATGGTAAATAGAATGTTAATGTTCATTCTCAATGCGGATTTCTACCTTAGTGATTCTCACAATTCTCGAAATATGCACTCACTTTTCCAATCTTAATTACGTACATTTATGCTTAATTATATTAATTCAGTGCGAAGGAAAATTTAGCACCAATCCATGCTGCTTATTGTCGGTAGCGTGAATACCAAGAAAAGCAGAGATAGGAGATAGCGAACGACAGTATGGAGAGCCAGTAAATAAGGAATAAAGCGAGATGCTCAAAAAGCGAATAGGAGGAAGAATTAAAAGGAATGGAGCAAGATTGCCGAGTCGGAGTAGTCCGACGCTGCGAATTATTCTCGGCGCTCAATTATCTCCACACAATGAGTCACGATCGGTGCACAGCTCTTCAACAGCCGGGTAGTTGAGCTTCTGGGTGATCGGTGGGAGGTCTGCTGTTCTCTGCAAGCGCAACCCGGAGCAGTTTCTTCGCCTCGTTGCTGCGAGTGCTCTCTGCGTCTTGGTTCCGTTCTGCTCTTCGAGTTACTCGTTCGTTTCTCCTCGCATCGTCTCCTATTTTCTATTCTGTCCCAGAGCTGTACCCGCTGGTCACGCTTTTATGTAATCCACAATACTGCGTGGCAGTATTGTGTGTATTTTCGCTTTTATACGAAAAATAAGGAAGAGAAGTAATTGAGAGTTTTCAGGTTGTAGTTAGGGTTTATCTGCGTTGGGCTAATTTTTTTTTACAAATTTGGCGTCCAATGTGTGGCGTTTCTCCACGCATCGTCTTTTATCTTCTCAGTTTTGTTCTAGAGTTGAGAGCCGGTCACGCTTTTATGTAATCCACAATACTATGTGGTCCCAATTTCTGCAAACACTGCCAACTGAAAAAAAAAGTTGCAAAGTAGAACTTTGTACATTGCTTCCTCATTAATTGCTTTCTCATAGAGGAAGCTTTGTTTTCGTAAAAAATTGTGTGTGCGTGTGTGTGTGCGTGTGTGTGTGCGTGTGTATGTGTGCATGTCACACGCTCGACAAATGTAAACGTTTATAACTCGGGAACGCCTCGAGATATCGAGCTGAAATTTACACTATAGATAGAGGGGTCAAACCTCATCGTCCATACCAATTTTTTGTTAAAATCCCCATGACCGTTAAAATTTTACGCGGTTTTGAATTTTTCAAAAATGTCTGTTAACGCGATAACTCTTTTAATTTTCGAGATATTAGGCTCAAAATTGGTATGAATGTGAGCTTTCATATACCGGTGATCCCTATTGAATTTGGTTAAGATTCGTTTAAACGTTACAATTTTATGAGGTTTTGATTTTTTGATTTTTTTTCTGCGATGCGAATTTTGGTATAAAATATCGAGCTGGGAGTTAAATGAGTGCCAGATTCATGATTAACAGAAAAATACGTCACGTATAGCCCAAAAATGATGAACGATACCATATTTTCATAGCGATGTTGTACAGTCTATATTGCGAAAAGTAGCGATTTATGTCGTACAAACTAGCCATATCCTTGCTTACCAATGAAGTTTCGGAAAACACCGGTTTCTATTGTGTTCTATAGAAAAAAAACAGAGAAGATAAAGTATTCGAGAGAGTTTCCGGACCGTTCGTCCTTATTACATTTTCATAAAGCGGGAGTGTGCGCTTATTTATTTATTTCAAACAAGGATGCAAAGTAGAACCTTGCACATTGCTTCCTCATTACATTTCGCTTTTTACAAAGCTTCCTCTATGAGGAAGCCAAAAACAATTACCATACTTTCTCTTAGAGGTTGTTTTGTAAAAAGCGAAATATAATGAGGAAGCAATGTGCAAGGTTCTACTTTGCATCCTTGTTTTCTTTTTTCACAAAGCCACCTCTATGAGTAAGCTTATTTATGTTGGCTTCCTCATAGAGAAAGCATTGTAAAAAATGACAATGAATGAGGACCAATGTGCAGAGTTCTACTTTGCAACATTTTTCGCTATCTATATAATAGTTCTTGAAAAATTCAAAATCACGTAAAATTCAAACCGCTTTACCGATTACGCCTAATTTTGGTAGGTAGCAGCGCTGAATGTTATTTTTTATCTGTAAAAATTTTTAGTTGATTTGATGAGACGTAAATTAGAGCAAGACGAATATTTAAAAAAAAATTCATAATCCCATAAAAACCGAACTTTCTTATAAGTTCATTCCAAATTCAATACCGATCCTTCTTTAACATAGCTTTATTCATAAAAAAAATCATTAGCGTACAGAAATTTTTCGAAAATTGTAAGTCAAATAAGATTTGTACATATTTTTTTGAGAATTGCCACAAACAAAGGCGTCAATCCGCTTCACATGTTTGCTAAATTCCAGCCCGATTGTTAATGCAGTTCTTGAAATATGTAAGTTTTAAAATTTTGAGTGACGGCCACACACACACGCACATCCACTCATACGTTTTTTCTAAACCAATTTTCTCGACATTTTAGGTCATTTTGAGTGTACTGACATTTAAAAAAACTCGAACAAAAATGTTTGCACGAAAACAAAACTTCCTCTATGAAGAAGCAAAACGAGTGTAATTAATAAACAAATTGGGTAAATGAAAAATGGTTAAATAAGAAATATTTTTCATTTACCCAATTTCTTTATTAATTACATTAATTTTTTTCAGTCGGGCAGTAAAAAATAGTTCCGTCAAAATCGTCTTCTTCAAAATTCTATTCAGATTCAACAGTTCAAGGTGTACAATTTCTCTTTCGCGAATTGGCTATTTAAAGCACCTGTGTCGATAAATATGCGAATTATTTCGCATTTGCCCTTAACATGCTTTACTATTATCCCGATGCGTTCTTAAACCGTCCAAAGTTGGGTGCACTATCTTAGACCATCTCGTCGTGTGACTGATGACAGAAGCGTCTGCAGTGCTGGCAGCAGCCTCAGCACTACCTTTCCATCAGAGTTTATATATAGTGCACGACAAAACTCACACTCACGCACATACATTTCACGCACTCGCGTTAGAACTCAACTAAAAGACGAGTAGTGTCGGCCGCTCTCTTTCGTTCCGTTCGTTCATTCGTTCTGTTTCTATGTCTGAGTGCATACGTCGGCAGCTATTATTTCTATGCGTAGGTACAAATTATACTATAAATACGTTTACGCCTCTGTTCTTCAGTGCTGTATTTTCCTACCGCCGGTACAAGAGACAGGAAATTCCGAAGAAGCTGGCCGAAACGTAAGACTCAAGCGTGACGTACTTGTTCACGGACGAAATGAGTCGTACAACTAACCGCGAAAATTAATTCACCGAATGGAGACTGGTTTGTTACCAAAATCCACGAAGCCATTCTTCTTCGCAGTTTCCTTGAACGTCGTATTTTGGCAACCTTGCTAACAGTCCAAGTCTACCTGTGATGGGTCTTACTTAGGCTTTCGATGTATCACGATAACAAATCGTTTTGAGAGGCTGTATCGTTCCACCGACCATTAGATACACGCTCAAATTGTAATGTATATGAGATATTTCTGGCCAAATCAGTAAGCGTTCAATCGTGACCCCTTCTAATTCGCTCCCTAATTTTTTAAACTATTCTAAATGCTCAAATAAACACCTCAATATTTTTTTTTATCAAAACTTTTTTTTTCATGAATTTTTTAAATTTCTATTTTTGCCTTAAAACTTTCAAGTAAAAAATTGAAAATTTTCAATTTTTTAAATTGAAAATTTTCTATAAATTCTTATATTAGAGAAATTTTTTTACTTTGACCTAGAGTCGACAGACGTTGGCGTCGATTTTTTTAAAACATTTTTTTCGAGAAAAGAATAATGAAAATGGAATATGTGAGACTAACTGGTAATCGTGGCGCCAGCCAAGCATTAGGCTAAAAGTTTTAGTTTTTAGCCGAAACCGCACGGAGAAAACTGTTTTGTTATGCTAGCAAATCTTTTGTTAAAATAGTGACAACATTGCTAACCTAGGAAAACATTTTGTTGGACGAGTAAATTTTTTTTTTGTTATCCTGGTTTTAAGCCTAGCAGATAATGCAACGTTGTCACTATTTTAACAAAAGATTTGCTGCATAGCAAAACCGTTTTCTCCGTGCGTCTAGAAGTGTGGTGAAAAATCTAATTCTTGTTGAACGCAGAATAAATGACACGTGATAACTAAATGAATTAACAAATTTTTTTAGCTCTATTATTATGTTAAATCAATGTTGTGGAGTACCAAAATATCCCGTGTTATTGTTTTGTTTCTGCACTATGCAATATTGTTACTATTGCATTGCTTCATTTTGAGGCTAAATTAGTCGTATTCCCCTTATTATAGTCCTAAATTAGGCTTCTCCCCCTCGGTCGCTTCAGTCCTTTCATCTTTTCTAGTCTACAACATTCGCCGAGGTCGAAAACGAGTGAAACGACCAGTGCTAACCGCATCAGCGGTGTTCAAGCTTACAGACATTGCTATATTTCCGTCGCAGGCCATTTAAAAGCCGTTTCAAAGTCTTTGCCTGACCGCGCTGTCGCTTCCGTAAAGTTTCTGTTTCGCTAACACCTTTTCGCAATAGTTATTTTGGTTCCTCGTTGGAAATTCCAACATCAGTTGTTGTAGGCTAGTTTAAGAGGCGACAGTCACCAATCGCTTGTTTACATTCAAAGTGGACGGTTTCATTTTACTTTCCAAAGTAAAATCCGTTTATTATTATGACAAACGACCATCCTAACTATTATGTGAACCATATGCACAGTGTTTCTCTCTTACAACTGTACGTATTTACCTTGTTTTAAGACACAACAAAATTTCATCAAGTACAGTGAACAATAATTGTAGTCATATTCCAATATAATTGGCCCCGACTGAACGGTTGATATTTCATGAATTTCAAACGCTATAACGTATTCTAGTCACAAATAAAAGGCAGCATTGAATTATTTATGGCTCGTTAAGAATCGTTGCCATATAGTCTTGAGTTGTAATATTCTGTAGAACAAAAAACTAGACTCAGCAGGTTTTCGATATATTATTATTAGTTGTGCAGTCCTAGATAGTTTTTTAACTAGACTATAACATATGCATGTATGTCGGTATAATCCAGGTGTAGGTGATCCTGGAAGTATATTAAATTGTTCGTGATGGCTATCAGAGAATTACACCGGTCAATCCGACATGAAAAGCAGCTGCAATCATAGACCCCAGGCCTAGTATGTCGGTTACGCTGGTCTCGTGTGACTGAACATTCAATATTACATAGGTCCTGTATATGAGCCGTGGATAATAGTCAGACTCTCTTGTCATTTATGGTCACGTGGACAACTGTCCCAAATGCTAGGATATTATAGAGAAGTGGCACTACTAAACCCGAGGCTAGATATTATACGTGGAGTCGTAGTCGTAGTACATATTAGTACTGTATTCAATCCTTGATCGATAGTATCCTCAAGGGACCATCAATGTACAGCTCGAGGCTGAGTAATTGATCGTCAGGCCCGATAAATTTGATTGATTCTGGATTTAATAGCAATGTTCTGACATTTTTTGTTGTTTTCTTAACAGGAACACATTAAGGTATCAGGTGAAATGACTTATTTCGGTTGATAAACGTGTAATGAAATCTTATCTGTGCGAAATATAAGTTCAAAATATTCATGTTCAAAATTTAAACATTCAAACAAATGCATTGATACTTAATGCATTTAAATATTAATGAGCAAATTACAATAACTGCAAGGATGGGAATTTTAATAATTACTCTGGGCATGGTAAATAATTAATAAAATCAATTGAGGTCAAGATATTTTGATAATTATACTTTTAATATATCAACATCAGAGAATTTGTTTTGATGTTTTAACAACATTTTGCTTTCAACATATGTATTCATTAATAGTAGACAAATATCGAACTGATTAACCATACATACACATATATTGAATATATTCCTCGATAGTAACATGTCCAAAGTGAAATATATTATGAAACGCGATTTTTTCTTTAGATTTGATGATGTTGAGTTAAATTTTTATGAGATAAAGATATCTCAATTCCCCCGAACAGCCAAACGTATAATTGAGAACGAACTGATGCTTGCTGGTGTGGATTGATAGATGTGCAATAAAAGGTACTCAGCTTTGTATTTAACTAATGATTCTGAAGACCCAGGCCTGGATTTATGATGATAGAAATGAGTCATTCCATACCAAGACGGCCGCCCAAATTTAGCATGGTCGCAAAAGTATTCATAATGTTTTCAAAAGTTATTTAGAGTATCACAAACATCTATAAATTATTTCAGAATTTTAGCACCTATGGTGTGCCCAAAATGTAATAAGGATTTTTTTATTTCATTTTTTTTTTAATTCGCTGTATATTCAAAATTACCGATCGTACAAAAAATTTGTTCGTGTATAATATTTAGGTTTTTGAATGTACTTTTTAAAAAAAAAATTTCCATAGCCGCTCAAAAAAAAATGGCGTGATGGCAAATGAATGGCCCACTTGGTATGGCATTACGGAAATGTTGAAAGAAGCTGTCTCCATCACACCGAGAGAAAAGATTTCATTGATTCCAATGAAATAGTGCATTTGAATTTCAAGGAGAACATTTCATTGCCTGTAAATAAACATTTACTTAGTGGGCATATAATAAAGAAACAGTTACATTGTTTTAAAGAGACGTTTTCATTGGTTCGAAGAAACGTTTTCATTGATCTGTCTCTCGCACCTAACCTCACTTTTTTGTTTTCCGGGTCTCTCGAACGAACGGCTTCGAGTTTCGAGGAGCCAGAAGCTTAGCCTATTTCTGCCATACTTTCTTACATATTCACAAAATTTGAGTTTTATCTGCGGCGTACTTCAGGAAAAAAAAGGTTTCGAAATTTTGAGCTGGTAAGAAGAAGGTTTCATTGAATCAGAGACGATATCTTTGAAATCAATGAAAAAGGTTCATTGGTTTAAAGAAATGTTTCTTCGAATCAATGTCACTACTTTTCATTGAGTTCGGGATCATTCAAAGAAAAGATAGTATTGAAATTCAAGTATTTCATTTCATTGGCAAAGATTTCCGTGAATCATTGAAACTTTTTCTCTCGGTGCAGTGCTAAGATTATAAATTTCGAAAAGGGCCAAAAAGAAAAAAAAACGTCCATGTTTTGTTTTCCCAAAACCTGACGGAGTCGTCTGATCGCTACGGTGGGAAGGGAGCGATGCTTCTTACGAAATGTCTCGTATTCCCAGTTGTTCAACGGGTCAGCATTCTGATTGGCCATTGTCTTCCCATTCTTCACCATTTATCGCGCGCATAGAAATTCGTCATACTAATAATATTTCTCACAAACGAAATATTTTTCCTTATTTTTGCACAAATGCTTGATTTCTAGGAGAAAAGAGAAGAGTCAATCTTTGCGGTTGGAAATTCCGTGTCACACGATACTAGTTTTTTTACAATCTGCATTTAAAACTGAAAACGGTGATCGCTCAAGTTTCATTTTAAGTTAGTATGAAATACTTCATATATGAAATAAACTAAAATTTCAATACCTGCGTAAAAAATAATTATGTCAAATTTGATCATTAATTGACACATCTCAAAAAGCGCCATTTTTGAGATGCATTAAGACGAAAAATCTTAGAAAAGTTCAAAGCGATGTTAAGAACGAAAGATCAACATCAATTGTACATATCACGTTTACTGATATCAAATTACAATTTGATATTAAAACGATCTCAAAAACGCTTTGAAATTTTCTAAAATATTTCGTCTTGACGCCTCTCAAAAATGGCACTCTTTGACATATGTCGATTTATAATCTCAGTTTGATATAATTATTTTTAGGTGAGTACCGAGAGTCCCTGATCTGATTCCTACCGCATATCTGCGATAAGGATATCCTTAAGGAGGTTGGATACCGTTTTTCTGGCGGGGAGGTGCGCGGTTTGCCGGGGAGGTAATGTGCGAGAGAGAGGTCCGTGACGCGCGTTCACTGGCGTACATTGTTGTACTATTCCAGCAGTTTTGTTTTTACGTTTTCTCGGCAACCAAGCAGACGAATCATTTCGGTCTTCGTAAAAGTTCTTTTCGAAAATACAAGGAATGATTTGGTTCTGTTATCAACAATTGTTTATCATTTTTATTATACTCTCGAGAATAACGTTGAAGGTGCGTATAGTTTTCGCTATGTTGCCCATGCATAAGAGTGTAATTTCAATAATTAATTTCTCGATAACCATCTAGACGATTGACATGGAATTTGGCATGGAGATGTAAGTTTTATTTACGAATATCCTCCAAAAATTTGAGAGCATGTTTATCATTTTGAGTTGGGTATCCATCCTCCTTAATAGTTGCCATTATTAACTCGACATTTTTTTTCTTGTACTATAAAATGCTTTTCGTATTGATGCAATATAAATGATGATATGATCGTATCATCATTCACCACATCGGTCGTAAATTACGCTCATGATGCAATATAAACTCGTTCAACTCTTATCTTCGACTTGTAAGTACTAGTTCGAGGAAACTAGCTTACAAAATTGTCTGCAGTATTTCTTCACTGCAGGAATCATCGTTACGAAGTGTTTGTCTTTTACCTTTCACTCTTCAATCGTCTATCTCGTTTTGCCTCATCAGGATCGGCAGTCATCCGTGTTCACAGGCGCACACACACCTCGCAAAACTTGAATTTCGTAGGATTCCGAGTCCTTGTGCACCAAAGACTAGTGCCGGTCGCGAACCTACGCCGCAAAGAGACTCGTCGAGGAAACTAACGAAAGTTACACAGTTGAGTTCCCGTCGAATTGGAGTTCACCTCCCCATTGGGCTATGGATAGTCCGGATTCATGGGTGTACGAGGAGTTGAGGAGAATGAAGAGGGATGGAAAATACCGCGCTGAGTCGGCATTTCCGCTGCTAGCGTCCAGCACAGCTATAGAATCCTACCGTTACGCCTCGAGGAATCGAAGGAATTTCACCGAGATTAGCCAAGGCCAAGTGCCCAACGCGGATGAGAGCCTTGTCGGTGAGATCCGGTGAAGCCAGTAGATTGGACCTTCGGGGAAACAACCTTCCATTATTGAACTTTGAGGCTATTGATCGAACCCGTTAATTAATTTAACGGCTAACTTGATCGTTAATTATATCATAATCCGACAAATATATAACGTGAATTTAGATAATTTTTTGTCTTGTATTTCCCTAAACAATCGATACCGAGATGCTACCCACTCTTGAATTCATTAAACCACTTCCTAGGATAATATCAATGAAATCACACGAAATCGGTTGCATTCTTCATCGCAAAAATTTTTTTGAATCAGTTTGAACTGAAATTGAAATCTCGTGAATTCATGAAATCATAATCAAAAAGTCTGAAATCATGAAATTTAAATGAAATCATACAAATTAATTTTCTCCCGACTTCACTAAAATAACCCCATTTCGTGTCCGCAACGCGGGCGGAAAATCGCTCATTTGTTACGAATGACGTACGCATGCGCCGTCCGTCATTTGTTAAAAATGAGTTTATTCTCCGTCCTTGTTGCACACACGAAATGTGGTTATTTTTTAGCGAAATCGGGAGAAAAGTATAGTACGTTACATGGGAGGGGTGCGACTTTTCACCTCGTGTGAATTTCTGCCCTCGCTTCGCTCGGGCATCAAACTGCGCTCTCGGCGACAAGTTGCAGTTCCCTCCCTTGTAACGTAATGTACTATTCTTCCCCTGTATTTGTCGCTCGAATGTGAAGTGCACGACATTAGATCATTCATGTTTGGGACATAGAGCGAACTCGATGCATGGGGACAAAAATAACGATTTATTAAATAAGTAATAATAATGACGGAATGCCTGTAATTTATCGTAATAATAGTAATGAGCTCAGTAATAAGTGTTATATAGGTTGAGCTTTAAGCTTTGCGTATTTTCAAGGTAATAGGTTGAAGAGCCACGAATACTCGACTGAGTATGCGCGCCTTAGTGACAACACGAAAGAATTTGGCGCATTATGCAATTGGTACGATACAACACCAAAATCATTAAGCAATATTGTTTAACGATATTTCTGCCCGAGATCACGAAATCAGGCTTAGAGATTCCGGGAAAAATCTTCAAACTAATAAAGAAATGGCTTTAAAATTGCGAATTTTTTCTTTTCCCCGTGACCCTTAAATGATTAAAAATTATCAAACAACAATTCGTATATTACATGCATGGTCTATGTGACGGTTTCAATATGATTCCCTATATCTTGAAATCATGATTTCAATTATTAAAGTAATCGGCAATCATCGAAATTGATTAAATCATTGATACACCTAAATGGCTAGATTATATTCGTATTTTTCATCTTTTCTTGACGAATATTCAATTGAATTAATGGGAAGTCCAAGTGAATTTATCATACAGATATATGTATATATATATTACACCTTGACTTGGAAATTCATCAAGTAATTCGGAGATCCTGTGTCAATTTGATCGAAACATGGAAATGGAGAATTTCATTGTCGAGAAAGGTTTAAGCTCTTTAGGGATATCCAAGTCCTGACAGGATTGCGACAATTTCGCAGAAGGTATTCGCTGACAATAATAGTATAGAACAAGACCTTCCGAGTTGAAGTTCTCTCACTCTAAATCGCTTTCCGTTAACCAGCCCCCAAGGGAATTCTAGAGTCAACTGTAGAAATCGCACACGTTCTGTGATTCGATTCGTAGAGGTCCCGCGATCATCTCGTAACAAATCCTAGATAATCGAACGTCCTAGGGGCGGATGTTCGATGAACGAGTTGAGATTCGCCCTGATGCTTATGTTACAGTCATTGGCCCTTTAAAGTGTCTTTCGCCTTTATCAAGAGAGTATCGATTGCGATTGGCGTTTGGAATCAGTTTTTACTCCTATTTGACTTGTGATCGCCCGGAGAATGAGCTCGAGACGAAAAAAATCAGAGTTTCTGTACATGCATCAGAAACTCTCTATATTAATTATTAGATTTCTATGGAATCTCTACCACTTGCAAGGACGTATATATGTTTAACATACATTTTTTTGCTTCCTCATAGAAGAAGATTTTTTCGTGATATTTTTTCGAGATTATCTTGTCAGGAATGGTCCATTATGTTGAGAAAAGTGGTTTTAAAAAAAATGTCTGTAAATGTGTGTATGCGCAGATTTCCTTGGAAACACGATAATCTTCGTAATTTTAGATATATCTTCAATTCAAATTTGACACGCAAGTGGGCTGTCGTATACACAGTTTTTAATTGTAGTTGACGCGAATCGGTTGAAAACTTCAAATTTTACAGCATTTTGAAAATTTTAAACACGTCTTTTTACGGTATAACGTTCGTAAATTACAATATATAAATTGGTAATAACAAGAATCGATAAATTGGTTCAAACTTTATTGCGATTTGAATTTTTTCAAAATGTCTGTACAACACTTCAACTCGCATAAATTTTGAGATATCTGGCTGTAATTTTCAACATGTAATCACGATTATTAATTATCAATTATGAATTTAGTCAAAGATACATTCGCTATGTTGGTAAATTTCGATTTTGCTTGATTAAAAAAAACAACTGCTGTCATAAAAAAAATTCAAATTTTTTACAGATTTTGTTTACGTTTGGTTCACACAGGAGCAACCATCGAACAAGGTTTGAGTACCAATTTGTTGTAAATCAGTCAAACCGTTCACATTTTATGGCATTTTTAATTTTTTTGGAAAACCTTGTTCGCGCGCTTACTCTTGCAAATTACGAGATACCGTTTTGAAATTCGGTGGACATATGAAGTACCATGAAGCTAAGTTTGAGTACAAATTCGACGCAAATCGGTCTAGGGATTCAAATTTTCTGAAACCTTCAATTGTCAGAAAAATGTCTTTTGAGCTAAACCAGGCCTCAAAAGTGGAACCTTGCAAATTACTTCCAAATTATTTATTTACTTTTCACAGCACTGCAAAAACAAAGCGTGTTGCCAAGTGTGTTATTTCCTATCATTTACATTGTAGTCACTTTTTACACACTTACAAGCGTATTCTTTTAACATATCATTACAATGAATAAGCCACACGCTTCAAAGTATGCAAAAAGTGACTACAATGTAAATCATAGGAAACAACACACTTGGCAACACGTTTTGCTTTTGCAATGAGAGCTTCCTCTATGAGGAAGACAAAATCAATCAACATAATTCCTCACAGAGATAGGGTAGAGTTACCAGTAAATGAACAGTTAAGCAGAACGATTTGTATATCATGGGTGACTATAAAATGTAATATTTCCACAGAGTTTACAAAAATTTTAACGGTTGATCAGAATGTCGAATTATGTGATGCAATTGAAAAAATATCGTATTTTCATCGGAAAGTATATACAAATAAATACTGAAAGTCAAAAAGCCAAAAATACCAGTAAATGAACGGGTTAATCTAACCTACACTTTTAGTCGAAATGAAGCTTCCGCGACAAAATAATCACAGCAGATAGCTAAAAAATGAACAAATTAAAATCCAATATTCAGCTAAGTTATCAAAACTTCTCATGAACTCTTAAAAAGCTGTTGTTCATTCACTGATGACTGTTCAATTAGTGGTGCATTCATCCTACTTTTGTAAAAAGTAAAACATAATGAGTAAGCAATTTGCAAGTTTCTACTTTGGTCCCTGTTTTAAAATGTTATAATATGCTTATATTTTATTCCTTTAGTTGTAAGGAAAGTTGTTTCATCAGAGAAAAAATTAATTTACCACTCAAAGTATTAATCCAACGGTAGAAATATTGCAATTTTCTTGCGAAATTAACAAAGCTTTCGAAAGATACAAAACTCATAATACCCACTGCTTGTTATGAGTCAATCTCGACCAGTCGAGTAGCCAGTCGCAAGTATCGCTATACCTGCTACTGCTTGTGGATACTGCGGACCAGGTAGTAGTGGCTACTAGTAATTCCGGTCCGGGGTGGCCTTTGCTCTGCCCTATCCGTCCATCCTTCATTTCCTCGTTCGCTCTTCGTTCTTTGCTTCCCTCAAACGCGCGAACGAACGAGGAGGAGGCAAGCGAAACGCGGAGGCGTTTCCGGTGTCCCCGGGATGCCTGGAAGGCGGACGTACGCGAGCGTGCTCCCGTGCGGTTACGTAATGGCACACTTGGTGGCTGCCACGGATCGTCGAGAACAGCCGCCAACTGTATTCGGTTGCATCCGAACGCTCTCTCGTTTACCAACTCGACCGCTCGTTCGGATTCTCTTCCGGGATGTGCTGCTGGAGATACACTTTAGTCATTTCAAACTGATGGGTTTGCCGACAGAGTCTTTCCTCTTGAATCACAAATTTCCGTCAAATTGCCCGCTTTTTTCCTACAGGAGAAAATCCGTGCAACATAATTTGCTTATTAGCCGCGCAAAGGGTATCGGGTAGACCAATCGTCTGAAAATATCGTTGTAAGTTGAGTAAGTTCTTTGATCTATATGATTGGATTTTTTTGAAAGGCAAAAACCTCTCTAAAACTAGAGGTCAACGGAGTAACTAACCTCGGAGAAATCGTAGTAGTTATGCCAAGTGTAAGAGCAGTTGGAAAAGTCCGTTCAAAGCACAGGAGAACTGATGTCCATTTGAGGAACAAATTATATGTATACCCATTTGGAGATTAAATCGTATTGGCCGTCGTTATGGAAATTTATTATTAACACGGCAATTGAGATTTTAACTTGTTTAGTTTGTTTCTGACATTCAAAGCAACAAGACTAGTTACAGTAACAATGGTAACTTCACAAACATAGTCAAGCTTTTGTTCAACCTCTTATTTGTAGTCACTGATAGCAAAATTCTCCTATAATGTAGACTATGAAAAATATCCTGCTACAAATTATGATATGATCATTAACATATTTTTCTTATTTTTGTTTCAGGTGAGTACCGAAAGTTATCTGTCTCCAATCAATCATTGGGTAACTAAGAAAGTTGGTAATAAGATGAATTCCTGTTGATACTACTACTGATCAGTGTGGCTAACTTGCGATGAGAGTTATCAAACTTTCAAAAGCGGTTTGCTACGGAGTCGCTTCTTCCACGTTATTACCTCCGGTTTCTAAGTCTTTGAAAGTTGCAGGATATGATACACGCATCTTATTACCCAATGGCACTTGAGACTGTGCATATGTATACTGTAGACTTGATGTGTGTGCACCAAACTCTCAAACAGTTGCCTAGGGTGACTCTGGTGCTTCCGGTCGCATCGTCGATATATCTTTCAAGTATCGCTTCACATATACCCCAATCCCTAGGCGCATTGACGGGCTGGATGCTGCTCGGGACCTCCTAGAAGCCCACTGGAGCGCCGACCCCTTCCTTACCCTGATATTATACCTTCACTTTCCCTATGATTCGCTCGAACGCAAGGTACTTACGCTATATACCACGGGACCACTCACTCGCATTAGCCAAATGAAATTTCGTAGCAGGCGCCAGTTTGATACGGGCAAACACTCGACGTCGCTCAAACGCCGCTGGTTTGCTCCTTCCTATAACCATTATTGCTTCTCCGCACGTTCGTATGAGCTTGGTTATTATTAAGGTTAATACCCGGCGAGATCAAGTAAAAAAAATGTGTCTACGATAGAGGTGTAGTAACAGTTCTATAAATTGAGTTTACATAAAATCAATCTACGGAGGTTAGTCTGTCCTTTGAATCTGTGACTGAAATATTCAAATATCCGGCGATTGTATGAATTATGAATAATTTATTATATATTCCCGGATATCTGATTTTTGGATTTTGGGTTCGGGAGTGTTCAAATAGTCAGCTAATATAATTGTCTGGCGAAAAGGATTCGTTTCGTTGATGTAACATTACGTTACCGTGCTTATTCGACCCGGACTGAGGGTCAGAAGTTCTGGCCTCTGTAGCTTTTGTCTTACCTCTGTAAAGCCTTTTTGGGATGGGGTATCCAATTCTGATCCTGATCTTGGAACCGCCTACCACAGCACCATGAACAAGCAGATGCGGTAGTAACGGCAGATACGTTACCCTGCCTCGCTTTCATAGTCTATCTGCAGTCATAACACTCTGGCCCATAACCCAAGACCATCAGCCCATTTCCCACGAGAGTATTTACAAATTTGTGTATTATGACAGCATTCAAAGGAGCGTAGTGGTAGACTCCGTCGTTGTATCTACTCTGGTAGGGTTATCCATCATACTTATTCACGAAGAATATTATCGCATTGTCATATGTCAGAGTTCATATGTTTCATTCCAATATAAAGTAACATTGATTGGATTAACAAGTATTGGTAAAGTTCAGTTACGGAAAACTCTCATCCACGGGACACGATGATCCATTATTACATGTTGAAGTTTGTATTCTTCAGTCTTATGTTAAAGTAATATGGATTGAATTATCAATCGTTTATTATATACTTGCGGATATCAATTTTCCTGGATGTCAGTTAGAACGAAAAATCTCTGGTAAAAAGTTCGATTTGTTGATGTAGCATTTTGTTATCGTGTTTTTTCAACTAGGACTGGGAGTTGGAATTTCTAACCTCTGTAGCTTTTGTCTTATCTCTGGAAAGCCTTTTTGAGATGAGGTATCCAATTCTGATCCTGATCTTGGAAACATCTACCACAGCACCATGAACCAGCAGATGCGGTAGTAACCACAGACACATTACCTTGCTTCGCTTCCATAGTCTATCTGCAGTCATAGCACTCTGGTCCATAACCCAAGACCATCAGCCCAATTCCGATGAGAGTATTTACAAATTTGTGTGTTATGACAGCATTCAAAGGAGCGTAGCGGTGGACTAGATCACTGTATCTACTCTGGTAGGGTTATCCATCATACTTATCCACGGAGAATATTATCGCATTGTCATATGTCAGAGTTCATAAGTTTCATTCCGAATGTAAAGTAACATTGATTGGATAAACAAGTATTGGTAAAGTGCAGTTACGGAAAACTCTTATCCACGAGACACGGTGATCCATTATCACATGTTGAAGTTCGTATTCTTCAGTTTTAGGTTCAAGTAATATGGATTGAATTATCAATCGTTTATTATATACTCGCGGATATAGAATTTCTTGGGTTCTCCGTTAGAGTGTCTAAACGGTCAGTTTGGGAAAAAATCTCTGGTAAAAAAAGGTTTGATTTGTTGATGCAGCATTTTGTTACCGTGCTCATTCAACCAGGACTGGAAGTCAGAAGTTCTGACCTCTGTAGCTTTTGCCTTACCTCTGAAAAGTCTTTTTGGGATGAGGTATCCAATTCTCATCCTGATTTTGCAAACAGCTACCATAGTAGCATGAACAAGCAACTGTGGTAGTTGAGGTAGATACGTTACCCTGCTTCGCTTCCATAGTCTATCTGCAGTCATAACACTCTGCCCCATAACCCAAGACCATCAGCCCAATTCCGATGAGAGTATTTACAAATTTGTGTGTTATGACAGCATTCAAAGGAGCGTAGTGGTGAACTAGATCACTGTATCTACTCTGGTAGGGTTATCTATCATAGTTATCCACGGAGGATATTATCGCATTGTCATATGTCCGAGTTCATAAGTTTCATTCAGAATGTAAAGTAACATTGATTGGATAAACAAGTATTGGTAAAGTTCAGTTACGGAAAACTCTTATTCACGAGACACGATGATCCATTATCACATGTTGAAGTTCGTATTCCTCAGTCTTAGGTTGAAGTAATATGGATTGAATTATCAATCGTTTATTATATACTCGCGGATATCGAATTTCTTGGGTTCGCCGTTAGAGAGTGTCTAAACGGTCAGTTTGGGAAAAAATCTCTGGTAAAAAAAGGTTTGATTTGTTGAGGCAGCATTTTGTTACCGTGCTTATTCAACCAGGACTGGAAGTCAGAAGTTCTAACCTCTGTAGCTTTTGCCTTACCTCTGAAAAGTCTTTTTGGGATGAGGTATCCAATTCTCATCCTGATTTTGCAAACAGCTACCATAGTAGCATGAACAAGCAACTGTGGTAGTTGAGGTAGATACGTTACCCTGCTTCGCTTCCATAGTCTATCTGCAGTCATAACACTCTGGCCCATAACCCAAGACCATCAGCCCAATTCCCACGAGAGTATCTACAAATTTGTATGTTATAATTGTATTCAAAGTGGCGCAGTGGTAGACTACGTCGGTGTATCTACTATAGGAGGTTTATCCACCATACTATCCAGCTCATCATACTATAATATCGACAGAACCTTTCGCTCCATCGCTCGCCAAACCGTCTGATGTAAAATTCGCCAAACTCTAACTCGGACAGGTAACCACCACTGTTACCAGTGAACGAGGCAGAGTAAAACGTTGTTTCCCTCCTGCTGCCGGTTTTCGTGTAACTGTTATCGCGCTTCAAGCTCTTCGGGTGTGGAGCAGTGCTCACCAGACATTCTCGCAGCTCCACGAGTGTCAGAGCTCGAGACAAGGCAGTCCATGGAATTCGATCGGTCGAAGTTGCCAGACTTCTCACCCTTCATGCCTCTTTCACCCCTAGCGCGCTCACTCTGTCCGGCTCTCTCATACAGTTATAGAAGCATGCGATATAACACCGTGAGCTTTTCAACAAAACTTTCTGATTGGCTTGTTGGACAGCTTTTTATGCAATATGGAACATGCGATAAGGGGAATACCGCAACGAATCTCTGCAATAGTTATACGTAACGCATATTAGATAATTCATGTAAATGTACAATATCGCTTTTCATCGGCTTATTTATTATCTCTAAATTATATGATGTTATTCGTCTCCATGGAAGCCATTTTGTGTTAACGCCCCGTATCTCTTGGTCTTCATCGGCTTTCAATGAATGGAGTAAACTGAAATGGAAAAATGTCACTTTGCAAAAATATTCTGACAGGGTAAATCACTTTTCGCTGTTGCCATATCTGCATAAATGTTTGTCTTGTTGCTGTTGACGGTCGCAATGATGAGAGTGGTCTGTGATTCTCACGGGAATATTTTATGGTCTGTGTCGAAAGCGTCTCGAGATATGACAGTATACTAAAGTCATGATTGGGTGCGAAGACAGCAGAATACTGGGACAAAAGGAATATCGAGGGACGTGTGCAGTCCGTCCTTTAGTGAGAATACAGAATTATACGTTTGTGTGGTGCTGCGAGTGATGCAGGTGCACGAATGTCATCCAGCATTCATGTTCTCCTTTTGTCCTTTCTGTTACTTATGTTCAGAAGCATAACATATACACAACTGTTATAATGGACTCTTGTACGCTTGTGTTCAGACTTTACACGACTCCTAATAGTCTAGCCACTTGCGCAACTAACCGCCTGCCTGTCTTCCATTCTCGCTAACAAACAAATATTTTGGCACGCGTTGTATCGTCATCAGTTACCTCGACTCTTCGACGTGGAGTTTCGTAATCGTTGCTCGCGCTAACCGCGAGCTAATTACGTTCAAATTGCAGATGTTCGAAACGTCTCGTTTAATCTTTTCAAGAACTTTTTTTTTCGTCTTAATGGGCAACACCACTCTAGGATTTTGGAAAAATGGTTTTATTAACCTTAAACAATACTTTAGGATCATAAAAACAATGTGTAGTTGGTCATATAGTGAAATTAAAAAAAAAATTTCAATTATCGAGCGCCGGCCGTTGAACCGTTATGAAATGGAGAAGCCATGCGTCGAGAAGGTTGGCACATCGGCTAGAACATTATCACAAATCGATCCTAACGATTTTGAAATAGGAGAAGGTTTTGGTTACCGAATTTTGAACTTTTGAGCAGTATTCTCCGCTATATCGCAAGCTGTTGCGTGCAAAAAAATGCAAATCGCATGTGACATTACCGAATCTGGTATGTGCTCGTAAAACTTTAAACGCGTTTTGATTGGAACCACTTTTTTTCAAACTGGGAGAATTTATTACTTTACGAGTGTTGCATGGATCGATTGGAAACTTTCATAGTAGCTTCACCATAACATTCTCAATCGAAGTACGTAACCGTTTTATTTTTGAAATTTAGTAAACTTTCTTTTTTATAAACAATTTACTGCTTATTTTTTGGCAAAAGATCGATTAATATTTTCAGAAGCGCGCCATTTCTATAAAATATGATTTTTAAAAATCCCTACGTAATTCCATCACTAATATTATAGAGATTATAAAAATTTTTGGTTTTTTGTTTCAAGTCTTATACTTTACGAAAAAAACCCGTCCTCCCGTGAAGGTATTTAAAAAAAAGAAGATTTTTGAGATGGGCTTTGTCGCCGCTATTTTGTATTAAAACATTTTGTGTTGAATAAACCCTCTGAAAAGAAATCCTATTCTTTTTTTCATACTCCCAAAATACATGGTCAAAGTTAAGCCTTTTTTTCTCCAGCTAAAGTGGTGTTACCCCTTAAATGAAATTGAAAATCAAACTGAGAATCTAAATTTTCAATGATTTTCCGAATACAAAGAAAAAAGTCTCCACTACTTTTTTGAGAATGGAATCAGTTGCGGATATTTTTGTATCTTGAAATAACTAAAAAGGTCTTGTATGAAGACAAACTGGAAGCTGAAGTGGAAAAAGGGACGAGCTTTACAGGAATAACCTCGCATCAGGCTATGATGCTGAGGGGTTAAATTCCCTTTTGACCCTAATTCAGCGAGTGCTTTCGAGCTTGATAAAAAATGAATGCGACGAAAGTTGCAAAAGATGCTTGTTTGGTTGGGGTTAGGGTCATCGTTAAATTCCCCTTTTATTCCCCTAAAAATAAAATCCAAAATCCTGTATGTACATAATTCATCGTGGGTGAAACAGAGTATCTGGATAACGACAGATCGCTGCAGAGGAAATTCCGAGATTTCACTGTTCTCAGGGGTAAAATATTGTCCAGTGAAAGTTTTGAGGCTTTCAACCTGGTTTTAACGTCTGGGCTAGAACAAATTTATAATCCCTGGCGGTCGCTTGCGAATCCTGTGATGAGCCTCGAGTATTCCGGAGCCTTTCTCGGATTTCCAAGGCTTCCCCCTCTGTCTTTCACATCCCTAACTGCGGCAAAAGCTCGGAAATGCTTGACGCAAACCTTCCACCCGGATTTTCGACGAGTTGAGTAGAGAGCACCGTATTATCCCGCGTCAGTCGTTACATCGGCTTCCGCAGCATCCTCATACCTCGTTTCTTTTTTTTTCTTTCTTTTTTTTTGTCACATTTCGTTCTCTTGACTTTTCTTCTTCTCCTTATCCTTCATCTTTTCATTTTCCTCCTTTGCTTCTTAAACTCTTCTTCCTCGCTTACTTTTCTTCCTCCAGATATAATCCACCTACCTACTACATCGCTTTATCTACTACTTTCACGTCTCGAGCTTCGAGACCTTTCGGAGATAAAAGTTCGACGTATCACGCTGCTAATACTACCTCGCCGAACTCTCAGCCACGCTATGCGATGTTATCCCTTCGTTAAGGCTAAAGTGTAACTGACTTTGAGTCCTTTGAAAGACAACTTCTGTGGTTATAAGCTATGTATATATAGATACACCAGGATGTTACGATCTGGAAGATGAATTTTACAACTTTTTCTCATCTTACAGTCCTTTTAATTTTTGTTCCATTTTTAATATTCCTACTTTGCTGTGATATTGACGAATTAAAAAATTCAAAGCTTATGTTCTCATAATTTAAAGGAGACGAGTGAGCCAGAAAATGTTCAGTTTGCTTAATGTTGAGAATTTACGACTGACACAAGGCAAAAAAAAGCTTTTTTAGATTATCGCAAATTTAGTTCGTTATACATTTTCAGTTATTGCATAATGCGGATGATATTGAATTTCCAATTTTCATTATTTTGATCTGATGCTCCCCCTTTAATAGAGTTAACAGAGATTCTAATGAATCGCACTTCCTCATTTACTGTAGACAGTGGCACCGTAAAAATCTATTATTGAAATATACAATCATCGATAATACGATGAACGGTAGATTTTTTGTATTATTTTCCTCGGTCCCTTTCGAGATAATCGAGATGATATTTCACGTTGGCAAATTGTTATTGACACAAATGGAGAATTTAATTTTAATAGCCGATGGAGTCTCTCAGCTCGAGTAACGAGCGACTGAAATCCAATCCAGGGTTTACCTTTTTCATTCTCTATTCGGTATTTCGCGAAGATTAAATTAAATTAAAACTGCGGCTCATTATTGATATCCCCTCGATGCCCCGCCGATCACGATAGAGAGGATGGGTCGACGCCCGAGTTTTGTCGGCTACGGCGGTGCTTCCCATATTTGCACAACCCAGATGCAGTTTTCCACGCAATGCGCCGGGAAAAGCAGACGAGTTTTATTTTCCAACCCCGGCTTATTTGCCAATTAGACTGCTTGGGTGAAAAGGAGCTGCAAGCATACAAAAGTGGGGATTTACAAAAAATGAAAATAACAACAACACTGATACAAACTTGCACATTTATTTCGCAGTGTGTTCAACTTTTTTAAATAAGCATCTCGTTAACGAAGTTATCGAATCCGTTGATGGTCATAATTAACTTGTTTTCACTGTTTTTTTTTGTTTGTCATCAACGAAACTCTGATTGTATATCGTTGCAGCGAAGTATATTAAATTTTTAACCAACCAACTTAACCTTATTACACCAATGTAAACTTAAGATCAAATATTATATTGTATTTTGTGCTTAACTTCAAATTTAACGACTTAGTTTGAAATTAAGTTCAAAATATTTTTTTCTAAATATTTGCTGTTTAATGCGAATTTGAAAATTATATAGCATTTTTTTTTCTATACTATTGTAACGATTAGACTGCTTGGGTGAAATGGAGCTGCAAGCATACAAAAGTGCGGATATACAAAAAATGAAAATAATAAGGTCGATACAAACTTACATATTTATTTCGCCGTGTGTTCAACTTTTTAAAATAAGCATTTCGTTAACGAAGTTATCACATCCGTTGACGGCATAATTAACTTGTTTTCACTGTTTTTGCTTCCTCATAGAGGAAGCTTTGTTTTCATGAAATTTTTTTTTTTTCGAGATTTTCATGTCAGTATGCTTAGAATCACCTAAAACGTCGAGAAAAGTGGTTTAGAAAAAATGTCCGTATGTATGTATGTGTGTGTGTGTGTGTGTGTGTGTGCTGGGCTTCGAAAATTCAATCTCCTCTCACTCGGTATCCGTTCGAGCGATCCGGCTCAAATTTGGCACGCAAGTAGAGTAGCTGCCCCTCTTTGAATGTTGTGAGTTTTGCCAAAATATGTGAAGTCATTAAGATTTTATGTTGATTTTAATTTGTTGAAAAAAGGGCGTGGTCGCTCTAACTTTCGTAAAAGTTCGCCGATTTGGCTAAATAGTTCTTCATAACTGAAGATACGTTCAATGTTGTATGGTATTGAATTTCGACGAAATCGGTAAAGCGGTTCGGATTTTATAGAATTTTTAATTTTTCGAAAAAAATAGATTTTGATCTAAATTACGTCGAATTTCAACAAATGAACAGAAATTTTGTACAGACGAAAAATAACATTCAGAAATGCCATGTACCAAATTTGGTGATGATCGGTAAAGTCGTTCGGATTTTACACCATTTTTCATTAAAAAAAAAATGTAGATTTTCGCTATAACTTCCGGAAAAGTTGAGAAAGTACGACAAAAATTTGTATCTAATCAAAATTAGATGTAACGGTGTTTGCAGAGGTGATTTATAGCTGTATAAAACACCTCTGCAAAAGAGACACAAGGTATAAAAAAAAAAAGATGCAAAGTAGAACCTTGCACATTGCTTCCTCATTATTTTTCGCTTTTTACAAAGCTTCCTCTATGATGAAGCCAAAATTGAATAACATACTGCTTCCTCACAGAGGGAGCTTTGTAAAAAGCGAAAAATAATGAGGAAGCAATGTGCAAGGTTCTACTTTGCATCTTTTTTTTTTTTTTTAAATTATGATCAAAACGAAACTCTGATTATATATCTTTGCAGTTATATATATTTAGTATTTAACCAACCAACTTATGCTTATTATACCAATATAAACTTGAGATATTATATTGTATTTTGTGCTTAACTTTGAACTTATCGACTAAGTTTGAATTTAAGTTCAATAGTATATTGTGCACCAAGGGGGGAAAATTGATCATTCCCGACGAGTGTGTCGGGTTATGCCTGAGGTGAGCAAAAAGGGTTAAAAGGCCGAGGGCCTTTTGGGACTTTTTGCCCACCGAGGGCAGTACCCGGTACACGAGGTGGAATGTCAATTCCGCCCGCTGTGCACATACGATTTTTTCACATACCTGTCACGGAAAGTTCGTTCACGATTTCTGAAACCAAGGGCGCGCAGCGCCCGAGGAAACTATAACCTATAGTAGTGTGTGGGCGAGTACTGCCTGTCATACGAGCGCGATCAACTGCACAATCTTAGCATTATGATCGCTCCCTCATACGCGTATGTTATACTATGTTTTGTAACAAACGCATGAGAAGTGCATTTGAGTGGCATGGGAAGGGAGGCGACGTTTGGGGGGCGGGGTCCAGGGGCAGAGCCCCGGTGGAGGGTTCGGGGGGCCGAGCGCCCCGATAGAAAGAAATATAATCTTTTATAGTTTCAATAACCTGAAATGATCAAAATATTTTTAAAATATCCGGCAACATATTGTCGACAACATTATCAACTTTTACAAATGAAAAGCAAAAAATTTCCCTGAAATAGTATCTTTAGTGAATTTTGAAAGACGCGGCAAAAATACAATTAAGCATAGGACACCTATATTCCTAACCAAATGATTAAGGTGTTCCTATGGACGAGGCACTTTAAATGCCATCGTTCTTATAGAATGTTCGTCACTAAATTAAAAAATGTTCTGCACAATTTGAATCTGAACGCCTATCGTACTACGGAAATATTCAATGTCAACGTTGTTCATGCAGTATACGCCATAAGTTACACTCGCTTAGAAAGAATAGATGATGAAATGTAAAAAAAAAAAATTGTGTTTAGAAGAGAATTTTCTTTTCCAAATTATGTCTAAATTTCAAGTCGATTGCCTACTTTATTTTTGAGATATCAGAGAAAGTATCTGTTCTCTCTCTGACTCATGCATTTTCGGGTTATCGCGCTCTCTCGCACCAACGCGTTGATTGGTTGTCTTGTACGGAAAACAATTAATATCTGCCCCCCTGAGACCCGCGTAGCGGGCGTCCATAGGAACACCTTAATGCAATCAAAGTTTCACTTCTTGGCGATTAAGAATTAAGAAAACTGATTTAAATGGAACAGCAAACTTGAGAGGAAGAAAGGGACTGAAAGGGAGGAAAGTAAGTCCCTAGGGCGGAAAGTAACTCCTTCGGACGGGAAGTATTCACTTTCGCCCCTCTCATCGGGGAGGAAAGTACGAACTTTACGTGCAGGTGTGTGAAAAAATATGTTTTTTTTATATATGTTTTTAAAAGCGATGAAATAAAAATAATTTCCAAAAATGAAGACTCCTGACTGAAACAATGAGAGTCATTAATTAAAAAGTGGAGTAAGTGAAAAATGTTTAAATAAAAATTATTCGCATATTATAGTCAGGAGATTACACCCTTGACGAATTAATGTCTTGACTGTAATATGCGAATGATTCTTATTTAACCGCTTTTCATTTACCCAATTTGTTTATTAATTACCCTCATTTTTTCATTCAAGAGTTATGTAACTTTTATTTAACTATCATTATTTATAAACTATTGTGCAATTTTTATATACTGCATTTCACGTTTTTGTGTACACTGAAACTAGGAAAATTAACATCTATATAGATTTTAATTCACGTTTTTTTTTCGGTTCCATTGAAAATTGTACTGGAAGCAAAAAATTGGTAAATTGGCTATTATAGGATTTAAAAAAATATGGCCTATTAAAAGCAAATTGCATGTTGACTTCTCGTGACTAGTAGTCAGTTTAAGATCATGAATCACGCCTCCGCACGGTTGTACACTATACACTAGTATGTAGAATGCAGTAGGGACAGACAGATGCAGAGGTTGAAGCTTATGGCTAGTAGCAGTAGCGTAGTGACGTAAGATTTCCTTGGGGAAAGACCGGAAGATATACCTGCCACGCGAAAGGGGGAAATAGACTTAGGTAGAAGGAGGGAAACGGACGTGGGAGGCAGTGAAGAAGGACGAGGAGCAGACACGAGAATCGGGAATCAGGCCTCATCGATTCAGTGCTTAAGGCGGTCAGCCACCGAGGAAATGCCGTGCGAAAAGCCTCTTAGTCCTGCGCTTGATACATCGATCGATTTTTACACTGTTGCTAAACGTGCTATAACGAATGCCGCGCTATTCATCGGAACAATTAGCTATTAAACCCATTAATCATCAATGAAACAAAAATGCAATTTTCATAAAAAAATTATACAGTCTTTATCCTAACGCTTATTTACAGTATAATGCCCCTTAAATGAATATTTCCTTTTCAAAGAGCTTCATGAATTTTCAAGCGATAAGAATAATTCATAATAAAAGTGCCAGTAAATGCATTATCATTATGACTATCCGCAGGAGAAAAAAAGAACACTTGAAATGAGCGAGTAGTTTCTTCAATTCGCTAAGAGACCATGTACGAAACTATGTCATCATTGAAGTACCGTCATATTCAATATTGATCTGCAATGTTGATCAGCATTGATCTCAGGGTCACCATTGACAATTCATTTATCCAATGGAGCCTCTTGAAGTCCACTTACGTTCTCATTTCTCGTCAGCAATTTTCCTAATCACTCTAATGGGCAATGGTTTTGTCCATTCCCAGCGGAGCAATCGGAAATGACTTCCACGTGGACAGAGGCTGATTTCGCTTCCTTCGTACCGGAAGATGTACAAAAAAAAAGAAAGAAAAAAGGACAATCGAAACAAAACGAAAGAAATTGAAAGGAAAAAGAGAAAGGAGTGGTCTTTCATTCCCTGATGTATAGGAATGGCTTTCAGTTTGTACACAGTAAATACTACATAGTTACGGTCGATGAAGCTCCGAGCGTTTGCGATTTTGTTCAGGGGTCATGGATCCAACAGTTTCCGGTGTTCGATACGATCGTCGGCATAGAGTATACTCTTATACTCTACTCGAACGTTCACCAAGTATTTCAGTTGTGTGGGAAACGTTCTATCCTTCACCTCGACATTGTCGGACACGGGCAGTTCGCAATTAGGATTTCGAAGCACGTGCCTTGATCGTCGCTTGCCTCACGCGTAGATTGGAGGCAGTTTTCCTGCGATAAAAATATCGTCGTCTCTTGACTCGTATCTATAACCCCTTAATATATCTACGATACTATGCCCATAGAGTATAGTAATACGCGTCACTGCTCGACGTCGTCTGCCACTTGTCTGGCGACGTGCCATCCTATCTGGATTTATTAAGAAGAGCCTCCTCGTTGAGCGAAGAAGCTTGTGGGCGTATTTCCCACTCGCACGTGCGATCGGTGACCTCGATCCTCGAAAGTCCCGTGACATCGAATTTCAATATTTTGTCACAGTCGTGAATATAACGACACATTCCTCTATGCAAGAAAAAAAGCTCAAGGTAGAATTGACCAGTAAATAGCAGAAGTTGAAAACGAGGATGCAAAGTACAACCTTGCACATTGCTTCCTTATTGTTTTTCGCTTTTTACAAACACTTTTAGAAAAGACTGGAAGTTTTTATCCATAAACTTGTAATCGAAATTTAATATACAATTGTGGTATAAAATTTATGTACTTTTCCAGTAGAATTAAAGCAAATTATTAAAGTTCAAGTACTTTACTGCCAAATTCAAGTAAATTATTGAATGTGCCGTACCATACATTAATTTTACATTACATTTGTATATTAAATTTAATATACTAGTTTATGCATAAAAAATTCCAGTGAAAGTACATTATATTTCAAGTAGATTTTTTTTACAGTGAAGCAACCTCTATGAGGAAGTATGTTAATTAATTTTGGTTTCCGCACGAGCTTTGTAAAAAGAGAAAAATAATGAGGAAGCAATGTGCAAGATTCTACTTTGCACCCTTGTTTTTAGTCTGTATAACATTTCAGATGATTTGATGAGATTCGACGTGATTTCCCATGTAGAAATCAGTCTGGGCGTCCCAGTTTGAGACTCGATCCTGGTCGAGATTGGCTCGGGTTTCCTTAAATGGGTTATCCAACTTGGAATCCGAATAGATCCCGAATGGATTTCCACTTCCTCACTGAATGACAATTTATCATGGATCAGGATTTGACAGGCTTACTCTAAAAGGGACGTCCCATCTGAAATCGGAATGGATTCCAGATCGTGTCCCAGTTCTAAACGGCGAGCAGTATTACCGTGCATCGGGATTTGTTAAGGGTGACCTCTAAGATGGACCGAACTTGGATTCTGAATAGATCCTGGACCATTTTCTTGTTACTAAACGATTTGCACGGAACTAATTTTACTTTACATTTTACGCGGTAAAATGTTGTACAATACGCATTCGAACATTTTTTTCCTTGTTTCGTGTGATTGCAACACTTATCATAAAAAATTTTACCGCACTTATATCGTAATGTACTATTATTCTGCGGATTCGGCGGAAACAATGAAAGAGAAGGGATCATTATGGAAATTGAAGGGAAATATTTTACTTATCTACCGCGTCTGACAAAATGAACATGTGGGAACTTCGTCAAAATTGTTCTTCAACTAACGTGTCCTATACATTTTATTAAACGAAAAATAGTAAAACTATCACTGAAAATGAGTCAGGACTGAAGTCAGAAAGTCATCGTTGTATCGCGTACACTTCACTTATTATTTACTTTCCATAAGTTTTCAAACGCATTTATATAAGTTTGATGTAGTGCGGACTTGTCGATAACATCGTCGATAACTCCATGACTGAGATGGTCGTCGTCCAATACAGAAACAGTGATCTTTTGTTGAAGCCGTTCTTATTGCAGCTTTTATTACAGTTTTTGTTATTATTGGAATTTGGAATAAAGTTACAGATTCTTATGTAATTTATACATTCATTTATTCAAATTAATTCTAACGAGCCACATGCAGAAATTTCGACTGGGATCCAGCTGGAATCAGCTTGGTATTCCCATCTTTCGACAAGGATCCAGGAAGATCCAGCCTAGTATGCACATCTAACGGTTGGAATCCAGTCAGGCATCGGATCGGATCACAGTTCGAGATCCCGATCGGAATCCAGTTTCCACGCGTTACAACCCATGTCTGGAATCCGATTCGATGATTGTCTGAAATCCGACCGGAAGATGGGAGTACCAGGCAGGATCTAGCTAGATCCCTGCCGAAATTTCTGCATGGGTTAGAACAAAATTAATTTTTTCGAAAAATTCACAACTCTATAAGATTTGAACCGCTTTACCGATTTTGTCGAAATTTAATACCAAACAACATTGAACGTGTTTTCAGTTATGAAAAATTATTTAGCTAAACAGTCACACGTTTACGAAAGGTAGGGCGATCAAGCCATTTTTTCGAAAAATTAAAAATTCTATAAAATCTGTATATATGCATATATTTTGATCTTGATAATTGATGTGAAAAATCACATCAATTAAAGATGAGTCACTACTCTACTTGCGTGCCAAATTTGGGTTCGATCCATAGTGCCGTTCGTGAGTTATGGTCGATTGGATTTTCTGTGCTTAGAACATACATACATACCGACATACGGACATTTGTTTCTAGACCACGTTTCTCAACGTTTTAGGTGATTCTGAGAATGCTGATCTGAAAATCTCAACAATTTTTTTTTAATTTTCATAAAAACAGAACTTTTTCTATGAGAAAGCAAAATCGCACTAATAAGGGTAAAAACATTGAAATATGGCCAATAAGTTGAGCAATTCTTAGCGGGCATAGTAAAAGCTTGTTCCAGTTATACTACTCATTTACTACTTCATAAGAACGTTCCATGATATCCCATTAGCAGAAATTGTTTTGTCGTTTTCCAGACTATCTCATAGTATTTCAAAGAGATTTCTTTAAATCAAGGAAACGGTTTCTCTTTGTGTAGTATGCGTAATTAGGTGTTCCATTCATGACATCTGGGCAATACATTTAAGAAATCGGTCCATTGGAGACCTCAACGGGTTTCATTAATGAACTTGTCTTCTAACGTGTTTAGAAACTTGTTTTAGACAATTTTATTATGGGGTCCAATAACGATCAATCTCCCCTATATTTTTGTCTTTAGTCATCTAGTGAATTTTTAGTTTGATTACGAATATGATGTTTTCAGTTGACAACTGTAATGAAAGCAAAAACCATCCAACGAGATATACCGTTCATTCTCCTCTTTTTCGGAATCAAATTATTCACCGAGTTCGTGGTTCGCCACATTTTATCCTCAGACTCTTACTCATGGAATCCATGCCAAGGGATTCGACGCGCTTGATTTTCACGGCAAACTTCTCTCAGTTTTCGAACTCGTCTCTACCGAACGTACCACTTTCCTAGAATTTCCGGTTAGTCGCTATTAGCTACGGTTCAAACTGGACCCCGCAAGCGAGGAACGCTTCCACCGAGATTCAGATCGGGGGTTGTTCACTCACTGATGCAAACCGCATTAACATCGAGTAATGCGATTCACCAGCCCTTTCGAGAACTACGGTATTGGTGGTCTTCGCCGTTTCCCACATTTTGCCCGAGTTATCGTGTATTCACTTTAAAACAGTTTATGGAGTGCAGAGAGCACCAAAACAACGGAAAGCGATACGATAGAAGTGAGGAGGAGGCGAAAACTATTTACATTCTCCTTCTCCCCTTGAACTATCACGTTAGTATACAGCTACGAAATTAATTCGTTTTAGTTCTCGTGGAAAAGGAGAATATTAATAGTTTTCGCGACACGGATAATTAGATAAGCAATTTTGATAATTCATAATGTGAAGTTTGAACCTAATTTTGTAGCTGATAGCATGTCACTCACGCACTACTACAAACTGATAATAATTTATGAGCCGAAGGTTTCCCTTTTGCTTCAGTGTAATTCCTAACTTTTAGTTCAACATCTATTTTTTAAATAACTTTTATATTTATTCATCTATTGAGATCGAAAATGCTATATGCAGTGAATATATTTGATTTTTTTGTTTTGGTAGCCCATTTTGGACCAGAGTTTGTGATAGTGCCGGATTTTTTTGGTGTCCCATTTTGCCTCTCTATCAAAATATTGTAATCATCGAATTCATACCAACGTACAGTATAATGTGTATTCTATGCACCATTTCCGTGCATATTACAATATGTTGTATCATTATTTATCAGTTTTCGTGTTATTGCCCCTTAAGCAACAGGCCTCTATCAGGCACAGCTGCATTTTATGCGTGGAGACCATGCAAAATGTAGCGAACGCCTCCCAGTCCGTATTATACAAGCCACCTACTAACCACGTCCCCTAACATCGACATCACTCCGCGAACACGAGACCACCAAGTCAGCGAAGCTTGTTGTCGCTTCGCAGAAGGCTGAAGGCCCCATATACGACCCCCCGGAGACGCTACGCTGCTCTTCGCTCGCCGTCTCTCCTTTCAAAGTTTAATGATGTTTTATCCCCATGGCATCAGCGGCATCACGCACGCACACTCACGGCCACGGTGTCTCTCAATTTGCGCACCCCCGTGCAACCCCACTCGACCCCGAGGATAGCCACACCAGCGCTGTAAATTTTGCACTTCGTAGTTCACCCGTTGCGTCTCGTTCTACAATATCCTGTTGGGTTATATAGTCCGTAATACTGTCCTCTGCTGTCTAGTATAGACTTATACAGTACCAGCTCGGGTTCCTGCAGAATAATATGAGATTTATAGGCTTAGGATCGAAAATCGTGGACTGAGATCGTGAATTTTTAATCAAAATAGTCGCCTAAGTTCGTGACACCGGGACAGCACAGCTTTCGGGAAAACTGGAAGTTATCCACATCGATGTCTGGCGATATCTGATTAAATATCAAATTATTTATGTAATTACGTAATTACGTTGTGGCTCGCAATGTCGTTTTTTCTATTGGTCTCAGAAGGAACTTAGAAAAATCCGGGTTTCGCGGGTCCTCGGTGATCTTAGAAAAATCTTGACTTTGAGGGCTGGGGGGGACTTAGAAAAATCCGGTACTTGGAAGCCCTCAGGATTCTTGGAAAACCCGAGTTTCGGGGGTCCTTAAGGGACTTAGAAATATCTGGGTTTTGGGGGCTAATGGGGGACTTAGAAAAATCCGAACTTCGGAGGCCCTTGGGGGACTTAGAAAAATCCGATCTTTGGAGATCCTCTGGGGATTTACAAGAATCTGGGCTTCGGTGGCCCTTGGAGGACTTAGCAAAATTCGGGCTAGGTGGAGATCATATATGGAGAAAGAGGCTTAGTTGGATCAACTAAGGCGCTTGGTTATATATGCGCCAACTAAGTTATTGGTTAGAGCAAACAAGTTATTGGTTAGAGCAAACAAGTTATTGGTTAGAGCAAACAAGTTATTGGTTACACCAACTAAATCACCTTGGTTAGTCAATCAATAACTTGGTTGGTTAACAAATAATTTGATTGGTCTAACCAATAACTTAGTTGGCGCATATATAACCAAGGCTTTTTTTGCGTGTACATGAGGCGGACTTGACATAGCATGCCGTATATATGGCTCGATGCTTGATATGGCGGTGGCGACGGCCACGAGATCTTTTTATTATGTAGAGAGATAAAGAAAAGGAATAAGTTCAAAAGTAATCGGATGGTTAAAACCTTGATATCACATAAGCAGTTGACTGGATCGCATTTCTTCTTATCCCGCATCCATAAATTTCCATCCCTTGGCGCTTTTTTTTTCCTACTTTCATTTTACCGCTTTCTCCGGGCGCCGCCGTCGCTGTCTCGCCTCGCCATGACCTTGGTGGACCCAGAGCGGACGCTGGGTCATTCCCTTTTCAAGCAACAGGCACGATATCGACCGTGCCGCCCTGTTGTGCGTGCGTAAGGGGCTTCTACTCCCTCCAGAGACTTTCGTCGACATCCCTGCCAACGACAAAGATGCCTTCGAGAGGTTGGTGGGAAAGAGCGGGTGACCGTACTGCGAAGCTTCGTGTATCGTCTCCTTCCCAACTCCTATCTTTCTTCATCCCTCTCTCGCCTTTGCTCCACCTCCATTTTCTCACGATTTTCATGACCTCCCACACGTACCGACACTTTTCCCACTTCGTTCGACGCGATATCCATTTCTTATTTCATTTATCCTGTAAAAGTTCGGTGAACTTTACCTTTACTTTACAACCTAAAAGTACCAAAGGTTACAGGTTTCTGTCGTTCGGTATAACTCTTATTGCCTGCTTAAGAATATTTTATAGCTCAAAAAACAGCTAGTCACGAATTAGATTAGTAGAAAATAAAATGTAAATTCTAGGATTCAATATTTGATGAGGACTATTGTCGACTTTCCTATCTTTCATCATCCCCTCCTCGCAATTTTCATTTTCTCACGATTTTCATGACCTCTCACACGTACCGACACTTTATTCGATGCGATATCCATTTCTTATTTCATTTATTCTGCAATAGTTCGGGGAACTTTATCTTCAGAAACTTGACGCCTTATTTAGTGGTAACCTAAATGTACCGAAGGTTACAGGTTTTAGTCGTTTGGCGTAACTTTTGTTGCCTGTTTAAGAATATTTGATAGCTTAAATAAGAACGAATCAAGAATTAGATTCGTAGAAAATAAAATCTAAATGTTTGGATTCAATATTTGATGAGAACTATTGTCGACTTTCCTATCTTTCTTCATCCCTCCCTCGCCCTTCTTATTTCCTCACGATTTTCATGACCTCTCACACGTACCGACACTTTTCTCACTTCGTTCGACGCGATATCCATTTCTTATTTCATTTATCCTGTAAAAGTTCGGGACACTTTATCTTCAGAAACTTGACCCCTTACTTGGTGGTAACCTAAAAGTATCGAAGGTTGCAGGTTTCAATCGTTTGGCGTAACTTTTATTGCCTGTTTAAGAATATCTCATAGCTTTAAAAATAGCTAGTCAATAATAGATTTAATAGGAAATAAAATCGAAATGTTTGGATTCAATATTTAATAAGGCCTATCGTCAACGTTCCTATATTTTAACACTTCGGAACTGGATATAATCTCACATTTTTACTTAATTCAAATTCGTCTGTACAACTTTGCACAGAAACAAAAGCATGGTCTACGTTTGAAGGTCTATTTTCCGTTTAAATTGGTTTGCTCATGCAAAGTTCACTTGATGACATAATTATTGATGGTCTCGACGATAATCTTTCCCTCTACAGTTGTTTCCTGGAAACATTGAAATGTGAAAAACAAGTATCCATAGCAATTTATCAAAAAGTGGAAACGGTCATAAAGCGAGAACTTAACATATGGCAATCTCAGCTGAATTTATTTTTTATGGAAATTAGACCTAGCCCATTCCTGCCATGATTTGATGTCCTGGCAAAACGACTGGCACGTTATTGTCATCGCAATATCGTCCTGACACTCAGTTTTCTAGGTCATGATTTATCTTTCCCCTATTAGCGTAATCTACGTTGCCTCGTCGGTCACGAATTTTGTCTGCTGCGCAGTCTTCGGGGTAAATGAGTGGAACGTGGAACGTCGTACGCCTGACAGATAGAAAAGGTTGGCAAGCACGAGTAAGCCACTCATCTCACACGTTCCCTCTCCAACCCTTAAAAAAATGTATGCTGCGGATCAACGTATCTTGAAAAAGTTCCCAAACCAGCAGTCAGTTCCAGGATCCGAGTAGGACCAGAAAAAAGAAGAGAAAAAAATCCGGCCTCGATCCAAGACAAGCAACGAATCAACCCTCGTCGGACTGGAGTGACTCCAGCCGGACTCTTTATATTCATTTATTTTTCTTGGCAAACATTTTTCTTGGTGTTACTGTTACACGCGACTACAGTATAGACGTATAGCACACTATACAAAGTGTAGAGCGCGAGGCGTTCTGAACTCCTTGACAGTAATATATATGAAGTTGTTGGGAGGTTTGCCTGTTCGTTTATTTCTGTGATTAATTGCATGGCACACCAATCCGATTTCTCAGGGCAGTGTAGAAACGCGAGAGATGAAGAAAGTTGGATAAAAGCAAAGGAAGGAAAGAGAGAAAATATTATAGCTAAAGAAATGCCTGGCGACGTTGTGCCACGACGGACGAAGAAAAAGACGAACAAGTCCCTGGTGTCTCTTTATTTCTCACGATTTCTTTTATCTCTAGCAAGGCGAACGCGCTACCGAACATGGTATGTCTTCCTCCTTGTCTTCTGTGCCCACTGGAGGAACGTATTTACTCGGTCGGGCAGTACGTACACGTGGTAAATGTAAGACTACAGCGTTGAACCGCAGAATTGGACGGAAACGAAGACCGAGGGTGAAATATCCATCTCCACACTACTGGTATACGATACCGTATGCGATACTATGAGAGTTGGAAAAATGGTGAAAGAAACCGAGTATCCTCTCGTTACAGTGAAAACGTTGGCGGGTACATACCTAGGAAGAGATCAAAGCTCCTGTTTCTTCTGTTTTTTTTTTCTTCGTCGTTAGCCGAAGCTATAATGGCGACGGGCTGTTGAAGCACATTCCATTTGAACCGAGCTTTTTTTAAATATTTCTTATTCATTAACCTGCGACAGGTGTTGATTATATCCGTCAAAAATTTGGGCTGTCATAATGTTTAAGGTAATTCAGTAGCAAAATGCCGTAGACTTGAATTCCTTCCAAGATAAAGCAGTCTATCAGTTTTCTCCAAAAATGCCCAAAGTCACGGATGAAATTAGTTTCATTTATACATTGTTCCAATTTGCGATTAAAGAGTAATCACGTCGAACAGTGAGAGGTAACTGGTTTGAGTTCTTTTTTTGACTCAACGTTAACAACGTTTTCACAAATGTTGAATGAGAACGGTAAGATCCACTTTGCAGGATCCACCCCCAGCTAATAACACGCCAGATATAGAAATTTCCGGTGGCAGGGTTGAGAGGGTTGAAGCTGATAGACTGGGGACCAGACCCAGACATCTCCGTCAGTTTGTAGCTAAAACATAGATATACAGAAGATATGTTGAATTTTCTCTGCTGCTCCACAGTTGCGGTAACGATAGAAACGTGAGGGTTCCGGAGGCGAAATCAAGAGATTCGATGAAGTCCCCGGGGATAGAAAAGACGTAGGATACAACATAGGTAAGGTGGACTGGATAACAGTGTAGTGTATACATTGGACTTGAAACAACACGTCAAAGACTTTCCCCTTCAAGCCAATTTCTACGTCTCGACGAGATCCCTTCTTCAATCTTTCTTGTCAGACTGTTTGTTCCACCAGGACACGTGCATCAAACAAGATAATCTTCGTTCAGCTATGATGAGGAATCTTCTTAACACTTTCCCCAAGCTCATCAAACTTAGGGCCTCAATCGAATTCTTCCCTTTGTACAGTGTATTATCTTTCAAACAAGATGCATCAAAGATGCCCACTTTGAGTAAAGTTTGACGTCTATAATGTAATCTTCTTATTCATCAATCTTCTATATGTTCGGTTCAACCGCGATAACACGTTGATTAAGGAATTTTGTCTTACTGTGATGATGTGGAAATCTTTCAAACACCATTGGAAATACCTTAAAACTGATATGTAAAAAAAATTGTGACTTGGTCTATAGTCAGAGGGAGTTGGAGCGAACAGATAGCAACGCTGGAAAATTGAAGGCATCCTGGAAACTGATACGTAAACCATAGCCTGCTTTGCAACAAAATTCCTCGAACGCACAAGAAGCGACGAGTCAGCTGAGCAAAAGCCAGACAGGTAGGAGTATAAGCCAGATAGGATTGCGGTTAAAATGTGGAGGGTTAGCAAAGCCCGTGCACAGCAGCAGCATAGTACAGAGTTTACTCGCGTAGCTCTCCTCGTTACAATAGGCGGGCTCGACTTTCCTCTTTGCTTCTCCGTACACACCCTTCGCCGCCGGTGAGTTCAAAGACTAAGGGAAAAGGCGGCGCTGTAAAGGGTTGAAGGGTTAAAAGAGTTTGGAGGTGCGGCGAAAACGTAAGGCAGAAAAGTAGTAAAAGGCAAAAAGCAAAAACCATATTATGGCGGCGGATGAGTCGGGGACTTTTCTACATATGTATATAAAAACAAAGTTCTTGGCTAGTTTTCAGCTATGTTTATGACAGACACAGGTCAAGTTAGATTAGGTTAGATACGTTAAAGTAAGCTCATGTTAGTTTAGGTCAACTACGGCAAACCACAACTGTGAGAGACAATGACTTATTTATCGTAATATGTTAAAAACTAACAATAGTACAGTAGTTGATAATTTATGAATGATTTGTGAACATATGGACTAGACCTATGGCCTGTATATGAAGTTAGTTGGAGAACCATTAGGATGTGCCAAAACAGTATGATTCGTTTTTACTCATGAGAAGCTGTAATGAGATTTGACTTTCCCAACAAGGGTCAAAAGTTGCTTGGGTACCATCATATAAGGTCTGAACATGGTTCAATTTCACGAACTTCATGCTTGTTAGCTTGTTAGTTTGCTATCGCCAGGAAATTACAGCCGGGAATGACAAAACAGCGTGAGTAAGGGATATTCAATGTTTCGAAACTCTCTCGTTACAATTTAATTGCATGTATCACCTCGTCAAATTTAGGTGGAGGCAAGTCTAGAAACTCAGACAACACCAAAGGCTCCGTTGGCAAGCAACTGTACTAGTATGGTTTTCAGTCTATTTTCAGGCTTATAATGCCAAAAAAGCATTCGTTGTTAAATGATACTAACGCTGATGAGTTCATAAAAGTTGACAACGCATTGACCGATACGAAAGGAAGAAAGGATCAGTGTTTTATAATCTGATTGTGGTTGGCCATTTAAACATCACGCACTACAACCATTATCAAGAATTCAACAATGGAAAACTGACATTTATGCTACATCCTCATCACTACCAAATACCACGTAGTTGGTTGTCCGCTTATCAGAATCTAAGAAGCAACTTGAGCATTCCCAGGATCACTTAAGAGGCAGTGATACTTTCCTCCACCACTTTCAAAAATTCAAAAGCTGTTGTTCTCTCAAAAAACTAGACAGATTGGGCTTGCATTTAGAGATAATATGCGGACGGATGCTACAATTGGGCTAAGCTTTTGGCTTCCCGAAACTCAAAGCCGTTTATTCAGGAGTACTGAAAAACCAGAAACGGAGGTTGGGTGCGAGAGAGACAGACTTATAGGCATTGAATTGGCAGAGAAGTTCCCATGGGTGTATCACTGCCTCTTAAGTAATGACTAAAGAACGGCAAAGTACTCCCTGAAGTAATATCATTATGCAAAGCCATATCTGCGTAACATACAATATACTTTAAATAAATTCATGTAGCCATAAAAAAGTTTTAAAAGCAAGTATGCAAAGTAGAACTTCGCACATTATTTCCTCATTATTGTTCGCTTTTTACAAAGCTTCCTCTATGAGGAAGAATCTTAATCAATGTTTGCTTCCTCATAGAGGAAGCTTTTTAAAAAGCAAAAAATAATGAGGAAACAATGTGCAAGATTCTACTTTGCATCTTTGTTTTTAGATTCCAGGATCTCGTAATTTGGCGAGAACGAGATTTTTCGAAAAATTCAAAAAGCTATAAATTTGAACGGGCGGACAAATCCGCGTCAAGTTAGTATTCAAATCTTTTTCGATGATAGTCCACATGTAAACAAAAAATCGATGTTACATAAAACATCGTTACAAACACCATTACATCTCAGTTTCATTAGGTACAAACTTTTGTCTTACATTCTTAACTTTTGTGGTAGTTAGAGGGGAAATTAAAATTTGTTGAATAATTTAATATGGCGTAAAATTCGAACCACTTTACCGATCATCATCAAATTTGGTACGTTGCAACGTTGTACGTTATTTTTAGTCTATAGAACATTTCAGTTGATTTGTTCAGATTCGCCGTGATTTAGAGCTTTTTTTTTTTTTTTTTTTTTTTTTTTTTTTCGAAAAATTCAAAACATTAAAATCCCAATCGCTTGATCGTTTTGTCAAAATTCAATATCAAACTACATTAAACGTATGTTTAGTTGTGAAGAACTATTTAGCTAAATCATCGAACTTTTACAAAAGTTAGAGCGATCACGTCATTTTTTCGAAAAATTAAAAATTCTACAAAACCTGTATATATGCATAGATTTTGTTAAAAATTACACCAGTTAAATAGGAGTGACTAATTTACTTGCGTGCCAAATTTGAGCTCGATCCATCGTGCCGTTCGTGAGTTATGGACGATTGAATTTTCTATACTTGCAATATACATACACACACACACACATACACACACGCATACATACATACGGACATTTTTTCAGGACCACTTTTTTCGACATTTTAGGATATTCTGATTATGCCGACAGGAAGTTCTCAAAAAAAAAAAAAAAAACAAAAAAAAAATGTCATGAAAACAAAGCATCCTTTATGAGGAAGCAAAAGATTACTGAATTAATCTCTAATAACGTCACTTATTATTGCGTCACTTTTCGTACATATTTTTCTTGATTAAATTAAAAACAAATTCTACTTTAATTCCACTCAGATTTAAAAAAAAGAAAAATCTAGCTTAGAGTGCCAATGACTGAGCTCTTATCTGCAAAAGGGTTGGAAACGTCTCTCGGCTCACCCTCCAACAATGTGCTACCGTTACCACAGTAGCTTCTGCCTACGCGGCGTATCAGCCTACGCGATCTGCAGGTTGTGGTTCTTCGCTCGTGTGCCAAGCAGGTCTCGTTGGAGTTAACAGTATATATATCTGGTGCGATGCGAGAGATCGTGGCGCAACGCCCGTTCCACTGACGTTAATTAATGCGCTCCCGTGGTGTTCCTGGTACTGCCGCCGCCGCTGCCACCACACTACCTTCGCCGCAGTGCCGTAGCCGTTGCACCCTGTCGACCAGGCAGCTGTCTAAATCGAGGGGGATGGAACGAAATGTGAATGTGCCGGTAGGGGGTCGAACAAAGTGGGCGCAAAACCTCTCCTACCGTTTTGCTTGTCGTTCTCTTCCTCGTCATTGGTAGTGCTATGCTATTCTGGCTTCCCGTGAGCCTTGCCTCGCAACTCGTCGCTCCATTCCCGTATGTGTATGTACTATATCGTACAGAGTATAAGCTGAGTTACGCGAGGGGTTGAGCGAAAGTGGAGAAAGGAAAAGGAGCGAGGGCCTCCCGTGTGCCTACTTTGCACACACCGGAGTAAAGCCGACCGAGCACGTATTATTTCACGCTCGCGTATATCCCTGACTCACCCGCCACCCACTTTGACTTTCTAGCTTTAGCTGCTGGGCTTGCCGCTACGAGAGTAGAGCCACAGCACGCTGAATTAATCTTCGTTTGTTCTTCTCCCTCTCTGCCCCCACCCCCTATTTTCTGCTTCGAAACAAAAGAAAGAAAAAACGTGGGGGATAGAGGGAGTGCCTCCTAACTCCACAAAGTGAAAAAATAGAGAACGGACAGAAGGAATATCAGGATGAAGATAAAGCGGCTTTTCCAACTATCAGACATTCAAAAGTAACTTCTGTATATTTTTTGTTGTTTTTATTCGAATAAAAATGTGCTGGGGAAAATATATTTTAAAACGCCAATTAAATATGATATGTTATGTAAGTTTTTGTTTATTGAAAAGAGTAGGATAATCACGGCTTGTGAGGGAAGAGGGCGGATGTATAGCTGGGGGTGGAGATGTAAGAGGAAAGTCAAAACTTGGGGGGGAATCAACTATTCCCAAAGCTCTTATCTTTAATATTTTTATCTAAAAAAAAAGAATTTTCATAGAGGGGACGCCTCAACTCCACAAAGTGAAAAAATAGAGAACAGACATAAGGAATATCAAGATAAAGATAAAGCGGCTTTTCCAACTATCAGACATTCAAAAGTAACTTCTGTATATTTTTTGTTGTTTTTATTCAAATAAAAATGTGTTGGGGAATAGTATATTGTGCACTAAGGGCGGAAAGTTGATCATTCCCGGCGAGTGTGTCGGGTTATGCCTGAGGTGAACAAAAAGGGTCAAAAGCCCGAGGCCCTTTTGGGACTTTTTGCCCAGCGAGGGCAGTATCCGATACACGAGGTGGAATGTCAACTCCGCCCGCTGTGCACATACGATTTTTTCACATACCTGTCACGGAAAGTTCGTTCACGGTTTCTGAAACCGAGGGCGCGCAGCGCCCGAGGAAACTATAACCTATAGTAGTGTGTGGGCCAGTACTGCCTGCCGTACGGGCGCGATCAACTGCACAATCTTTGCATTATGATCGCTCCCCCATACGCGTATGTTATACTATGTTTTGTAACAAACGCATGAGAAGTGCATTTGAGTGGCACGGGAAGGGGGGCGTCGTTTGGGGGGCGGGGTCCAGGGGCAGAGCCCCGGTGGGGGGTTCGGTGGGCGAAGCCCCCCGATAGAAAGTAATATAATCTTGTATAGTTTCAATAACCTGGAACGATCAAAATATTTAAAAAATATCCGGTAACATATTGTCGACAACATTATCAACTTTTACAAATGAAAAGCAAAAAATTTCCCTGAAATAGTATTTTTAGAGAATTTTGAAAGACGGGGCAAAAAAAATTGTGTTGGGAAGAGAATTTTCTTTCCCAAATTGTGTCTATATTTGAAGTCGATTGCCTACTTCATTTTTGAGATATCAGAGAATCGCAAAAAACAATTAATATCTGCCCTTCTGACACCCGCGTAACGGGCGTCCATAGGAACACCTTAATACAATCAAAATTTCACTTCTTGGAGATGCAGAATTAAAAAAACTGATTTAAATTGAACAGAAAACTTGAGAGGAAGAAAGCGACCGCAAGGGAGGAAAGTAAGTCCCTAGGGCGGGAAGTAACTCCCTAGGGTGGAAAGTAACGCCCTAGGACGGGAAGTACTCTCTTTCGCCCCTCTCACCGGGGAAGAAAGTACGAACTGTATGTGCAGGTGTGTGAAAAAATATATTTTACAACGCCAGTTAAATATTATATGTTATGTAAATTTTTGTTTATTGAAAAGTAGCGGAATAATCACAGCTTGTAAGGGATCTGGGCGTTTTTATAGTTGCATTGAGAGAAAGACTTGGCTGGGCTTAGTAAAATCTTCGTTAAAAATGTTTACCAAGTAAAAATTGGTAGGCGTAACCAAGTTATTTGTTAGGCGTACTAAATACTTGGTTGTCTTACCAAATCCTTGGTGATGTTAAGCAGTAACTTGGTTGTATCTATCTAAATTGGTAACATTTTTAATAAAGTTTTTGGTAGTTATAAACAAGCCTTTTACGGAGTGTGCGAGTGGCTTAAGATGGTTCAGACAAGCTTTCTGAAATATTAGATATCATCATAATACTAATATCATCAAATAAAGATATTTATTAATAAGAAATATTAAATATCTTCATAATAATACAACTACTACAAGGTATTTAGTGACTTCACCGTTTGGCAATCATATTCCGTGAACAGATGGTAGTTTTATTATTTTGTCTTCAATAAAGTTCTCTAAGGTTCCTATGTACCTTCGAAACAACACAAACAAAAACAAACGTGATGGAGGGAGAGCCTGAGCTTGCAGGGAAAGATTGAATTCTACTAGCTTATTATATATTTTAGGGTGCCAGTCAAATATTATAAGCCATATAAAAATATTTTTGTTGCAAATTCGAATTTACAATAAGATAGCTACATCAACATATGTAATGTCGCAGTCAGAGTAGCATATTCCTTGGACGACAGATAGAGTCATTTTATTGTTTTATCTATCACGAAAGTCTGTGAGGTATTTGTACCTTGTCTAACTATAGCCATGTCCGAGGTCGAAAAAGACTTGTAGGTAGTTCCTTGTCCCGAGGTTTAGATATTCGAAAACGCTTTTGCACCCCTCCTGTGGTTCTCCAGGATGTACCGACGTTTGTTGTCGGCAACACGCGACGCCAATCCTGCCAGTTCGTCGAGCCGAACAGGACAGACTGATGGTTAGAGGAATGAGGAGGAGTAGAAGGAGGAGAAACCTGGTAGAACAGAAGGTAATACAGTGGAAAGGAGGGTCGTGGCCGATCAAAAGGACATCGCGTGTCCGACGATCGTTTCTCTATTTTCTTTTTATTCGCATTTCAATTAAACTCCCCTCTCCTGTCCAACCAACGACTTGCTCGTCCTCCCAGGCCTCCTTTCGCTCTGTTTCTCATCGCTTTCTACGTCTTCCTATTTCCTAGCCTGCTCCTAGCTTCTAGTTCCCCTGGGTTTGCGCTACTGTAAAACGGACGATGCACTTCGACCAGCGTCTTCATAGCATGGTAGATATATATATGTGTGTGTTAGGTTTAGTATACTGTACTTACTTATATATGGGGTATTCCTGGCCAACTCAGTTCAACCCTGACCCCTTTCAATTTGCTCCATGAAAATTGCAAAATAATTTTTATACTATTTGGTACAGTATAAAAATAGTATAAAAATAATTTTTTATACTATTCTATATGCTCGAAAAAAAACTTTTCATTTTTTTTTTTAGATTTTTTTTACAGAAACTTTTTTTTTTCATGATTTCTTTTTAATAAAAATCTTACAGCCCAATACTTCTACAAACTTTGAAATTATTCTGAAACTGATGTATTAGAAATCTTAATTTTTAAGCTATGTCTCAGAGTGGGCGAACGTTTGCGTCGATTTTTTAAACCATTTTTTCGAAAAAAAAACCGTTAAAAATGGAAAGAAATGAAATAAGATGGCAGTTCACCCCCATGGAAATAAAGTACGTACATTCGGAAATATATCATATACTAAATATATTTGCGCCGAAAAATTGTATATGTCGGATATACCTTAGGATATCTGCGAAATATATGCAAGCAAAAAATATATCTAAAGTATATCCAAAATATATTTTAAAAATGTATCATCCGCCGAAAAGTTGGTTATATTAGATATATTTTTGGATATTTTCATTTTCCATGGGGGCATGGTCGGTTATTGCGTAAGCATTTTATACATAACGCAGATTATTTCAGAATTTTGTTGAAGCTTTTTTATCGACATGAAAAAAATCATATATTAAATAATGAAACGTTGGTTTACGGTTGAATAAGACAAAATAATCATAATTTCAAACCTGAGCTGAGTACAGCGACGGTTGGCTTTTGGTTGATTTTTCAATACCAACCATTGGTGGTTACGTGAGACTTATTGGCTTATGGTCGGTTCTGAAAAACCGTAAACCAACGTTTCATCATGGCCAAAAATAATTGGTTGAAGGTTGGATTTGAGAAATTTATAAATCGGCAGTTAAAAATGTCGAACTTCATTTTCTACTTCAACAACTCATTATTTAATACATGATTTTGTTTATATCGATAAAAAAATGCTTCAGCAAAATTCTAAAAAAATCTTGCGTTACGTACAAAGTGTTCTTTCACCTTGTTTCATTTTTTTGCATTTTTAACGGCATTTTTTTTCGAAAAAATGGCTTGCGAAAATAAACGTAAACGTTTGCCCACTTTGGGTCATAGCTAAAAAAATTTGATATCTTATACAAGATTTTTGTGAATAATTTCAAATTTTTTTATTGGACCGCAAAATTTTTGTTTAAAAAATTTATCAAAAAAAACAGTTTCAGTAAAAAAAATTCTAAGTGTTTTTTCCATCATATAGAATAGGTTAAAAATTATGGAGCGGATTAGTAAGGGTTAAGGTAGAACGCTTGGTGAGTTGAACAGGAATACCCCATATATATGTGGACGTATGTGTGTATAGAAAGCTTCATGCCCTTCTATCCACGCCTACGAGCAAACCAACCCCAGAGGTTCCGTTCTAATTCGCCTTCAGTTGCAGGTTTCCCTCCTTACTCCCTCTTCCCGTTTCTTCCTCTAAGGTGCTTCCTTCCATCCACCGCAGAGCTATCTCATACTTCATAACTACCCTGCCAGACGGTTACGCGCCGCACTCTTCCCGATTGCCCTCCTGGCTGCTCTCTGCATGCCGAATTGAAGAGAGATGGAAACTGGAGAACAGACTAAATTGGGCAGCTCATGTCTTCTCCATTTTGTTCTTGAGTTTTCGTATTAGAGGTGAGCGCTAGTCGCATAGTGGTTTCATTCCCAGTTTATACGCAGTGGGTTTGGGTTCGATTCTGGCTGAAAATAATAGAATTTTCTATGAGATTTTTTCTGTAATCCCAAGAGGTCCGAAATTCACTCACAAACGAAGGACTATCACAGATATTATTTTATCCTGGCGAACGTCTAATAATTAGTTAATTCGGAATTGCAAATTAATTTGTTCCCTTGCGGCCATTTTATAATAAAATTAATAAACGAATTGTCCATGAAATAAAAAAATCTGAGTATTGGAAGTCTCAGACCTTCACAGGTGATGATTATTCTCAAGAATAATATAATTATAATATTTACAATATAATTATTACATTTATTATTTCCTCACGAATCAATAATGTATGAAGAGTCGCGGTGGCGACACGACGCCAAATTGAAAAAGAATATAATATTTAAGGAGCAATGCAAAATATGAGTGACAGTAACGAGCTGTGAATTATTGATACCTCGAGCATTGGCCGAAACTGTTATCCTAGTGGATCAAACGGGTAGGTCCTAGATGTGTCACCAGTTCGGTTATATTGAAAGATGAAGAGTTTCAATATTCTCAACCTCTGCAAGATATTAGATTTTTAAATATATCTGGTCTAAGCTGAAGATAATAATACTGCTGTGACGACTTACGTTTTGAGAAAGGTCAGTCGATAACTTACCGTAATCGAGTACGAGGAACGCCATCTGTGAAGTTAACTCGTAATTCGCACGCTGTTACCATTGACGAGAAAGCAATGAGTTGCGTTATCACGTTCCACCAACTTTTTGTTCGATTCTGCGTTTGCCCTTTACTTCCAAGAATTCTGGAAGGGTATATAGCAATAACATCCAGAAGTAAAACGGAATGAAGAAAAAACTTGACATTGGTGGTTCTACGGGGAAATTGGATTTGTCCAGCAGGCATCAAATTTCAATTATAATGCTACTGGAGAAAAAGGGGAAAAAATAACGGTGGGTTGGAAACTCAGTAGTAATTGTCTATCTTTGCTGTTTCTTTTTTTTATGCAGAAAGAAAGAACGAAAGATATTTATTTTATATCCATTCATTTTAAAGGCCCCGAGGAGCTAGACCATCGGCATTTGTTTGAGGAGCAATTAAATGAGAACTGAAATGTGGAGGAGGGAGGTAAAGCTCCTTCGGGAAAGTCTAATGGAACGGAAAGAATTGGATTTCAATTAAGATGATGGAAAGACGAGAGGAAGTACTTCTCTTAAGATAGTATGGTCTTGGATTGGAATATTAAATACATTATTGAATTTTTTATATGCTAAAAATTATGCATAGTGGAGTCTATTTATAAAAAATCAAGCAATGTTACCGACTATTTACGGTAAATTAATAAATTCAAAGTCAAACGATTTAGCATGAGCTCTTATGGACACAGCGTAAAGTTCGCCCTTTTATGCAGTTTTATTGGTATTGCGCGATTAGATTCATATAGAAAAAACAGTCTAACATATTCTAGAGACTTTAGCGATTAAAGTGATATTAGAAAAAAGTCGGGTTACCCTTTGTTTTAATATTTAAAAATTAGGTAATATCAGCAATTATGCCGCGAATCAATACGACGCATTGTAAATCAATATGGGGACACCATGATTCACAGCCACTAAATTATTAACTGTGCTTGTTTTTATATAAATATGTGAAATTTTTGTAACAAATTATTGGCAAATTTATTATCGATCGTAAAATTAGAGCAATTGTATCTTATAGGTTATGCTCGCGTTAAAAATATTTCTCTTAGTGAAGTAATGAAAAACATAAATATTAAAAATATATTTGTGATATTATATGATATTATTATTTTTTCAAAATAAAAATATGGATATTTCAATATTTTTATTATGCGACTCTTATTTGACTAATAACTCTGCACATATTACCTTAAAAAATTTCCACCAATTTTTGTCTCCAGGGTTATTGTGCAAATTTTATTAAATTTCATGCATTACTTTCTTTTTTTGCTACAGTAATACCTTTTTTCCATTTAATATTTCGGACTCTCGAGCCTCCGGAAAAAATTACCCTCATGCGGTTCAAATATGTTTTTTATTTAGCATTCCCACGGCGTATTCGTACGGATATTTATATATTTTTTTTTCTCGCATCCCTCGTGCATTCATAGTCGCTGAGGGAGCGTGAAGGGGGAAAATAAAGAAGGGCACGAGGATGAAACAAGTTGGAGAGGAATTTGTGCGAAATGGCACAGAATAAAAGGTGCGGGAGTAAAGAAAAGCGAGGGCTAGACGGAAAGAGCGAAAGCCACGCTGCGACCTCGTGGCTCTTTAGCGATTCGCTTGGAGAGTGGCTCGTGAAGCGGCACAGACTCTAATTCGTCCCGTCGCGGTTTGCTGTGCAAGCTCGTTGGATGCGAGAACGCGCCCGGGGGAGAAAGAGGGGAATAGGAAGTGGAAGTGGAGACGAGTGGCATGAGGGCAGAGGGCACAACGGAGCTTAACGTTTGCCTGTCTGTCTCTTTCGCTCAACCCTCATTCTCTTTTGGACGGCCAGGATGGAGGTACGGAAGGAGATGGAGAAAAAAGTTTCCGACTGGCGTGCCACTTGGGCTTCGTTCTCGTCCTCGTATTCCCTGGAAACCGTACAGCAAAACTGAAGGAAGAGGGCACGTTTGTGTACGAAGAGGGTGTATTCCTGCTGTACAGGTAAAAATCTATGGACATGTACAGTGAAACCTCGCTAAAGTTAGCCGCAAATTGGCTACCGGCAACACCGCACGAAGGACACCCATGCAGAAATTTCGGCAGGGATCCAGCTGGATCCTGCCTGGTATTCCCATCTTCCGGTCGGATTCCAGACGGTCAACGGATTGGATTCCAGACATGGGATGTCACACGCGGAAACTGGATTCCGATCGGGATCTCGAACCGGGATCCGATCCGATGCCTGACTGGATTCCAACCGTTAGATGGGCATAGTAGGCTAGCTCCACTTGGATCCTTGTCGAAAGATGGGAATACCAAGCTGATTCCAGCTGGATCCCTGTCCCTGTCTTTATTCCAAATTCCAATAATAACAAAAACTGTAATAAAATCTGCAATAAGAACGGCTTCAACAAAAGATCACTGTTTCTATATTGGACGACGACCATCTCAATCGTGGAGGATGATGAAATATATGAACTCGTATACCTCTATTTAATATGTTATCTACAAGTCCGCACTACACCAAACTTATATAAATGCGTTCGAAAACTTATGGCAAGTAAATAATAAGTGAAGTGTACACGGTACGACGATGACTTTCTGACTTCCGTCCTGACTTATTTTCAGTGATAGTTTTACTATTTTTTGTTTAATAAAATTTATGGGACACGTTAGTTGAAGAACAGTTTTGACAAAGTTCCCACATGTTCATTTTGTTAGACGCGGTAGGATAGGCAAAATATTTCCCTTCAATTTCCATAACGATCCCTTCTCTTTCATTTTTTCCGCCGAACCCGCAGAATAATAGTACATTACGATATAAGTGCGGTAAAACTTTTTATGACGAGTGTTGCAATCACACGAGACAAGGAAAAAATGTTCCAATGCGTATTGTACAACATTTTATCGCGTAAAATGTAAAGTAAAATTAGTTCCGTGCAAATCGTTTAGTAACGAGAAGATGATCCGGGATCTATTCAGAATCCAAGTTGGGTCCATCTTAGAGGTCACCCCTAACAAATCCCGATGCACGGTAATACTGCTCGCCGTTTAGAACTGGGACACGATGTGGAATCCATTCCGATTTCAGATGGGACATCCCTTTTAGGGTAAACCTGTCAAATCATGATCCATGATAAACTGTCATTCAGTGAGGAAGTGGAAATCCATTCGGGATCTATTCAGATTCCAAGTTGGATAATCCATTTAAGGAAACCCGAGCCAATCCCGACCGGGATCGAGACTCAAACTGGGACGCCCTGACTGATTTCTACATGGACAATGATTGGTCGGAAATCAGAAATTAGTCGGAAAATCCAATCGTAACTTTTTTCTTTAAGATATCAAACTTTGGCCTTCACTATCGTTCTTAAGTTGGCATATTGTACCACAGAAAATACCGGTTACAAACCTTTTACCAGGTTTAAAAAAAAGTACTTTTTTCTGTTTCTGATTTCAGAATTCACAGATCCCATTCAATTTTGTATGCCCATAATATAAAAACATATACATTGGATAATTCTATCTATTCGACAAAATATTTAGTTCAAAAGATGAAATATTTCGTTGACTGAACAGAAAAATGGTTTTCCTTAAACAAATGAAGGAATTGAATATGCAATTGATTTAAACACATCCTACATCATTCTAAAAACTAAGCGTGTTGCAAGTGCGTTGTTTCCTATCTTTTATATTATGACGAGTTCTTACACACTTACAGGCGTGTTCCTTTCAGATATCATTTATCATGTGAATGCTAACACGCTTGAAAGTGTGTAAAAGCGCGTCACAATGTAAAAGATAGGAAACAACACACTTGCAACACGCTTGGTTTTTAGAGTGATTTGTATACGTTTAAAAAAATTGTTCTATTTGAATCAGGTAAAATCGTTGCTCTATTCAATTATATTTATCTCTTACTATTAGCCGTAAAAGACTAAATAATTTTTACATTTAAACTACCAGACGTACCATCATTTGTCTTACTGTATTTATTTTGGTGGACGTGTCGTTAGCTTAACATAACCAAGATCCTACTGTACGTACGAAGAAGAAATAGTAGTAGTGGAAAATGACAAAGTAGGAGAGGCGAATGCCATCCGAGAGTAGTAGAAGTAAACGCAAAGGGTGGCTCTCTTCCTCTTTTGCTTCTACTTATTTCGAAGACGGAGGCATTTCGCGACGTGTAAGTGCTGTAAGTGTTCGAGGAACACTGGGTTTTCACACTAAATTACAAGAGAATAATAATCCACGGTACTACCGCGAGTATAATTTCAGAGAAGTACCTTATAGTCAGACTCTAGAGGTTCCTGCTAGAGCCGCCAACGTTTCGCGTCAAATCTTCGCTTTTCACGTTGAAGGAAACAAGAACAAGACTGAGCGAAGACAACGGTGATAGCTCGAGGTGGTGGAAGTGGAGCAGCATAAGAAACATGTCGAGCATCAGGAGAAACAGACTTTAGTACCGTTGCACTTCTATCCACGTCTGTATCTAGGGTTTGGGAATTGGAGCTTGGCTTCCTACCCCCTTTCACCCTTCCATTTTCACAACGTGCTTGCCTCCCTCGAGCTTTGTTATTTTGATCACTCGTCAGTGGAATTAATCGCTTGTCTCGTTTCTAATTGACCCACTTTTTCGTCGTACTGCATATTCTCGATTTCTTGCCGTGTTAGTAGTTTCTTCTCGCCCTGCAATGTGCTGACAGAATAATATCCGTTTGCACGTTGCGTGCTCGGTAATTTCTCTATTAACCCTATGACGGTAATATATCATGCTTATTTTTCGCTGTCGAGAATTTTAATAACTAGCCGCTGTCGAGCCTCCAGCTGGAGCCTTCGAAGCTGGCGGATGTTCTTGTCTTGAGGTAGTTAAGCCGTAAATACTGTTAAAAATGTGGTGTCAAAATCTCCATCCAGACGATGTCTATGGGGATGTCTATGGGGATTCCAGCTGAATTTTTCATGCTTTGATCCTGACACCCTTCAATAATTTTGACAATTTTTGTTTATCAAATAGTATGTTGGAAAAAAAAGATACGTATTTTTTTGTTTGCTGCTACGACCAATAGGTACTTTCGATACACGTATTTTTTTTTTAAATTCGGATTTTTCGGATTTTATATATTTTTAATCGTTAATATCTTGGAAATTAACAGTCCTATAGAAAAATGTCCCAGATGAAATGTATTCAGTTTGCAAGGAGCTACATAATGTATATTAAAAATGATATTCTAGCTGTCCTAAAATTTTGTTATATTACGTTAAACAACAATATATCATTTTGCGAAAAAGGCCCACTTTTTAGAATTTTTATATATTTACAGAAAAGATCTGTCTAAAAATACGAAATTTTTGAGACCCTATGCAGGCAGGCAGAATTTTTTTTTCGAAAAGTCCTACGTAATTGAAGTTGTACGTAAGAATTCAGGATATTAAAAAAAAACTTTAATTAGGTAGAACTTCTTATAAAAAATCGGCCGATTCTGGATAGGGTAAAAAATGTCCTAATTTTAAACAGAATGTTTTATGTAAGCATATAAAAATGATAAAAAGTGGCCCTTTTTTGCAAAACGATGTATTGTTCTGTAATGTCATATAACAAAATACCACTTTTAACATACGTTATGTAACTCTTTGCAAACTGAACAAATTTCATCACAGACATTTTTCGATAAAACTGTTAATTTCCAAGATATTAACGATGAAAAATATATGGGTGATGGTCAAAATAACAAATCGCTAAATTAACGGATTTCATAATAATGATAATTTTTTTATTTAGACGTTGGTTATTTAAAATTCGCTATTTTGGCCGTTCGCTATTTTGATCATTCCCTATTTTGACCCCCACCCAAATATATAAATTGCGAAAAAAACAAATCTTTACAAAAATCCGTGTGTCGAAAACATTGGTCATAGCGCCAAACAAAAAATATGTCTTGTCTTTTTCTAAATACTACACTGAGAAAAAAATCGTTAAAACCAACAAAACGAACGCTTGCGGTCAACGAAAAGAATATTTTTTTGATCGAATGAAATATGTAATTGATCGAAGCAACAGCTGATCAATCCAAACATTATTCGATTATCATTGCCAAATATTTTGTCCAATCGACAAAATATTCTTTTCGCTGTCCGGAAGCGCACGTTTTGTTGGTTCTAACGATTTTTTTTCTCAGTGTATTTGATTAAAAAATTGTCAAAATTATCAAAGGAGGTCAGAAAAATCCCCCATATATAAGTTCACACGAATTCTCCTGATGACGGGCTAAATAATTGGGAAAATTGAATAAACGTTATTTCTCCAAGTAAATAAAATGATTAAACTAGAATATGGCTGACTTTTTATGCAAAGGATCAGTACAATAATATAAAATATAATTTACTAAAATTATTTATTATCATGATGATAATTTTTACGGAAACTTTTATCGCATCTCGTGAATCCGTTGAATCATACAGCCGCCACGAATCATCAGCGCCATCACCTCAGAAGTCTCTCGTTTATTGTTTACACGGTCCGATGGAGCGCGAGAGCCGAGCTCGTCCCCGATATCGCGTTGTAAACGGAATCGCTTGAGCTTCTGTTTACTAGTGTGCGATAGTGGGGCCTGTGGTATGTATATATGGCCTCTATTGAAATATTGGTACGAGACGAAGAGAGGCCAACGTTTCACCCGGACGCCCATTAGGAAAGGCACGTGGAGCGAGGGCGACGGATCCCCTCATTCCGTCATAACGAAGTTTTCAACAATTTCCGGAAGCGTACAGTAACGGGGATGAAAACTGCCAAATACCGAAGCTTCGGCAGAACTCCCAACGCTGCACACGAAATTGCTTCGTAATATTCAACATTTTGTTAATAAAAAAAAATGCTTTATCAGATTACGTTATAGCATTTAAATAATTTTTTTAGAGATCTGGCAACTATTTACAGATAACTGTTAATTGTTGGTACATGCGATTATTTTTAATGTTGCAGGATCTCGACCTACTATTTATAAGTCACGACTAGGGGAGATGTGGTCACGATCACTGTTAAAAATATTTTGAAAATTAATATATGTATTGGGAGTTCTTTTGCAAATACGGTATAATAAATTTCATTTATTAAATCTGTATATTAAATTTTATTTAATATACAGATATAGTATAGTATAAGTATATAGTATATAGTATATATAGTATATTAAATTTTATTTAAGATACAAATATGTTGTAAAATTCCAATAATTATATTATAAACACAACTTTTATGAAGTGTTTAGTATATCGGATATTAATTTTACAACAATTTTTTTGTATATTAATATTTGTGTATTAAATTTCATATACTCGTATCCGTAAAAAAACTTCCAATACTTTATATTAATTTTCATAAAAAAATTTCTAACAGTGATGAGCCGCATTTTACTATTCTCCGTGTGTAATTTTAATAAAAATCAAAAAACATATTACTTATGGATTTTTATGATGCTTCGGGCATACATTGGAGCTGCAATAATTAGTATAAAAATATCGAGTATGTACATGTTAAAAGTTTGTTTGAAAATATCTCTGGAAATTGCTCATTGTATCGGGTAGAATGGACCATTAAATGCAAAACATGGTGCAGCATGAGCCAACAGAGAACAATTCTTTATTTGATAGATATATTCGCTGTGAAATTATACTTTATGTGATTCTTTTTTAGTATATAAGTTATTAACGATACATATAAATAAATACTTTATATACGACATATACAAATATTTTTACAAGACAATAGTACGTATTTGAATTAACATAACTTGCACTTAGAACAATTGCACTAAAGCATATCATACACCCAGAAAAAAGATTTGGTAATATTAACTAAAATTATCTATTCAACATTTAATTATTTCAATCAACAAAAATTTACATTCCCTCCAACAAATATGTATTTCATTCAATTTTTCAGTTTTTTTCTCAATCCGGAAAAAAAATCTAGTTAAAACGACCAAATATATGTATTAGATGTTTTTAAATAAAATCAATTATAACTATCGTATAATCCAATATATATTTATTTCCTTTCATCATTGGAGTTTATTACTATCAACATGCAACATTTATCGATTTGATTTAATTCTTGTCGTATATTTGATAGATTCTAGTCCTGTTAACAAGATCTTTTTTCTGGGTGTAAATATTTGCACACATCCTTTTTATTTCGCTCTTTGTCGTTTTTTTAGGTTCGTCCTTTTTCGCTCATTTGATCATTGTGCCCCACTAATTCCAAAACGGATTTATCATTGAAAAATATAGCATAATGAACTAAAATGTTTAAAAAAAATAGGTACCATTCGATGGTCAAAGAACTAAAGAATCACATAAGTAAAAAATCATCGATGATTGATAAAAGTAAAGTTTCGAATTAAACTTTTTTTGAGTAGTGAAATATTTTGTTTCCAGCAGCCGAAAATAATAATTATTTTTAACGTTTTTACTTAACAACTTACTTTAGATTAATTGGGATTGACGACATCTAATTCAACTTACTGTTTTATTTAAAAAAAAACAGGTTTTCTGGGGTTCTAACCTCCTTCAGATAGAAAAAAAACATAATTATCATATATGCATAATACATGGTGCTAAAAAATTCTATACACTGCATATATTTTGCATATATGTGTTCAAAAATACATGCAAAATATATGTCGAATATATGTAAATTATATATATATATGTATTTTTAGCGTCAAAAAGTTCTACATGTCGAATATATTGTGCATATATTTATTTTTCTATGTGAGCAAAAAAAACTAATATGGCTCACTGTGACTCATTGTGGCCACTTTTGCCCTAATCGATTTTTTCACGGTGTAATAGTTAATAGTTGCAGGTCAGTGTGACTATTATATACAGTAATTGTTTTTTTGATTTTCGTATTCGATTTGAAATTGTGAGAAATTAGGAAAATTATTATTTTTACGAAATCCAATGTTTTGGAATCACCGTAGAAAGTCAATTGAGCCATACTTATGGGCGTAAAGTATCAAGTAGGAAGGAAGCAAAACGGATGACATGTCAGACTAGTAGACGACAGCATTTGACCTTTAGTGGTCTTTTCTGAGAGACATCGATATCCTAGTATCGAAAAGATATAAAACACCACATCAGAGAAGGGCGAAGAGGCTGTGATGTCGAGAGTGAATTTATATCGCTCCAAGTCGAGAGACGTCGAGAAGCTACACCTGCCTTGCTGTTCCACCTTGTCCTTTTCCTTTAGCTTTCTTCGTGAGTGGATTTTTCTTCAACAGCGTCGAGCGCAGTAGATCGAGTAAGTGAAAGTCAGACGGCTAGGTAGGCTGGGTATTGTATGGCGGAGTAACACTCGTGTGCTCTGGTCGTACATCTTCGTTACTCCGACCCTAGAACGAAATACGAAAATGGAGAAAAACGTGAGCAAATTCACGTGAAAATCGACGAAAATGGATTTTTTACAATTGTTGAAAAAAAGAATCTTTTAAAGAATCTTAAAAAAAGTCTTGAAAGAATGTTTAAAGGAATCTTGAAAAGAATCACGTATAGGATCCGGAGCAAGATTCGTTCCAGGATTCTTTTCAAGATTCTTTCTATCCGAAAGCGTTCTGAGAATCTTTCAAAGAATCTTGAAAAGCGTCTTTAAGAGAATCGTGAAAAGATTCAGTCCATTAAACAGAAAAATCGTTGAAAGAATCATAATGAAATTCTTGAGAGGAATCGAGCGAAACCTGTTGTTGCTTTCCCTTGGTGTCGAGACAGTACATTTCGGTACGTCAACGAAGGGTAAACCCCTTGTGTATAGTCGGACTCAGAACAGCAGTCTTATATACGTTCAGGCTTCAAGTCACTTGCAAGAAACGCTTCGACCGCTCGCCATCTAGTGGCATCGTACGAAACACTGATATTCAATACTCCGCTAGATGGCGAGCGGTCGAAGCGTTTCTCGCAAGTGACTTGAAGCTTGAACATATATAAGACTGCAAAGCTGTCCTGAGTTCGACTATACACGAGGGGTTTACCCTTTGTTGACGTACCGAAATATACTGTCTCGACACCAAGGGAAAGCAACAACAGGTTTCGCTCGATTCCTCTGAAGAATTTCATTATGATTCTTTCACCAATTTTTCTGTTTAATCGACGGAATCTTTTGATGATTCTCTTAAAGACGCTTTTCAAGATTCTTTGAAAGATTCTCAGAAAGCTTTCGGATAGAAAGAATCTTGAAAAGAATCCTGGAAAGAATCTTGTTCCGGATCCTATACGTGATTCTTTTCAAGATTCCTTTAAATATTCTTTCAAAGATTCTTTCAAGACTTTTTTTTAAGATTCTTTAAAAGATTTTTCACAAGATTCTTTTTTCCACGCGGGTTAATTTCAGACTTTTAAACTAAATCCATATTTCCATCTGAAAGAATGCCGAATAAAACAGAAATTTGCAAATACCGAGTTCAGAATGATTTATTTTATATATTAAAAAATGTTGCCTGTTTTGCTTTAACCTTCGGGTTCGGAGATACTAACAAAAGAGAATTGAGTTCATCGATCGTCTGACGTCGATGTAAAAAAAAAATGGTAAATCTAATTTATACGGATTTTGCCCGAGGTGTCGATTTGATTTCAAGTGTCAGACAAAACCGTGAATCTGTAAAACTCGAACTAGATAGAATACGAACGAGAGAAAAAGGCGAGCTATGAGAATCTCTGGGCCCTTCATCGAGAGGATGTAGAAAGAGTCGGTTGATCTGAAGCTCTCGAGAAATTCACAATGTTACACGTCATAATCGTCACAGTCTCTTGTCTGATTTTTTTTTCTTCTGTCTGCAGCTTTGCCTTCCACATGTACGTTCATCCTCGTACAATTTTATCGTCCGGCTTGTGATGTAGGTCTCATTCTTTCGGTGAGAAAGAAAGGCGTGCGGAGCAATGAATAGAGGAATAGGCGTGAACAAAAGAGATCGGTGAGCCAAGCGTAATGGACAGAATGACGAGGAGAGTGGATGGAAGAAAGCGTAAAAGATGGATATAGACGGTGCAGAAACAAGTGGTCTTTCGGGTACTCCAACAGCCAGGAAAACCTCAGCGTAGAACGCCACGAACTGTGAAGAGAAAAAGTCGAAGGAACGGAGAGGATCATTGTCTTCACGTGTCGTGAAAAAAAAAATGAGTACTACATTCAGAGAAATCGTGATGGTCCTGAAAACTAGAAGTGCACTCGGAGAAATCGTGAACGTCGCGATATCTATAAATCTAAAGCTATTCAGTTTTCAATTTATACAACTATTTTTCGAATCGAGTCTTCCTTTATTCACAATAAAATTGTATATTCTGCACCAAGGGCGGAAAGTTGAACATTACTGGCGAGTGTGTCGAGTGATGCACGAAGTGGGCTAAAAGGATTAAAGTTCCTTTGGGACTTTTTGCCCACCGAGGGCAGCACCCAATACACAAGTTGGAATATTCAACTTTCTGCCCGCGTGGCACAAATTATTTTTTCTCACCTCCGGGCCGAAAGCGACAACTTTCGTTCCCGGTTTTCGGCTCCGTCGATGATAAAAATCGTATACACTCCTCGGGCAGTAAATAAGAAAGCCTCAGATCACATGTTTGTCATCTTGACAATTAAATGTGATCTGAGACATTTCTTACTTTACTGCCCTAGGTGTGTAATATACTATTTTACACACCTGTCACGGAAAGTTCGTTCACGGTTTCTGAAACAGAGGACGCGTAGCACCCGTCGAAACTATAACCTGTACACGGAGAAAAAGGTTTTGCTATGCCAGTAAATCGTTTGTTAAAATAGTGACAACATTGCTTTATCTGCTAGGCTAACAATTTTTTTGGCTCGTCGAAATGTCACTATTGAGAGGGATAATTACATAACATTTCTTCCCTAGGGCGAAAAGTCCTCACTTTCGCCCCTCTCATCAAGGAGCAAAGTACGAACTTTACGTACGGTGTGTGAAATAGTATATTACGTCACGAGGACGGAAAAACTCCTGTCACACAAGCTGAGAAAACGTTTTTTCGCCAAGTATCGTATACAATTTTACTTCACAAGGTGTGGAAAACCTCGCTTTCCATGCCGCAGTGACGTTAAATATTATTGCTTTGAAGCAACGAAACGTTACTTTGCACATTGGGTGGGTCTAACCGATTTCTTTTTTTCTCAGTGTGCACTCCCTGTGATAATTCCAATCAACCGCCGCTAGAGCGTGATTTCGCGAGGGAAATCGTGCGAAAATATTGCCCATTGTCGGCACGACGCTAAAAGCTGAAAGGACAGTGAGTGAGCTGAAGCAAGGGAAACAAACATCTAAAGAAAGAAAAAAAAATTCCAATTCTTCTTCCCTTCCGCGCAACGCCACCACCTGTGTTTACCGTCACGGAACGTCGTAGTTAGACAAAGGGCGACATGTTGAGTCGCTTCGGGGGAAATGAGAAAAAAAAGTGAGAGGAAGTTGAGAAAAACGGAAGGAGTTGAAAACAGCTCGCAGGGATGGCCGTCTTGTCAGGTGTAAAAAAGGTTGTTCAAGTTTACAGTTCGTGAAAGCTTGAATGACGAGGAAAAGAATGCATCAGCGTTCTTTGGACGAGCTGAAGTTGAAATTATAGAGAATCCAGTTAGGTGTACAGTCTTGTTCAGGAGAATTGAGAAAACAACGTTAAATAACGTAAAGTGTGAAAAAAATACGTTTTTCAAATACTCCTTCAACATCATTTTGAATTTCGATTTTTCTGCTATCAATTTTGCATCTTCATACAAGACTAGAAGAAGGTTTCGTTTTCGTGAAACATTTTTTTTCGAGATTTTCATGTCAGTATACTCAAAATGGTCCAAAACTTTGAGAATATTTAAGTGATTCCATAATAGTATTACAGTTTTAATGAAATTATAATCACAAATATTTCCCGAAGAAAAAATTAAGAAAGTCAATTCAATAAGATTGTTCTTCATTGGCTTTCCTCAGAGCGCTGAATTAAGATCAGTTTCAGTCTATAGACGTGACGGATGAAGGTAAATTGAAAAAAGTACATAACACCAAAGCTAGAGGGAAAAAAAAGGAGATGAGAGATCGACCCAGTGGAAAAGCCTGCCAGCAGTGAAGTCTGGCACCGAATCGGACTCCGGGCAGCGTCGAATGGTCGTGCAAGCGATAACTCGACTTCTGGTTGCTGCTGGCACCGACAGAATCCATTTGCTTGATACTGTTTCGTTTTTTTCCGTGTTAGCAGCTTATCTATCACTGGCGTGAGCTTGGAGTAGTGTATCAGATAGGAAAAGCGAGTAAACACCAGAAAATACTAGGGAGGAGGCAATTCATATAGAAATGTATTACTAGGAATGAGAAAAGACAAGATCGATTTCTGAATATTTCAATCAGGATAGATCCCGGGCAGAAAAATAGTTGGGGCTCCTACTTGGCCCTTTCTAGTTTGCCCAATTCTATTAGGGGCCCAGTATGGAAATCTAAGTACAGCCCTACTAGGCTGCCCGCGTAGAAAAAAAGAATCTTGTGAAGAATCTTTTAAGGAATCTTAAAAAAAGTCTTGAAAGAATCTTTAAAAGAATCTTTAAAGGAATCTTGAAAAGAATCACGTATAGGATCCGGAGCAAGACTCTTTTCAAGATTCTTTTCAAATTTTTTTCCAGATCAAAACTCCGAATTTTTGTAATTTTTTTAGTTTAATTCAGTTGATTAGTCATATTTGATTGATCAGATCCGAAAAATAGCGTGATTTGATCAGATTAAAGCGATAAAATGAGGAAAAAAAAAAAAAAAATGTTGATCGTGGGACTTGAACCCAGGTCCCTCGGCGTACTATCCCGTTATCTTATCTATTCAACCACATCATCTTTCTTGGATAGCAGTAAAATTAAATGATATATGAGTGTCACTTGCTTTTTCAGAACTTTGTTTTTTTTTTCGGAAATTACGGCGCGATGCGCGTTACCACTTTGCACCGTTTCACAGTATCTAGTTTCATTAAGAATTCATCTTTCACATTCAGTTATTGCTCCCTCATAAAAGAAACTTTATTTGCGAGAAAACATACGTTCCAAGATTTTCAAGTCAGGACACTCAAAATAGTCCAGAACGTCGAGAAAAGTGGTTTAGAAAAAATAAATAAGTGCATTCCGCAAACCTGAACCTTAAAATACATGAACCTGGTCTTCAAAAGTGTCCAGGTTTATTGCTTCGAAGCTCTCAGTGTCCAGATTGACCTCTCCAGAGTTTTCGGTGTGCAGGTCGACCTCTCCGTAGTTTTCGGTGTCCAGATCAACTTCTCCATAGTTGTTGGTGTCCAGGTCGAACTCTCCATAGTTTTCGGTATCCAGGTCGATATCTCCATGGCTTTCGGCGTCAGGATCGACATCCCGATGGCTTTCGATGTCCAGGTAGACATTTCTATGGCTTTCGGTATCCAGGTCGATATCTCCACGACTTTGAACATCAGGGTCGACATGTCCATGGCTTTTGGTGCCAAGTCGATATTCCCATGATTTTCGATGTCCACGTCGATATTTCCATAGTTTTCGGTGTCCAGGTTGATCTCTCCTTAATTTTCAGCGCCCAGGTGGATGTCCAGCACCTGGACACCGAGAAATATGGCGAGGTTCACGTGGACACCGAAAACTATAGAGAGGTCGACCTGGACACCGAAAACTATAGAGGGGTCGACGTAGGTACCGAAAACTATGGAGATGTCGATCTGGATGCCGAAAACTATGGGGAGGTCGACCTGGACACCGAAAAGTATAAAGGGGTCGACATAGATACTGAAAACTATGGATATGTCAATCTGGATACCGAAAACTATGGAGATGTCGACCTGGACACCGAAAATTATGGAGAGGTCAGCCTCGACACTGGAAAAAATAGAGAGGTTGACGTGGACACCGAAAATTATGGAGAGGTCGACCTCAACACCAAAAACTATGGAGACGTTGATCTGGATACCGAAAACTATGGTGAGGTCAATCTCGACACTGAGAGCCTCGAAGCAATCAACCTGGACACTTTTGAAGACCAGGTTCATGTCTTTTAAGGTTTTTGTTTGCGGAATTTAATTATTGATTTTTTCTAAACCACTTTTCTCGACGTTCTGGACTATTTTGAGTGTCCTGACTTGAAAATCTTGGAACGTATGTTTTCTCGCAAATAAAGTTTCTTTTATGAGGAAGCAATAACTGAATGTGAAAGATGAATTCTTAATGAAACTAGATACTGTGAAACGGTGCAAAGTGGAAACGCGCATCGCGCCGTAATTTCCGAAAAAAAAACAAAGTTCTGAAAAAGCAAGTGACACTCATATATCATTTAATTTTATTGCTATCCAAGAAAGATGATGTGGTTGAATAGATAAGATAACGGGATAGTACGCCGAGGGACCTGGGTTCAAGTCCCACAATCAACATTTTTTTTTTTTTTTTTTTTCTCATTTTATCGCTTTAATCTGATCAAATCACGCTATTTTTCGGATCTGATCAATCAAATATGACTAATCAACTGAATTAAACTAAAAAAATTACAAAAATTCGGAGTTTTGATCTGGAAAAAAATTTGAAAAGAATCTTGAAAAGAGTCTTGCTCCGGATCCTATACGTGATTCTTTTCAAGATTCCTTTAAAGATTCTTTTAAAGATTCTTTCAAGACTTTTTTTAAGATTCTTTAAAAGATTCTTCACAAGATTCTTTTTTTCTACGCGGGTGGTCACGCTTCAAAGTACGGTGCCTTTATAGATTTCTCTGTTAGGGCCTATAAAGGCTGCCCTATTAAGCCCCTACTAAAATAATAAAAAAAATTGATTGAAAAATATTAGTTTTTGCTTATTAAATCGAGTAATCCTGCATTTTAAGTAGATATTACATCTTCCTCTACATGATGGTACATATTAAATACTGAAAAAACGTATTAAAATTTTTTGACATTGACGGGAATCGAACCTGGGACCCTCCAGATGATGTTGTTTCACTGCGCTTTAGCTCACTTGGCCATTCAGATCATATGATTATACAATTTTTTTTTGTCTATTTGAATATCGGTAATATGAAATATAAAATGAAATTTCTGTAATATAGTCCGAACTTTATAGATTTATATGATTGCGTCTGCTGTGGTAATAACAGAAGCACATTCAGTTATTTTTCACGGCAATCGGGTATATACAAAATGATACATTGTATCGTTTTTGTCATTTATAAACATATTCCACAAAGTTGCTTATTTCATTGTTCGCGCGCATTAGTTCGTTAATATTTGGGTGGACCATCGTCTGACCGACCTGAGGGTTAGTTTAGTACTAGGGTGACCGCGTGGCTGACGACTGATGGTCAATACTTAGATGGGTGACCGCTTTGCTAACTCTGACTATCAGTACTAGGTTGGATAACCTCCTAGCCTGACGGTAATTACTTAGATGGATGACCGCGGGGCTGGCGACTGATGGTCAATGCATAGATGGGTGACCGCTTAGCTGACACGGACCTTGAATAGTTAGATGGGTGATCACCTGGTTAACTCCGACGGGTTTCAGTAAGGGAATAATTTGTCATACCTATTGCAAAATACGTATCGGAAATATAAAAAAAACAACTTATAAAGGGCTTATAAAGTTGCCTATACAGTTGTCTGTAAAGGGTACCTTTGTAGGCAACAAAGAGGCTCAATATGGGTGACCCTAGTGAGGGTTCCATATTTGAGACTGATTAGGACCCGAAGTGGACATTTTTTACTATATATTTTGTCGTGGCAGCCTCTGTTGAGCCTAGTAGGGTTCTAGAGTGGATTCCCTATTGTGGAGGCCACGTTTGTACCTAAGAAGGCCCCTTATTTAATCGCGGCTGCCCGAACTAATTTCTGCACGGGATGAGGAGCGGCTATTGTTAATAATATTGACACTGATGCCACTGTCGGTTCTTTTTTGCATCTTTATTTTATGGAACTTTATAGGACTGGATTCTTGCAAAATTTTATTCGTCAAACAATAATAAGGAAAAATTCAGGTGTCGATAAAAATCGTACAATAAAATTTTAATCAGGTTAGATGAGGAGCGGCTATTATTAATAATATTGGCACTGCACTGAGAAAAATGAATATGACAGATTGCTAAATATAGTGATTTCTACTATAAAAATAATTACTCGTGCTGTGATTTAGTTTCTGGTTACATTATACTTACTGTTGCAGAAACCATAAAAATATTCTTATCCTCTTAGGGTATCTTTCTGATTGTGATGCCGCTGTCGGTTCTTTCTTCACCCTTGTTTTACATAAATTTAGATAGATTACATAAATTTTGCGAAATTTTATCCGTCGAGCAATAATAAGGGAAAATTCAGACTCCGATAAAAACCGCAAAGCCTTTCATTCTGAGAAAGCAAAATTGTAATTAGTGCGAGTACATCTAACTAAGAAATGGAGTACATGCCGCCGTATATTATTCTAGTAGAACCAAAAGATCGCGAGGAACGTCAATATGGAATTGCCCAGCAGTATGACAAGTCTCGTGGGAACTCGTGCTACGTGGTAAACAGAGAGAAGCACAGAGAAAATGGGAAGGGAGAAACGCCTCGGGCGATCGGTCGAGTGGAAAACGTCCGTGCAGGCCAGACGTCTCGAGCTCTACAGAAAGAGAGAGGAACTGTCTGTGTATATCGGGATGGCTTACGTCGCACACTGAGGCATGTGAATGTTTGACTATATCTTGGTTGCCTTCGCTAAAACGCCTCGTTTTCTCCCCGTTCGTTGGTTCGCTTTCCTTCAATTCGCTTCTTTCATCTTGCGTGCCTGTAAAAAGTCGTGAGCGTACGAAGCCGAGCTTTATAAATAAAAGAAGGGACGATATAATAAAGCGGATCGACTCGCAGTTATTACCTCTCAACGAACAGTGCGGAAAGAGGAATAAAACAAAAAGTACTCTTTTACCTCTCTTCCTCTTATGTTTCTTTCTACTTTCGTATTTTTTTTCCTCATTTTAAGTGTTTTCCGGTTGAACGAGAGTGCAGGTTTATCCTTCACTCGAATACCGTTTGTGAAACGTGTATGTCTGACACAAAAGTGACCACTACTACTTGCACCGCGGGTTAGGTATTAGCCAGTAGAGAAAGTAAGGCTTTAGTCAGCCGTTACACTGAGTGTAAGCACAGCGTGAGACCAGACGTGTTTCTGTGTCGCTACTCCGCACCACTTTCTTACACCCACAATTCCCTTGAGTATTATAGAAGTATACGCGAACGCTGTACTTTCCGGACTAGGTTGAAGCAGGAATGGAAATTCTTGGGTACTATTTACCGCGATTGCTGTATACCGCCCAACGGCAACTTCAACGTAAAAAGGAGAGCAGGTTAAAAAAAAAGAAGAAAAAAAAAACACTTGAAGGAAAATACCGATTGTGTCTGGGTGTGAAGGAACTTGCATCGATCCTTCAGCTTAAAGTGATCCTTCTAACCTGCGAACTAGAACAAAGTCATGATATGTTAGTAATTTTGACAATTGCAACACGAGATTGAAAAATGCCAAATTAGTGAAATTCAGATTAAATTGTATGATTATAAAAAGCAAAGAGACACATTCTATCGAAATCGAATTTAGGTGAGGACATTAGAGATATGAGGATTTTCATATGCTCTGGATTTAAGTGGTTATGAAATATTGCCAAAAATAAAAGTTTTACCAGAGATTACGATCAATTCAAATTTGATGTTTGTATCATGGGCAACGGATTGGGATTGTCGACTCGGGGGAAAAAACGATCTAGTGATTGATGAGGTTATTTTAGCAAACCCGCGCAAAAACGGAAGTATTAAATGGTATTTTGTAAATATTAAAAGAGTCTTGGATTATGAATGCCAAGGCTGGCGTATCGGAATAAGACATACCGAATAATATCCTGCCAAAATAAAGAAAGTATAAAAATAGTTTTGATAATAGTGTTAACAGTAAGTATGATTTATTGCACTAAATAATAGTAAAGATTATTGGACCAAATTATTATCATTTAGGGTCCAGGTGGAAATTTCCATGGTTTTTGGTGTCCCGGTCGAAATCTCCGTGGTTTTCGGTGTCTAGCTCGATGTTTTCAAATTTTCCGGTGTTCAGATTCATATCTCCATAGTTTTATATGCAGAGGTCAATGTCTCCACAGTTATCTCCACATATACTCTGCTATTGTTTTTTTATGTCGAGACCGACCTGAATACCGGAAACCAGGGAGATATCGATTTATTCACCAAAAACCATGGAAATTTCGACCTGGACACTGGAAACCATAGAAATATCGAAATGGAGACCTAACGCCATAGAGACATCGACCTGAACACCGAAAACCGTAGGGATATCAACTTGGACACCAAAAGCCATGAAGATATCAAATTGGACACGGAAAGCCATAGAGATATTGACCTTGACATCGAAATCGGTGGAAATTTCGATCTGAACACCGAAAACTATGGCAATTTTCACCTGGACACCGAAAACTAATAATTCAGTCCAATACCCTTTAGAACTTTTTAGTCCAATAGATCATACTTAAGGCTTTTAACTTTTTACACTGTTTTCAATACTGTTTTAATACTTTCTTCACTTGGACGGGATATTATTCAGTATGTCTTATTCCAAGACGTTTTTTATATTTAAAAAATACTGTTTTGATACTTCACGGAGAGAAATTTCTGTGTCGTGACAACATAAAACGGTGACAACAAAAATCGTTTTGTTAGGTTAACAAAAAGATTGGTCAGCCCAGCAAAAAGATTTGTCAGCTGAACAAAGGATTTGTCAGCCGAGCAAAAGATTTGCCAGCCTACACGGAAAAAAATGTTTGGTTGTGGCAACTACGTTTTCGATTTGCTGTACACAATGTCTAAAAAATTAGTTGCCTCAACCATATCGAATAGTAACCTCAACTATTCGCGATTAGTTCTCGATTGGATTAGTTAGGTTAACTAATCCAATCGTTGGGACTACCACTCGAATAGTTGGGACTACCATTCGAATCGTCGGTATTATCACTCGAATCGTTGGTATTACCATTTGAGTTGCTAGGGAAATAGAAAAATCGATTGGTTGTGTCAACTCATTTCTTGGTTATGGCAACTAATCTTTTTTTCCCGTGTACCGTAACGATTTTTGTTATCCTCGTTTTATGTTGTCACAACACAGGAATTTCTCTCCGTGTTCAGTTTTTGCGTAGGGTAATAGTTGGTCCAACAGAATTTAGTTGTCTCCATTCAAATAGTGTTTTTTTTTCAGTATAAAAAACTCCTTATCCCGGTTTTCTTATCACGAATCTTCCATCCCCGATTCTTCTTATTGTTTAGCACCACCTCTCACCGTCTTTGTGTCGAAAACCCTAACTATAGAAATTCCCTTTAATTTATATTCGTGTCCCGAAGTATATCACGTAGAAGCTCTTTCGAGGGCTTCGCATCGAGCAGAGCTGCTTTTGCTTGGTTTTGCCTCGGCAAACGCGAGCCCGTCTCTAAACGGCCGAGCGTTATGGGGCCCGTGTCGACCGGCAAAAGAGAGACGCAACAGAGAGTTGAATGGCGGTGGTGAGGCAGAGCTCGGGCGCAAATTACTCGTAAAAGTAAAACGACTCTCGTCCACGGGTTTCCGCTAGTGGAACTCGGGGTTGCTGCTCTGTGTACTCGCTACGATAGTTTTAACTGCCCTAAAGGGAGGCTCGACACGCGGACGGAGAGAGAGAAAGGAGGAGAATACGACGCCATGCACACTGACGATAATATCGTTACGCCTATCGCCTCGCCACGGACGAGCACTCATGCTGCGTTACTCCACTTCTACACTGGCCCACAGTACAACACAGGGAAACCAATCTTCCGATTTTCCAGTTATGCGTTGGCCCCGTTCCGCTGGTGGTTTTCCACCGTGAGCGAGGAGATTCAGCAGCGTCCAACCTTGCCTGAAACTTTTTATTTTTCTCCCTCACTTTCCTTGTTCTGCTTTCCTCGTTTCGCATACGTATTACCGTACCACCAACAACGATAACGACCCTACGATTCTCCGTGAACATTAAAATCACTTCTCGTTTCCTCTCGCTGTTACTCCCCATGCGCTCCTTCCTCTCCTCTCACACACCTCCTCCTCGCTGGATTTTCCACTCGAGCCTCGTTCGTTCCAGCAACTTTTTCCTTCGCCCTTTTTTTTCATGGTCTTTATTGTAATTAGCGATTTTTTTTATGGCTCTTAAGAGGGCTTACAAAATTGTGGAATATTTGGCGGCGAATAGTCCTTCACTGTAAGAGTTGGGGTTAACTATATACGGAAAGAAGGATCTCGAAAAAAAAATCATGTCGATGGGAAAAACTACTGTATTTGAATGGTTGTGGAGAAGTAATGGTGATATGGCGAGAATTTTCATAGAAATTTTTATACAGGGAATAAAATAATTGCTTGAATTATTTTACCAAGAATTATAATATTTATTTTTATTTATATATTTTATTATTTGTTGAATTATTATACCAAGCGACAAAATTAGTTAGGACAATAAACTAGTTGGTTACAGAAACAAATCAGTTAGATGGGCCAGTAAATTAATTGGGTGTCACAATAAACTAATTTGTCGGTCCAATAAAAAATGGGTAATTTTGAGAAACCGCGAAATTTTATGATTAATGCAACTTACATTTTTATTTAATTAATGAAAACCCCTCTTATAAAGAAAAATGCAAGAGATTCTTTCCATTGTAATTCTAATAAGTGGCTATTAATCTTATCCATTAAAGGGCTTATCAATTCGATTTTCAGTCATGCTAAGGAACCTAAATTTTTTAACCCTTCCCGCGTAGAAAAAAAGAATCTAGCCGAGATTCTTAAGAAGATTCTCGCCGAACTGAGATTCTTTTTAAATCTATCTGAGAATCTCGCTGAGATTCTAGAGAATCTCGGCCAGCTTCTTAGCGAGATTCTTCACATTTTCATTTTCATTGAAAATGAAAAGAATCTATATAAAAAAGATTTTTACGAATATTTTAATATTACTAACACTAATTTGTTAGTACATCAACGAAGATTACACCCCTCATGTGTAGTCGAACTCAGAAAAGCTTTCCAGTCTTATGTATACGCCGGAGCTTCAAGTCATTTGCGAGAAACGTTTCGTTCCTTCGCCATCTAGCGGAATATGGTCCACCAGTGTTTCGTATGATGTCACTAGGTGCCGAACGGAACCTAGTGACCTCCTTATCCTTAGCAGCCCTTCAATATTCGTAAAGATCTTTTTTGATATAGATTCATTTCATTTTTAATGACAATGAAAAGAATCTCGCTGGGCGAGATTCTCTAGAATCTCAGAGAGATTCTGATAGAGATTCTTTTTATTTCCAACTACCCACTAAAGAATCTCAGTAAGAAACTGGCCGAGATTCTCTAGAATCTCGGTGGGATTTTGATAGAGATTCTTTTTATTTCCAGCTACCCACTAATGAATCTCGCTAAGAAGTTGACCGAGATTCTCTAGAATCTGGCTGAGAATCTCAGCGAGAATCTTCTTAAGAATCTCGGCCAGATTCTTTTTTTCTACGCGGGTTGACCTTTTTTTAAATATCTATTAGATAGTTATTTATCGGTAATTCGTAGAGAAATCTGTTCGAAGTAAAAAAGGGTAATGTGTTAAACTCTAATTTATTCGTTAACGTAGACCGGAAATTGCGTTGATTATACAGCATCTATGTAGGGGATCTAATGGTTGAGTCAACAATACCTCTTTACTCTGTTTTTTCTCTCTTTTCCTATTCGTACCTTCGAAGCACACATAAATACACACCCACAGAGAAAGAGAGAGAAGTTGAGTTAGCGGAGAGGGTGAGAAAGGCGTAACTACCGTGTAGCTGTAGTAGGTATAAGCACCGCAATGCAGGCAAGGGCGTTGTCAGGGCGACCCTCGCAGTGGCGACCCTTTTTCCATAACACTCCCCCGAGGTTCCCCGTGCAGGTCGCTAAACGCCTGACGACGTGTGCGTGTGCGGCGAGGAACAAAACCCCTTCTGGTGCATTCCTGTCCTCCTTCATCTTCTCTTACTAGATCTCTAATTCTATTCTTTCTCGCACACGGAGAAAAATAATTTTGTTGTTGCAGCTAGTTTTAATTTGCTAGGTCTATTTTGCTGCAATAGCCATTCATTTAGCTCATGCAGCAGCTAATTTGGTCTCCCAGCAAATAAGCGTTAGTTGCGGAAACGAAAAATGCAACTCCCAGATTATGTGCGAACCCAACTAATGACTTGTTGGTGGAACTTATACATTTTGCTGGAAAAACAAATTAGTAAAAAGGGCTTAGCACCGTTAGCAACTAAATATTTGCTGGAGCGGCGACGTCTCATTTATTGAAATATTTGTGCATATAAACAAACATTTGCTACTACCACCAAAAAAGTTTGGCACTCGAGCGAATTCGTTTAAATTGCTAGAGTAACCAATCGAAGAAAGTTCCGCTAGCAAATGAGCTGCTGCAAAAAAGGCGGGTTGCGCGTCCTAACACGTTATGCGCAGTGCCATTTTTCTGTCGCGATCTATTTTCAATACTGCTTTGTTAGTGCGAAATTCGTTCATGCCCAGTTCGCATCGTCCGCGGATTCTGTCTTGACGATGGATTTACCAAAAGCGGGATCCTTGCGATCTTTCTTCAAAACGTGCGGCATTAGTGAAGAAGTTATACAAAGAAGTTATAAGTGTAAACTGTTTTAAAAATTCAAAGCTCAGAATGACAGCTGCAGAAACAGCGTGTTTCGTGAAACTGTTCGGGGTGATCATCGGGGATTTAATTTCGGAAAATAATCCGTATTGAAAAATTTACGTGTCATTGCGTGAAATACCCGACCTCACCCATGCTAAACGATTGCCGAAAAATGTTAATCCTCTGTTGCGATAACTAATATAAGAGCATCTTGAACTGTACGTCAAATTAGGCGGTCCAACCCTGAAGCCCAAACATCACATTCTCACAAGCGCGTTTGCACTCTTAGAAAATCACTATTGCTGCAACATCAAGTGGTTTGGGGTACCAGAAAAATACTTCTGCTGCAACAGCTGCTGCCTGCGCTGCCAGAAAACTAATTTTGCTGCAAGAGCAAACTGTTTGCGCTGCCAGCGAACTGTTTGCGCTGCCAGCAAACTACTTTTGCGCTGCCAGCAAACTGTTTGCGCTGCCAACAAACTGTTTGTGCCGCCAGAAAACTGTTTGCGCCGCCAGCAAACTGTTTGCGCTGCTAGCAAACTACTTTTGCGCTGCCAGTAAACGGTTTGCGCTGCCAGTAAACTGTTTGCGCCGCCAGCAAACTACTTTTGCGCTGCCAGCAAACTGTTTGCGCTGCCAACAAACTGTTTGCGCCGCTAGCAAACTACTTTTGCGCTGCCAGCGAACTGTTTGCGCCGCCAGCAAACTGTTTGCGCTGCCAGCAAACTGCTTGCATCGCCAGCAAACTGTTTGCATCGCCAGCAAACTACTTTTGCGCTGCCAGCAAACTGTTTGCGCCGCCAGCAAACTACTTTTGCGCTGCCAGCAAACTGTTTGCGTTACCAACAAACTGTTTGCGCCGCCAGCAAACTGATTGTGTCGCCAGCAAACTACTTTTGCGCTGCCAGAAAACTACTTTTGCGCTGCCAGCAAACTGTTTGCGCTGCCAACAAACTACAATGGCTGCAACAGCAAACTGCTATTACTACAATAGAAAATTGCTATTGCTACTGTAGCAATTCAGATACAGCATATAAATATTGCTGTAAGAGCAAGGACTTTTGCTGTCACTGTATTTGCTAATGATTTTTGCTGCGGTAGCTAATCTCATGGAGCTGTAACCAATTATTTTTCTCCGTGCACTAGCGAAAGAGAAAATCTGGCATCGATAACTACACCGAGAAAAAGGTTTAATATCATTTCTTTTTTCTACTATCATGTCGGCGAAATGGAGAAACCATAAACTCTGTAAGCCACTGAATTGTACAATTACCCACGGCCAGATTACAGCCTAATATAAAAAAAGTTCAATGTAAAATGTGGTATTATGTTTTTCAATAAATCATTCATTCATTTACCTCGCAGCTGCGGTTGAAGAGAATTTGTTTGAATCAAACAAGGCATATTTGAATCAACTATACCGAAGTTGTCTTAATAAAATTGGTATATTTGTGTCTAAAGTGTACACCAATCAGCAGCAATACTATATTGGTTCAAACCGACCGACAACTGAATTGATCGAAAAAAATATTTCTTCGATTTAATCGTATATGCTGTCAGCGTTGTGGAGACAACAAGGTTGATTGACATTTGGTTGGGTTTTTAAAAAAATTGCTGTTTCAACTAATCAATAGAGTCGGTCAGAATAGCGAACAGATGTGAAACGATCGAATTGTTCAATTCATTTGACTAAATATTTTTATTCCATAACTATAAAATTATTCAGTATGACCAAATAATACGAATACTTTGCCCAAGCCATTTAGTGAAAGCTACTCTGTATTGCGTCGTGGTTAAGAGATACTTGATACATCAAAAATGAAATATAATTATGTGAAAAAAAAACGATCTAACGTGGTAGATACTTTGATTCTATCGACCTAAAGTATAGCACTGGATACCTCAGCATAATATGTTTTCCTCGGGAACAGTGGTGGTCTGACGGCAGAAGATGATCGGCAATTTCTTTTTCTGCTGGAATGACGAGACGAGCAGTATATTTGCGCGCGTGAGTCAATTGGACCTTTTTTTTGTTGTATATTAAATTTATCGTTTTTCCCGATAAACTATAATCTGGTCTCTTCAAGGTTATGTACGGTCAATTCAACCAAAGAATTTCGCTACGAATCCCATTTTGAGTACAATGTTAGAAATTTTTATATGAAAATGTAACTCACTTCGCAGCGCTTATGGCGAATTATTAGGATTACTGTAAAAACGATTAAATAAAAATGGTTTTATCAAATTTTTTTAAATTCGCGACTGGACAAATTAATGAAATTAATAAACGAATTGGGTAATCAAAAAATTGTGAAACAATAATCATTCGCCTATTATAATCGGTAGATTACTACACCCTTGACAGATTAATCTCCCGACTATAAAAAGTGAATGATTATTGTTTGTTAATCATTTGTCTATTAATCACATTCATTTTTCCAGTCGAGAATTTTTTAATTTCTTAATTTTCTGTACTTTTATAGTAATTTCGAGCGTTAGTTCAACCATGAAATATCTTAACACATTCTGTTCGACCAATTTGTGTATTTGGTGACGAAAATCGTAAAATTTTATTTGTATACTTGTGAGAGAATTGATTTTCCTTTTCTCGATTGTTGTCTCCCGTCACGTACCAAAGAAATCTGGTGCCTTCGGCACATATTGACTCCACCGTTTGAAGCTTTTGCACATTTCTTCTGAGGACCGATCGTGATGCCCCAGGCGTTAGTTCAACACGTGCCTTAGCTCGCACAGCTGGCTTACAAGTTTTTGTCGCGAGAAATCAAAGTTTATCGTCTTCCAAGCACTTGTACCAAGCTCCAACTTCAAAGCTCAATGACAAACAAACGAATCTTTTGTGCTTTTAGGTGGACCTAAAACCCCTGAGGGAACCCGCCATAGCAGTACCATCACCAAAGCTTACGGAGAAGAGGAAGGCTGAGGAAGCGGACGCGAGCAAGGACCTAAAGAAGGTAAGAGCATTAATTAATACCACGCGCTTGGTGAACGTATTATATATCGCTGGATGAGTGCTGGGAATTTTTTTTCTAATTAAAATTCCTGCAAGGATATTATAGATACCATCTCCACTGCACATATTACCTCTCTTACCAAGCAGGGAACATGCAAAATTCCAACAGGACCAGTTTTGCGAAATACTAAAATTACAAAGAAAAAGACGATTATAACGATAAAGAAAAGAAAACATCTTCTGTGAGAAGCAATTTCATTTGCCTCATTTCTAATTTTAGAAAAGTATATTGAACCAAGCGAGCTCCGGAAAATTTGAATTTTCGATAACCCCAATGAGGCTATAAATAGTGAATGACACGAGACCCTGGAAATCTAGCGAAGTAGACGTCATCGGCGCCTACGAGCTGTGAGGAAGTCCAAGCCGCTGAGTATTCATGCCCTTACAGTTGTCGTCTCGTCAAAGTGGAGCAGACTTTTCGTCGAGCTGTCTTTCGCCTCCAATTAACGAAGCTTGCTAACGACCGCGTTTCCGTTGTTCCACACAACGAGATGAAGTCGTTCGTATATACGATGTGTCGTCGTATTTGTCGAGAAGTTATCAATATGTAGAGAACCTAGGCAAATCTACAGGCAAGAGCATTAAAGAAGATCAACCGAGAACGAGTTATCAATGACTATAAATAAGATGAGTGTAACAAAAACAGTAGTTTTTGGCTATAACAACGATAATTCGTTGGATTAGGTGGTGGTTGAAATGCGTAATAGTATATTACTTCCCTCGATCTGACAATGGACATTTTACACAAGCTTCACATACCTAAAAGACCCATTTTCACACGTTGTGAAATAAATTCTGACCAATTCTAAACAATTTTGATGCTCATCCACAATAACGTCGGAAATACTTGAAATTTCGTTCTTGGGATTTAATATCAAATTTTTCAAATGTTTAGTTATCATTTTATGGAAATTTTTGAAAAAATGGCGCGACCATTCTAACTTTCGTAAGAGTTCGACAATTTAACTTCTTCATAACTGCAGACACGTTCAATTTTGTCTGGTATTGAATTTCGACGAAATCGCTAAAACGGTTTGGATTTCATAAATTAGTTTTAAAAATTAATTTTGCTCTAAATTATGTCGAATCGTAACAACTGAAATGTTCTACAGACTAAAAATAACATACAGCGCAGCTACGTACCAAATTTAGTGATGATCGATAAAGTCGTTAGGATTTCACGCCATTTTGAAATTTGGCTCCAAATTTGACACACACTGAGAAAAAAATATGTTTGACACAACTCAATTAGCGTACACCCTCAGGTAAACGAGTTTTTCGTTAGGATAACCAAATGTTTCGTTTATTCAATAAACATTACATTCAGTTGTCTGAAATATATTTGCGGTAACCAAAATATTTGTTGTACCAACTAAAAATTCAGTTGAACGAGGGTGTACGCTAAATTAGTCCATGCAAACGTTTTTTTTCTCCGTGCAGATCTGTCCAGCCTTTTAAATTTTATGGCATTTTGAATTTTCGAAAAAACACCATTCTCATCCGGGCTTGTGCAAATTACGAGATACCGGGTTCTAAAAACCCGGATGATAAAAAGGATGTAAAGTAGAACCTTGCACACTGCTTCTTCATTATTTTTCACTTTTCACAAAACTTCCTTTATGAGAAAGCCAAAAGTGATTAACGCACTTCCTCATAGTGGCAGCTTCGTAAAAAGCGAAAAATAATCAGGAAGCAATTTGCAAAGTTCTACTTTACAGCTTTATTTATTTCTTGAAGTTGTTAAATAGTGTTTCCCCCTTAAGTGGGAACTTGAAGGACAGGTCAATTTACAAGGTGGCCGTAGGGACCTTGGGTTAACTTAGATACCTCAGTCACTGGGACTTCTCGCTCTGCATTTCCATCCTCTTATTCCATCGTCCATCGTCAGTGAAAGGTATTTCCGTCGCATCAATATTTGACGGTCGTTCCTCTGCGTCGTTAGCCACTGGCGAGGAACGGTCGTCGTTGATGCCGGACGTCCGTCATGAAGTTATCCAAATATACGTCTGTCTACTCGCATCCGGGATCATTGGCTGCTGCTACTTCAACTGTAACGCCTATTCTACTAGATAAATCTTGAGGCTGAAGCTTGGTTCGACCGTCCTCTTGGATAAACTCTGCCTTGCTTCGGATAACTGTTATTTATGTAACCTTCTCTCTGTCCCTCTTTCTCAATTCTTAATATCCTTTGCTACTGATGTTGATTTATCGTGTTTTCGATCAAGCAAACTCAATTGCTCCTTCATCCATTTTTTTTTCCTTTCCTATAATTCGTTTAATCGATTTGGAGTGAGAGTTAGGTTGGTAAAGATAACCATCGGATATTGACAGCTTGGATCACTATAGGTTTGTCTCGGTTCACTATAAACATTTTTCAAAGAGCCTCAGAAATCTTTGAAACGTTTATTATTATCCATTTAGAGCTTCACCAAATAAGTCAGATTCGAAAATGCGATTATTTAAACCATGAAAAAAATTCTTACATACCGTGGGGGCACCAGATGCTGCACGGTACCGGATTTTTGGAAATCGCGCGTTTTTTCGGCAAAAATTTGCAAATTTCACATACCCGCGTTCATCGGCGGCCATTTTGACATAACTGTCCACAAAGCCTAATAATTTTGCTACAGAATGCGATACTATTCATTCATTTCCCAGGTACAGGGAATTAAAATAAAAACATTAAACTTGATAGTTCGATGACTGATCCGGTCCGGACGGTAGAATTTCTTTAAACTTCATAAAGATTAAACAGCAAAATGTAAATAAAAAAATGAATTCGACCTATTTGTTTATATTAAGAGGTAAATTCAGAACACGTAGAGATGAGAAAAAATTAAAAAATAATAATTCTTCCTCATTAAATCCCGTTTCCGAATTTTGCATCCCCGAAATGCTGGATGCTGTAGTTATCGGACGCGTATTTCCACACCTCCCAACCTCAATGACTTCGTCCTGTCGAAATGCCTCAATAGTGATAAAAAATGTTAAGTTCCCTTTTTTCATTATTAAGGTACCTAAAAAAATTCATAAGAAAAAAAATTCTGTAAGTGATACCCTTCTTTGAAAAAATGTTACATTTACACTTCATTACACTGCAAAAACAAAGCGTGTTGTCAAGTGTGTTGTTTCCTATCAATTATATTGTAGTCACTTTTTACACACTTACAAGCGTATTCTTTCAACATGTCATTACCACGGATAAGCAACACGCTTGAAAGTGTGCAAAAAGTGACCAGAATGTAAATCATAGGAAAAAACGCACTTGGCAACACGCTTTGTTTTTGCTGTGTAAGTACATAACAAGCAATGTAATTCTTCGATTTTGTAAAGACATACAGTGCATGAAAATGGTGTGAGATCAAAAGTAAAATTTTTCATTTGTAGCTTTCAGATCAAATCGGTGAACCAATTTTAGTATTCAATGTCTTATTTTATCTGTCGAAGAGTGCATTCTGCATTGAACATAGTGATTCTGGATGCAGTGAAAATTAGATTAACTGCAACCAATTGATTAGTGAGTTTTTAATGGAGAAATATTTATTTATACATTTAAAATCATATCTTCGTCATAAAGAACTGGAATAAAATTTCCTATATATGTTTTTCTACAATAAATTCTCTCGTTTTTCCCGCCAATCTCTCTTCATTCACATCGTCCGAAAACTACATGCCTGATTTCCAAAAACTGGGGTGGTTCGATTTTGAGCGTCCGAAAACTACTTGGAGAGAAAAGTCTGTGTGTAACTACCCGGATTTCTGTTGTTAATTACTATAAGTTGCGTACCGCGGTGACACAAGGGCTTTATCAAAGTTGTTCCTATACACGTAGAAGCTTTTACAATGTATATTGTAATCTTTCCGATTTTGCTTTAGTACCATGCTCATTATTCCTATATTAATGTTTCCAACCGAAATTTAACTTATACGTATACGTATGACAGTATTCTCTTTTTATATAGGAACAATTAGTACATTTTTCGTACTATTTTCAATATGATACCGGAATTAATTATTGAAGGATTTTCTATGCGTTCCCTTAAATGTATTTAAGGGAAGGAAAGAGAAACGTATTTAATATGCTTTGCAAGTTAGTGTGTAAAAAATGTGAACATTTTTAAAGACACCATCATATTTTGTAATTTAATTTTGTTTCTCTGACTGTTGTGTTGAAACTGCAACACGCTAGCCAAAGTAGGTCGATAAGTTAGAGTTGTAACTTATCATATGACAACTCGACCAAAAATACAAATATTGGGCAGCTTCACTGCCATGTCTTCGATGTCCCACGAAAGACACTTTTAGGCAACAAGACTGATCTTTATATGCATCGCCGTAGATCTTTTCGTTTACGAGAAAAGTCGTGGTTATTCGCCATCTAGCGGATGAAAACTCACTAAATGTTCTCTGGATTTGTTTACCATATAAATATGACATGTCAATTTTTCTTATGGTGTACAGTAATTACAACATTTCTTATACACTCTAGATTCACAGTTGTACTTATTTGTGCTGTCGCTAGATGGCGAATTCGGGTACCGATTCTCGTAAATGGAAGTGACCACGGAGGCGCATATAAGCGGAGAGGTTTCATGCCGATTCGTCCTGTGGCATTATACCGCAGAGCAATATATCGATTTTTTGTCGCTGTCTTCGGGTCGTTATAAAATAGTAACGACCCAGCGCTTTTGAAGATAAGAAAGACTTTAAAAAAACCTCAAACAACAAATGTATACTGTTAGGAAAATTTTACAAATGTAGTGGATGAATAAACTCGCGACGTCATCATTAATCATGTTCTTATTTGCGAATTTAAATAATCCCTACATGTTGATAATCCCAAAGCAGAATAGGAAATGAATACTAATCGACGGTAATAAGTCCCATGTAAATGAAGATTACTCTAATGTTTTCAGATTTCAAAAAGATACAGATATAACGGATTACTATACTGCGATGGAATAAGTCATTGTTGTAATCAAGCCAATTTGGGACGATTACTATACGTATCGTAAGCTATAAATTGTTTATATGAGCTTTTACAATAGAGCCCATGTGTCACCGCCATACAATATTTTCTGCGAGTGGCGGCTATATTCGCGGATCCATTTCTCTCCGTGTACCTACGAGGAGCTGCGTTGTATTTTCGTCAATACTTGTTAAATTTTTGTGTATTTTCATGGAAATTGATTGTTTTCCTGTCAGAAAAGCATAAGGGATCATTTCAGAACCCTCACACTTAGCATTTGATTAGAATGCAGAAAATAAACCGTTCTTGAAGTAAAAATGTTCCTTAACCGTCCAAAAACTGGTGCCCCCACGGTAGAGGTAATTGAATTTACATGAGAATAACTGTATTTCTATCCCACGCATAAACTGAGCTTTTTTTAAAACTTCGATCTTGACTACTCGATTTTTAACTAAAATCTTGATGATCCTATTCAATTATCGATCACTTTTTAAATAGTATGAGCTAATTGAATTTACATGGGACTAACTGCATTTTTATCCCACGCATAAACTGAGCTTTTTTCACTTTTAAAAAAATTCGGCAAAAGACATTTTTTTTTCCTACTCACGAAGCTTTGATGAAATTTTGCTAAAAATGAATTAAAAAATTCGCTTAATATTTTTTCCATGAATAGCGCGCTTGCTTTCCTGAAACTTCAATGCGGAATTTTAATCCACTTTATCCACCAATAGGCCGCATAAACCAACAAAACTTAAGCCAACTGTATCATGCACTTGAACTTGAACCAAGAAAAATCCACCAAATTCAATCAGCTCCATTTAAGAAGTTTTCTCTCTGTGTTCAGATTACATAGTTTTTTTTTGCATCCTTTATCCGAGAAACTTGGACTGTGGGCGAACTTCAGAGTCCCATATATATGCCTTTCAAAGAGGCTTTCTGCTCGGGCAAATATTCCTTTCATAAAAGTCTATCCACCTCTTTTCACATGGCATGGTAGATCGACAATACTTTATGTCACTCAGTCTTTGATTTTCCGTCCCTCATATTTCCAGTGTATCATGGAATGCTTGTGCCTGAAAAGTTGGATGAGTCTATTGTCCACATATTCGTTTTCCGGTTTGCCTTTGTCTGGCTCCTTCTTCCGCCTTATTCTCCAGCTGCAAACTCCTTTGGCTCTTGAAGGCGAATCTGGCAGTACCACGAATTCCGAATGGGACGGAAACTATCGGAATTTCTCGCTTTGCCCACAGACTCTGAAGTGACTGTATATCATGCAGTAGCAACAGGCGTCGTTTGGGCGATAGTCGTTTGCGATAGTCGTTTGCGCTCGCTTGCACGTTCTATCAAATTTTTTCGTTGTGTATTAAAATTTTTGTTTTTCCCGATAAACTATAACGTGGTCTCTTCAAGGTTCCGTACAGTCAATTCAACCAAAGAATTTGGTTACGAATCTCATATTGAGTACACTCAACCAAACATACAGTCGAAATAATGAAATATTTTGTCGATAGCATTGTCTAATCAGTTACGTCAAAGATATATTGAGTTGTCACACTGAAATCCAGTCTTTAATGTCACTGGTAATTTTTAGTCAACAGTTGTGCACAAAAATATAATTATTTCCATAAAAATTTGAAAATAATTATATTTTTCACAGTTGAGAAATAGAATTATGACAACAAATTGCTAATTCAGCAATGTTTGGCTACTGCAGTTGGTAACTGCAATACCAAAATCAGTCTTCATTCGAACGTCAAGTTGACCGGTTGGTCTTGAGTCAGACTTACCCACAATTAATATAATCGAGCAAAGTTCGATATTGTAATAGACGTAATTGTTATTTGTTTAAGTAAATCTTCCTTAACTTTACGTAATTTACTTGAGCCTAACTCTTTATTGGCAGAAGATCCCAATAAATAAAATATATGTTAAATCAACCTCCTGGCGGGTATAATACAACTCATCCAAATATTTTTTTCACCACCCGCAATCGCCGAATTTGGTTAACTGAAACCAAATTTTTTTAATCTTACTAAATCTTTTTCTCGGTATCGCCCTAATTACACCGAAAGAAAAGATTAGTTGCCATACACAAAAAATGAGTTCGCACGACCAATCGATTATTCTATTTCCCTTACAACTCAAATGATAGTGTCCACGATTCGAATGGTCATCCCAACAATTCGAATAGTAGTTGCAACGATTCGAATGGTAGTCCCAACGATTGGATTGGTTACACTTACTGATTTTGCGGGAACTAATTGTGAATAGTTGAGGTTACTAATCGACATGATTGGAACAACTAATTTTTGAGACCTTGTGTACACACGGAAAGAAAAGCTTGATTGAAAGAACCAAGTGCTATGGTTATATATGCGCCCGACAATTCATTGTTTAGACCGACCAATTTCTTGGTTAGGCTACCAATTTCTTGGTTAGACTAACCAAGTGACTTGGTAAGCTAACTAAGTGACTTGGTTAGACCAACCAAGAAATTGGTCACCTAACAAATTACTTGGTTGGTCTAACCAATTAATTGTCATAACCATTAATTGCGCATATATAACCATAGCACTTGGTAGTTCCAACCAAGCCTTTTTTCCGTGCAGCAAGATGGAAATGTAGTTGTCCGAACCAAATATTTTTTTCCGTGTATACAATGCAGTCGCTCATATTTCCAGTGTATCATGGAATGCTTGTGCCTGAAAAGTTGAACGACTCTATTGTCCACATATTCGTTTTCCGGTTTGCCTTTGTCTGACTCCTTCTTTTGCCTTATTCTCCAGCTGCAAGCTCCTTTGGCTCTTGAAGGCGAATCCCGTAGTACCATGAATTCCGAATGGGACGAAATCTATCGGAATCTCTCTCACTTTTGCCCACAAACTCTGAAGTGACTGTATAGCATGCAGTAGCAACAGGCGTCGTTTAGGCGACAGTCGTTGCGCTCGCTTGCACTGCACTGCCCTTCATCCGTATCTGGCATCGGTTACGATGGAAACGGCCTTGCGGATGGTTCAAGCGAGAGAGAGATGGAGTTGAGTGGCGTCGTTACACTGAATGACAAACGAGTGGAAGGACGATGGGGAAGGTGAGGACAACGCGAAGATGAGAACGACGAAGTAGCTGCACAACCATTCACCCTCTCCGAGAGGTCTTGCTACGTTAATGAAGATTTAGTTAAGCCACATAGCATCTACCAGGATAACGAAGGATTTTCACCACGACATTACATAGCTCATTGACTTTGCTTCGTGGTTTGATTAATGAATCGTTTCGTTGATGAATTTACTTTGGTCGAGAGGTGACAGTGCGTGAAAGACCTCGGGAACGTGAAGGTTTTAGAAAGCTTTTGGAAACTTCACACTGATATAGTTCAGCATGGTCTCAGTCTCGTGACTTTTATTTTCTGAGATTTGCTGTAGGTTTGTAAATGGATCCCCAAGGCATCATAAATGAACCAGTTATTTATGAGTGTACGATGGGCTGAATTTTTATGCTCTGTGGTCGATAGCATCAAATGAATCATTGATGATGACTTACCAAAGCCAAAAAGACATCTAGTGAGGCTATCTATGCGGTGAATGGGACAAACATTGTGATTATAAGGTCGCAAAAACTGCGAAGGGCAAATAGAGATTTGTATCCTATTTTGTCATGACGAAAACTTGTGTACAAATGAAAACTTTGCGATACTTAGGTAGTCCATTCATGAAGTCGGTTCATAGACGACGTAAATGGGTTTCATGAATTGGACATCTCTTTTAATTGCACTGAGAAAAATGAATGTGACTGATTGCTAAATTTATAGTGAGTTTTACTATACAAATAATTACTCGTGTTATTGTTTAGTTGTTGGTTACGTTATTTATCGTTACAGCAACCATAAAAAATATTGTTGTCCTCTGAGGGAAATATATGTATAGTAGAATTGACTATAAATTTTTATGGGTGTAGTTTAGAAATTTATTTTGTACGATTTAAGGCATATTTATTTAAGCCCCCAAATTACGACGGATCTACCCTAAAAAGGAGGGTACCAGATCGCTCGAAAGGTCATCAAGCCCTCACGATTTCTTAAGAGGTGTTCGGTTGGGTCAACGAACTTTCGATATTTGATATTGGCTTTTAGCCCCATAGTTTGTACGCCCTTTTCGCGGAAGGACGGATGGAGATTCGGATGTACTAAACAAGGAGGCAGTGAACCATTATCCCTTTAATCTGGTAACCGTACAAGGGAGGATATTCTCGCAAAGGTTGTAGAGTGCGACAGAGCATGCCGAAAGGAACTTGAAGCATCGGGAGTTATATGAGATTAGTTAGGGAACAGTGGGCAACATACCGGGACTTGATATTGAGGCGCTGTAGAAGGTAGAACCTCCAAAATTCAATGTTAGCTACGTGGATATCGTGGATCCAACTTCACTCGAATCTCCTTGTCAGATTTTTCAAAACAAATGACATATAACAAGACAAGAAGGATAAAAATGTTTCTTCGTGTCGTATCTTTCGTCAGGAGCCAACATTCATGCGTTCAATGAGGTATTGGGTCATTCCATACCAAGTGGGCCATGCATTTGCCCTCACGTCAATTTTTCTGTAGTTTGTAAGCATAATAATGGAAATTCTGTGAAATGTTGACAAAAATCGGAATGGTCTGTGTCAACGAAAAAAATATTATTACGTTATTTTGTCAAAACAGGTGGACGTTTTTTCTGTATAGCTATGGAAATTATTTTGATTAAAAAGTACATTCAAAAACTTAAATTTTATACGTGAACATTTTTTTGTACTCTCGGTAATTTTCAATATACAGCGAATTGAAAAAAGTAAAATAAAAAATCGTTATTAAATTTTGGGAAAACTATAGATGCTAAAATTCTGAAATAGTTTATGGATGTTCGTGATATTCTAAACAACTTTTGAACAAATTATGAACACTTTTTACGACCATGCTAAATTTGGGTGGCTCACTTGGTATGGAATGACCCTATCCTATATGAGATATTTTTGGCTAACTCAGTAAGCGTTCAACCTTCACCCCTTCCAGTTCTTTCCATAATTTTTTACACCATCCTATAGGTTTGAAAAAAAACTTAAATTTTTAAAAGATTTTCCTCTTCTAAAACTTTTTTTAACATGTATTTTGTAAGTTTAAATTGTTTGACCCAATTAAAAAATTTGAAACTTCTAAAAAATCCTGTATTAGATATTAACATTTTTGAGCTTTTACCCAGAGTGGGCAGACGTTTGCATCGATTTTTTCAAGCCATTTTTTCGAAAAATAAATCGTTAATAATGGAAAAAAATTAAACGAGGTGTCAGTTCACGGTCAGTTATTGGGTAAATATTTTACATTTTAATGCAAAATGATTTTATGATTTTTCTGAAACCTTTTTTATGGATATAAAAACCATGAACTTAAATAATGAGTTGTTGAAATAAAAAATGGAGTGAAACATTTTTTAACTCTCGATACGGTAATTTCTCAAATCTAACCATCGTTCCGCAGTATTGTTACTATCGCAGTATCGAGTATCGGATTGGATATAGAGATGTGACCGGTAGTTTTCCTATATTTTTACTGTAAAAATGCGATACGTGACCGCTTATCAAATTACCGAATCGGTCACAAAATCACCTGATTCTGGTCACGGGATAATAATGCGCGCTCATCTGAAATTTTCCTAATATTTTTTTCGTAACAACGTTACTGTTTTTATAATAATAGGAGAGATTTACGCTATTGAAAATCAAAGGATGAAAAAGACTGAAGATTATAATCACAGAGTTCCTAATACGTTATTGGTAATAACGTTACTGTTTTTATAATAATAAAAGAGATTTACGCTGTTGTAGCTGAAAGGATAAAAAAGACCGAAAATTATAGTCACAGATTTCCAAATAAGTTGTTAGTAATAACGTTATTGTTTTTATAATAATAAGAGAACTTTACGCTGTTGTAGCTATTGAAAAATGTAATAATTCTCAGAGACTAAAAATAGTATTTGTTCGCAATGCGTGGAGAATTTCGAAATAAAACTATCTTTGTACGCAGCAGATACTTTACACCTCTGTACCGATTAGTGATGCAAAATGACCGTCTTTTTGGCAATCGGTAAAATTACAAGAAAATGACCGTCAAATGACGGTCTTCTGACGTCATTTTTTTCACTTATTTTTCTAAGTAAAAATGACGGTCATTTTGGTGCGCGTCTTGTGACGGTCCTACATGACGGTCATTTGAGCAAAACACCTATTTAGATGCAAAATGACGGTCATTTTTTTTTCGGTCACGAATCCGTCATAAAATTTTGGATCTTCGTTTCCCGACTAGCCGGCCGATTTTTTTTATCCAACGGTATTGCAACGCACGCTGATATTAAATTATCATAAATCAAATATTGTTAATAATATTCTAAATGACGGCTAGTGATAAGATATCGAATTGTCTATTTTGTATATTTACTTACGAAAACGGGTTCGCCAACTCTTGCGAGGCTTGAAATTGAGCGGGTAGCGAACAGCTGTTGGGCATGTGGACCTAATCGTCAGCGCCACACGCCATTTTATATGAAGTTTAAAAAAATCGCCACTGGTCACAAAATTGGTAATTTTTGGAGCCGACATGTGAAGGTCACGCGACCATCATATGACCGTCAAATGACCCGCCTTCTGACGAGCTTGCATCACCAGTACCGATTTAGTTGCGAATGATCGGTAATTTACAGTAATTTGCCCGAGAAAATTTGTGACCCTCATTTCACAACACCGTGGTGTTGTGAAATTACGCACGAAAAAAAAATGACGGTAATTATTCGGTAATTTTACCGGATCAGAATATAACGGTATTTTCACATTTCTAATTGGATAGCAGCCGTGATAGTTGCAGGAACCAAGTCATTGGTCATACGTATTATTTTTTGCTACCAATCGAAAAAAAGTTGAAACTACGCTTCCGATTTAGTTTGAGTGGCTAACACACGGCACAGTATATGCTGGAATTGGTCGTCAAAACTACTTTTTTCTTTCCATGTACACATGAAAGAGGGACAGAGATCCCGGAGGGTTACAAGGTAGAGAGACAACCAGAATAAGGGTTGGAGGGTGTATAAGAGGAGTCGGTCGATACAGCCAAAAGTCCAGAGCTCTCTCGGAACTCCTCCATCCTCACCACTACCATCAAACACACCAGCAAGGTTGTGTATGGTTCGCACGAAAATGCGCAATACCAGTCAGCACCATAAATACGTTGGGTGCTCGTCGTTTAAAGCGTTCTTCTATGCTATCTGGTTTTTACTTTGCTCTCTTTTTCTCACTTTCACGTTAACTCTGTAAAACTCAATTCCGCATTTACTGAGCTGCAGAGCTCATCCTCATTACTTCTGTATATGCTTCGGACTCTATTTTTCGAGCTTGTGAGGTTCGGACTCTCTAATAGCAAGATGGAATGCTTAAAAGTATTTTGCTAGGACTCCCAGGATTTATCTGTGGAACAGCTAATCCAATTACTTAATTTACTTCAAGTTATTATAATTATCCCTTAATAAATAACCTACGTGTCGAAGTATCAATAGCTATAAAACAAAGGGAAGGAATAGATTTTTTTAAATTATTTGTAACTGTTAAATAGTGTTTTGCCCTTAAGACTAGTTGAAGGACGGGTGAATGTACAAGGTGGCCACAGGGTCTTTGGATTAATTTAGATAAACCAGTAACTGGGACTTCTCGCTCTGCATTCACATCTCCGTTTTCCATCGTCAGTGAAAGTCTTAAGGGGTAACACCACTCTAGCGACATAAAAAAGGCCTAACCTTGACGATTTATTTTGGGAGTATGAAAAAAGGAATGGGATTTCTTTTCAGAGGGTTTATTTGACACACTTTGAAGTACGAAAAAAAATGTCATTATCATTTTGATAAAAAAGAGCCCATCTTGAAAATCTTCTTTTTTTAAAACTCTCACGTTTTTCTCGTAAAGTATAAAACCTGGAACAAACAAATTTTATAATGTATATACTATGGCTGTGGAACTACGTAGGGTTTTTTTTTTTAAGTAAAATTTTGTAGAAATGGTGCTCTTTTGAAAAAATGAATCCATTTTTTTCCAAAAAAATAAGCAATAAATTGTTTATAAAAAAAAGTTTACATTAAATAAATTTTAAAAACAGCTAACTACTTCGGTAGAGAATGTAATTGTGAAACTACTATAAAATTTTTAAATCAATCTATGCAATGGTGATCAAGTAATACGTCCTCCCATGTTTAAAAAAAAAAGTGGTTTCGACAAAAACGCGTTTAAAGTTTTACGAGCACTTACCAGATTCGGTGAATGTCACATCAGATTTGCATTTTTTGCACACAACAGCTTGCGATATAGCGGAGAACACTGCTAAAAAGTTCAACATTTTTGACTGATTTGTTGATTTTCACTGCTTTAACAAATTCGGAATGTAACGATAGTACCTTTTTTTAAAGCTGGGACTTTTTTAACGTAGAAATACGTCGTGATCTTAAATTTTTCGGAAATCATTAATACTCTATTAAAACGATTTTGAATGAGTGTTCCTAAAATTGCAATAATTCGATACCTTTAGAGAACCTGTAGGGTACTCGAGAAAAAACCTGAAAAAATTCAAGCGACCTCTCTACGGAGGGTATACAACGAAATTATATCTAAATCTGAGAGGGCAGGTACAAACGCTTATCAATAATTGGCGGAACGACCTTTATCTTTCATTTAATTTAATTTAAAAAACATCGTGAAATTAATATCATGGCAATTAAACCATAACATAATTCTTTTACACTTAGAGAAAAGATCTTGTTAACGGGACTAGAATCTACGCATCGGAAATAAAATTTCTTATTTGGATACCGAACTACTAGACTTCCATTCACCTCAAATAGATTTTTTAATTTGTAATTAATATACTTGTTGAATAGTAAATATATTCAAATCTAAGAAATATTTATCTGGATCGGCAGTTATAGAAATGGTGATTAAAAAGTAAACAAAATTTTTTTTATTGGGATAGTGAGGACCCAGAAAAAACCCTTAGAAGGTCAGAAACTGCATCCCGCTCAGCAGTTGTCATGGAAATCAGTGCGCGGCTAAGCCCATCACCCATCCAAGTTATGACCGCAAATAATGCTGCTTAACTCTAGGGACCGTCGAAGCCATACACCGACCACGCGTCCACTATTGCCGATTTAAAGAATATACAATTTTTATATAAATATACGACAAGAATTAAATCAAATCGATAAATGTTGCATGTTGATAATAATAAACTCCAATGATGAAAGGAAATAAATATATATTGGATTATAAGATAGTTCTAATTGATTTTATTTAAAAATATCTAATACATGTATTCAGTCGTTTTAACTAGATCTTTCTTCCGGATTAAGAAAGTATTTAGTAGCAATAAATAAAATATTTTTTAGTATCCGCTGCACAGTGAAAATTGATTCAAATAAATAAATATGTTAGAAATAAAAAAACTGAAAAATTGAATGAAATACATATTTGTTGGAGGTAAAGTAAATTTTCGTTGATTGAATTAATTGAGTGTTGAATAGATAATTTTAGTTAATATTACGAAATCTTTTTTCTGGGTGTACGATTTCAGCGTACGCTCGTGTCATTTTGACGAGGTGTGCCATTATGCCCCTGTTCCATCGTGCCCCGTAGCCATTAAAGCCCGGGTTTGCCATTTACCCCCGTTCTCCCCTACTTCAAGTTATTACAATTATCCCTTAATAAATAAGAACCTAAGCTCCAAACTATCAATAGCTACAAAACAAAGGGAAGGAAAAACGAAAGAGAGACTTTTTGTTCAAGATATACGCTATATTAGGGGCCATCGAAATATATTGCCTCTGGTGAAACACCCGCGGAATAAATTTTCTTTCTCGGCCCTTTATTCCATGCCACCGACAAATTATTTGTTCGTTCATTTTCACGCCGTAGACGTTAATAGTTGAACGATAAATTTGGCTGAATGACTGCGCCAAGGGGATCGTCATTAATCGTCATTGGCCACGTTAATTAAAACGTTCGAGGATCACTGGGTTTTGGAGTAGCCGAACCGGTGAAATCCTGCGGCCCCGCACAGGTTGCTCGCTGGTTCGATACTCGCTCAGTGCCGCAATGCCTCCTCGTCATCAAGGTCCATTATTATAATGCGTCCATTCTCGCCCGTTACATGTGATAACGCGCCGTTGTGGTCATGCAGATCAAGCATATACATACATGAATATACAAACATGATGCATACATTGATGTACGTATATACACGACAACGATACATTTGCAGATTATTTGATATACAAATGTTCGGTGTCAGACTGTACGAGTTTCGCACTCTTAATTAATCGTCCCCCGTTTAGCTCTGAATTTATGAGACGCGAAAAAATGTACCCAACTGTTAAAATTCGAAGCATAAAAGCCGCTTACGAGATTGGAGATTTAACATTTCATGTCGCAAATTAATTTAATTTCACCAAATATATATCTATAACGCATCCGGCCACCTTAAGAATAGCATAATTGGACGTGAACCCTTTAATCATCCTAATTTAATGTAAAATGCCATTCTACTTATTTGGAGCGAGGAGTTGAGTTATATATATATCCTAGCATAGGGATATTAATTTTGAAAAAAAAAAATTCAATATTGATTGATGAATGTGGATAAAAATATAACTTCGGGTCAATCGCTCTTACTAAGCCGAATATTGATAAGGTCATAGTTAGATAACTTTCTTACCACGAACGCACTCTACATTATACGAACAGGGACTAGTCATATCGATTCATCACTGAGGGCATGAAGAAAGAGCTTTTTTTTAAGTGCCCATTTGACTAGACTCCAACAGCCGACAGCCTCCTTAAATCGGTATAGTTTCTCGTTGTTGGCTGGCTCTCGTGGTCGCGTGCGATCTTCGTGCAATCGTAAAACCTAATTATACCGAGCTGCTGGAGTCGGGTCTCGAGACGAATCGAGTTAATAGCTACGTTCTTGTTCCGTAGGATATACATATGTATATACATATATACTAGGATTTTGTACGACTCGGGTGCTACGCGCCCTCGCACTCCAGTAACCCCAACACATGAGAGAGGTAAGGGGGTATCCATTACCCCTCTCTGGGCTTGGGAGAAAAATTGAGGGATACAAAAAAATTCGGGTTTGAGGGCCCAAGTGAAAAAATTATATATAGTCCCACATATGGAATTGGAACCCCTCAATAATTGTGACAATTTTTTTATCAAATAGTATTTTGAAAAATAAAATACACGTATTTTTCTTTTTTGAGCTACCACCAATATTTTCGACACACTAATTTTTGGAAAATTCGAATTTTTTGGGATTTATATATTTTTAATCGTTAATATCTTGGAAATTCTGTAACAGTTCTATCGAAAGATGTCTACAGTGAAATTTGTTCAGTTTGCAAAGAGCTACATAATGTATATTAAAAATGTTATTGTAGTTTTCCTAAAATTTTGTTATATGATGTGAAACAACAATATATCGTTTTGGAGAAAAGGGCCACTTTTTATAATGGTTACGTACATAAAAATTGTGTCTAAAATTACGAAATTTTTGAGACCCTATACAGGCTGGCAGGAACTTTTTCGAAAAGTTCTACGTAATAAAAGTTTTACGGAAGAATTCAGGATATTGAAATAACTTCAATGAGATAAAACTTCTTGTATAAATATTCCCTTAGCCCTCTCTGGGCTTGAGGGGCCGACGATTGACTCAAAAAAATTCGGGTTTGAGGGTCCAAGTGAAAATATGTTCACCTGGATTTTTTTTTTTTTGAGAAGTTCTTCGTAATCGAAGTTTTACATAAGAATTCGGGATATTGAAAAAAAAACTGCAATTAGGTAGAACTCTTATAAAAAAAAGTCGGCCCATTCTGGATAGGATCTCCAAAATTGCGTAATTTTAAACAGAATTTTTCTGTAAGTATATGAAGCATTCTCTGTCAATTCAGTCACTTTTTTTCGACCCTCTCCGATTTGCCCTGTAATTGGTTATATGAATATACCACAAAAAGACACTCTATGTGAATTTTTTCAGATTTTTTAAAATAATTTTTTAGAAAAAGGCTTTTTTGATTCAAGTGCAAATATCTAAGAATTTTGAAGTTACTGAAAAAAAATGTCAGCACATAAAAGTTGTCGTTTATTGTTAGCTTTCGAGCGGAATATTCCAAATAATTGTCACGTTCCTGTGAGTATGATTTTTTTCCGAAAAATGGAGGAATTATTGTTTAATTAAAAAAAGGATATTTTTTTTTTACCGAAAAAATTACAGAGTATTGCTACATGACTGTTGATATCACAAAAAAATCGCCAGAGTGGCACCGATCGATCTTCTGGTATTAAAAAATGCATTTGTGTGTTTTTCGATAAAAAAAAGTTACTTTTTTTGGCTAATAAAATTACAGAGTATTCTTGCATGACTGTAGATATTACAAAAAAATCATCAGAGTGGTACGGATCGAGCTTACGGTATTAAAAAAAATTATTCGTGTGGAAGTTTCGAAAAACGGGGGAATTATTTTTTTTTATACCGGAAGCTCGACCCGCACCACTCTGATAATTTTTTTGCAATATCTACAGTTATGCAAGAATACTCTGTAATTTTATTAGCCAAAAAAAAGTAACCTTTTTTTTATCAAAAAAATAATAATGCCCCTGTTTTTCGGAACTTTCACACAAATGCATTTTTTAATACCAGAAGATCGATCGGTGCCACTCTGGCGATTTTTTTGTGATATCAACAGTCATGTAGCAATACTCTGTAATTTTTTCAGTAAAAAAAAATATCCTTTTTTTAAGTAAACAATAATTCCTCCATTTTTCGGAAAAAAATCATACTCACAGGAACGTAACAATTATTTGGAATATTCCGCTCGAAAGGTAACAATAAACGACAACTTTTATGTGCAGACATTTTTTTTCAGTAACTTCAAAATTCTGAGATATTGGCACTTGAATAAAAAAAGCCATTTTCTGAAAAATTATTTTTAAAAATCTGAAAAAATTCACATAGAGTGTCTTATAGTGGTACATTCATATAATCAATTACAGGGCAAATCGGAGAGGGTCGAAAAAAACAAGTGGCTGAATTGACAGAGAATGCTTCATATACAAATTATAAAAAGTTGCCTTTTTTTCAAAATGATGTTGTTTAATGTCATATAACAAAATTTTAGAAAAACTAAAATAACATTTTTAATCTACATTATGTAGCTTTATGTAAACTGAACAAATTTCATCTTGGATATTTTTCGATCGAACTGTTAATTTCCAAGATATTAACGATTAAAAATATATAAATTCCGAAGAATTCAAATTTTTCCAAAAGTTCGTACTCCGAAAATATTGATGGTAGCGCCAAACAAAAAAATCCGTGTCTTTTCTTTTTCAAAATACAATTTGATAAAATATTGTCAAAATTAAAATACACATCTTAATTTCTTTCCATTCCATTCCAACTGACATGGAATATCCCGTACATACTATACATCTAACAGTCCGTGGTATATTTAATTATATATAGGTATCCCAGAGGTCTTCTCTCCGGGTCTTCAAGTAACCGGAAATAAACCTTTCCAGACACTGCAAAGAGTGTAAAAAATAAAAAAGGCGAGCTTTGCTTGTTGTATAAAAAAAAAAGATATATAGTGACTCGAGTGACTCAGACGACAAAATGTTATCGTTGATTTATAGCCAACGTGCTTTTGAAGCACTTTCTTTATTCCATATATATATACTTTTTTTTATCGTTTGGCCTGTCGATTTTTGCAGACTCGAAGTTTTTTCTCATCTTTATCATCCTTTATTTATCTGTCTATGTTTCGACACTTGATAGACCATTTTTCGCGAGGTATGGTGGCTTGGCGACCGCAGAATCGACACGGCCACCACCACACCGACCCACACGAGCAAATACACTCTACTATCTGTTCTCTCTTTGTTACAGGCGAAATTGGAAACGAAAGCACTGAAAGCAAAGAGGCCCGGATTCACGGACGAGCGGTACAACGAGACGAGCTATTACGTTGAAAATGGTGAGTACTATAATAATGGTGTAGAGTACATCTATATATATACACGTGTGTGTAGTAGTATAGATATGTAGTGGCATTTTATCGCCTTTCACAATTTTGTTCGGCGATCGTTATCAACGGTTCTTGGTCGTCGTCAATGTCGTGCAAGTCGCCGCTTTCCTCCCGTTAGCGGTTATCGCGTTTTTTCTCTCTTTTTCAACACCGGATTTTCCTTTCATCGCGACAGCCACTCTTTCCTATATATATACGAGAGTCTGTACGACGACGCTTTCGAACCGTTAGCCCTTTGAGATTGGACGGGGTTTAGCGTTTGGGATTTATCGTGTTGATTTCCCAAAGTGAAAGCTATCACTTGGTTGCCTCGACTTTTTTGGGCTTGAGTAAAAGAAAAAAAAGGAAAGAAATAACCGATAGCGACGTAACGTCTTAATGGGCTCACTGTATAGGTAGCTTTATTTTGTATAGAATCACGAAATGCACGTGCGGAGGCCATTAAGGCGTGTCAGTAAATTGAGCCTGTACACGAAGAGGGCTTTAAAAAAGCGGATAAACAGAGAGCATGCAAATACACAAATCTGCTGTGAAAAAAAAATTCTTAAGGCGATGTACATGTACTGCTTAATTATAAAATGGTCGCTGTAATATGCTCCATTGGTGAAGAGCTGAGACATCCAGGTCTTTATTTAAAAAACCCGTAGAAACAAAAAAAACTGCTCGCAAAATTAATACTTACAATTAAAAAATTGCTCGCAAAATAAATCCTAACAAACGAAAAATTGCTGGCAAAAAAATCCTTACGAACAAAAAAATTGTTGCAAAAAAATCTTTATTTACAAAAAAAGGCTTGCAAAAAAATTGTTCCCAAAATAAACCCTTGCAAACAAAAAATTGCTAGCAAAAAAAAATCCTAACAAACAAAAACTGCTTACAAAAAAATCTTGCAAACAAAAAATTTCTTGCAATAATATTAAGCCAAATACTTAGCATCGAGACGTACGTTACCACGTCTCTTGATACTACTAGCAATTATTAGGTGACACCTGCTAATGAACAGTCTGATTGACATCTGATGGACATCTGATTATTCTTATATTTAAATTAACTATTGTAATGTTTTTTTTCTGAAGAAATTTAAAAATTCCATTATCAAAAGCATCACAATACTTAACGCTACAATAATTCATTAACTAAATGTTTTAATACATTGGGAAATAAATTAAAAGGTACACTTAAGAAAATCGTAATTATTATAAGACTCTCGTTAAACTGACCAGCTGATTAACAATTAAAACTTATATCTCGTGCCTATACAGATTGCTATAGCCATCTTAGAAGTTCGTACCGCAAATGGGGCACTTACTTAACTTCCCAACTCCTTGGAGCCGTATACAACGAAACAGACATAATCTACTCGTACTAAGATAGCGTCGGAGAGGCAGGCGCGCGAAAAATAGAACAGGAAAAGAGTGCGAGGGAGGAAACGAGATAAACTAAATAAAGAGTCTAATCAGATCCTGAAACAGGAGTACGTTCCTTGTCGGCTATTGGCCACTACTGTTATACCTAAGTCTTCTGACCAGTCCGTTCGCTCTTTCTTGGCATAGTAAAACGCGAAACAGTCACTTCGCACGTAAGAGCTGCCGAGCGATAACTCGCCCAATTGCCACTCAATGTACCCGCAGTTCTAAACAATGTTGGAGGTCGCTTTTACCCTTAACTCTGCCATCCAACTCTTGACATCCTTATCCTCTGTGTCATGAAAAGACATTAGCCTACATCACGAGGTTAACGGGGCATATATACCTTCAAGTCCAGAAACAGAGGTTACATTTACGATTTGTTTTGTGGTTATCTAATAAAGTTATCGGGTCGTGAATTTTTGTAGTTACTCGCATAAACATAATTATGTCAAATTGAGATCACAATTCAACATAAGTCAAATAGTGCCATTTTTAAGATGTATTACGACGAAATATCTTTGATTATTTTTCCCATCGGAATTTCAGCCAATAGAAACGGCGCATTTGCCCTCATGGAACCTAGTCGATTTTATTTGGGATATTTTTCGGATATTTCCGAACAAGTTGCTAAGCAATAAAAACAGTTTCTGAACAACTTTTAACCTGAGAATTCTTCACATCTGTCAAACTTCTAATGAGAACTGGAACATGATCTGAAGAATGAGCCGAAATTCCGATGGAAAAAATAATCCGACAAATACCCCTCGAGCTTCAAAATTAATCGTGTATTTCCCTCAAACTTCCCTGCATACAAACAATCGTGTCAAGCTTTGCAGAAAATTCCCTCACGCAAACGCTCGGGATTTTTTAACCTGCAAAACTTAACACTCTTGTTTGTATGCAACGAAGTTATCGGGAAATACCCGATAATTTTTTGAGATGGATTTGATATTACGTTTACTAATACCAAATTGTAATTTGATATCAGTAAACGTGATATGTACAATTCATTTTGATCTTTCAAATGTACAATTGAATTTCCACGCAATAATTGCGCTCAAATTAGTAAAAAAAAAACGCAGGTGCGGTTGCCCGACACCCCGAGTATGTCCGACGCTCGGCGGTATGTCGGCAGCAAGTCGGCAGCCGACAATCGGAACCCGACTACGGCCCAGCGTCGATCGAACCTTTAATCCATAACTGTGCCGACATTGGGCTCCGTAGCTGGCACGACGATGGTCCCCAGAGTTCTGGTGACGTTGGCTGCCAATATTTTACCGACGCTGGCGCGTTAACCGTAAATTTACGTTTCGCGGCAATATCGGTTCAGTACTGGTAGTCGACATTCCGTCAAAATAATTAACTAAAGTAGGATTAAAAGTAATAAAACTTATACTACTTTTCATAATTGATGAACGAATATTAAACAATTCCGTCGTTTCTGATTTAAAAAGGCGACATCATTGTATATAACTCAATTTATTGAGTTAAATCATTTTCATTATATTTCACTATTGTTTTATTTTTGCAATAAACTTCTAAAAACTGTTATGCCGTTGTAACGCCATTAAGAGTGAATGCGGTATTAATGAAGTAATACAGACGAGTGATTTATATACACAATTCGACACAACCAAGATGAGGATAACCAAGTGGGTAAGATCGTGGACTACTAATCCCAAGTTTGCAGGTTCAAGCCGCATCATCGCCGCAAAATTTCTTCTAGGATTTCCAAAAAATAGTGGTGAAAAATCCATTAAAAAACAGGTTAGAATGATTAAAAAGCATTGGACGGCTGCGTAGATCGATAATTTATTTTTTAACATTAATTTTTAATATCTTTTATTGTCTATAATCTGAATGTCAGCTCAGTGTCAACACCCACACGGAGAGAAATTTCTGTGTTGTGACAACATAAAACGAGGACAACAAAAATCGTTTCGTTAGGCTGGCACAACTTTTGTTCGGCTGACAAATCTTTTTGCTGGGCTGAGCAATTTTTTTGAAAGCCTAACGTAACGGTTTGTGTTGTCCTCGTTTTATGTTGTCACAACACAGAAATTTCTCTCTGGACAGTACTGGGCGAACGTCGTTTACAAACGTCCTGCCGTTGTTATCGTTTCGACATGATGCCGACACTACACCGACATTAGCGACAATGTCACGCCGACGTTCCCACGTCGGCCGGCACTGTCGTTCCGACACACGCCCGACTCAAAAACCGCACCTTGGAACTTGGTATTCAATCGATCTCAAAATCACTTTGAACCGTTCTAAGATTTTTCGTCTTAAGCCGCCTCAAAAATGGCACTTTTTGAGATATGTCAATTTATGATCACAATTTGACATAATTATTTTTGCGCGGGTAAACTTTGAAGAAATTTTACAAATTTGTTTATTAAAAAATTATACTAAACGGTGGAAATCATAAGGAGATAAATATTCTCCAAAGCGATGCTAGAATGCATATTTATATATAAATAAAGAAAAGATACAATTAGAGTTGATTGGTGTCCGGATAAAGAAGCATTTTGACTAAAGCCAAAGATGAGCAATTTTTTATATTTTCCTGCATAACCGTTTTTTTACGGCAATAGTAAAGACAATATTTTATTATGCTCTTTTTTAGGAGGCTTGATCCTCTTAAATAATAAAATACAAAAGCTGAAGCATCAAGCGAATGATTTCCAGAACATATATGGAGAGCTCTGTGAATTTGAGCTGCGATGCAAAAGCTTATTAACTCTACGCGAAAGCATTGTGCGCTGTGTGCTGACGCAAGTACAAAACTCGTTCTGTAGATGGGGTGTGCAGGGTGAGGTGACGTGACAAGCAAAGGGACAGTGAATGAGACTGTATGCTGCGATGAAATTGAAGTGATAATAGTGCTGACCGCCACAGTAGGAAAACTGAAAGACAATAAAGATGAACACGTTGGGCAGCTTCGATGAGAAAAGTTGGTTGAAGCAGCAACACTTTTGACACCCATGCAGAGACAATAATACTTATTGATAATGAGGAACTGTAAAATGTCGAGCGACTGAGAAATAAATGAAGCTTGGAATTCATTCCACTCCCTTTATACAAAATATACAAAGGCAAAGCTTTTTGATGAAATTGCACTGATAAAACAACGTACTACTTCAGTGTAATAGGAGATAAGGGATGGACATTCTGCATTATTGGATGAGAAACGGTAACGGAATCCGTACCGTGAGGTATCCGCAATCCGGAAGTCGGATCTGTGAATTCTGATATTAGAAATGGAAAAAGTCACTTTTCTTTTAATCATGGTAAAAAGGCTTGTAATCGGTATTTCCTGTGGTAGAATATGCGACTTGAGAACGATAGTGAACGCCAAAATTCGATATCTTAAAGAAAAAAATTTAGGTTGATTTTTCCGACCGACAGTTAGATCTGTGAATTCTGGAATCAGAAACGGAAAAAAGTAACTTTTAAAAAATCATGGTAAAAAGGCATGTAAACGATACTTTCTGAGGTAGAATATGTGACTTGAGAACGATCGTGAAGGCCAAAATACGATATCTTGAAGAAAAAAAATGTTAGGTTGTTTAGGTTCGATTTTGACATCAGAACCGACCAAAAATGACTTTTTTTTAATCATCGTAAAATAGCATGTAACCGGTACTTTCTGAGGTACTATACGCAACTTGGGAACGATAGTGAAGACCAAAATTCGATATTTTGAAAAAAAAATTTAGTTTCGATTTTCCGACCGAAAGTCGGACCTGTGAATTCTGGAATCAGAAACGGAAAAAAATAACTTTTTTTAAAATCATGGTAAAAAGGTTTGTAACCGGTATTTTCTGCGGTAGAATATGCGCGTTGAAAACAATAGTGAAGGCCAAAATTCGATATCTTAAAGAAAATGAAATTTGCTTGTATTTTCCAACCGGAAGTCGGATTAGTGAATTCTGGAATCAGAAACGGAAAAAAGGCATTTTTTTTCAATCATGGTAAAAAGGCTCGTAATCGATATTTTCTGAGGCATAATATGCGACTTGAGAACGATTGTAAAGGCCAAAATCGATATCTTAAAGAAAATAGATATATTATGTCACAAGTGCGTAAAACATACACACGTGCCGCAGACAATATTTTTTACCTAGCACGCGTACAATTCGTAGCGGCAAAAGGAAACCTGCTATAAAAAAGTAACGTACGTTATGTGAACATATAATGGAAGTAGTTAGGAGGGAAATAGTATATTACACACCTAGAGCAGTAAAGTAAGAAATATCTCAGAACACATGTAATTGTCGGCCGAGGCGAAGCCGAGGTTTCTGTGATCTGAGGCTTTCTTATTTACTGCCCGAGGAGTGTATACGATTTTTCTCATCGACGGAGCCGAAAACCGGGAACTTCGTTCCGCGCAGCGGAACGAAAGTTGTCGCTTTCGGCCCGGAGGTGAGAAAACTTTATTTACTACAGATACAAATGTATCGTCGGTGTCAAAAACTGGGCCGTTTACAATATCTTCGAGTATACTATTAAATTTTCTCTGCGCGCAGGTATAAAAACATTCAGTCTCCAATCATCGATAACGAATAGCAAAATAAAATCCAAAACAAAAAGATATTGATTGACACTTATTAACTGTCGACGATTATTGAGTAGGTGCAAATGAATAACGAACTTGACTGGAGCATCGCAGGAAGGCTGGTAGACGGGTACGTGGAGTATATGGAATGGCGAAGAGTAGAATGAGGTTGATATAATGGACGATAAGGGGCGTCTCGCCATGCGAGAGGGATGGACGTACGTCGGACATGTGTGGGTGGGATTGGTGCACGAGGTGCGCACACCCTGGCTCACACCGGGCGTTCAATCGAACATTTAGACCAGCACATAGCAGTGAAATATCGGCATCCGATATCTCTCCTCGCTGTTGGTGCTGCTCTACATTCGAATAATAGAACCGCGCATGGCTGACGATGACGACGACCACGACGACGACGACGACGACGACGACGACGACGACAACGACGATGATGGCAACACAGACGAGGAGCAACGGTGTGCCGCGTGAGGTGTCAGCAGGGCACGGATACCTCCTCGAAACAAAGACCTATTAATGCCACTAGAACTGCTGCCCCGGCGCACCGGCTTCGTTCGTTGTCGCCGTCCGCGATCCCCCTGGGACAAGGAGCAGGAGAAGGAGCAGGAGAAGGAGGAGGAGGAGGAGGAGGACTGCGACGACAGTGTTGGATACAGCTTGAGCGTAGGTCGAGACAACGTGTTATCTATCTGCCAATAGCTTTGTACTCTACACGTCATCCGTAACAGTATTAGGGAATATGCTTGAAATACTGTACTACTGTTCAGTCATAGAAATCGCGATAGTCATGGTAACTATTAAGCATGTACGAGCTGCAGAGTCCCGCCAAACGTGAGTCTCTGAGAAGGTTTCCGACACTTCCCGATGGAATAAAAATCTTGAGGAGTAACACCACTTTAGGTACACCGATTTTTGACGGTTTTATGTGGGTAAATAATAAGGTTTCATCATGTACGAGAAAACTGTCCGCCTGTTTGAGCGTCAACGGAAAAGTAACGGCCTACTAAGGGCTCCTATGGCCGCCATTATGCAATTTTTTTTTACACTTCAATAATTGTATAATAAAGTTCTTTAAACGAATTTTTCATTGCGCTTATTATTTACCTATGAGGCAAGTAACGTCGTTACTTGCCTCATTTTTAACTATCTCTTTAGCCCTTAAGGGTTAACACCACTCTAGCGGCAGAAAAAAGGCCTAACTTTGACGATTTATTTTGGGAGTATGAAAAAAGGAATATGATTTCCTGTCCGAGGGTTTATTTAACAAATATTGAAGTACGACATTTTTTTATTATTTTTTTTTAATACAAAATGGCGACGGTAGAGACCGTCTTGAAAATCGTCTTTTTTTTTAAACACCTTCAAGAAACGACAGTTTTCTCGTAAAGTATAAGAACTGGAACAAAAATTTTAAAAAAATGTATAATCTATATACTATTGGCTACACGGTAAAAAATAGTACATTACGATACGAGTGCGAAAAAACTTTTTCTGACGAGTGAGAATTTGCAGCACGAGCCGAAGGCGAGTGTTGCAATAACACGAGTTAAGAAAACGTTTTTCGCATGAGTATCGTACAAAATTTTATTTCACGAGGTGTGTAAACGACGTTTGACGCACGCGAAGCGTGTGTAAAACCGCGTTCTACGCACTGGGTGAAATAAAAGGAATTTTCGTACACCAACAACTATGAAATTTCAAAACCTGGTACATAAAATAAAAATTAATATACGTTGTCTAGTAAATATACCATCCGTATACGAAATTTAGCAAAAGTAAATGAATTTTCATATAACTGATATTTAAAATTACAATACAAGTCTATTAGAAAGACTATTCATAGACCGGTGTATTGAAATTAGTGTACAAGTTCGCAAGTTTACAGGCTGACTAAATATTTAATATACAGTTACATACCCGCGCAAAAATGGAAGTATGAAAACAGTATTTGCCAAATATTAAAAGTGTCTTGAATAATAGTATGCCAAGGCTGGCGTAGTGGAATATGACATACGGAATAATATTTCGGCCAAATAAAGAAGGTATTAAAACAGTATTGAAAATCTTTCCAAAAGTAAAAAGTCTTAAGTGTGATCTATTGGACTGAATAATAGTAAAGAATATTGCACCATTTTATTAGTTTTTATGGTCCAGGTCGATATTTCCATGGCTTTCGGTGTCCAGGTCGACATCTCCATGGCTTTCGGTGTCCAGGTAGGTATTTCCATGGCTTTCGGTGTCCAGGTCGATATCTCCATGGCTTTCGGTGTCCAGGTCGATATCTCCATGGCTTGCACTGTCCAGGTTAATTTCCCCATGGCTTTAAGTGCCCAGTTCGATATGTCCATAGGTTGCTGTGTTCAGCTGTCAAAACTGTTGAAAAATATACCCAGACATCGGAAACTATGGAGATATCGAACTGGTCACTGGAATCCGTGGAGATATCGACCTGGATACAAGAAATCATGGAGATATCAATCTGGAAACCGAAAGCTATGGAGATATCGACCTGGACACCGAAAGCCATGGAAATACTTACCTGGACGCCGAAAGCCATGGAGATGTCGACCTGGACACCGAAAGCCATGTAAATATCGACCTGGACCATAAAAATTAATAAAACGGTGCAATATTCTTTACTATTATTCAGTCCAATAGATCACACTCAAGACTTTTTACTTTTGGAAAGATTTTCAATACTGTTTTAATATCTTCTTTATTTGGGCGAAATATTATTCCGTACGTCTTATTCCACTACGCCAGCCTTGGCATACTATTATTCAAGACACTTTTAATATTTGGGAAATACTGTTTTCATACTTCCATTTTTGCACGGGTATTAAAGGTAGGTATTCATGATAGTTCAAATTTCTAAAACACGATTTCAAAATTAAAAGATTAAAAACGTCGAAATCTCGTCCACAAGTATCCCTTAAAATTAGCATGCGTTGTACATATCTAAAGACCTATTTGAACATTAATATACGGTCATTAGAAATTAAGAAATACGCGTTGGGATTGTGCTAATACTTTGTAATTCTAAGCAAGATATTAATTTTTAAATACGCGTGTGCCAAGGCAACTATTTATAGACGGGTGTTTCAAAATCAGTGCAGAGTTTTGTAAAATTCTGTACTTGAATATAAAAATATTTACCTTTTTATATGAATAAGAAGAGTCACCTGTTCTTTATATTTCAATAACTTCACCAAACTGGTAAAGTGTCAGAATCTTTTAAAGTTTGTTGGCACATCTATATTAAAACTAACATCCAATGTGATTATCCAAAGACTTGTTTGGGTATTCATATACCGTTATTGGAAATTAATAACCGCGTTTAACGATTTCCAGTATGGACCGTCAGTGTAAACTAAGCGGTTAATGAACTTAATACTGATAGTCAGAGTCAGCCAGGCGGTCACAAATCCTAGTTACTGACTCCGAGGTCAGTCAGACGGTCATTCACCCAAATACTAATGAACTAATTCGCGCCAACAATGAAACAAGCAACTTCGTTCAATATATTTATAGATAGTACCAACGTACCCTATTCGATATAACCGATTGCCGTGAAAAATAACTGAACGTGCTTTTACTATTACCATATCAGGCGCAATCACATAAATCTAAAAATATCTGACTATATTACACTAACTTCATTTTATATTTCATATTGCCGACAATCAAATAGACATAAAAAATTGTTCAATCATATGATCTGAATGGCCGAGTGAGCTAAGGCGCGGCGCAATAACACCAACCGGGGGGTCCCAGGTTCGATTCCCGAAAAATGTAAAAGAAATTAAATATGTTTTTCAACGACTAATATGTACAAACATGTAGAGAAAGATGTAATATGTAATTAAAAGTGGAGAAAAACTCGATTGAACACGTACAAATAAATATTTTTTAATTAAATTTCTTTGCTACACCAACATACTAAATTTAAAGAAAAATGCATGTTAAAAATAGCATACCATATATGAGGAAAACTATTCACACGTATATGACTTTTAATATACTTTGGTTACAGTAATAGAAAAGAGAATTGCATAAATAAAGCACTCTGGTTCATTACTGTTAGAGGTGTACATCCCTTTTTAGTCTACTACCATACTAAATTTTACAGTAGAATGCATATTGAAATTAGTATACAGTACGTGAAAAAAACTATTTACCCGTTTGCGATTTTTAATGTACGTTACCTATAATAATTGGTGAAAATGTTGTAAACCTCGAACACATTTTTCCATTAATATCGAAGGTTTCTATTTAATTATCGTATACCGATTCTTTAAATATTACAGATTTATGTATATGAAAATTAATATGCGGTTTATGCATCCGAGCTTCCAATACCGGTATAGTAATTTTCATACAAACGTTTTTTTCAGTGTATAGAACTACGTAGAGGTTTATATTTTTATAAATTTCAAATTTTGTAGCAACGGGGGCTTTTGAAAAAATGAATCGATATTTTGCCAAAAAATATACAGTAAATTGTTTATAAAATAAAAGTTTATATTAATTTTAAAAATACGGCTACGTACTTCGATAAAGAATGTAATTGTGAAACTACCATAAAAATTTCAAATTGTTTCATGTAACGGTTTTCAAGTAATATGTCCTCCCAGTTTGGTTCAATGGCCGCCGCTCGACCATTGAAAATTTAAAAAAAATGTTCACTATATGACCCTCTGCATCTTGGTTTTGTTATCCTAAAGTATTGTTTAAGCCAAAAAAATCGATTGTTCCAAAATCCTAGAGTGGTGTTACCCCTTAAGTATTCACGAGCGTGAGTTTCAGAAAAAAATTTCCAACACTTTCCGAACGGATAAAAATCTTAAACAAATACAGTATCTATATAAAAGGTGCTGAAAAGATTGATTTTGCATAATAATTATTCTGAAATGTTATTAATAAATTGATTTTTTTTAAATTGGTTAATTGTTTATTTCGAAAGAAAATGATTTGTTAATTTTTCCGAATAATTTGTACTCGCTAGATGAAACATTTGAAAAAGTTTATGCAATAACGCCATATTTCCAAACGATTTAGAAATCGGTAGAGAAATCTTTTACTTTTTCTGATAATTACGAAATCACGCAGATAATCCGAGATTTTTTGGTAAAATTACAAAAATTAAAATAATAATTTACATACCACAATTTTTTTATTAATATTTTCACCACTGTTGTATTTATACTTTAATAAATTTACCAAAACTTCAATCGAATTTAATTTCGATGCAATTTGAAACTCGTCTCCGATACCAGAGAATTCAATAACACATACGATAGTGAGAAAGTACAAAAACAAGAATAAAATCCTAAAATCCTATACGGGATGCAAAACACTCCACTTGAAAAAAAAAACAACAAAAAAAGGAGATTAAAGAAGAAGCAATGGGATGCAGAATGTGAAGTGCGTGAGTGTATGTGATATAAAAGAGAGAGTTGAAGAACAGAAAGAATTCTATTGAGCAGATATTTTCCACGAAAGGAACAATGAGAAATGACCTACCAAGAAGAAGAAGGAGAAGATGAAGAAGAAGCAGAAGGAGAAGTACGTGGAAAAACGAAGATGAGGCGCTACACGTACTATACTACGCTTGAACGTAGAATGTTTCGTGAGAACGAAGCTCCGTTTCCTTCAGAAATGGCCAGGGTTGATGTCAGATGGGTGGGGATTGAAGCCAACCATCGTGTTTCGGGGTGGTTTGAGACTACGTGATTCAAATCTAGATCTGATCCTCCCATATAAGCTTTTCGTCTATCCCTCTTCCTCTTCTCTTTCGCTTCTCTTCCATCCCTCCCCTCCTCTTTGCCCTGGAGTCAAGAAGCTTCTGCTTCTGTTTCCTTCCTTTCTCAGCCTCCTTTACTAACGCCGGCTCGCAAAACCCGGCTGACTGTTATCGAGCCCAGAAATCCCAGGGTCTTGGTATTTCGGCTATAGACACGACGGCCAAACCGACTTTCCTTTCGGAGTATTCGACTGGTAGATTTGTGTGTGCCTATGCCTGTGTGTATTTGTGGGGAAGTACCAGAAATCACGACTACCCGCGGTCGCGCACTTCTACGTGGAGGGTGAAAGCGAGCAGCAACTCCTTTTCGGTTCCATCGCAACTCTGCTGTATAAACGTGCCTGAAAGTTGGCTTCTTAGGTAGAAAATCTTGGCACTGATTATAGGTCGGTATAAATGAAGCCTTGTAACTAATATTTCAAGCTTAAATAACACGGACCGCGACACTGATACTCGCTGGTTGCGGAGGTTCGGCAAATTTGGTGAATCCAATTAAAATTTATTGTGACGGATACGTTAGATTGGTTTATCGATTCGTACGGCGAATTTACCCGCTTAATTACGGTTTCATTATAAATTGAAAATTGTACGATATTATGATACTACTGGATCACTCAGAGAAATCGTGGCAGTCTTTGGAACTGTTAAGTGGATACTGTTCCTTTTTGCTTTCTTATAGGAGAAGTTTTAGGTACATTTACAACTTTACTAAAAAAAAAACAAAAAACATTCCTATCGGATTTCAACTGTCTGGAATTTAAGAATACCTCGCTAGCAGCGATCTGATAGAGACCAAACCGAATAGCTGCTGATAACTTTTCCATATTATAACTCTACCCTACGATAGTCTGGGTTTCATTGGAAATTAAACCGAGATCAAAATATAAAATATTATTTTGGTAAAAAAAATAAAAATATTTTTAGAATGATGACAAAAAGATGATATTCTTTATATTATATTATATTGTTATATAACCCTACCAAAAAGAAACTTACCAGATTTCAATGATCTGGGTTTGATTCAATTATCAGGTTTCAATGAAACTCAGATGTACACAGAAAATAATATTTTGAAACAATAAAAATAAAATATTTTTAGAATGGCGACAAAAATATGACATTCGTTATATCATGATCAATCGATTGCTGTACTTGATCAGATTTCCAGTACGAAATTTCAGATATAAATTTTAGACAACTAAAAAACAAACTTTTTTGACTTGAAACACCCAATTCGTTATATGTTGTTCCAAAGCTATCGAAATATTTAGCTTCACGTACGAACTAATAGTATTATCTTCATTTACAATTTTCCTGAAAAATTTCTGCAAGATACTATAGTAAACTAGAAAACTTCAAGCTGTATGAGTTATTGAGTAAACACCCAAAGCGTCGTTTGGTCTTACTGAAATATTTGTTAACGAACGCTCGAAAAAAGAGAAAAAAAAATGATGTAACGATGGTAGAATGTAATTTGGGAGGACGTAGGAGAAGATAAGTATCGAATATTCTTCGTTTTTTTAAGCAACAGCAATTTTTCTTGCTGTTCTTCCACTTTGCTTGCAAAGGGGAGCAGCGACCTAAGGTTGGTGATCCATGAACGTGTATACGTGTGCCTGAGTTTTATATCTGTACTTTGCATCTATGTGTGCCGAGCCGAGGCACAGGTTTCTAGAACAGGCCCATTAAGGCCATTGTGTGTCTGATGCCGACCTTTCTTGATTCTCCGCCGTGCTTGCTGTATATACTCGAGAGATCGAAGTTGGGAACCTCGCGAGCTTTACTCAAGCGTTTATATACCCTCTGGTGTAGATATTTCGTTCTCGCTTCATCTCTTTTCTACTCATCTCTTCTATGTATATAGTCTGCTCATCTCGGCTTTTCTATATCGCAAGCTCACACTTCAGGGCGCATCGAGATACTGAATCGTGCTCGCACGTAGTACCTATGAGCAAAGTTACTCGATCCGACGTACAACGACTGAAAAATTTGACGTTCTACGAAGATGGTAACGACGACGACACACAGCTTGGAAAGTTGCAAATACACTCTCGATCGCTTAGAACTATATTTGCTGTGATGTGCTTGCGTGATCTTATAGAACACACTTTTTACTGCCGACTGCCCGCAGGGCAAAAAGGGAATAGGATAGAAGTTCCGGTTGTGGCTACCCTCGGCACTTAAATACATTGGCTATTATAATAGCCACGAAAACAAAATTACAATATTCTGTGCCTGTATTTAATCATGATTTTTCATAATGTTAGTAGTAGTAGTAGTACAAGATTTTTATTAACCATTACAAAAATAGTGAATGTGTGTACAATTGTGTGCGTGTTAATATGTCGTGATCAAGTTTCCATGGTTAAATGGCCATCGACCGAGGTCCTTTAGCCCGTTTATTGTGACATTTTGGAGTTTCTTTTTTTGATGTATAAACGGCTGTTACTGTATAAAAGAATAGTTACAAATTTAGTGTAGTTTGAGCTGTGGACTTATTGGGTATTGTTTAACGCTGACAAAATTTGTAGTATTGTGTGAGTTGGCAGTTTGTGTTTTGGTCTAATGTTTGGTGTTCGTGTGTTACATAGCGGGGTGATTGCTTCGAGGTGTTGTTGTGCGAATTTGGCGCTCAGATTTCTTGTTCTTTCGGTAATAGGTGTTACTCCAGAGGTTTCGTAAAGGAGTGTATTTGATGGGTTGTGTAGAGGATTGTTCGGGTGTTCATAATGTTATATATTTTGAAAACATTTATCGTCATATTGACGCCAGTTTGTCTTTATTACAAATAATACTGTATCAATAATTAAAATATCATTAGCTGATTCACCAAATTCTGAACTTTTTGCTTAATTCCACAAGATTTTAACGAAAGCTCTAGATACGTTTTCGGGTTATATAGTTGGTGAATTGTATGCAGCTTTGCGCGTATCAATCTTAAAAGGCATCACTGGAAATTTTGATGTACTTAAAGTCTGAAATAAAGCTATACGTCTATGAAAACAGCGATGGTCGCAACTGGTACATGGAATAAGCATATTGCCCCGGATATGGCCATGATAATATAATTATTAATATTTCGTTAATTACTACATAATCAATTCATATATTCATAAAGAAGAACAAAAAAAACCAAAATACGCTGAGAAAAATATAGCCAAAGAAATGTACAGCTTTCATGCTGGAGATTTCCATCTCTGCTGAAAAGCTCTGCTAAAAAGAAAATTAAAAGTGTACAACATTAACATAGTGTATGGCTATTTCTAACAAAGAAAGGTACTACGAAAAAGAGCAAAACAAAGGAAACAAATGTCAAAAAAGGTTAGTTAGGTTGACAGATGGCATCTGTGCTTTAAAGAAATATATCTTTGTGTAGATGAAATGGTTGTTTTCGTAAAAATACGATTTTGAATGATTAAACTCGTTTAAAAATGTTTCAAGCGCAATAAATGTTGAGGTATTCAATCTTTAAGCATGGCCAAAACCGCTGCATAGATGGCCAGAATTGGTGACATGACAATGCTCCTACTTTTTTCCATTTTCCAGTGTTTTCTCGACACTTATAAAGATTTTAATGCCAGAAATCCGAAATTATATTCTTCTTATTGTAGTCGGGAGATTACCGTTGAAGAATTATTCTCCCGACTATAATATGAGAATGATTCTTATTTAACCATTTTTCATTTACCCAATTTATTTATTAACTAGCGATCGGGCGCTTCTTTTGCAAATCTTTTGTTCGGTTGACAAATCAGTTTTGCGATGCTGACAAATCTTTTGTTCGGTCGACAAATCTTTTTGCTGGCCTGACTAATCTTTTTGTTAACCTAACAAAACGATTTTTGTTGTCACCGTTTTATGTTGTCACGACACAGAAATTTCTTTCCGCGAATGTGTGAATATAACATTTTCTTATTGTTTTTTTATTAAATTTTTTATTGATGGAATTTTGGGACGCACATCTTGGATCTGAGACAGTGATCGCTAGATTCAAAGCGCGCGAAACCGAAGCCCTTTTCAAAATTCCCCCTACGAATCCATTTTAAAGCTGAAATTTTCGCTGAAACCGGCCAAGAGTGTCAGAGGCCATAACGTTACTATGGTCGGTTGCTATCGTAACAAAGTCGGTTGCTATTGTAACAAAGTCGGTTGCTATTGTAGCAAAGTCGGTTGCTATGGTAACTAAGTCGGTTGTAAAGGTAACATAGTTGCTTCGGCTTTGTAACGACAAACTTTGCATTTGTACTTCCACTCATTGAGAAGTCTTACAACAGACTGTGAATCAAAAACATGAAATTGACAGGTCGAAAAATAACTGTATACGAAAACACATGATGACTACCTACACATTTCAATATCAAGCTGTTACGTTCCAAATATGTCAACATTTTGTGTAATTTTCCAATATATCTCAGACAGTTTACATTCAAATCGAAAATTCAAATGCGTCTAAGAATATTCCGACCTCCCAACATTTATCAGCGGTAAACCGTATATTCGACAGGGTCGATAACTTTCGAGGTGACGTTGACAGATTGAAAAACAAAAAACTATCGAAAAAAAGACAATTGGAATCGAGTGCGCACGGGGAATTGATGAGATCTCCAGACTTTATTACATAGGATTCAAATCAAGAATTCAAATGCGAAACGTTATGTTCGATCTTTCATAAATCCTTATCGATGTGCAACAAATTTTACATAGCCAAGAACAATCGTTGTGAAATTGACAGGTGACATCGGTAGAACCAGAATAAAACTCTGCGATCGTCCATATATCACCGAAATAGTACTAACCCGTGTAAAAAATAATTGTCTATGTAGAGTGGCGATAAATCTACGAAGAACGTCTACAAAAAGTTCATCAACTGGGACGATCGTAGTCTAGAATGTAGACTGACGATTACATAAAAAATCTATATCTAGTCTACGTAGATATATATAGATCGACGTCGATCTATATATATCTACGTAGACTAGATATAAATTTTTGCTGTAATCATAAGTCTATATTCTAGTCTACGATCGAACCAGTTGGTGAACTTTTTGTAGACGTCTCTTCGTAAATCTATCGCCACTCTACATAGACGATTTTTTTCTACACGGGAACTCACATAGTTGTCTGTGCCAGTTTATTTGTACACGGAGAGAAAAGTCTGTGTGTAGCTACGCGGGTTTCTGTTGCTAATTACTATAACTTGCGTACCGCGGTGACACAAGGGCTTAATCGTCATTATTTTTTTACACATAGGAGAATTTCAAATATTTATAGTAATCGTTGCGATTACCCTCGTTCCAGTTACGATACGTATCGTGACGCGTGAAATATTATACGAGCTATTACCATAAAGCCCATGTGTCACCGCCATACCATATTTTCTGCGAGTGGCACCTATATTCGCGGATCCATTTCTCTCCGTGCATAAAGACTGATTTTAATTAGGCTGATTGAATGATACCGTACATTATAAGTTAGTGAATATTCAAGGACTTAATGTCGAAGACTAAAAAGGAGTAGCAATTCTTATAGTTCTCATATTCTTACCACGTATCAACCTTCGTAATCTTCGCCGCACGGAGAGAAATTTCTGTGTTGTGACAACATAAAACGAGGACAACAAAAAACGTTACATTAGGCTGGCAAATTTTTTGTTCGGCTGACGTATCAGTTTTGCTATGCTGACAAATCTTTTGTTCGGCTGACAAATCTTTTTGTTAGGCTGAGCAATTTTTTTGTAAGTCTAACGCAACGATTTTTGTTCTCCTCGTTTTATGTTGTTACACCACAGAAATTTCTCTCCGTGCGTGTCTTTGAATCTAGCGATCACTGTCTGAGACGCGAGATGTGCTTCCCAAAATTGCATCACTAAAAAATTTACCGATAATAGTCGCATTCGAAGAAAATTTTATAATCACACATTCACGGAAAGAAATTTCTGTGTCGTGACAACATAAACGGTGACAACAAAAATCGTTTTATTAGGCTATCAAAAAGATTGGTCAGCCCAGCAAAAAGATTTGTCGGCATCGCAAAACTGATTTGTCAACCGAACAAAAGATTTACCAGCCTATGGTAACGATTTTTGTTGTCCTCGTTTTATGTTGTCATAACACAGAAATTTCGCTCCGCTTTACATCCGTCAATTGACAAATGAAAAATTTTGTTATCCGAATGTCAATGTCTGGTGTGATGAGGAGAAATTAAATTAAATTAAATTAAAAGAAAATAACCTAGCGTTCGGGCGTCCGATCGCTATTAATTGTAGAAATCGTCGCAGTTCTTCTCGTTTGGTATATTTTTAATTGAATCGTATTTGTCGCAAATCAGGTTGCTCGGAGGTCTTAGAAAAGACTGCCAACCAAAAACTGTCATCGTTAAATAGACAGATAAAACAAAACAACTGCCTAAAAAACATGTGACTGCCTACAGATTCAAACGTCAAGAGGTTAGGTTCAAATGAAGTCAAATTTTCGCGTAGTTTTCATTTATATCTCAGACAGTTTATATTTAAATCAAAGATTCAAACACGAATAACAATATTTCGACCTTCCTAAATATATCAGCGGTAAGTTGTAAATTCGACAGTGTCGATAACTTTCGAGGTGATGTTGACAGGTGACAGATTGGAAAACAAAAGACTATCGAAATCGAGCGAGAGCGGGGGAGCGATGATATTTAGAGACTTTATTATATCTAATAATAATAATAATTACACCCATTTTTTTCAGCCGGGAGTTTTTAAATTTTTATTCAGTATTTTGCTTCCTTATAGGGGAAATAAAACACTTTGTTAAAGGCATAATATAATGCGGGAAAAACGTGTCAGTTTCCATTTCGCAAACTTGTTATTTTTCTCACAAGAAAATTAATTTTGTCCCTAGTATTGAAAAGAAATACGTGTTGTTATTTATCTGATTAGCGGATTTATTTATCCACTTTAATTCCCGCTACTATTCGTTTAGTTTTCGTCGGTAAAAGAATTCACCTGTGTCCTCTGCACTATTTTCCTTTCTCGTTTACTTTGAGGATGAGAGGACAACACTGACCAGTTTTACATCACCAGCGAGTTGAAAAATATTTTTCCCTGTTCCATCAGTTTTCTCTTTTTTTTTTTTGTATAGCTCGATAGATGTTTTCCCACTTTAAATTTTTTTGCTGTAGCGTGTATATTTTCTTCTGTTACCTTCATTTTCGCGTCTCGCTCGTCTCTGTCCATGACATCCCTATATTTTTTTAAGTCTTTTTACTTCGTCCTTTCTCGTTGGCAGACGCTTCGCTCTGTCGTTCCAGAGTCCCAGAGTCCCAGAGTCCCAGAGCAGTAGGTGAAATCCCCGGAGGCGATGCACGAGATCCCCGAGTTTTCACCGAGCAATGACATTGCAACTTTGTCCTTGCTGTCAAATATCTCATATCCGCACCTGGGAACAGAGTTTTTCTAATGGAGTATTTTCTGCACCTCAGAAAATGCCTGTAGCGGATTAAAAATGCACATGAATGAAATAAAATTGTATTTGGATAAATCGATATCGATCCGATTAAAATTTATTTGCTTCAAATAAATCCTATTTGTTCCATATGAAATCCTATTAGACCGAAGATTAAAGGGAAAAAGTGATATAATGGCTGATCTCATAGGATTCATTTAATCAAAATAAATTGTACTTTATTGAAACATAATTTTACCCGAGTGTTAAATAGTTCTTTAAAACCAACTAACGAAAAGTCGTTGCCGTACACAATAACTTGTTTATACCATACAGTACAATGCAGATTGGTTGGCACTAATTATTTTGGTGGAACTCCTAACAAAACCATTTTCTCCGTGTAGCTTCCAGGACTTTACCAATTTTATGCTTGCAGGATGCTTTACTTCGATTTTATTAGTACCCAGGAAATACAAAAGCTACAAAAGAGTCGTGATAAACTCGAGAGGGGTTGCCATGGGTTCGACTTCGATGTTCGACTATAAAAATTCTTAGCCTTCAAGCGAAATCCAACTACCACTTTTCGCCGAATTAGAATTCGTCGCGCGACGAACCCCCGCTCGATTTACACCGATATATTCGTGGAATTTTATCGAAATGCCTGAGGGGCTTTCGAGAAGTGGTGTAAAGTAAGGGAAAAAAAGTATATGGAGCTCAAGTTTGAAGAAGACGGCAGAAGAGGAGAGAGAGAGGGAAAAGCACAAGAGACGAGAAATCCATGAGGGGGTACGTTGGAAGAGGGGGGTAAGCTTTCGTCACCATTTTCCCCGGGGTGCACAGCTACCTCATGGGCCCAGCTATAATATTTCGCTCCAGCAGCCTCGTTCTCTCGGTTTCCAGGCAGGCGTCGAGCCGAGCCGAGAGGAACTTGTCAAATCCCGTGTCAAATATTCAGCAGTCCCTTCTCACCGGTTCGTATGAATTTCATAGCCAGTGTGCGATGCGAGGGGTTTCGTTGTATAAGTTGTACGGTAGCCCCGTATGTTCCGTTCTAGGCTTTAGGTTATTCTCACACCCGTTCCATTTTCCACTGCCTAAGCTAAGCCAACCACAAGATAGGAAAACGCAACTGACGTTTGGCTTACCGAGTACAATCGTGGTCTTTGGAAAATACTCTAAATCGACTAAGCGACCGAGTGTAAAAAGTAGTATAAACAAGTAGGGTAGAAGTACCGGTTGTGGCCATACGGAAAAAAGTTATTGGTTGAATAGGCTCCAATCGACAAAATTGGTTGGGAAAATAAACTAGTTGATTACAGAAATAAAATAGTTAGTTGGAGCGACAAACCAGTTGGATGGGCCAGCAAATTACACTGTTAAAAATGCAAGAGAATTTAATATACAAAACGATATGAGATTTACGAAACGGGTATATGAATTCCAATTAATATACTTTTATTGTACATTACAATAGTATGAGAATTTTCCGATACAAGTATTTGAAAATTACCAATTAATCTTCATTTTAATATACAAATATTGTATTTGTCAATGACGAATGCATCTGAAAATTAATATACGGTATGTGCATTCGAGCTTTATATAGGGAATATTAATTTTCAAAAACAAATTTTTTACACTGTTATAAATGCAGGTGAATTTAATATACCAAACGATATGAGATTTACGTAACGGGTATATGAATTCCATATTAATATACTTTTAGTATATTTAAGAATAGTATAAGAATTCTCCGATACTGGTATTTGAACATGACTAGAAATTAGTTTTTGTCAATGACGAATGCATCTGAAAATTAATGTAACGGTATATGCATCCGAGATTTATATACTGAATATTAATTTTCAAACAAAAATTTTTTACAGTGTAATCGGTTGGCAACCAATTGGGTGTCACAAGCAACGAGTTTGTTGGTTCAATAACAAAAATTGGTTCACGTAGCCAACTAAGTCGCTTGGAGCGTATGTAGCTACGCGAATTGTTGGGGTAACCAATTATTTCTCTCCGTGCAACCCCTATATTTAAATACAGTTTTCGTGACTATTATAATCATGTACCTGTATTTAATCATGATTTTTCATAACGTTATATATTTTGGGAAAATTTATCGTCAATTTGACGTCAGTTTGTCTGCATTACAAAAAATACTGTATTAATAATCAAAATATCATCAGCTGATTAACCAAATTCTCAACTCTTTGCGTAATTCGAGAAGATTTTGACAAAAGATCAAGATACATTTTTGGGTTATATATGGTGAATTGCATGCAGCTTTGCACGTATCACACTGTAAAAAATTTTTGTTTGGAAATTAATATACAGTATATAAAGCTTGGATGCATATACCGTTATATTAATTTTTAGATGCATTCGTCTTTGACAAATACGATATTTGTATATTAAAATAATTACGTAATGTAATTCTCAAATACCAGTATCGGAAAATTCTTATACTATTCTTAAATTTACTATAAAAGTATATTAATATAGAATTCATATACTCGTTTCGTAAATCTCATATCGTTTGGTACATTAAATTCACTTGCATTTTTAACAGTGTAAAATATTTGTTTTTGAAAATTAATATTCCGTATATAAAGCTCGACTGTATATACCGTATATTTATTTTCAGATGCATTCGTCATTGACAAATCCAATATTTGTATATTAAAATGAAAATTACAATACTCACGTACTGTAATTTTCAAATACTTGTATCGGAGATTTCTCATACTATTCTAAAAATTTACAACAAAAGTATATTAATATGAAATTCATGTACCCATTTCGTAAATCTCATATCGTTTTGTGTATTAAATTCTCTTGCATTTTTAACAGTGCAATCTTGAAAGGCATCACTGGAAAATGGTATGTAATAAAATTCTAAAATAAAGCCGTACATTTATAAAAACGGCGATGGCCACAAGTGGTACATGAAATAAGCATGTTGCCCCGGATATGGCCATGATAATATAATAATTAATTTGTCGTTAATTATTACACAATAAATTCATATGTTCATAAAGAAGAACAAAAAAAACCACAGTACGCTGGGAAAATATACTCAAAGAAATATATAGTAAAAAAAAGATAAAATGGTGGAACACCTTTCATGCTGGAGATTCCTATCATTATGCAATGCCAAAACCCACTTTCGGAAAAAGCTCTGGTAAAAATAAAAATAAAAGTGTACTGAGTAAAAAATTAATATAGTGTATGACTATTTCTGACAAAGAAAGCTGTTACGAAAGAGTGCAAAACGAAGGAATCGAATGTCAAACACGTTTAGATAGGTTCACTGATGGCATCAGTGCTTTAAAGAAATACATTTTTTGTAGAATTATTGGTTGTTTTCGTACGAATACGATTTTGAATGATTAAACACGTCTTAAAAAATGTTTTAAACGCAATGAATATTGAAGTATTGAATTTTCAAGCATGGCCAAAATCGGCGTATATATAACCAGATCTGATGAAATGGCAATGATCCGAATTTTTTCTATTTTCCAGTATTTTCTCAACACAAATGAAGATTTTAATGCTAGAAATCTGAAATTATATTCTTTTCAGATACGAAAAATATAGGGTCAAAACCGTTTTATGATATTTGGTCAAGGTCACAAGCACTTAAAAATGAACAAAATCTTAAAGTGGCCACAACCGGTACTTCTACCCTACTGATCTCGATTTCAATTTCTGCTTCCAGAAAACATTGCTCAGGGACTCGTATTCTGACCCAAACCTAATCAGTGGTTGGTTTTTAGCTGATTTATGGTTGGAACTCAATAAAAAATCAGTCGAACGTTAGAGGTTTTATTGCAATTCAGCCAGAAACTAACCGACCAGGCAAATTATACAGGGATGTACATAGAATCCATAAAAATATCGACAGTCTGGGTATCGTATATTCTATCAGTAAAAAACCGATATTTCGAGCTTTGGAATCACGATGAATTTTTCGTTAAAAGCGAAAAAAAAAATCCGTCTAAATGTACACTCTGATTGAAAGGATTGGCCCCTTTCACGGGTGGTGTGAAAGTTTGAATCAACCGCATTAGATATGTATACAATGGAAATGTACGTTACAAAAATTTGCACCAACGGCAAAAAAAGTTGTGAAATTCCCATTATAACACAAATACGTGCTCTCGCAAAAATGAGATATCAACAGGGGAAAAAAAACAGAGAAAGAATCGGAAGAATGGGATAAACGATTCCACCGCATTTCCCTCGCCCTCTCGATGCTTATTGGAAAAATGTCTGTCACCATGATTGCCCGACATCACAGTTGATGTGTGTTGGAGGTGCTTTTCCTTCACCGGAGGGACGCACAAAACGGGGGGGACAAAACTGCAAGGAAAATGCTGATTCCCGGTCGACTGGTTTTTGCATGGAACTTTGCTGGGTTGAAACGAATAAGGAAAATGTGAAGGGAGAAATGGATGACTGTACGCATGTTAAGGTTTCTTCCCTGGCGTACTTTCGCTTTCCCCCGTGCCTCCTAGGAACTGAGGGAAGCGTTGGTAATCGCTATGCTTTTGATGGCAAACCCACTTCACTTCACTCCCTTTCGTTGTGAAAGCAAAATACAAAATGCAAAATGTCGAGGCAATGGTGCGTTGGTTATACGTACGAACCTGCACACGAGTCACTGAGATCAATATGACGTAATGTCATATATCATTGGAAAGTAGTTTATGTGTATGTACTATAGACAACCATTATACCTATGTATACGCGAAAAGTATATGTCTATAGGTTTCATCGTTGACTGCTAGGACGTCGCTGCTTTACGGGTCGTAAAGTCCCTCTAGTCGTTGCCCATAAATGTCCTCACGGCAGAGTTCTGACGGCCAGCAACGACCAGCAATGTGTGCACCCTCTCATCCATGTTCTTGCGGCCATATCCTCTGCAAGGATCTCCACGCACGGCGTGGTATAACATTCTTAGCCTACAAAAGTAATAGACGAAGGTAAATGGGTAGAAACTGTCTGTATCGATGTGTGAATCCGTTTCCCGTCTTCAGTCTGCAAAACATAAAGTTTTCCGGAACATAAGATCATCAGGATCTTGCACGATATCCGATAAAAGTGGATGTTTCCTAGGTAGTGGCGTTTGCCATATGTTACATTGATGGTAGATGATATACGGGAGGAAAAGAGAAAGAGGAAATAGCGTGTGCTTTGGCTGAACGCAAGAAGCGCAACAAGATTGCCATGGCCTCGTCGATTTCCAGGATAAAACCCACGATCGATTTACGCTACAAGAGCACCTGCTGTTGGTAGTACTTCTCTGGCGTTGGTTTTCAACTGAAGGCAGATTTATCGAAAGGGAAAACCCACTAGATCGGCGAGTGATTGCCCACTAGTGGGAAAATTTCTCGTGACTGCTGCATACAACGTTGCCCTTGATTGAGGAGAGAAAAAGCGTAGAAAGGAGTGACAGAAATGAAGTAGAAAAAAAAGAAATTGGAGAAGAGAAAGTATTGCTTCGGGATTATGCTGTTTAATCCTAGCAGAAGGGCGAGTTAGCAATTGAGATTGGAATAATTGATCACTGGGCGATAAAGACATGGTTGAAACATCAATACTATACTTTTACGATACAGTATAGTTCCCAGAAGGGACGTTTATACTTTATAGTTACGACAATGATACAAATAATAGCTGCAAATATAATAATAGCTCAACTAATCAAATACATAGTTTCCAGTATCAATCGATATGATCTTCCCTCCTGGGAATTATTCGGTATAGTTCGACCTACTATTCTACTATATTTTTCTCTCAGTGCGTCGTCATAATATTGATCAGTTGCTACTGCTACACTTTGGGATTTAGTTTTGTTTTAATACTGTTTTAAGCGATTTTCTACATACAGGACAAAATATTGAATAGACTGTATCATTGGATCTTTCCCAAAGTACAAAAACAGTAGAATGGTACACATATGAGTGATAAGGGCTGGACATCGATTTGTCGGTTGGTGGTTGATAGAGAAATGAAAGGGTAAGCAACGTGTACACCGTCTCACCCATGTTCTTGCGGCCATATCCTCTGCAAGGATCTCCACGCACGGCGTGATATAACATTCTTAGCCTACAAAAATAATAGACGAAGGTAAATGGGTAGAAACTGGCTGTATCGATGTGTGAATCCGTTTCTCGTCTTCAGTCTGCAAAACATAAAGTTTTCCGGAACATGAGATGATCCGGATCTTGGACGATATCCGATAAAAGTGGATGTTTGCTAGGTAATGGCGTTTGCCATATGTTACATTGACGATAGGAGATGTACAGGAGGAAAAGAGAAAGAGGAAATAGTGTGTGCTTTGGCTGAACGCAAGAAGCGCAACAAGATTGCCATGCCCTCGTCGGTTTCCAGGATAAAACCCACGATCGATTGACGCTACAAGAGCACCAGCTGCTGGTAGTACTTCTCTGGTCGTTGGTTTTCTACTGAAGGCAGATTTATCGAAAGGGAAAACCCACTAGATCGGCGAGTGATTGCCCACTGGTGAGAAAATTTCTCGCGACTGCTACATACAACGTTGCCCTTGATTAAGGAGAGAAAAAGCGCAGAAAGGAGTGACAGAAATGAAGTAGAAAAAAAAAGAAAATTGGAGAAGATATTGCTTCGGGATTATGCTGTTCAATCCTAGCGGAAGGGCAAGTTAGCGATTGAGATTGAAATAATTGCGACACCATAATATTGATCAGGCAATATCACGCTTTGGGATTTAGTTTTGTTTCAATACTGTTTTAAGCTATTTTCTATATACAGGATAAAAGACTGTACTTAGACTGTACCTTTGAATCTTCCCCAAAGTACAAAAATAGTAGAAAGATAGGTGGTAAGGGTTGGGCATTGATTTGTCGGTTGGTAGTTAAAAGAGAAATAAATAGAAACCAACGTGTAGCAAGATACTTGGCATTCATCCCTCGTTTTCTACCTTTTCATCCGTGATGAGATACAAGGAGGAGCATGAGAAGGAGAAGAAGGGCCAGAGAGAGGTAACGCTTTCTGTTGCCAACCTGATCCACCGGAATGGATGAACGAAAGTATGAAGGATATAGGAGCCTGTGTCTAAGGTAAAGGTGAAGCCGGAAGTCTCGCGGTCGCTGCAGCCTCACCAAACCCAAGAAAAGAGCTACATGGACGTTCAACCGTGACCCCAAAAAAATTCGTGACAGGTGGTACGTGAATAAGGGAATAGCGAGTGGAAGATCGATTACCTCATCCTCTTCCTCTTGCACTTCTTCTTCCTGCTGTGCCTGCTCGCCTTTCGCCACCTCTTTCCAAATCCGACTTTCCTACACGATAAGTTGGATGCAAACTTGGTTTACAACTCTAAACGAATACATCAATCCTCCGTCTTGCATGAAGCCGAGGCTTTTTGATCGGTGAGATAAAAAGGTTTTCTTTCTTAAGAAAGCTCGAAGCTTGATGATTAGATGCTTCCATCCGGGTTTTCGACATTTGACGGAGAAAACTCAGGGCTTGAGCGTCAATAATGTTGATTAACTAATGAACGAGAATGATTAGCTTCTTTTTGCATTTTCAGTATAAGTCACGTTTTTATAAAAGTAAACAATCAATACTACCTAGAATGCTTCCACCAATGTTTTGCTGATCGAAACCAAGGGAAAAAAATATCGGTGTACGAGGCTGCACAGACTCTTGCCCATGAGACCTTTGTCCAAACATGCTTCCACACACGAGAACTGTTTCTAGCTATCGTATATACATATCCAGATTCTCGGAACGGCAAGTCGTATAGTAATCGATTAGCGATGCATGTATAGAAAATCCTCAATGCCTCAGGCCCTTAACAGGACTTGATGAAACCGTCGGCGGAGCTCCACAGGGCTTCCCAATGAAGCACCAGCTCTGCCAAAGGTTCGACATCGTCCATCGTAGTTCGTCAGTGCTTGAAGTCGAGAAGCTATGGTACACGAGCTTTCAGGCCAGTGATGGAGGGAGTTGTCGGCAATTAAGGGTAGTAATAGGTGCGTCGGCGTATTACGGGTTGAAGGTACAATTACCGCTGGCGCAAGCTGAACCACGGTCGGTTCTCCGGCTTCCACTACTTACTCAGCTTTCCCTCTACTTCCCTGCGCCATTTCCTACCCCTTACTCTCAACACAGAATAATGAATTCCCCTTGAATGTTCGGCTAAGTCCGGAAGGTTACGAGATTTCACCAACTGGCTTTGGTGTTGCATTGGTGCCAGGTCAGGATGGCTTTGGTATGAGTACGAGTCATGGCACAGGTGCGAATACAAGTATTGGTGCAGATGGAGAAACTACAGGAAGCTACAGACAGAGTTGAGATCATGTTACACTTTCTCGAAAGGGACTAGTAAACCTTCCATCTCCTTTCCTCCTATTCCATTTCGTCCTTCTCCTTGTTCAATTCGAACTGTGAGCGATATCATGTGTTCACTGTCCCTGTACTTGCGCCTGATGAAATGGGCGTTGAGTAACAAGAGAAGGTCGTGGGCAGCACTGAGATATTAGATACACAATCTCCTAATGCCCTAGGCAGGATTTGCAGTTAATACCCATGTAATAGTCGCTCAGCGCGCGTTTATACAACCTGAAAGGGTAAGCATGTAAAGTTTCACAGCATCACAGTGAATGTACTACCATCAATCAGCGACATATTTTCAATGGACGGAACTATGGAAAACACTTTTGCATATGTACAAACAATACACGATTACAAGCTTAGGTCGTGTGATATCTGCATGATGGCATTTCCTGAAAAAATGTTGACCAGAATTTCATGGACAATAGAAAATTAATTTCTTTTTTAACTTGGCGTCGAGTCGCTACCGCGACTCTTGATAACTAAGATACGCTCACAGTTTGGTTACTAAATCTAGATTCATAATTGGCAGGAGAAATCAGCTTGAGACTCGCACATGCAAAATGCTTTGGAAGTGTGATTTCTACATATGAAGTCTGCATGATGGCATTTCCTGAAAAAGTTGACCAGAATTTCCTGGGCAATAGACAATAACTAAGATACTGTCACAGTTTAGTTACTAAATCTAGATTCATAATTGGCAGGAGAAATAAGCTTGACACTCGCACATGCAAAATGCTTTGGAAGTGTGATTTCTACATATGAAGTCTGCATGATGGCATTTCCTGAAAAAGTTGACGAGAATTTTCTGGACAATAAACAATAACTAAGATACGCTCACAGTTTGGTTACTAAATCTAGATTCATAATTGGCAGGAGAAATAAGCTTGAGACTCGCACATGCAAAATGCTTTGGAAATGTGATTTCTACATATGAAGTCTGCATGATGGCATTTCCTGAAAAAGTAGGCAACAATTTCCTCGACAATAGACAATATCTTTGAAAACGTGATTTCTACGTGTGAGGTCTGCATGATGTCATTTTCTGAAAAAGTTTACCGGAATTTCCTAGACAATAGACAATAACTAAAATACTCTCACAGTTTGATTAGTAAATCTAAATCTAGATTCACAATTGGTAGGAGAAATAAGCCCGAGGCTGGCATTTCCGGAAAACGTTGACCATAATTTCGTGGACAATAGACAATAACTAAGATACTCTCACAATTTGGTTACTAAATCTAGATTTAAATAAGCCTGAGGCTCGCACTTGCAAAATTCTTTGAAAGCGTGATTCCTACATGTGAGGTCTGCATGATGTCATTTTCTGAAAAAGTTTACCGGAATTTCCTAGACAATAGACAATAACTAAAATACTCTCACAGTTTGGTTACTAAATCTAGATTCACAATTGGTGGGAGAAATAAGCCTGAGGCTTGCACGTGCAAAATTCTTTCAGCCGCACGCTCGTTCGTCTAGTTGGAGTCAAGAGTGAACAGAGGCTGAAGAATAAGAAGAGGAGAAACGGTGGAAGGGTATGAGGAGATGATAACGTGTGTGCTCGGCTCGTAGTATTTGCCACCGCTGAAAAGAGTGGATATATAGGAATAAGAGAGGTGTGCCCAAGTGTACTGAGGTATTAGTATTAGGTATACCACCTACTAATACGTTGGTCAAATACCCACACGTCGATAAATAGAAGCTTGTACGTGCAAGACTCTCGCTTCTCCTCTACTTATTTTTCTTGTTTTCGCTTTGGCTTTCGTTCGCTCTCAGGGCCAACCGAGTGAACGGAGAAAGCGATGAGAATGTGGAAAGTGAGGGGAAGAGTGAGGACGTGTACGAGGAGATATGAAGCACGACGCATTGTCTCCTAAGTCCCTCAAGAGCCCTCGTCTCTTCTCGACTCAGAATTCTCACTCTATCGTTCGCTATATACATTCCCTCCATTTCTCTTTACGCTTTGGGCCGCGTGTGCACGGCAAACCGGCTCTCGGCACGTTTCTACTCGACACTTAAGAATTCACCACCTACCCCCGTTCTCTCGTTCATCTCACCTCCTTGTACGACTCTCGATTTCCGAGCGTTCAACGATACGCCACGGTCGTCGGGTATTAAGGTGAAGGGCCGCTGACGGTGACTCTCTGAGCATTGGAAAAGGCGAAAAGAAAATCCGTGACTTGAGCATAAGTCTAGAGGAGAATGAGTCTCAGTCGAACATCAAAGGTTGTGACTTGAGGTTCATTCTCTTTGAAGATTAGAAATCATGTAATTGATTTCAGACATTAAATGAATGATCGGTAGAAAATTCGTAGTCTCCGACACTCCGAATCGTTGTAGTCCTGACCTCAATTAAGTGACACTACTTTTTTTTATTTCAAACTTGCAGGTTATTTTGGTTTGCGGATTTGATGCACTTGCAGTGGTTTTACACTTATAACTGGGTCCGAGAAATACTTATAATATACAGGAACTGTTGTGGGCCTCATAGAAGAACAGGAAATCAGGACCTGCGGGATAACTAAATACCGATTACAAGTTTATTGGATAACCCATATCCGCGGGGCTCAGTTGATACAAACAATTATGCGACTAGCTCTATTTTTGCACACAAGCTCTGAGCAAATATAGAGATTGTAGCATGGACTAATAATCGATAATTTTTCCTTCATAATTGCCAGAACTACCACAATTTTCCTGGGTACATCTCGATATTAGAGCTCTAAATCTCGTTGAGAATTGCAGATCATAAAGATAGAAGCTTCCAACAAAATATCAAAGACACGTTCTTGTTTTTCTTATAGAATCATATCTAATGTCAGAATCTCTTTTTATTACAGGCCTCCGCAAGGTTTACCCATACTACTTCACCTTCACCACCTTCACCAAGGGCCGCTGGGTCGGCGAGAAGATCCTCGAGGTATTCGCACGAGAATTTCGAGCTCATCCGGCCGAGGAGTACGAGAGATGCATCCGCGCCGGAACCCTCACGGTCAATTACCAGAGGGTCGATGTTGACTACAGACTTCGGCACAACGATCTACTCGCCAATGTCGTGCACAGGTGAGCACTTTCCTTCATGAAAAAGTTAAGCGAGCGAGCGAAGTTGGTACTAAGTGTGTCAACGGGAAAAAAATAGCTGGCGGGCACAACAAAAGAATGGAAATATGTTAGACACCTCGGAAAATCGGTAAGCATATAAAGATTTACAAAAGCCCGCGATGCTCTAAGCTCAGAAACAAAAACAATATCAGTTTTCGCCCAAGTGAACTACAAACAAAAACGCCACAGAAAAAGCAAAGTATCTTCAGCATCTTATAATTATTTCACGAGCGGGGCGATCCTACGTGTCGAGATTTCGCCTGGTAAAACGAAAAATCGAGAGTAAAGGTAGAAAATTTCTCTGTCCCGGAGTTTCTACACTAGTCGGCTTAAGGGATTACAAACCCGGAAGAACGCTGGCTCAAGCTCCGAAGCTCGAGCCTCAACGCTTGCTAACGGATAGCAGAGTGGCGTAGGTATGCGGACAGCAGACAAAGAGCGAGACAGTGGAGGTGTTGCTGCTCTACGTGGGAAGCTCGAGGCAAGAAATAAGGAAAACAAAAGCTAAAATTCAAGCTTGCCAGCACGCTTTACCTCGCAACTCTTGTCTTCTTCATCTTCCATTCTATCCGACGTCACTTTCGTCTGGAACCATCCCCGAAGACTCGGGTTCTTTCTGGCTTCTGCAACATATACACACACTGGCTCTTTCTGCCTTTCTCGTTGACTATGTTCCTCTCGCTTCTTCAAACTGTTGCTTCCTCAACCGCTTGGCTCGCTACGGGCCACGGGGAGTCGGTGGTGGTGCAAATGGAATGAAGCGCGGCTGTGCACCAAGCGTGCCGGTGTTATATACGTTTGTTCCACTTCGACCACACAGAGGCGTCCGACCGGGCGTTGATTCTTCCCCTAAAACCAGAGTGAGCTATATGAGAAAGCCTGGACCGACTAAAATCTAAAAAAAAACGCTGGAGGCAGAACACGGCGTTGTTGATACAGTGAAACACGTTTGCTGGCTGGATAAATGATATATTAGCGGGTCTCCTTTTCATGGCATTTGCGCTAAAAACAAGTATGTTGTTCAAAAACGATTTAGACATGCAAATTGTATAGTCAGACTCATATGGGTATGTTTTTAATGTACAATTTGCAAATCCTCTGTGAAATCGGAGGAGAAAAGTTGAAATAAAAAATGCAAGTTACTTGTATCTGAAATTTACAGATTTTAATTGCTCGCCTTTTGCGTTAGGTTAATGGTACAAAAGGGGGAACGCGTAACTCGTTTATGACAAAGTCATTTTTGTAGAAGTCCAATTGGCAGATACTATCAAAACTATTTATCTTTGGAAAAGTTAAGGTGGTTCTTGCACCACTTACAAGTCACATAGGCAACTATTTTTAAATAGCAACGTGTACGTATGATTTTCAATCTAAAAATCAATGCACACCTACAATAATTATTCCTTATATATTTGTCTCATTAAACCGTCGCTACAAAGCAAAAAATTCCGAATTTGACTAGAGTTGGAGACATATGATTTTATAAAGAAGCACATCTTGGCAACGTCGTAATTTTGAGGTCTCAAAGGTCATTTTGAGACGAAACGAAAAATACAGTGGACACAAAATGTCTTAGAGGGGGGCCAAGCGTCGGAAAACCGCTGTAAAAAAAAATGATAAACCAAAAGTCGACGGTCAGCGAATCGTTAATATCCGGAGAGTCGCCGAGGACTTACACCCAGAGAAATGTATAGTGAAATTCACTATACACATGTTTTCCTGAAAGCACAACAATGTTGTTATGGTTGCTGTAACAATAAATAAATTTTTATTATAGAACTCACTATATTCACCAGTCTATCACATTCATTTTTCTCAGTTTATAATGTCAGGAGTGTAATGCACTACTTTCGCTCAGAAACATTCGAAACGAAACGGTATTAGGATTGGCAAGTATATTTCGTGTACGGTGTCAGATTTGCCATGTAGTGAAAAGTGTGGATAAAATAAATATAGCGTACTATGAATAATGTGATTACGTTAACAAATAAAAGATACTAAAATCCTCTATTTCAAATTCATAGAATTTCTTTTTAGTAAATGCATTCAGACTACTACCGGAAAAGATATAATTTTCTTTACGACCTCCTTTAATGCGCCATATACGTCAGCTCGCGCGTGCGACGTTGCCAAATCGCCGCCCAAGTGTAATTAGATGCCATCTGTTGTCAGATGCCATGACACTCGTGTCTCATCATAAATACGTCCGCAGATTGCCGAAAGTTTATTTATTATTACGGATTATTTCTATACGGAACGGTCAATCCGTCTGGAGTCGCGTCAGTATCTTGAGAAATGTGTAGTGCATCGATTAATGAGTTTTTCATAGACTCATCTAGAATCTATGTAGTCACGTTTTTCGTTGGCGGGCCTATACCTGCCATGTTAATTCACCAAAGTTTAGGTGCATATATCTCCGAAACCGAACGAATAACAAATCCTAAACTTTTCATACATACAGAAGAGACCTCAAACTTTCCACTTATCGGCCTATCTAGATTTTACCGTAGCTCAAGAACCACCTTAAAACTGCTGTTTTTGAGAAAGATTTCATTGAGGGAAAAGTGAAGTTAAATCCGAAGTCAGGAAGCAGCCACTGAATGGACTTTCTTCACGTGCTAACTAGAGTGGTATGCATGCAAGTACCAACAGATTTTCCAGGCCAAAGATAACACTGCATTGATATTTCGAAATATTTTGAGATATTATTCTAGAAAATGAGAGTCTAGAGACTTCGTGAACAGTGGAAAGCTTAGCCAGCAACAAAAGCAGCCAACTCGCGAGCCAGCCACGCGTCTGGTATCCTTGGCACCGATAAACCTCATTCCCGTTCACTGTTTGCCCGAAACACTAGGCTACGCTGTCCGTTCGGATCATCATCACACAGTCGATGATGCGTCGTTTCGTTTCGAAAACGCACTCTGACGTAGTGCCTTGCACGCCATTTTAATGCACCCTGTTCTCCACGCTTAACACACGCATGCATTTACGCTATTACAGCTTTATTTATACTCGTGAGGGAACGAGCACTGGTCGAGCTTTCGCTCATTCCGAAGCTTTTGCTGCCGAAGGTAGAGGAGAAAGCGTTAAGGGCGTAACAAGTTAATGGCTACCGATGAATGTGCGTTGCTCGCGTTAACGGGCATCAGTCGTTAATCGTTCTAATAGCTTCCCAACCCATCGTTCGGCTACTGGCCGCTCTATACACCCATCGGTCCATAAAAGTCGCCATAAATTTTCACGATTTTACGTCAAGGTGTTATGATAGTATATAACTGTACACAAGAACCACTGGACCAGTGCTGCCATCCGAGTGGCCTGCGAATGACCAGATACTCTTTCATTGTTCTCATTCGAACCCGAGTAGAAATTTCATCAGGCATGCCTGCTGTCACACGAGGTCCAGATCAGTTTTAGGTACGATAACCTTATTTGGGGCCGCCGTAAATTCACCTGATCAGGTCCATGTAAGGCCGAGATATGGCATTCTACCTTAAAAATGCCGTCTTTCCACCGGATCGGGCCCATGTCAGGCTTTACATAGGGTAACCTCATATAGATATGCCATACATCGACCTTATCCGTTTCGCATAAGGTCTTCCTACGGCATTTGGACCAAGATTTTGTCCAAATTACCTTTACTTTCCCTGGTCAGATCCGCATACGGTCTTCGTATGGCATAGTTTTTTAAAAATATGCCGTAAATTTACATTATCAGGTTCGTGTAAGGGCTAGATACGGCATTCGTTAAAAACATTTAAAAATTATTGTTATGCAAAATCAATCTTTTCAGCACCTTGTGTGTGCTGGATTTTTTCACATCTTTATCCCATCGAGAAGTATTCAAAATTTTTGCTGAAACTCACGTATTACGGGACTGTACCGCTAGAATTACTTTGAAATCTATCCAGGTACTGACCGTCAAACGCCAGTACCTGGATGGGTGACCGCCCCATCAGGTTTGAATTTTCAATGTTTCGGTCGTAGTCACAATAAATGGATGTACAGTCTTGACGTGTTTTGATTTTAAATATACTTCAAATAGACAATAAATATATAAACTTTCTAAGATGTCAATGGCCGAATGGGCTAAGGCGCAGAACTGTCACCCAGAGGATCAAGGTTCGATTCCCACCAACGGCAAATAAATTTACATGTGTTTTTTTCAGCAATTAATATGTACTGAAAACTAAATAAGCTCGAATATCCAATAGAAAGTGCAAAATAAATCGAATTCGATGAACGCAGATAATTATTTTGTAATTTATTTGCCGTTTTTATAAGTAGGGGCTGAGCAGGGCAGCCTCTATCCGGCCCATATCTGGAAAACTTAATCTGGCCCTGATCATGCGCTGCGTTACTTTCCTGCAAGGCCCGTATAAGGTTGCCAGGTAGGGGCCTTAGATTTAAATCCGGCTACCACGGTAGGGCCTGATATTCCCCGTAGCTGAATTTCTACTCAGGAAATCCTCCTCGTTCTGTAGGAATATCGGTAAAATTTTACTTGAAAGTTTTACGGTAAGGAAAGCGCTCTAATATTTCGCCGGTTTACACTGGAACGGTTTACAAAAAAGGCTTTTTGTACCGCATGCAAAAAAGTGTCCCTACATTGCATAGAAGAAGCCGATTGGAATGAGAGAAATATGTAGGTGATTTTTTTCTCAGATTTTCCTCATGACGCGAAATCTTGATATTCCAATCTAATTCAACTTTTGGTAGGAAAGTATTCGCTATGTGCAACACTCTCACAACCTCAGGAGCTAAGTATTATTGCTGCGAAATTGCAATCATTAGCGACGTCATTTGCGACGGGTAGAACTTCTTGTACGACTTGCACTTATACACTAAAACACTGTCAATGTGTAAGTGCTGCACATAGCGAATATCTTTAGACTAACTTATAACCAATCAAGGACGAATAACATGACTTCGAGTTATAATCGACCAACTGACTTCGTCTTGGTTTTCAACTCCGATCGTTCTACAAATGCTGCCGCGCAACTTACGCAGCGTAACAAGTAAACTCAAACAATCCTTAAGGCGTCGCGGGAGGCGCGAGTATTTTGGCTCGTATGCAGAAGGTGTAAACCTCGAGGCTGTTGTGAATGGATTATACGACGACGACGACGACATCGAAGACGGGGGGCAATTTTCTACCGACAGAATAGTTGGCAGAGTACACTTGGTTTTGTCTCTATCTTCTTCGCTCTGTTGAAAATTCAACGTTCTCGAGGTCTAAACCTCTTGTAGACGGTTGCTTAAAACGATACCTTAAAATGTTCCTACATGGTGTGGTGCCCAATTACAATTCCTTCCCCGATTATTTAGGCCGAAAGTGCGACGGGTAGAACTTCTTGTACGACTTGCACTTATACACTAAAACACTGTCAATGTGTAAGTGCTGCACATAGCGAATATCTTTAGACTAACTTATAACCAATCAAGGACGAATAACATGACTTCGAGTTATAATCGACCAACTGACTTCGTCTTGGTTTTCAACTCCGATCGTTCTACAAATGCTGCCGCGCAACTTACGCAGCGTAACAAGTAAACTCAAACAATCCTTAAGGCGTCGCGGGAGGCGCGAGTATTTTGGCTCGTATGCAGAAGGTGTAAACCTCGAGGCTGTTGTGAATGGATTATACGACGACGACGACGACATCGAAGACGGGGGGCAATTTTCTACCGACAGAATAGTTGGCAGAGTACACTTGGTTTTGTCTCTATCTTCTTCGCTCTGTTGAAAATTCAACGTTCTCGAGGTCTAAACCTCTTGTAGACGGTTGCTTAAAACGATACCTTAAAATGTTCCTACATGGTGTGGTGCCCAATTACAATTCCTTCCCCGATTATTTAGGCCGAAAGTGCTTTGTTCGCTAAGCTATACAAGAATTTGTTTGTTTTTTATTCCCCATAGAGGAAGCTTTGTTTTCGTGAAATTTTTTTTTCGCGATATTAATGTCAGGACACTCAGAATGGTCCAAAATATCGAGAAAAGTGGTTTAGAAAAAATATCTGTATACGTTGTGTGTGTGTGTGGATGTATGTGCAGATTTCCTTGTAAGCACGATAACTGTCGTAATTATAGATGGATCTTCGTCAAATTTGGCACGCAAGTGGGCAGTCATACACCAACGTTTGACATTGTAGTTGACGCAAATCGGCTGGAAAATCCAAATTTTACAACATTTTGAAAATTTTGAGAATATCGTTTTCACGCTATAACTTTCGCAAATTGAGAAATATCGGGCTGAAATATTGTACGTAAATGGGCTACCATCAAACCATGATGTATACCATACTTGGCAAGAATCAATAGGGTGATTCGAATTTTATTGCAACTTTAATTTTTTTTTAATGTCTGCAAGGACTTGAACTCCTGTAAGTTCTGAGATATCCGACTGCAATTTTCGACATGATTTCGCGATTACTGATTATTAATGATGAATTTAGTCAGAGGAACTATCGATAAGTCGGTAAATTTCGATTTTGGTGAATAAAAAAGATAAAATTACCGACACGAACAAAAAAAAATGTTCACAGATGTATCTTAAAATTTGTTCACATATGAACTATCATCGAAAAACTTTTGAGTACAAATTTGACGCAGATCGGTCCGGCCGTTCAAATTTTATGAAATTTTGAATTTAAAAAAATCTCATTCTCGCGCTGGCTCGTGCAAATTATGAGATACCGGGTTCTAATTTGGGCCACATATGGACTACCATGGTACAAGGTTTTAATATAAATTTGAGAAAAATTGGTTACATGGTTAAAATTCTTCGACACTTTGAATTTTTAGAAAAATGTCGAGAGTATAAACAAGCCTGCAAAGTAGAATTTTGCAAATTACTTCCTCATTATTTTTCGCTTTTTACAAAGCTTCGTTTATGAGAAAGCCAAAATCGATTAACATACTTCCACATAGAGGTAGCTTTGTAAAAAGCGAAAAATAATGAGAAAGCAATTTGCAAATTTCTACTTTTTTAAAATTTAAATAGATGAATTTGGCCAACAGTGTATCGCATCGAAACTCTATCTAATTTTTTATGCGATGCACCGCTGCCGAAGTACGTCTTAAAATAATGAGGAAGCGATGTGCAAGGTTCTACTTTACATAATTTTGTTTGTTTGTTCAGAATCATGGTAAAAAGGCTTGTAACCGTTATTTTCTGTAATAAAATATGCGACTTGACTACGATAATGAAGGCCACAATTCGATATTTTGAAGAAAAAAAATTTAGCTTGGATATTCCGACCGAAAATCGGATCTGTAAGTTCTGAAATCAGAAACGAAAAAAAGTAACTTTTTTAAATGATGGTAAAAAGGCTTGTAACCGGTATTTTCTGAGGTAGATATTTTCTGAAAATTCGATACCTTAAAAAAAACCAAAGCAACCTCAGTTGCAACGAAACGCGTGTGCAAATTTTCAGCTTAACAGCTTGAAATTTGCGCCAGCAGCTGCAAGTAAAAATCGTAAAAATCATTTACAAAAAAAAAATATATATATTTATATTCTTAACTTTTCAACCCCTCTGCCGATTTGAGACATATTCAATACAAAACAGCTTTAGTAACTCAACTTGTAGTAGAAAAACTATGACGCATAGTTATATTTTGGATGTCTGTAATCTGGCAAAATCCTACATATAGACACGGTCAAATGTTACGTGATTCCGGAAATGCGATTATCGTTCGCTTGTCTTCTCTGTCGCTTTGAATCATTCCGTCGTCGAGCACGAGCGAGAGATCCTTGGTTGAGATCGTTACCTCCTGATTATTCGGTTAATTGCCGTTTCTCGTGGATGTGAGATTATCGTCTGCGATAGGTGCCCCAGGGTGTCCATTTTGTTGCGTATACTCACGCGGATTGCCAGCCTCGAGCCAAGGACGAATTTGATATTAGTAGAACAGTATGAGCCCACGTAATTTACACTGAAGGCCCCTCCTTCCCCTTGCTCCGAGCTTGGAGCGTTAGGTTTATTAGGCATCGAGTTATGGAGAATTTGACTGTACATGAACCAGTTTGGGACGATGCTACACATCTTTAAAAACTGTAATCGGCACTTAAAACTTTAATCTAATCTGCCCAAGGTCGATTCATGTTTAATAAGATAGAAATTTTAATTCCACTGCAAAGTGTAATGACAATTCAAAAAAGTGAAGCTTTTTTTCTAATAATTTAAAACCTAATAAAATTTGAAAAGGTATTTACTTTTATGCAAACACGTAGACATTCAAACGCACATTTGTATTTTTTTCTAAACCACTTTCTCTCGATAGTTCAAACCATTCGAGTATCCTGACTTGAAAAAGTTGAAAAACAATTTTTTTTTCATGAAAACAAGGCTTTCTCTATGACGAAGCAAAAATATCGTGCAGATTGAGATTTGTCTGAAGTAAATTTACCAAATATGGTACAGAGAATTATAGAAGGCAAAAAGGTTTTTTATGATTTCGGAACTGTACGTAGAAAGTTTGTACAAAGATTCAACCGACTTGAGGCTGATGAGATGAGAGTTTGTTGCTGATGTAATGACGCGACAAGGATAATCTTTTTCATAAAAAACGGGAATACGATGCGGTAACGGAATAATGAGATGCTTTTGTAGAATCTCTTCTGCTACGGATGAAACATCCTAAAGCGACATAGTGATTATTGTTGGCCTGGGTTCAAAGCTTGATGTAGTTATCGATGTGGCGCTTCTTGCTTAAGGGGACAGATTAATGGCACAGAACATTTGTCTGATCTCATTGCGAACGGAAATTCTCCTGAACTCCTTTGAAGTATTATTTTTCCCAAGATATGTCGTTAACTTAATACACAAAGCTTATCGAAGCTGCTGTTTGATCTAAAGATCAAACCAAAGTTTCTTGTGTCCCTTTTTAACGAGACACGCATCGACAGCACATGATGACATGCCAATTCAACGAATTAGACAACTGAAGATTGACAGTCGAAAATGTGCCAACTATAATAACTAGACTACAGACGCTTTCATGTTTAATTTAAATATATTATGATATTTTTTATCAACTATTTTCTATACATTTAGGTGCAAAAATATGTCAATTGTCATTTTTCACTATTTTAATTCAGAAATGTGTTCGTCAGTTCGGATTTTTTTATGTTCGGTAAATGACTTGGATAATAAGAGGTTAATTCATTTATGGTTCTACAAAAATAGTTGCATAAAGTATTAATTAATATATATGCCAGAAATAATCCAACTTGAAAAACTGTAAAATTATACGTCTAATTCGAAAGCTATCGTCATGTATAAATAGACTTATAAACGATATTTTCTGTGGTAGAATATGCGACTTGAGAACGATAGTGAAGGACAAAATTCGATATCTTAAAGAAAATAAAATTTAGGTTGGATTTTCCGACCGGATGTCGGATCTGTGAATTCTGGAATCAGAAACGGAAAAGTCACTTTTTTTAAATCATCGTAAAAATGCTGGTAACCGGTGTTTTTGACACTTTCAACTTTCATGTTTAATTTAAATATATTACAAGATTTTTATCAACTATTTTCTATGCATTTCAGTGCAAAAATATGTCAATTGCCATTTTTTACTATTTTCGCTATTTTGATTCAGATTTTGATTAGTTCGGATTTTTCGTTTCCGGTAAAGGACTTGGTTGATAAGAGGTTAATTTACTAATGGTTCTACAAAAATAGTCGCATAAACTGATTAATATATGCCGGAAATGACCCGATTTGAAAAACGGTAGAAATTATACGTCTACACTCAGAGAAATCGTAGTAGTACAGTCAACTATAAAGTGACAACTATTAATTTTTAGTCCATGCAACTATTTTCATAGTTACGGTAACTATGAAAATAGTTATGGTATCTATTCGATTGTATTGGCAATTATTTAAAAATTGGTCATACGAATTAAAAAAAGGATGCAAAGTAGAACCTTGCACATTGCTTCCTCATTATTTTTCGCTTTTTACAAAGCTTCCTCTCTGAGGAAGCAAAAAAGTATGTTATTCAATTTTGGCTTTCTCATTTTTAAATTAGATAAATAAACATGTTGTTAATTCGCTTTTTCTATTTCGTTATTCCATTATTTCGTTATTATTAGAGCGTTTTCAAAAGTAAATGTGATAACGTATATTATTAAAAATAATTCAACATTCCATAAAATCACAAATTTCATACCGTTTGTCACTAAATTATATATATATAATGGCTGAATATTGTTTCATTTATATACAAAATTTGAGCTCGCTATCTCAAGTTTTGCAAAAGTTACAATAGAGCGATAATGTCAATTTTTTAAAAAATTCAAAATTCCATAAAATCTGAACCACTTTACCGATTCGAGCCAAATTCAATACCAAACAGCATTGAGTGCACCTACTCTTATAACCAACTATTTAGCAAAATAGACTAAATTTTACGAAAGTTAGAGCGACCACGTCCTTTTTTCAAAAAATTCAAAACGGCATAAAATCGAAATTTTCGCACAGATTTTGTCGAAAATTGCTACAGTTGAAGAGGGTCTGCTGCTACACTAGCGTGCCAAATTTGAGCACGATATACAAAACCGTTCTTGAGTTATCGGCGTTCGAATTTTCGGAGTTGTATACATATACACACACACACATACACACACATACATACATACATACGGAAATTTTTTCTAGATCACTTTTCTGGACGTTTTGGACAATTCTAAGGGTCCTGACATAAAAATCTCAAAAAAAAAATTTTCATGAAAACAAAGCTTCCTCTATGAGGAAGCAAAATGAATAGTTATCACTTTATAGTTACTAATACCATAATTTTCCCTCAGTGTAATTCGAAAGCTATCGTCATGTGTCAACTCCGATCGATAAACCTACAATTTAAATTACTAAATAATTAAGTCGCTTTAGTATCGAAAGCTATGACTTTATTTTAGTGTGTTGATCTAACGTAATATCGCAGTAATTGACAATAGGCTTTCGCCCGAGACTCTCATCTTTCAGGCCAAGGTCTTCAGGAAGTTACAGAATACTTGAGAGACTCGAAGTTTCGTCGTGTTTCACGTGTGCACGCGAACCGCTAAAGTCCACCTCGGAGGCTCTTACATCTTGAGGTGCGAGACGCGATAACGAGGTAACGAAAATTGTTTAATAATGTACGTACATAACACCGAGGTGAAATTGCAATTTACACACAAGAATATATAGCATACAACGAAATTCATGTACCGTTAAATACACGCTTATCTAGAGAGTCTTCGGATACACTTAAAAATGGTGTATAATCGAGGGATTAAAAAAGTGCCATATCTTTTATCAGTTTCGATTGATTTCACTTAAAAGACACTTTGAAAAAAAAAACTACTGGCAATTAAATGTACAAGCGCAGACATTTTTTATGCATAAACTAGTATAATTATTAATTTAATGTGCAAGTGTAATGTAAAATTAATATATTGTACAATAACTTCAATAATAAATAATTTTCATTAATTTTACTGTAAAAATATGTAAATTTTTTATCACATTTAATTGTTCACATTGCGATCAATTAATCGCAAATAAAAAAATAAACAAACTCGTAAAATCGTAAATACTGGTAAATACATCCAGAAAGTCCTGAAATACACTTGAGAATGGTGTATAATCGAGGGGTTAAAAGAAGTGCCTTATTTTTTGTCAATTTGCATATCGAGATTAAAATGATTTCACTTAAAAGACACTGTAAAAAAATTTACTGGAAAATTAATGTACAAGTGCAGGAATTTTTTATACATAAACTAGTATAATTAATTTAATATGCAAGTGCGATGTAAGATTAATATATGGTATAATAACTTCAGTAATAAACAATTATCATTAATTTTACTGTAAAAATACGTTAATATTGTATCACAATTAATTATTTACACTGCAATCAATGAATGGTGAATAAAAAAAAAGAAGAAGAAAGTGAATACGAAATAGAGACGTTGAAGGATATTTACACCGACAGTCACGTTGAAACTGCAGCGTAACAACCGTTAATTCATTGCCGAAGGACAATCACGAGAGCCTCATCAGGCTATTGCGAAGCGATAAAAATAGAGATAGGGATTTCCTTGATGGTGTTGGGGCTGATTTATCTACACAAGGATCGGGATTCTGCGGTTTTTATTGCACAACAGCAATACGAAAACTTCTCACACTCGGTTATATATCCGACCATACTGGTCAGCGATATATGGTCAACCAGTATTTTATACCTGTTTGCAGAACAGGTGTTGAAAGAGCAAATGACTCCTCAATGATTAACTATATATGCATTGCCTTGCAGTAAGAAACCGCCAAGAGAAAGGGAAAGAATGTTCCGCTAAGTTCTTCATCTGCCTTTTCATTCAACTCCGATGATTTTATAATAATTTAAAGTCTTTAGCGGCCGAAGTAATGAATACGTTACATTGAGAGAATATCTATTTTTAACGACATCTTTCAATTTCAATCCAATAATTCTGAAAAAAATTAACATACACTAGAAATCTGTTAGGCATTAATTTTACATTTTTATTTTATGAAAATAAAAAATTAGTTTATATTTTTTCTGCGATCCAGACATAAAGCAAAAAATTACATGAATACTTTTATGTAAGTTTTAAAATATAAAGTAAAAAATATTTTCTGTATATTGAAATGTCGATTGAAATTCGGCAGTTTTGCGTAAATGCAGATTCCACAAAGAAATTGAACAATTTCATATTTTTATACGTATTCAGTTCCTTTTTCGAATTTTTTTTATAACTTTCTTGTGTGCAGATTCTGATCTTCTTGATTTTTTAAATATAAATTAAAAAATATTTTCTGTATACTAAAATGTTGATTGAAATTCGACAGTTTTGCATAAATGCAGATTCTACAAAGAAATTAAAAAAATTTCATATTTTTACATGTATTAAGTTCCTTTTTTTCGAAATTTTTCGAAATTTTTATTTGTCCAATCGCATAAGTAAACAGTTTGAATATCCGTGACTGATCCGTGCTGACAATACCAAATATAAAACGTTCACGTTTATAAAATCACTCCAACGAATGGAAAAAAAAATAATTTATATTTTTTCTGCGATTCAGATATAAAGCAAAAAATTACATGAATACTTTTATGTAAGTTTTAAAATATAAAGTAAAAAATATTTTCTGTATACTGAAATGTCGATTGAAATTCGACAGTTTTGCGTAAATGCAGATTCCACAAAGAAATTTAACAATTTCATATTTTTATACGTATTCAGTTCCTTTTTCGAATTTTTTTTATAACTTTCTTGTGTGCAGATTCTGATCTTCTTGATTTTTTAAATATAAATTAAAAAATATTTTCTGTATACTAAAATGTTGATTGAAATTCGACAGTTTTGCATAAATGCAGATTCTTCAAAGAAATTTAAAAAATTTCATATTTTTACATGTATTAAGTTCCTTTTTTTCGAAATTTTTCGAAACTTTTATTTATCCAATCGCATAAGTAAACAGTTTGAATATCCGTGACTGATCCGTGCTGACAATACCGAATATAAAACGTTCACGTTTATAAAATCACTCCAACGAACGATAAAAAAATCAGGCAATCCCTCGTGCAGAGAACAATTGAAATTCAACAAAAGCCGGGATAAAGTGATGACCCATCAAGTAGCAGCTGTTATGATATTTTGATAAACGATATGACGAGATATACATGTACGGATACGTGAGCGCGTCAGTATTTTTCGAGCGTGTCCAATTTTCGCGTTGGAATACTCTGACAGGCGGGAGAGAAGCGGGAGGTTCACCAGAGGGTCCATCAACGAAGATTAAGTTTGTGCATCCATGTTGTGCATAGAAGTGTCCGGGGTAACATGGTTCAGTATTTAATAGGGACTGGAGCGTTTAGTGCATGTAATAAAGAAGTAATCTAAAGATCAAACGTAGGGAGTTTGTTCAAGGTGATATTATACATTGCAAATATAATATTTAATGAGGGAAAATTATGGTAATTTCTAAAAATAAAATAAAAATCATCAAGACTTACATATTAAAAAAATGATACACTTAATTTTGAGTAATGAACACCTCACATAGCACCGAAATATTTTTGAAACATTCTCAAAACATTTCTTTGCAATATTGCGAAAGTATTGTGAAAGATGTTTAAAACATTTCAAAAATATTGTAGGAATCTTGCAATGTCCGCTCAAAACGTTGCAAATATAATATTTCAATAATATTACAGAGCAATATTGTGTTAATATTACATTTTCCGCCCAAGGCTAATTCGTAAGAAACCTTTTTATTGAAAAGAAAAAAATCCCGTCCAGGATTCGAACTCACAACCTCACCTACGTAGCACATCCACGTCGAATTAACGATGAGTAATTTTAAAAAGCGATCCTGCTTAAAAAATATATAACAATATTAGAGTTTCATTAACTAATTTTGTTCCAGGGGGGAATGGGGTTGAAAGAAACGTAGATTCTCGCTTCAAAGATTTACATCTACCTACCTATTAAACCTATTTAACGATCTAATTTCTATCACGCTAACCACTAGACTATCGACTACTTGTAGAAACGTTATACTTTTATGGCCCATGTGTTCTGTCGACGAAGACTAATGAATTAAAAAATAAAGATAGAGCAACCTTTCAGAAGATTTCTGGTGCATAACAATCTTGCAAAAAAAAATCGTTTCATACCATGCCGCGTTTTTCAGTAAATCCTAATGAGGGTTCCAATTTCTTTCAGATTTTTTCCCCATTTCCAAATAATCATATGACGACTTCCCGATTGAATTTCAGTTTTTTCAAATCGAATGATACTCAAGAGAACGAGGTGAATTTCTTTTTATCACGAAACACAAACTATTTCAAATTCAACTTTTTAAAACTAGTTTAGAAATTTCCATTTAAAATGTATTCGAATGTTGCAAAAAGATCCATTGTAATATTTGCCAAATCTAATCTGGAACCTTTTATACGAAACCTTGTGAAATATTGTTGAAGAAATGGGATGGTTTGTTTCACAGGTAATGTTCAGAAATATTAAAAAAATAATTGGCAATTGTTTTACCTTCAACAATATTTCTGAACTTTAAGTTGACAATATTGCAATTAAATATTTGTGAATATTCGATTGGAAGCTTATGGAAATATTCCTGTGTAATGAAATATTCGAAATATTCCTGCAATATTTAGGCAATATTATGGGCTATATGGGACCAGAGTATACTGAAGTAACATATGCATAAACACTTAATGCATTGTACATTAAATTTCTATGCATATACGTTTCAGATGATTATCACGACTTTTTTTCGTGTTAATCAAAATACTCTGCTTATCATGAACAGAAAATGAATTTATGTTTGCCATTAATTAAATATAATATTGAATATAATATTTAGTTTAATCGATTCTGATACAGCTTGCCCACATTATTATTTTTTTGAAAAAATATATTTTTGAAATAAATGTTTTTTTACAAGAGGAAGTTTACTTACTGAAGCGTGGTAAGCCTGGTAACTATAAAGCGACTGTAATATACATATCTTGTAATAATTGATATACATATGACGGATTCCAGCTGAATTTTTCATGATCTGACCCTGAACCGTTTCAATAATTTTAACATTTTTTTATTAAATAGTATTTTGGAAAAGAAAAGATACGTATTTTTGGTGGCTCTTTTTTGCAAAAAGGGTTACCAAAATTTGTATATACTTACAGAAAAATTCGGTTTAAAATTACGAAATTTTTGAGACCCTATTCAGAATGGGCCGGTTTTTGTTATATGAAGTTCTATGTAATTGAAGTTTTTTTAATATACTGAATTCTTCCGTAAAACTTCAATTAGGTAGAACTTCTGATAGAAAAATCGGCCCATTCTTCATGTGCTCCCATAAATTTCGTAATTTTAAAGAGAATTTTTCTTTTCAAAACGCTATATTGTTTTTTTAAAGTCATATAACAGAATTTTAGCAAAAATTAAATAAAATGTTTCGTATGCATTATGTAGCTTTTTGCAAACTGGACAAATTCCATTTGGACATTTTTTTATAGAACTGTTAATTTCTAAGATATTAACGATTAAAAATATATAAATTCCGAAGGTTTTTACTATTTTTGCTGTACAACTATAGATTTGCAATAGTTTCATAATTCTCCCCTTCAGCTGTTCCATAACACCCCATTCTACTCTGATACTCCCGCCTATACCTATAGTTAACACAGTTAATGAAGTATAACCATATAATACGAAATATCGGTGCGGAAGAGTGAAAACTAAAATAAAATTTTTCATAGCTCTTTGCAAACTGAACAAATTTCGTTTTAGATATTTTTCGCTAGAACGCTTAATTACCAAAATATTAACGATTAAAAATATATAAATGTCAAAAATGTTTTACTATTTTTACTGTACAACTATAGAATTGCAATAGTTTCATAATTTTCCCCCTCAGCTGTTCCATAACACCCCAGTTTACTCTGATACTCCCGCCTATACCTATAGTTAATATAGTTAGTGAAGTATGACTATATAATACGAAATATAGGTGCGGAAGAGTGTCCCCGCCTCGTTGATGAGTTTGATGTGCATAGGTGCGGTACAACCCAGAACCCATTGACGCGATGTTCGGCAGTGCTTTCCACCGGGCGCATGTTGGCTCCGCTGTTCATCGGCGTTAGTGATGACGGTGACGCGGCTCCCAAGCAGAGAGTAACACACGCGCGTTCGCGGCATGGTATTCACCCGCGTACCACCGACGCGGGGAATTGGTTACGATAACCCAATTAGTGAGCACCGACGCGATGTACACGAGCGCCACTACGAATCCCGTTGCCTCATCGCTAGTGAAATTATACACCGCAACCGTAGCGCCGCTGCCACTGAAGCGGAGGACATCATATACCATCAACAACGTAAACCTAACCTCCTCTCGTCGCTCGATGTCGCAGTTATCTTAAACAAAAGCCTTTGGAAATACATAAACCGAGACTTTCAAGGCTCTCTTTCTCTCAAGTTTTTAACGCTCGCCCTTCGGTCCGCCCTTCGTCTCATGAATGAAAGGCATCGGAAATCGTCGTCACTCTTCTGCGGCTGCTGTTCTTCCTACACTCGACGTTCTCGTTTCTCGAAATGCTGTTTCAAGACTCGAATCGTCGCTGAACGGGAACGAGGACGATGGAAAAAGAAGGCCGATGGGGGGGGGGGGGGGGGGGTAGAAAGACAGGATGATGCTGGCGAAAAAATCCATAGAACGTCGTTGAAGCCCTCGGCATCATCCTACTCGTCCTCAATATGGTTCGTTTGCTGGAAAGGTACTCGTACTGTATACTTGCATATAGAGGGAGAGACCTATCCACTCAACGATTATACTATATTCGCGTACAGCTGTATACATATAACATGCTACTGCATTCGATACCAGCGACCCGAGAACGACCGATGAAATGGGAAATATGTAGAATCGAACGACGAAGTTTTGCCTTAAAATAATAAAAAAAGGAAAGAAGGGAACGAGAAGAAAGGATAAGCACTCAAAATAATTATTTAAAGGTGGTATATTGAAAGGATTATTTTTTAGTGTAGCTATCATTTTACACTTCTCATTCTAAGGTCAATGTTGTCATTAATTTAAACTTTATGTTTTTTGTTTACTCCCAACTACCCGCAGGGCAAAATACGGGAGTGTTTCACTGATATGGCGCGAATATGCACATTTCTATTAGTACAATGTTCTCTAAAACGGTTAAATATGTCTTAGCAGAATTTGGTACACAAGTTCTCTATACCGGTTCATGTCTTTTTTTTATAGATTGTATGTATTAGGTGCGATTTTCGAAAGATATAAGCGTTTAAACAAAGAACCTGTTTGCCTGTTTGAATATATCGAGATGCCACAAGATGGCCGCCATTGTTGCGTATTTTGTCACTCACTTCACAGCGCTCATGGTCAAGTATTAGAATTACTTTAAAAACGATGAAATAACAATAATTTTATAAAAATGAAAAAATTTCCGACTGGCAAAATGAATGCAATTAATAAACAAATTGGATAAATGAAAAACAGTTGAATAAGAATCATGCACATATCATAGTCGGGAGATTACCATACTCTTGACGAATTAATTTTCCGATAATATGCGAGTGATTCTTATTCAACCATTTTTCATTTGGTTATTCATTAAACTCACTATTTCAATCGGATATTTTTTAATTTTTATAAAATTTCTTTTTTTAAGTACACCCTACCGTGTTGCTAATTAAACGAACGATTGTTTTTTTTTTGTAGAAGCGAAAATGAATAGTTCCGTTATGATAACATTTCGACGATTCACATCACGTTTTAGATCCCGCTTCTTAATACTAATATCCACTGTACAGGAAGGCCTCAGGGATTCACCGTGCACAGATCCTCCGAGAGGGTGTTGAAAAGAGGCAACTAGCCGAGAGGGAAACGATTGTGAAGAGAATCCCGAGTGCAGCACATGCGAGACTCTCCCATGGGCATTACTGTGTACCGTGGCAGTTTTTTTTCTTCTTCTATAGTCCTACCTCGCTTTTATTTATAGAAAAGAAGAAAACGAAGGGAAGCAAACAAAAAAATCTCTAAATGAAACACCCTTGAGACTGCGGCCTGTACCGGACTTAATAATGTTCACTAATTTTCAAGCATTGCCGGTGAAAGCTGGATATCCATCGCGATCCGTCCATATACTTCAGATATTTTCAACATTTTTCCGATTTTTCGATAAATATATTGAATATATAAATCCTTTCGAAAAATGTTTATCTAAAAAATGATGTAGGTTTTAGCTTATGGAGACAAATATATATGATAATTATCAAAGATTTATTCTAAAAAATATTGTTTCTATTGGGAAAAAAAAATCCTGTTGTAAAAACATTCTCAAATAATGATCAGTTGTGATGAATATACTTCCGGTATCTATTCATCGATTTAAGACTGCGTTGAAATTACCGAGGTCCATGAGTTTGAATAGTGATTTCAAGATTGTTTAATAAAATCACACGTTCACCTATTTTGGGAAGAAGTAAATAGCCAAACTCAAGCCAGTGAAGATTTAATGAATCCAACGACGTTTCGATTATTACTTGGCATCGAGACGTTATCGCACCTCTTGGTCTTCTGCACAACTGGAAATAGTTTCTGAATTCCTGGTTTACCGGTTCTCTTTTAAAAGAATACAGAGTGCAAAAACAAAACAAAAAGCATTGTAGGTGGCTTTTTCCACCTAGCATGAAATTCTTAATTTAATTCGTCAACCAGCGCACATTTAGGAATACAAAACCATTAGCCAAGCAACTGAAATGTCCTTTATCAAGAGTCGCGGTAGCGACTCGATAATTTTATCCTAAAATTCATGAAAGACTTTTGCTATTTTCAAACTGTATTTCCTCCGTCACATTTAAGATAATTAGTTAAACAATTAGAGCAACCGTCAACGCCAAATTAACTGCCGACAGACTGAACGATCCTAATTCACCGGGATAAATGTAAAGTGTAAAAGTACCGAGCAGCCGAATACTCCCTGTCCCTAAATTTTAACTAAATCTCGTAAGTGTTCGACGATAATGACCCTCGAGGGTAGGAATCTCCCTCCCAACGAACCCAGGTGAACATTTTTACATAAAAGCTTCGGGAGTTTTTTGTTTCCCTCTTAAATCCAAAAGATCTCTGGGAGTCTGGGGTAACAAAAAGAAGAAAAAAAAGGCAAAAGGGCTCGGTAAAGGGAGGAGACGTAGCATCAGACATTGGAGGGTTGGTGAACCGAGGAATCCACCGCTGAGGGTGAACCGTCTGCGTGCTTCAGCCCGGGGGGTTGATGATGGCGAAGGTAGGAATCCACTGGGCGAAAGTCCGGACGACAGAATGATTTATTAACATTACAGAGGCAACCACCCCGTTGGTAGATCTCGTGCTTGGCTGCTTCGTTCACGATCATATCGAGAGCTATCTCCAGGCAACTTCACCTCACCCCCTGCCACCTGCGGGGGAGGAGGGGAAAGTCCGGGGGGTGATAGTGCGTTTCTCTATGCATCGCTTTGTCTGCTTTCGCTCGTCCTCGAAAAGGGTCTGTGTATGGGCGATGGCAGGAATGGAAATCGCGTGTTTGGCTCTGCGGGGAAGAACCGACAAACGGTCTGACGGATTCTGGGTTACGTAACGCACCTGCAACGTTGCGAAGTATGGGCCATCCATTCCCGTGGTTCACCTTAACTCCCTTCCCCTTTCTCATCCCTCCCATACTTCACCCTACATCCGACGTTACAAGTATAAACCCAGCATGTAGGTTGGGAACGTGTACGACATGCCAGCCGCGTCGTACCTCAACACGTCCCGCAGGGGAATCGATCCTGAGCCAACGCTCACTGTAATCTGGCCGCGAGAACTTGAATATTAACGAGCTACCTGGATTAATTAACTAGTACAGAGTTCGTAGGTAGTATTCATAGATGAAGGACACGACGGTATTATCAATTGATTAAGGTGGAAAAAAATAATGCCAGGTGCGTTGTATGTAAAACTATTGAAAATTTAGCATAATGAACGCAGCCGGAAACATAATTTCTACCATAATTCCACGCTCAGAAAAAGGCTTGGTCAGAACTACCAAAAACTTGGTTAAAAACTTGGTTGGCACAACCAAGTTAGCCCTGGCGGACCAAGTTGACCTGTATTTAAGGTTAATTTCAGGTCTTACGACCCACATTGGTAAAACATCGGTCAAATTTAAGTAAATTATATATCAGAATTTATATTCGGTCGACTTTCAGCAACTTAACCGATCGCCGACTAAATTGGACGGACTTTTAGTATATTAAATGATTGTCGACTATATCGGACGGATTGCAACCGGTTCACTTGGTAAGTCGACTGAGATTAAATTCAAAGGGTCAACCCTACCAACTACAGTCAGATTTTCGGTCGACTTTTTACACAAAATGACCACCGATTTTCGGTCTACTTTCGGTCAGACAGGTCGAATTATTTTAGATTTGATAATATTTATAATTTTGTCCTTTCGAACTTATTGGCCAAAACTGAACGAAAAGTGGCCCAAAACGATGCATCTACCATGTTCACTTTAAATTTGATCCCCATTTATCGAGTTGTTTGGCCAAAATAAGATTTCAAAGTTTTTAAAGTAATGGAGGAAGTGACTCTTCTTCTTAATATCAGCCAAGGTACATTTTTGTATTTCTTTTCAAACTGTGACTGTGTATGTGTTTATGTATTGAGAAGACCCGACTACTCAAATCTCCCTTTACAACAGGAAAGAGCTCCTTAATCCATCTTGGTGGAAAGCTTTAGGCAACCAGGAGAGAATTAGTAGGTTTCGCCAAATTCACAAACAAATCAAAACAAAAACTCAAAGCTCCAATTCCGGAGCCAAATTACTTAAAGAATGAAGAACGACCCTCCTGCCTTGGAACTAATTATACAAAAACTGACACGCAGTTTCCACTATGCCAAGTCATTCGCAGTAGAAACTCGCTGACACTAATTATAAGAGATTTAACAACACGAGCGAAGATGTCAGTGTCCCTCGAATACCGGAAGGAAAAAAACTGAGGATGACGAAGGATTCAAGGGAATGAGGGTGTAAATATATATTCAAGCATGGGAAGTGACCATCCTCATCCGGGCACATGATTCGCTATTTGTTTTTCTTTTTTGCTGCGGAAACGAACAACCCTCGAGCTTTTGCCGCACCCTCCGAAGGGCTATAACTAGGAAAATACACAGTTATATCTGCCCGCTAAGATCGAAGAAAATTTGTATGTATCATTCGAGGCATATTTGAATCAACTATACCACAGCAACACGACATTGGTTCAAAATGACCTACAACTGAATTTATTTAAAAAAATACTTCTTAAATTTAATCGTATATGCTCTCAACATTGTGGAGACAACAAGGTTGATTGAACCGCACATTTGGTTGGGTTTCAAAAAAATCGCTGTTCCAACTAATCGATAGAATCGGACAGAATAGCAACTAGATTTGAAATGATCCAATTATTTAATTATTCAACATGACCAAATAATACGAATACTTTGCTTAAACCGTTTAGTTAGTATTGATCCGTGGTTACGAGATGTTTGATACATTGAAAATGAAATATAATTATGTCAACCAAACGATCCAACGTGACAGAAGTTTACATTGTTTCTATCAACCTAAAGTATAGTAAACACTGGATATCGCAGCACCAATGTGTTTTCCTCGGGAACAGTGGCGCTCTAGCGGCAGAAGACGATCGCCAGTTTTTTTTTTCTGCGCGAATGTCGAGACGAACAAAACGTTTCCGTGCGTGATTCAAGTAAACCTTTTTTTTGTTTTATATTAAATTTATTGTTTTTCCCAATAAATTACGATGTAGTCTCTTCAAGGTTGCGTACGCTCAATTCAGCAAAGAATTTGGTTACGAATCACATATTGAGTAAACTCAATCAATTAATGCGATCAAAAAAATTAAATATTTTGTTGATAGCATTGTCTAATCGGATGGGTCAAAGATATATTGAGTCGTAATAATGAAATCCAGTCTTTACACCGAGAGAATAAGTTTCATTGATTCACGGAAATCTTTGCCAGTGAAATGAAATACTTGAGTTTCAATGGGGTAGACGTACCATTTGTGGCCACTGCACCACTAGTGGCCACACAAAAAATGTATATATTAATACATCATTACTTCAATCTATTCAAATTACTTAATAAGATTATTCTACATGAATCAAAGCAACTACTTCTTTGAAAATGCAATGCTTAAAATACCCAAATGTTTAATACACTATATTCAAAGTCGTTTGCACCATTTGTGGCCATCACCGTCATTTACATGCAATAGGTATGGCCACAAATGGATCAAGTTGATACGGTACTAAGATTGCCACAAACGGTGCTTCTACCCTACTATCTTTTCTTTGAATGATTTCAAACTCAATGAAAAGTAGTGACATTAAATCAAAGAAATATTTCTTTAAACCAATGAACCTTTTTCACTGATTTCAAAGAAATTGTCTCTGATTCAATGAAACCTTCTTCTTTAACTTCCATGAAATGTGTATTTAAGCCAAGTATGTTCTTTTCATTGACTTCACTTAAGAGGCAGTGGCAGTTCCCCCGCCACAACACAAAATTTCGAAACCTATGTTTTCACGAAAAAAAAAAAGTAGTTCTGGCTACCAATTCCAGCATATGCTGTGCCGCGTGTTAGTTACTGAAACTAAATCGGAATCGTAGTCGCAACCTTTTTGGATTGGTAGCAAAAATAGTACGTATAACCAACAACTTGGATCCTGCAACTATCACTGCTGCTATCCAATCCAAATGATTCGTTACGCCAACCAACTGGTGAGTTGAGATTATGATCTCAGCTGGTCATTGCTACTATCGATACTCTACCAACGAAATTATAGTTTCTTCAACCGAACGAGTAGTTGGCGCTATGCTAACCTTTTCGATTGGTTGTTGGGACCGATAAATCAGTTTTTACAACTTCTTTTTTCTTTCTGTGTTTCTCAAGTACTCAAATTTTGAATGAATGCCCCATGTAGAAATCAGTCTGGGCGTCCCAGTTTGAGACTCGATCCTGGTCGGGATTGACCTGGGTTTCCTTAAGTGGGTTATCCAACTTGGAATCCGAATAGATCCCGAATGGATTTCCACTTCCTCACTGAATGACAGTTTATCATGGATCAGGATTTGACAGGTAATGGATTCCAGATCGCGCATCAGTTCTAAACGGCGAGCAGTATTACCGTGCATCGGGATTTGTTAGGGGTGACCTCTAAGATGGACCCAACTTGGATTCTGAATAGATCCCGGATCGTCTTCTCGTTAATAAACGATTTGCACGGAACTAATTTTACTGTACATTTTACGCGGTAAAATGTTGTACAATACGCATTCGAAAATTTGTCCTTGTCTCGTGTGATTGCAACACTCGTCATAAAAAGTTTTACCGTGCTTATATCGTAATGTACTATTATTCTGCGAATTCGGCGGAAAAAATGAAAGAGAAGGGATCATTATGGAAATTGAAGGTATAGGAGTTCATATATTTCAACATCCTCCACAACTGAGATGGTCGTCGTCCAATACAAAAGCAGTGATCTTTTGTTGAAGCGGTTCTTATCGCAGATTTTATTACAGTTTTTGTTATTATTGGAATTTGGAATAAAGTTACAGATTCTTACGTAATTTATGCATTCATTTATTCAAATTAATTCTAACGAGCCCCATGCAGAACTTTCGACAGGGATCCAGCTGGAATCAGCTTGGTGTTCCCATCTTTCGACAAGGATCCAGGTGGATCCAGCCTAGTATGCCCATCTAACGGTTGGAATCAAGTCAGGCATCGCGTTACATCCCATGTCTGGAATCCGATCCGATGACCATCTGGAATCCGACCGGAAGATGGGAATACCAGGCAAGATCCAGCTGGAACCCTGCCGAAATTCCTGCATGGGGTGTAGAAGTACGGCAGAAATAGGTTAAGTTTTAGGCTCCTCGAAATTCGAAAACGTTCGTTCGGGAGAACCGGAAAACAAAAAAGTGAGATTAGGTGCGAGAGAGACAGACCTATAGGCATTGTAAGTTCGTACCAGAGAACTTAGTTATGTTAACCAAAAACTTTGTAGCCTGACCAATTGATCATCTCGCATATGTGAAAAAACGAAGCATGAGGAATACCGCTACATCTTTAGCCATTTTGTCGTTTGTTCGCCGGATCGCGATACAACTAACGCGATTGCGCAAACCGTTAGTGCACTTGCTGCCATCAAGAATACCTTTTCTTTGAATCAAGGAGACCGTTTCTTTGAATCATAAAAACGTCTCGTTAAAACAATGAAACTTCTTTATTATATGCTCACTAAGTAAATGTTTCTTTGCAGACAATGAAATGTTCTCTTTGAAATTCAAATGCCATATTTCATTGAAATCAATAAAAGAAAAATCAATCCACCCATTTCTTTGGCGTCAATGAAGTCTTTTCCCTCGATATAATGTCGATAGTAATCTTTAGTCGACTCAACCAAACATGAATTTCACCACCCGCGAGCGCCGAATTTTGTTAACTGAAATCAAATATTTTTTAATGTTACTAAATCTGTTTCCCGGTGTGTAACGTCAAAAACTTAAGATGCGAAAATGATTTTAAAAAACTAAGGATGCGAAGAATTTAAGTGAATGAGGGTTGTAAATATATATTTAAGCATGGGAAGTGACCATCGCTCATCCGGGCACCTGATTCGCTATTTATTTTTCTTTTTTGCTGCGAAAACGGACAACCCTCGGGCTTTCGCCGCACCCTCCGAGGGATATAACCAGGAAAATACACAGTTATATCTGCTCGCTGCTCAAACTCTCGTCCCGCGAGATTCTCGTGTATGAAACTCGTTCTCGCAACTCCTGTAATCCTGGCTGGTTGAAGCCACGGTACATAACAGGCTTGGTAAGATAGGAAAAAATGATATAACGACGTAAAGGAAAAAAGGCCTCGTACGTTCTGTGCGTTTGCTAAAATAAAAGAGAAGCATTTGCGGTTCGCTGATCACTGTGTGCTCGGCACACGAATTGTCTGCTATGTATACAACGCGATATATGTGTAATATATACATATAGCCAGTTGAAGTGCTTTATGGATGTGACGTTCAACAGGCATGTCGGAAAGCTTTTTGTTACGACGATTCGTCGTTTTGTATATCTTCCTTTATACGAAAGCACGCCGTCTGTATTATTATATAATCATGTAGGTTTTGTATATGTAGTAGAATTTTTAGTTGGCTCTTTTGCTTGTTTTAATTTTAAAGCCACAGGCGTTTGCTGGCAAAGCATTTCTCTCTGGCCGCACCCGTCGACACTATCTCAACGTTAATTCTCTTCCGTGGCGGAATACCTCGTAACCAGAAAATCCGTTTCTCTGGGTTTCGCAAATTAGAAAATTAGATGTTTGCCACGTAGGCGACGTACGAACACTTTTATGGTCCACGAGAACGTTGAATAAAATAACTGGATGAATTCATTGGCGTAAAATGCGATAAATTTTAAAACCATCTGGTTTCATTACTGATTTTTATAAATTCATGAAATATTGCAAAAAAAAAAGGGCCTTACAATTTTTTCTGTTTGTGTCTGTCGAAATAATTCCGAATATAAAAAGTCTAGCGTCATTTACTTATTATAATGTCTTTTTTTTCAAAGTGAGAAATACTTTTTGTCCTAAAGTTCAATTATTCTTATTTCTCTTTGTAAATGGACTTTGCTAAACGAAGTATAATTGTTTTACTTATTGTCTGCCTTATTTAACTCCTGTCTTGGGAATATGATATTAAAAGCTCGTTCAAATATTCATGGGCTTTAATGTGCAAAGGCATCCATAATGCGGAGTATTATTTGTAGTCGCAAATCGCTCTGTCGCTCAATTAAATGCCAAATCTTTGCTCCACTCTGCATCTGCTATAAATGTTTATTAAATTCTGTCACATAGAATTTGCCGGTGGATTTCACTTTTAACAGTAAGTTCCCTTTTATTTTTATCTCGCTACTCATTATTATTTTTATTTATTCCTTTATTTATAGTCGCAACAACAGCGTAGTTTTTAGCGACTACATTAATTTTTTATATTCCCGATATAACAGTACAAAACTGTGTTAGCACAGTTATTATACGGCCATAAATATCAACGAACTTGAACTTACTTCCTGTTATTTTTTTTTATCCCGAGAGTTAATTGTTTCATCGAATTTGCATCGACTCAGACCAACAAAACGAGTCTCGACCGCAATATATACAAATACGTTCTTCTTTCACAAAATTTAAACGTAAGATGCATTTCCATCATAATCGCAGTGCTTTCCAAAATGCCATTTAAATTTTGGGTTAAAAATGAAAAAAAGAAAAATGGTTATTACTAATAAATTTGCTATGTTAACAATTAAAGAATAAAAATAAATTTCTAAAAAAATTGCAGTTATGTAATTTCTCAAAAAAATAATAGTCAAGAATCACACTAAAAAAAAATTATACATTCAATTTTGAGTAATGAACACCCGAGAATACTAAAGTTGAATTTTTTCACAAAATTTAAACGTAGGATGCATTCCTAACATAATTGCAGAGCACCCTAAAATGACATCAGAATTGTTGGATGAAAATTAAGGGGAGGGAGTCAGGTAAAAAAAATTGATTTTGGGAATTCATTATCATCCAAATCCTATTGCATATAAAAATGCCCAACGCACTATATTGTTGGTGCTCGATGAAAGGATTTTTTACAGTTATCTGACTTGTATATGCTTTTCAATATTATCTTAAGCAAAGTTCTTAGGTTTTCCATTCCGCGCATGATTTAGATCAAACTACCAGGCAGATTGGAATGGCCGACGTCTCATTTTCTTCTTCATGAAAAGATACACCGGCTAAATGGAGCAAATGTTAATAAAAGGTAATATTTTTTAAGTGACACAATTATAAACAAATAAATGTTATGCTATTTTCTAAATCAGTGAATAACTTTGCTTTCAGAATGAAAAAAAATAGTTTGCTCCATTTAGCCAGTTGATCTTTTCATGAAGAAGAAAATGAGACGTCAACCATTGCAATCTGCCTAGTAGTTTGATCTGAATCATGCGCAGAATGAAAAACCTAAGAACTTTGCTTAAGATAATATTGAAAAGCATATGCAAGTCAGACGACAGTAAAAAATCCTTTCATCGAATACCAACAATATAGTGCGTTGGGCATTTTTATATGCAATAGGATTTGGATGATAATGAATTTCCAAAATCAATTTTTTTGACCTGACTCCCTCCTCTTAAATCAGAAAAACGATTATTCCTAATAAATTTGCTATTTTAACAGTTACAGGATAAAAATCGATTGCTAAAAAAGTATAAATCCTGTAATGTCTAAAAAAAAAAAAATTCATCGAGATTCACACTAAAAAAAATAAAATTATACATTCATTTGTGAGTAATGAACACCAGAGTATATTAAAGCAACATTTTTTCCCAAAATTTAAACGCGGGATGCAATTCTAACACAATTCCAGTACTTGCTAAAATGCCATCAGAATTTTAGATTGACAATGAAACAAGAAAAATGTTTATTCCTGATAAATTTGCTATGTTAACAATTAAAGAATAAAAACCAATTTTTTAAAAATATATAAATTGTGTTATTCCTAAAAAAAAATCATCCAGACACACACAAAAAAAAATTACACTCATTTTTGAATAATAAACACCAGACTATATTAAAGTTACATTTTTTTACAAAATTTAAACGTAGGCTATATTCCTAACATAATACCAGTGCTTGCTAAAATGTCATCAGAATTTGTGGATGACAATTAAAGAAGAAAAATGGTTATTCCTAATAACTTTGCTACGTCCCAAATGGAGAACCGTAGGATGATGTAGATTTATCATTAGCTTTTACCAAAATTTTCATATATAAACATAAATGGCACGTAGAATAGACAAAAGGTATTCGGGCAGTAGTTTAATGACTGCAAACAATTAATCCAGAACCATCGGTATTAGCTCAGATATAGTGCATACAACCTGAATGCAGTTATTGCAGGTCAGTGTGTTGTTAACTGCCTCATCTACGTCTCCCAGTGGGAAACGTCCGTTAAATCCTACTAATCGAATATATGTCGAATCGATACGCTAATTTGCTAATTTAATTTACCAATTGGGTAATACCGATATTAATTAGCTGAGGATCTGTCTATGTACGATGCACTCCAGAGCAGTGTGACTGTTCACACGGGAACCGTTGATTCTTCGGCCCTTCGAGTATATGATTTTAAGCAATAAAGTGTTTATTTCGTCCACTTGACGTTCATGCGCAAGTACTTATTACCATTCACCCAATAACCCTACATAATGGTTGTCGTCATTCAAACCCCCTCCCGCAAAAATCCAACCATATATTTATTCGGACTTTCTGTCTCTACGTATTTTCAACAATATTCATCGTATTATTATATGTACTCATCGACCGCATATATCCCGTTTTATATATCAACAAATAACGTTATTGGTAACACAAACCCATTACTTTCGCACTCCCTTTATTGGTTAATTTATTTCATATATCAATAAATAAATAAATAAAAGTTTTTATATTAATATTGAAATAGTATCAAAATATTATTTCATAAATGTCTTCATATTAATATTTTTTTAGACTTCATAATAAAAAGTCATTTTGTAAAATCGGATTTCCATTTTTCGTAAGTAGCAAACCTGTTTTGTTAAGGGGAGGGAGTCAGATAAAAAAAAATCGATTTTGGAAATTCAATATCATCCAAATCCTATTGCATATAAAAATGCCCAATGCACTATATTGTTGGTGCTCGATGAAAGGATTTTTTACTGTCGTCTGACTTGCATATGCTTTTCAATATTATTTTAAGCAAAGTTCTTAGGTTTTACATTCTGCGCATGATTCAGATCAAACTACTAGGCAGATTGGAATGGTTGACGTCTCATATTCTTCTTCATGAAAAGATACACCGGCTAAATGGAGCAAACTATGTTTTTTCATTCTGAAAGCGAAGTGAATCACTGATTTAGAAAATAGCATAAAATTTATTTATTAATAATTGTGTCACTTAAAAAATATTACCTTTTATTAACATGTGCTCCGTTTAGCCGGTGTATCTTTTCATGAAGAAGAAAATGAGACGTCAACCATTCCAATCTGCCTGGTAGTTTGATCTGAATCATGCGCAGAATGGAAAACCTAAGATCTTTACTTAAGATAAAATTGAAAACCATATGCAAGTCAGACAACAGTAAAAAATCCTTTTATCGAGTACCAACAATATAGTGCGTTGGACATTTTTATATGCAATAGGATTTGGATGATATTGAATTTCCAAAATCAATTTTTTTGACCTGACTCCCTCCTCTTAATTTTTGTATTTTATGGTTTTTTTTGTTTTGTTAAAAACCCCATTATCTATTGATACTCATTTAATGGCATTTTTAGAAGAATATATATGACCTTTTTTGGTTTGTAATAGAATATTTATATATTTTCCTACCGATGTAGTAGAATATTATTCGAAAAATGATTTTAAAAATATTATTTATGACATGATTGAACAAGTAACACGAGTATAAAAGTAATGGAATGGTAACCACTTTGTTCCAGATAAAGTCATGTGTACTTTAAGGTCACATACATATAGTGATACATATGTATTAACGACCACAACTTTCATATATATACAATCTTCAATAAATAAAATATATACTTTGCACAATTGCGAAGTATATATTCAAAGTGATCAATAAATTCACCTAGCTGAGGTGGGTCTGGGTCAAACAGCTTAGGCAACTTCACATACCCACATATGTACCCATGTCGATGGACATGCATAAAATATGCTACGTCGCTAAGTTTCGAGGTGTATGTTTTTGTACAAGAGCCACGATGAAAGTGGGAAACATAATACCAGCAGAAAGTTGGCATATTATTATAATTATTTAATAAATATCAGCATTATAAGCCTCTATTATTTTTTCAGATAAACATTCATCGTAAATTAAATTTAATAGTCATTTTTCCGCTCAATTTTCCATAAAATTTCTACAGTCATTTTAAAGTGTGGAAATATTTAAATAAAATCTGTAGGTCAGAAATAAAAAAAATAATATTTATAAAATTAACACGATTTCCAAAGTCTCGAGACTTTACAATTTTTCTCGTAGCACGAAATAATTATTGAATTGTTTTTTTTAATTTTGGAAAAGTCAAATTACTATGAATATTATTCAATATTTACTATATTCATTAAGGTTAAAATAATCATAATAAAAATACTAGCTATCAAGGTACATGTATCTACGGAAGAGACATAATGTCGGAGACAATCATAAAACCAGCAGAGTTGGCATCGCATATTATTATAATTACGTAATTGGTGGTGATAATTGGTATATCGTGATGTCGTGTATACGTGTCGTGAGACAAACACTGTTGGGAGTCTCGATACTTGTTAACTCTGTTTAACACAAGAAATGGCAATAACAGTTCCTAAATAACTTATCGATGAGACCACAAATACTCATCGAGGGTTTTTTCTTTAGCTTCTAAGAATAGTATGAATTTTCTAAAATAGAATTTGATTTTCAATATACTATTATGCTTATTAAAAAAAATAACAATAATCGTAGTGTCTATTACATTATTATTTTTTATCTCGCTGCTAATAGTTAAATACCCGTCGATTTTTTAATTTCAGCATAAACATGAGTTTCCAAAAAAAGGATCTTGCGTTTAAAATATTATTTATGCTTATTTGAAAAAAAATACCAATAATAGTGTATTATGTGATTACTTAATCGCGTTGCTAATATCTGCAGCAATATTTTTTTACAGAAAGTAAAAGAAAATAATTGAAAATTTCCCTACTTTAAACTTACTCTATTTTTAAAAAATGGAACCCTTAAAAAAAAGGGCAATAATAACAATGCGCATTACAATATTATTGTATCTCGTTCTACCAATAGATTAATTAACTTTAAATGTATAGTCGTGTGAGTGTGTGTATCACATGTGAATTTTCCATGTGTCATGTGTGTGTACGTGTGTGTGTGTGCTGTATGGGTGAGAGAATGGATTGCTAATGAATGTAAGTGTAAACGTGTTTAAAGGACAAAGCCACGTTAAGCTGGTTACGATTGGTGTGTTGCAGACACGAGGTGCCTGTCACCTCGGAGCCGATCACGGTGATACACATGGACGAGGACGTCGTCGTGGTCAACAAGCCCGCCTCCATCCCTGTAAGTGGTGTACTGCCAGGACTGTACTGCCAAATATGTCTTCTCACGCTCATTCACTGTGCTTCACGCTTAAAATCATCAATATTTCACGTATTTTGTCATGTCATTCACTTCTGTTTTTTTACCATTCTATTCTTTGACCACCCTCGCTTTTATCCACTTATCTATGGCTTTTTATCCCCTCCCGCAGCACCGCCTTACCGACTAATCACAGACCCATAGAAAAATCTATATATATTTCTGCACTGTCATACTGTATTGCAATTCCGCACCCTCGTCTATTATACACAAATAATACATGATAATTATAGTAACAGTAGATAGTAATCTTTTCCCGAATCTACCTTCCCCTAATCACTCTGTTATCTCGCACCCCTCCTATAATCTTCGACCTCGCTATATTCTGATATGCTGGGTAGTAATAAGCCTTGACAGTCTGGATTAATTTTTTCGTGTAATCTGACAAACTTATTGGACATTACAGATAAAAGGTACGAGGAGATTTCTAACAAATTAAGTGTTAAAAAGAAGAAAAAAAAGAATATTCTACAGATTCTTCGAAGTGAAATTGATCCTACTTCCTGTTATTTTTTTTATCCCGAAAGTACGTTGTTTCATCGAATTTGCGTTCGACTGAAACCAATAAAACGAGTCATGACCGTAAAACGTACAAATGCGCTCTTCGTATATAACATTTATTCTTAATAAAACTCCAGTGCTTGCTAAAATTCCATAAAAATTTTTGAATGAAAATTAAAGAAGAAAAATGGTTATCCTAATAAATTTGCTACACGGAGAGAAGGATCTGATAGTTTTTACCATATTTCTAGTAAAAAGTATCGTAAATTCCTGGTACAGGGGAGCCATGACGCCACCTATCAAGAAGTACGAGAACTACGAGAATTTTTACCACGAAATATGGTTAAAAATTCTATGTATATGGTAGAAATTCCCATAGTTCTCGTACTTTTCGTCAGGTGGCGGCTATGGCTTCCCAATACCAGGCGCGCTTGATACTTTTTACCATAGGGTCTGGTAAATTTTATCAGATCCTTCTCTCCGTGTATGTTAACTGTGAAAGAATAAAAATTAATTTCTAAAAAAAAAATATCATCAAGACTTACTCTAGAAAATTTAAATTATACATTCAGTTTTGAGTAATGAACACCAGGATATACTAAAATAACATTTTTTTCACTAAATTTAAACGCAGGATGCATTCCTAACATAATTCCAGTGCTTGCTAAAATTTCATCAGAATTTTTAGATGAAAATTGAAGAAGGAAAATGGTTATTCCTAACAAATTTGCTATGTTAACTGTTAAAGAAAAATCAATTTCTAAAAAAAAAATCATCAAGACTTACACTAAAAAAAATTAATTATACATTCAATTTTGAGTAATGAACACCAGAGCATACTAAAATAACATTTTTTTTCACTAAATTTAAGCGCAGGATGCCTTCCTAACATAATTCCAGTGCTTGCTAAAATTTCATCAGAATTTTTGGATGAAAATTGAAGAAGAAAAATGGTTATTCCTAATAAATTTGCTATGTTAACAGTTAAAGAAAAATTAACTTCTAAAAAAAAATTTGTATAAATTTTGTAATTTCTAAAAAAAATCATTAAGACTTACACTAAAAAAAGTAAAATTATAAATTCAACTTTGAGTAATGAACACCAGAAAAAAAGTAACTTTTTTTTCACAAAATTTAAACGTAGGATGCACTCTTAATATAATTCCGGGGCTTGCGAAAATGCCATCAGAATTTTTGGATGAAAATTAAAGAGGAAAAATGGTTATTCCTAACAAATTTGCTATGTTAACAGTTAAAGCATAAAAATCAATTTCTAAAAAAATATTACTCTAAAAAAAGAAAAAGTCTTACTCTAAAAAAAATTAAGTTGTACATTCAATTTTGAGTAATGAACACCAGAGTATACTAAAGAAACATTTTTTTCACAAAATTTAAACGTAGAATACATTCTTATCATAATTCCGGGGCTTGCTAAAATGCCATCCGAATTTTTGGATGAACACTAAAGAAGAAAAATGGCTATTCCCAATAAATTTGCTATGTTAACAGTTACAGAATAAAAATCAAATAATTGTAATTACCTTTAGATTAATAATTTGTCCCAAATGGAGGACCGTAAGATGGTGTAGATTTATCGTTAACTTTTACTACAATTTTTATAAATAAACGTAAATCGTACGGAGAACAGACAAAAGGGTATCCTGGCAGTAGTTTAATGATTACAAACAATTAATCCAGAACCGTCAGTATTAGCCGACTAATTACAGTCCCATAGAAGAATCTATATACATTTCTGCACTGTCATATTGTATTGCAATTCCTCACCCTCGGTTTACTAAACCCAAATAATACATGATAATAATAGTAACAGTAGATAGTAATGTTTTCCCGAATCTACCTTCCCCTAATGACTCTATTATCTCGCGCCCCTCGTATAATCTTCGACCTCGCTATCCTCTGATATTCTGGATAATAATAAGCCTTGACAGTCCGGATTAATTTTCTCGTGTAATCTGACAAAACATTGGACATTACAGATGAAAGGTATGAGGAGGTTCCAACGTTAAGATTTCGTCTAACAAAATAACTGTTAAAAAGAAGAAAAAAAACTATCTACATATTCTTCGAAGATAGAATAAAATATTGTAATAAAACGTGTAATTCGGCGGCTCCAGTAAATGATTAGATCAAAATCAGTCATTTTTGATCCCTTAGATAAATAATGATTTTTATGAGGGATATAATTTGGCTAAAATAATAACCAATAACTACAAAAATATTTTACTGATTCGATCTAATATCAAATAAGCCAGAATGGACACAAAATAACAACATATTCCATAATAATTCAATGCTGAAAAAATTATTGTAATCAAAACAAATTTGAGTACTTGTAGAACTATACCGCATCGCTGGAGCCTCCTCAGACGTCGAGATTAACGAGCACCAAACGAGTTATAATCGCCTCCAGACCTCCAGAGTTGTAACGAGCTGATGACGTTCGACCCGAGTGGACCGCCCGAGGCGAATCCATTTATGGATTTTTTGCCGACTATGTATACGCCGAGAGAGTTGGTGCAAACTTCTTCGATCCTGTTTTTTTTTTTTTTTCTTCAACACGTCTTTCACTTTTATTCGGTATGTTTTCGAGCAGAAGACGAGCTATCAAATAGCAACGAGGATCCAAGCAAGAATTCTACAAGTCATTGAGAACGTGACACAATGGAGGAAAACTTGTAACGACCGAATAGAGGAAAAGATAGAAACAAGAAGCGGCCGAGAACACAAGATATAACCAACCGAGACAGTCGATTGTGGAATTTCAACCAAATGGAATTATTTTTCACTGGATACCGTATCGCTGAATTGCTAATTACCGCAAAAGAGTCGCTGCTACTGGCGGCGAAGGAGGACAATGAAAAGCGAGACGCGAGGAGCATCGGACTCGCGGAAAATCATTGCGAGAATCCGTGGAAGCGACAGTCCCAGCGGGTAACCGAGATATTTCCATATTCATATATGCCGCCGTTGGGGCTGCTGAATTGTGTCGGAAAAAAAGAACGTGGAAAAAAATATGGTAGCTGAAAAACAATTGAACGAATATGAAAACGTTATTCGGGTCGCGCTGGAAAAAATGTAGAAAACGAACACAATTTTTATAAATTAGTAAAAAGAAGCAATAAAAAAAAAACGTAAAGGAGGAAAAATTCCAGGAAAATCGGAAAATTCATAGAGAAAATAGAAGTTTTAAAAACGTTGCAATAGAATTTTTAGAAGATTGTTTGATCAGTACAGAAGTAACGGAAAATCATAGAAAAATTGTGCCAGCGAAGTTTTGACCGAATATGAAAACGTTGTTTTCATGATCGACTTGGAAAAATGTGGAAAACGAGCATTTAAACAAACTTATACAGGCGGAAAATAGCAATCAAAAACTCACTCAAGAAAGGAATCTAGAATTAGCGACAAAAAGTTGTAAGAGGAATATAAAGAGATAAAAAAAACTGTGGAATTGATACAACAAAATCAAGACTCCGAAAATAAGTGAAAGGAAAATATAAAAAATATTATGGTACTTACAAACAATTGACTAAATATAAATATGCTTCGATTTACGTTTCTAAAAATCGTTGCAAAACGAATGTATTTGTTACATTTAATTAATAAAAAATGGCAATCAAAATCCCAAATAAGAAGAACATAAAGAAAATCGCGAAATTGTTAATAACAAAAAGTAGATAGGGAAATCAAAAAGAGGGAATGAAAAACCGATGGTATTAATAAACCAGAGACAAACTGTTTAAAGAGGAACATAGAGTTTGAAAAACTATGGAATTGATGCAACCAAATGTGTACGTCAATGCTGATTCCGAAAATAAGCGAGACAAAAATATGAAAAAAGCTTACAAACAATTGACCAAATATAAAAATGTATCGGTTTACATTTTTTAAAAACGTTCCACAACAAGGGTATTCGTTAAATTTAATTAATAAAAAATGGCAATCAAAATCCCAAATGAGAAGGACATCGAGAAACATCACAAAATTGATAGGGAAATCAAAAAGAGAGAATGAAAAAACGATGGAATTAATACACCAGAATCGTTATTCGAATGTCGAGTCGGAAAAAAAAAGTGAAAGAAATATCTATGAATAAAGTGAAATGAAAAATTTATATAAAGCCATTACAATTTAACCGTGGACGGGTAAACGATCGTTCTTTCGCAATCGGAAGCATGAGGGAGAAGGGTGGTGCGGGAAAATACTTCAGTATCGTTCACGACTGTAGCCTGCGGCATATTTATCGTCACCCTCTCCCTCAGCACTCGCGACATAGTTGATCTGGTATTTATTAACCGCACCGGGAACACGAATGGGACAAGGATTCAGGGGATAATAAAAATCGTTGGCTCGATTCCAGAATGCGTGCGGGCTTACGATTCATCGATCCATTCTATAACCATTTTTTTTTCTATCTTATTTTCTTGGAGTCAAAGTGAGAAATAATCGCGAGTAAATGATGCCGAAGAAGCAAGCAAAAAAACGGAGGCGACATGAAAGACATTAAATTCAAATTTAGTTGTAGATGAAGTGTGGACACAGTCATTCTTTTAAATTCGAATTTTCCTCACACTCCCATGAATTATTAGGGACTTGAAGACCTTAAAGCAGTTCACACCAGTTAAAGTGGTGCTAAATAGTTTATATCTTTTTCGCGAAGTTTCGACTATTAATCTAATGCTGTGAAGAGTGATTTTTATCGCATCGTGTGTTTATAACTCAGAGAAAGCGACGATTTATCAAAATATTAACTGATTAATGGGCATTTTCGGAATAGTATTTTTTTGCAGAATTTCTTTCGAAGAATAATCTGTGATTTTTTTCCTAATTTTGATGTGACGTGTCGCGTTTTGTATTTGAAAAGGTGAAGAAACTTAAATACATTTTTCGTGGCTATTGTAATTCTGTACCTGTATTTAATTATGATTTTTCATAACGTTGCATATTTTGGAAACATTTATCGTCAGTTCATCTTTATTACAAAAAAAAAAAAATACTGTATCAATAATTAAAATATCATCAGCTGATTCACCAAATTCTGAACTCTGCGTAAATCAAGAAGACTTTGACAAAAGCTATATCCATTATTTTTGAATTATATAGTTGGCGAATTGCATGCAGCTTTGCACGTATCAATCTTAAAAGACATCACTGCAAATTTGGATGTACTAAAAGTCTGAAATAAAACTATACGTTTATAAACACAACGATGGCCACAACTGGTACATGGAATAAGCATGTTGCCTCGGATATGGCCATGATAATATAATCATTAATCTTTCGTTAATTATTACAGAATCAATTCATATATTCATAAAAAAGAAAAAAAAACTAAAACACACTGAGGAAAGTATAGCCAAAGAAATGTATAGTAAAAAAAAAAGATAAAATGTTGGAATACCTTTCATTCTGGAGATTCTCTACATTATGCAATGTCAAAAGTCACTTTCGGGAAAAGCTCTGGTAAAAATAAAAATAAAAGTGAACAGAGTAAAACATTAATATCGTGTATGAATGTTTCTGACAAAGAAAACTGCTGCCAAAAAGTGCAAACCGAAGGAAACGAATGTCAAAAAAAGTTAGTTAAGTTCACAGATGGCATCTGTGCTTTAAAGAAATATATTTTTGTATAGAAGCATTGGTTGTTTTCATAAAAATATAATTTTGAATGATTAAACACGCCTTAAAAAATGTTTCACGCGCACTGAATATTGAGGTATTTAATTTTTAAGCATGGCCAGAATTGGTGAAATGCTCCTACTTTTTTTTCTTTTTTCCAGTGTTTTTTCGACATATGTGAAGATTTTAGTGCTAGAAACCTCAAATTATATTCTTCTCGGATACGAAAAGTATACCCTGGTAAAAATAAATGATAGAAAACGATTATGAAAAATTCTATCGTTAATACAGACCTTGGTTCGTGAATTTACGATGTACTATCATAATTTTACGATCGAAATCCTATATGTTTCGTCTATATCCTATAATATTATTATAAATAATATAATTTTTGTATTTAATTTAATAATAAAAATATACGATTGTACGTATATACCCATGATGTACTATTCCAAGCAAAAAAAAAAAGAAATCGACCGCATAATTACGTTCTTTTTCTGGTCACCCATCTTTGTAGCGACCGCGGCCCAAGCTGCTTAACTTTCATGATCTCTGATAGACTGCCTATCTATTCCATCCGAACTCGTTCTTGTAAGATAATATACATCAATAATATATAAGCCGCTTCACGTACTTATAAGTGACAACAGTAAATTGAGCAGTTTTTTAGCATCTTTCTTACTAAATTATTTATGTTAATTAACTCTGTAAGAATGCTTCACGTATACATTCCTTACCGAAAGTTTTATTTTATCCGTATTTGAGTACTTCGCGATACGAGAAGAATCTAATAAATAATCAAGCATATCAAGATACTAATAAGACCATTGATTTCGGATAATAAGAGGTCTAAGAATTTATAAAAAAATCAGTTTAAAAAAAATTATAAAATATTATAAATCCGTTAGAGTACCATACATCCGGATAACGTATCTATCGTATTTAACCAATAGAAAACGAAAACTAAAGGAAACTAATAACAACGATTCAATTTGTATAAATTCATCAAATTCCGAATAGATTGAGATAACAACATACGATTAAATCCCATTCACATTCTATCGATCTCTATCAATCTCTATAATATATTTTTACCAGGGTAGGTTTTATGATATTTGGTCCCAATCACAAGCACTTGAAAATAGGAAAATTCTTAAAGTCACCATGTTACGTCCTGGCTATTTTTCCTAACATAATTAATAATTATTTAATTCTCGTTCTTTCCAATATTCAATCTCAATTTCTGTCAATGTAAATCCCTTCCGTCATTCCGTGCTTCGTTCATTGCACTTGAATATTTTCGCTGACCGCACGTGTCGTGCGTTGTCAGCATCTTTGGGCCGTCGCGCGATTCCCGAAAACCCCACTTAAACTCCGATTCACTCGTTCATCATTTTTTCAATCGTTTTACCCTTTAGTCTTCAATCAATTTCCAAACAATCAACATGTCTTAAATACAATATTTCAAGCGCTTGAGGGCCGCGTTTAAGTATAAGTTTCTTCAAATAATCAATTAATAATTGTCATAAACAGTGACAATATAAGAAGTTTTATCCTGTTAAATTGTCGACATATTGATTTTAATCATTAATCGAACCAAGAACTCCCAAAAATATATCCCTTTCCAACGTCTCGTTAGCTCGGGACGTAACAAGCCACAACCAGTACTTCTGCCCTACCTATGGTATATCCTTATGTTGTGTAACAAAGTAATAAGTGTTTTTAATGTTCGTATTTTCACGTTGTATAACATATCTCCAAATTTACGAGAATAGACGAGGAAAGTCCTATTGAAAGATAGAGATTTATTTTTATTGTCAGAGTATCACTAAAGGCCCTTTTTCACGTTCATGTCAACTTCCGACGTGCTTTTTGAGTGGTAAGCAACATATGCCTAGGAGCTCTGAGGAAAATAGCTTGCTGCCAACATATATCATACAGCCAACGAGGCACTTCAAGACTTTAAAGGGAACTTTTACGAGCACGAGGTTGGAAAGGTGGCAAGCGAAAACTTTAAAACGAGAAAAGCGCGCTCGGGGCACTAGTGAGCTCGGTGCTCCCCGCGATATGGGAATTTGAAACATGTCCTTGCGTCACAACGTCTCTACCCGTTTTACTCTCGTCGTTCTTCTGTTCTTCCCACTCGAAGCTTTTCATTCATAAAATCGCGTATCTCGCTTGCGCGGCACGCGACTCTTGTTCTATTTCTCATTCTGACTCGCCAGGCCTCGACCGAGAAGTTATGATTTTTTATAGAACGATATGAACCTCTTCGGAGCGTTTCCAACGTAGCATAAATTCTCTGTGTATACATTAGCTTGGAAAAATAATTTTTATCACCGTTTGCGTATATATTTTACTTTTTATCGTTGGCGATAGAATAAAGTTTATGCGTGAATATATAGAGAGAGGATTTTATATGAATAATCTTCAGGCCTGATGAGTAACTTTGACTGAGAGACGAACGGCAATTATGAAGAATATTCAAAAAGATACCCTACTCTATACTAAATTTGTTACATAATAATTCTTATAGTTAAAAGTCATTTTATAATTCCAAAGAATATTTCAAAAAGTATTCCCTATGCTATAACTTCTAATTCTAAATTACTTCTTATGTTACGAATCTTTCGGTAATTCTAAATTCGCAGCAATAATTCTTATAATCAAAAATAGTTTAAAAATCGCATTTATTAAATTTTTTTATATTTCATAAGCAAATGTTCATCTCCGTTTCATATTCATTATCTCTAAAATTTATGTTCCAACCAAAATCTCTCCAGCAACTAACTAGTACGTGAGTAAATCTTATCTTGTGCATAATTTGTTGAAACCGAATTGATATAATTCTCACTCGAATGCTTCGCATTTTGATAAATGCCACATACATAGTGAATAATGTAACATTCGAAAAGGTCCATTACCTCCAATTCAGAACCATCAGAGACTAACATCGAAACTATTCCCTATTCTGAAATTAATAATTCTAAAACTATTTACTATTCTCACTATTCTATAATCCACTATTCGAAATGACTTACGGTACTGCCACTTCTATAATTCCATATTTGAGGCATTCTCTGTCAGTTCAGTCACTTTTTTTCGACCCTCTCAGATCTATCCCATAATTGGCCATATTTTAGTACCACTTAAAATCACTCTTTGTGCATTTTTTCAGATTTTTTAATCCATCCATTTAGGAAATGTATATTTTTTTTGTTATTCATATAACTTCGATGGAGCAAATCTGGCAAAAAAATCTCATATTTTTATTCGTGTTGCAAAAGCTATTTACAGCAAAAAAAAATGTTAAACAATTTTTTTACTCATTCGGACACCTTCGATATCACTGCCAATTTTCTAAAAGTTACAGGGATCTGTCAAAAGCATACCAAAAAATTGGCATAGTGGGCATCGACTATTTGAAGGAGAAAAAAAATATTTTCCAAAATTTTCGATCAAATAAATGGCCATACGCACGAATAACTGTATGCAAACCCTGAAGACCGTGGCGTCATTACACGTCAAGTAGCTCAGTGGATCGATTATTTGAAGGAATAACAAAAAATAAGTGAAATAAAAAAATATATAAAAATAAAAAAACAATTAAATAAATTTAATTAATTTTCTTTCTTTTTTGAATCCTTCAAGTAGTCGATGCGCACTACACCAATTTTTTTGGACTTTCTATACATGTCCCCACAGCTTACAAAAAATTGAGAGTAATATCGAAGGTGTCCGAATGAATGAAAAAAATTGTTTAACATTTTTGTTTGCTGAATATCGCTTTTGCAACACGAATAAAAATATGAGACCTATTGTATTACAAAGTTGAGTGAAAAACAACATTTTTTTATACATGTATTTTTTTGTCAGACTTACTCCATCAAAGTTATATGAATAATTTAAAAAAAATACATTTCCCAAATGGTTTGTTTAAAAAAGCTGAAAAAAATCGCAAAGAGTGCTTTTAAGTGGTACTAAACTGTGCCCAATTATGGGATAGATGTGAGAGGGTCGAAAAAAAAGTGGCTGAACTGACAGAGAATGCCTCATTTACTGTAATAATTCTTATTATCGAACATAGTTCTATAAACGTGTCTTTTTTACATTACTACATTGCACATTTGTAAATATAGTTTTTGTTTACCAAATGTTATTAAATAACTCTTGATTTGAATAAATGAATCTATTTCGGAGACATATACTACAATAATTAAAACAAATAAATATATACTGTATTGAAAAAAAAAGTGTAACTGATACACTTCTTTTAAAAAATCTTACATTAAAACCTCATTAAATACATAACGAGCATTATAATTCTGTAATTTTGTGAAGACATATAGTGCACCAGAATGGTGTGAGGTAAAAAGTAAAATTTTTTACTTGTCGTAACTTTCAGACCAAAACAATGAACAAATTTTAGTGCTTGATGTCTTATTTTATCAGACGAAGAGTGCATTCTGGATTAAATATAGGAATTTATATTTCAGGTCTTTATGCCAAAGCTATAATTTTAAATGTACAAATAAATCTCTCTCTATTAAAAACTCACTAAATAATTGGTTACAATAAATGTAATTTTCACTGCATCTAGAATCGCTATATTCAATCCAGAATGCGCTCTTCGATAGATAAAATAAGACATTGAAATCTAAAATTGGTTTACTGGTTTGGTCTGAAAGCTATGGCAAGTAGAAAATTTTATTTTTGACCTCACATCATTCTTGTGCACTGTATGTCTTTACAAAATTGCAGAATTATAATGCCTGTTATGTACTTAATGAGATTTAAATGCAGCATTTTTTTAAAGAAGGATATCATTTACAGAACTTTTTTTCTTATCACTTTTTTAGACAACTGGGTCCCCTTAATCTCCCAACTATAACATGCGAATGATTCTTATTCAACCATACTGCTAGAAAAGATTGGGTAGTTTTTATTCATAAACTCGTCATCAAAATTTAATATACAATTGTGGTATAATATTCACGTACTTTTTCAGTAAAATTAAAGCAAATTATTAAAATTCAAGTACTTTTACTATAAAATTAAAGTAAATTATTGAATGTGCTGTACCATACATTAATTTTACATTACACTTGTATACTAAATTTAATATACTATTTTATGAATAAAAACTTCCAGTAAAAGTACACTAAATTTCAAGTAGATTTTTTTTACAGTGCATTTTTCATTTACCAAATTTGTTTATTAATCACACTCACTTTTTCAGTCGGGAGTTTTCTTTTTTTTTTTAATTTTCACAATATTATCTTTACGTGTACTAATAAGTGAGCAAAGCTTGCGCTGTGAGAAATTTACTGAATCGAGATTAATTTGGTGCTCCCTCGTTTGCTGGGCAAACTGGACGCATGCATATAGAGTCGAGAGCGCGGGAATTTCTTCGTCCGACCGATCCGGTAGTGCACTACTGCTGCAGCTGTTAGCAGACCGTCACGATTTACGAGTTTCTTCTTCCTGTTTACCGTAGCCACGCGGTCGAACGATTGGATAGGTATTCCAGATCGTGGTGTTGCAAAACACACACACACACGCGCGCCGAATTGTTGAGCCAGAAGGGAACTTGGTGAGGTTCTATTCTCTTTCCAGTTCGTTGTTGCGTTTTCCATGGCCACCGAGAATTCGCCTGTCGGGCATCTGCGCCACGACCTCGCGTTGACTATCGCCGACAAAACGTTTCCATAGCTGCACTCGCAACGTCTACATTGTCGACCGTGGAATAAACGTTCGCTCCAAAGAACCAAGCGTTTTGCGCAAGATCCTCGGAATCCCTCTGCAGCTGCGAAGAAGTCTTTTAATCGTCGAGAGATTACGTCGAGACGTCTGAGCGAATTGCCCGAAGAAATGGGTCGTCCACGTGAAGACAAACTGGAACGTTTTGTTTACAAAAAAAGAAACAAGATCCTTTAGCTATGTAACCCTCTTTTTTTCTTTTTCTGTATGAACGAAATCTGGTTCCCAAATTAGCTTCCAAAAAAAAAGTAATTCTTTGTTTTTCATTCATAAAATTTAGTTTGTTTGAATAATTGTGATTGTGAAATAAATTAGATTCGAGAGAATTGTTTAAAGAAACAATGTTGTATGTGTGAAGACCAACTGGAAGTTAAAACAAAGGATGCAAAGTAGAACCTTGCACATTGCTTCCTCCTCATTTTTTTATTTACTTTTTTCAACACTATTTCTATCAGGAAATATGTTAATCGATTACGGCCTTCGCATAAATTTTGCTGTAAGAAACGAAAAATAATGAGGAAGCACTGGGCAAGTTTTTAATTTTCTTTTTTTTATAAAGTTTGAACCCTTCCGTCGGATCTTCACTAACTTAGATATGCAGCAACACTAAATATCGTTCCGTTTATAAATATCTACGTATACTTAGAAATTTTGTAATCGTTGGAGCAAGCTTTGAAGATTCAATAAAATCCAAACTGCTTTACCATTTGTTTTTCATTCATATCATTGTTTTTCATTCATAAAATTTAGTTTGTTTGAATAATTGCGATTGTGAAACAAATTAGATTCGAGTAAATTGTTCAAAGAAACAATGTTGTATGTGTGAAGACCAACTGGAAGTTAAAAAAAGGATGCAGCAAAGTAGGAACCTTGCACATTACTTCCTCCTCATTTTTTTATTTACTTTTTTCAAAACTATTTCTATCAGGAAATATGTTAATCGATTACGGCCTTCGCATAGATTTTGCTGTAAGAAACGAAAACTAATGAGGAAGCACTGGGCAAGTTTTTAATTTTCTTTTTTTTATAAAGTTTGAACCCTTCCGTCGGATCTTCACTAACTTAGATATGCAGCAACACTAAATATCGTTCCGTTTATAAATATCTACGTATACTTAGAAATTTTGTAATCGTTGGAGCAAGTTGGAACTGCTTTACCATTTCTATCCAAATCCAATACCAAAGGTCGCACCGCTTTGAAAAAAATGTGTGGATTCCCATTGATAAAATTGCATTACAGATCATCGCTTTTTTCTCTACAATCCCTTCATTGTCATTTATTATCACTATTCTGAATACAAATTTCTGATAAATTTAAAGTGCTGGACTGATTGGAATATTCACGATTGGTTGCAGGTTCATCCTTGCGGTCGTTATCGTCACAACACTGTCGTGTTTATACTGGCTAAGGAATACAACCTGAAGAATCTTCGGACTATACACAGGCTTGACAGGCTCACAAGTGGCATTTTGCTTTTTGGCAGAACTCCCAAAAAGGCCAGACAGATGGAACATCAAATTCGAAATCGCCAGGTCAGTATACCATAAAGAAATATAGGAATGTTCGATATCGTGAAGAAAAAATAAATTTAGTTTGTATTTTCCGACCGGAAGACGGATCTGAGAATTCTGGAATCAGAAACGGAAACAAGTTACTTTTTAAAAAATCATTGTAAAAAGGGATGTAACCGGTACTTTCTGAGGTATAATATGCGACTTGAGATCGATAGTGAAGGCCAAAATTCGATATCTTAAAGAAAAAAAATGTAAGTTCTTTAGATTGGATTTTCCGACCAAAAGTCGGACCTGTGAAATCTGAAATCAGAACCGACCAAAAGTGACTTTTTAAAAATCATCGTAAAAAGGCACACTGTTAAAAATCGGGTGTTAAAAATGACACCAGTTCGGTGTCTATGTGGGGCATTCCATGCCGATTCGACCTGGGTTGGACCCTCGACCTCTCGGATTTGGTCGAAAAATTTTTATATGATTGGACCAACTCCAAAAAGTACTGAAATTTTTTTTCAGATTTTCTTCATTTATTTATTTTTTTTACGATTTTTTAAAGGTAACATATCGTTAGCCCAAATTTAAAAATCTGAAAAAATTCTCAAAAATTCTGAATGAAATAATAACATTTTTGAGCCTAAAGCCAAAGTGGGCCGGGTTTTGCTTCTATTTTTGTTCTATAAAAAACTATTAAAAAATTTAGACACGAAAGAGGAAAAGTTATCAAATTTTTCTAAAATATTGCTTTCTTCTGCAAGTGCTTTCTTTTCGTAAAAAAAATACGATTCATAGAAAATATGTTCACTGTTAAATAAGGCCGGAATCGCAAAACAGAGTTTCTCTCCGAGGAAGCCAAATAATAACGATATAATTTCTTGCGGAAGAATGTTTATGGAAAAAAAGAGGGAAAATTTCATTTTTCATGTTTTTTTTATTATTTGTAATACAGCAATTTCTAGAATTATATAACTTTCTTATCGAATAGTTTTTCCTATTTCCAAAAAAATACTCATGAATCAGAATTGACAAGGCGCGCTAATCAAAGGATTCCATTGATAATATCAGATGTCAATGATGATAATTTAAAAAGCGATCGCACCTTCGAATACAAAAAAAAATCAAGATCACCGAGTGCAACTGAGATGAACAAACAATAAAATCAAATTAGATTCTACCGCACAACAAATCTAATTTTGTTATCTGACTCAACCCTGTACTTCACGAGGAAAGTTTTTTTTCGTAATTTTGTGCAACTCGCAATTTAGAAAAATTTGATAACTTTTCCTCTTTCGTTTCTAAATTTTTTAATAGTTTTTTATAGAAAAAAATAGAAGCAAAACCCGGCCCACTTTGGCTTTAGGCTTAAACATTTTGTTATTTCATGCAGAATTTTTGAGAATTTTTTCAGATTTTTAAATTTGGGCTAACGATATGTTACCTTTAAAAAATCGTAAAAGAAAAATCTGAAAAAATTTTCCAGTACTTTTTGGAGTTGGTCCAATTATATAAAAAATTTTCGACCAAATCCGAGAAGTCGACGGTCCGACCCAGGTCGAATCAGTATGGAATGCCCCATATAGGTCCATACCGACTGTAGTGTTAACAAGCGGTGTAAGCCGAATAGTGTTAAATAATCATGACACTAATTTAACAGCACTAGCAATCGTATCATTAGCCTTAGTGTTAATTCTGTAACAGCAGCGCGATGTTAATGTTTTTACACTGTACAGGTGTTATAATCTGAAAATGTTGTTTCAAAAACTCGTTTCAATTAATTGCACCAATAAATTTTGTAGTAATCTCTTTTATTTGAAATATAGCATATGTTGGAACTATATACATGTCAGCACAATCATATGGTTGATTAAGGTAGTTCGGTGATGCAGGGCCGAAGTCAATACATTGATTATTATTTTGTTATGCAATCATTTATATGTGTATATATAACAATATATCTCATCAAGAAGGTTTGTGGCGACCTAAAAAGACCGTTAGACGTTGATTTTTATGTCGAATAATCAAGTTTCATGTGAAATAAATCGCAAGGAGATATGTTATAGCACGTCTCTTGACTAGTTTTTCAGGTTGCGCCAACTCCTGAATGCTTGATTTATGAAATTATTTACATTTAACTATTGCGTTATCATGGCAATATGATGTAATACGGTCACTTGTTATTAATATTTTCGATGGAAAAAGCCGACAAACGTCGTAAAATGCAAGTAATTTTTTTAAATAACCATTTTCCGGATTCGCGAAATCATGGCAGCGACTTGGCAACGGCGCACGGCTGATACCGTTGGCGCGACCTAACAGTAAAGGCGCACAATTCAAATTGTAAGATAGACCAACCTCGAAACGGTGGAAAATTCTCATAAAACAAAAAAGTTAATTCGAGTAACAGAGGTCTTGAACTGTATGCTCAGTCACACTGTCCTCTTTATATTAGTATATTTGTTACAGTCATATTCGTAATAGGTTATGAGAAAACTCGGGTTATTCATATGATAGTCCCGGGTTTCCTATAAGACCAATATTAAGGTAGTTCGACGATGAACAGCTTTTGCAAAAAGTGTTTTATTTTTTTTTATATCGAAAGATTGAACTCTCCTTAATAAATAAAGCCCCGAGAAAAGGTGATTGACCGTATCGTTCTCTAGATATTTAATTTCAAAAGTAGGTAGTTTTAATATTGGTCTTATAAGAAAACCGGAACTATCGTATGAATAACCCGAGTTTTCTCATAATCTATTACAAAATATGACTGTAACAAATATACTAATAGAAAGAGGATAGTGTGACGGAGCATACGGTTGAAGATGAACCCGATCAACCGCATAGTTTTTCAGAAATTAATAATTAAAGATAAACTTTCGGTGCTGAATGACTTACTTTCCCGAATCGACAGTAGCGACGCGGCAACACCGTAGCACGTCGGGCTCGTGACGTTTGATAGTAGTACACTACTACTGACATTCATATATATATATGAATGACACATACACGCGCGCGCGCGGTAATTGAAATACCACATCTCTACTTGTAAAAACTGTGACAAACTATAAAGAGCCGCTATTTTAATTATAAATGAAGTGATATAAAGACTGATCGATAATAGCCTGAATAGGTTATCCGTGAGAAGCCCTGTCTCTTCTCAGACTCCACGAAGTCGAAAGAAAGAATCGTGGCACACGAATTGTATTTCATCCCTTTGGAAATCGTGGCTATGTTTACTAATCGGTATCCATGCACCTCGTACTTCGGACCTGCTAATTCGACTTTAGCTTGCACTCCCGTATGTACTCTTTTCTCTCTAGCGTTTTCAAGATTTTCAAGAGCTCTTTTACTCGAATTAACTTTTTTGTTTTATGAGAATTTTCCACCGTTTCGAGGTTTGTCTATCTTACAATTTGAATTGTGCGCCATCACTGTCAGGTCGTGCCAACGGTATCAGCCGTGCGGCGTTGCCAAGTCGCTGCCGTGATTTCGCGAATCCGGAAAACAGTTATTTAAACAAATTACTTGCATTTTACGACATTTGTCGGCTTTTTCCATCGAAAATATTAATAACAAATAACCGTATTACATCATATTGCCATGATAACGCAATAGTTAAATGTAAATAATTTCTTGAATTTTGAATTGGCATAAAAATCAACGTCTAACGGTCTTTTTAGGTCACCACAAACTTTCTTGATGATATATATTGTTATATATACACATATAAATGATTGCATAACAAAATAATAGTTTTGACTTCGGCCCTTCATCACCAAACTACCTTAAAACTACCTACTTTTGAAATTAAATATCTAGAGAACGGTACGGTCAATCACCTTTTCTCGGGGCTCTATTTATTAAGGAGAGCTCAATCTTTCGATATAAAAAATAAAAGAAAACACTTTTTGCAAACTACCTTAACAACAATGCACACTTGTCCTTTAATGTTGGTCATTCAACAACTAAACTAAAACACTCTTTGCTTCGTGCTACACTAAATGCTTGACACTTGTCGATAAAATGTACAGCTGTCTCCTACAAATCTTCGTAGTCGATGATCGGTCCGTTGGTGTAATTTTGATCCAGTGAACTTCGCCTTAAAATTTAACTTTTTTGATCGTTACATCCAGAACGGGATAATAATACTTGTCACTTAATTTGCATTTATATTCTACAACTCTCGCACAAACAATACTGATCGCCGAGAACAATACAAGCAAAGTGCGATCTTCTAGATTCCTCGATACACTGACGGCGGCCATTGATCACGGCTAGTTGGCGACTAGTGCCAAATTAAGGTAGTATGAGCGGAGTACCTAGTCAATAGAAAGTCCATATTTTTTATTGTGGGGAAAAAGCGAAGTATCACACATTTCGCTATTTTAAAAATCACAATATAAAGAGAGAACAATTATGAAGTGTGTGTGATCATAAGGTGTGTATATTTATAAAACGGTAGTAGTTTAAATAAGAGTGTCATTTGACTCAGATTGTCCAGCCGGTCGCCATTTGGCCTATCAAGGAACGTGTGGCTACGTTATAGTTAACGGTCTTCCGGCAGTTTGATGCCGGTTCCCGAAAACTCGTCAATTTAATCGATGATATCTATTCGAAATATTCGGTAACATATATTTTTTAAGGGACGTACGGGTTCGTAGCAGTTTTCTCGGTATTTCGAGCTTTTATTTACGGAGGTGTCTGAATTTGAAGAATGGTTATTTCGGTCTCAAAGTGTTATCAGGGCAATTTTCGTATATAACATGTACTAAATTTCCCAATTTTGCACATTAACTATTATTGTAAATGGTCGGTAAAATGGTTTGAAATTTTACAAACAGCATCCTCTGAACCTATTCTATAGCATATTAAAAAATCACTTTTCTCTCTGATCGTGAGGTTTCTGCTCATACTACCTTAACACGAGCGGGGGTTACAGTGACACTGCTATTCGTAAAACTAAGAAAAATCCCAACGTAGGTGTTGATTAATTAAATTGACACAGGATTAAATATAACGAAACCGCTCGTGTCAATTTTACACCGCAGAAAGTGTTAAAGTTAACGCTATAATGGGTAACACCAACAAAAACTCCACACCAGCGTCATTTTACACCGCAGATTTTTAACAGTGTGAAGGCCAAAATTCGATATCGTGAAGAAAAAAAAATTAGGTTCATTAGGTTGGATTTTCCGACCAAAAGTCGGATCTGTGAATTTTGAAATCAGAACCGACCAAAAGTGACTTTTTAAAAATTATCGTAAAAAGGGATGTAATCGGTACTTCTGAGGTACAATATGCGACTTGAGAACGGTAGTGCAGGCCAAAATTCGATATCTTGAAAAAAAAATTGGGTTGCATTTTCGAAGACCGTGAATCCAATGTATATGCGTACTAGAGTTCTCAAATAGTAAAAATTTTAATTACAAGAAAGTTTCTTAATTGTAAACACAAATTTTATATACCATTTTTTATAAAATAAACAGCAGCATATAAATTTATATTTGATATAACAAAATATCGGTCCGATAAAATAAAAAGAATTCAATATACGAATTTCTATCATTTAACCAGATATTTTCGCCGGATAAATAATGAGCAACAGCAAGCAAAGATTTACACTTGTGCTTGATTAACCATTATTTTATGATCGTTTCATGCAAGTAAATAAATATGACCGAAAGTAATATATTGCAATGAAATCCATACAGTGAATTCCAAGTCAATTTGATGAACGTTTGCTCATCGTATTTTTAATTATACTTATTCCTACTTCACTGGCTTGCATCCCAGAAATGTTGGTCTGAAATCCCTCACACATGTTTCATGATAATCAAATTTTAGTTATAAATCTAGTTGTGTTAACTAGATTTTTCTTCCCGATTGCATTGATATTAATTTTCCTTTAATTATATTTCCAGGTCCACAAACAGTACGTGTGTCGAGTGGAGGGCGAGTTCCCCGAAGACGAAGTGGTGTGCAACGAGCCAATCGAGGTAGTTTCCTACAAAATCGGCGTTTGCAAGGTATCCGAAAAGGGTAAGGACTGCGTGACGCGTTTCAAGCGTCTCAGCTGGAACGGAAAATCCTCGGTAGTTCTGTGCAAGCCCCAAACCGGTAGAATGCATCAAATCCGAGTGCACCTGCAGTACCTCGGTTACCCAGTGGTGAACGATCCGCTTTACAATCACGTGGTCTTCGGTCCAGAGAAGGGCAAAGGTGGAAACATCGGCAAGACTGACGAGGAATTGGTGAAAGACCTTATTGGCATTCACAACGCGGAAAATTGGTTGGGAATGGATGGCGATTCGGAAATGAGTCTTTTCAAGCCAAAATTGGATCTCGAGGATCGTGTATCCAATTCGAGCAACGATAAGGAAGGTTCACCGTCTTCGACGCCTGGACCAATGGATGAGGAACAACAACTACAGCTACAGCAGCAACAACAACAACAGCCGCAGGAGCCACAACCACAGGAACAACAACAACCTCAACCACAGTTAACAACCCTAAAAGTAACAGTTGGTACGCAAACAGGCTCAGAACCTCCAGATTCGAGCTTCGCAAACGACAAGGTTACCGTTGATCCTCATTGCTACGAGTGCAAGGTCAAGTACAGAGACCCCAAGCCTTCCGATCTCGTGATGTACCTTCATGCGTGGCGCTATTGCGGACCAGGCTGGGAATACGAAACGCCACTTCCCGCGTGGGCTTCGAGCGATTGGACGGGCGATGAGGATCGATAGTCGTCGACGGGATTTCTGTTTCCGCTGCTGCTGCCGCTGCTACTGATGCTACCGTCGCTGCTGCTGCTGCTACTACTACTGCTGCTGGTGCTGCTGCTGCTGCCGCTGGTGGTAGTCAGAGCTCTCGTCTTTGCCGTCGTAAATACGCACCGGTATCATCGTCGTTATTATTATCGTAATTCGTGTATGTTTAACAACAGTTACACAAAATGTAACACCGCAAAATCACTCTTTTTGATATCCTACCCCGTGCCTTCCATCAGTCGCGAACAAGCGACATTTGGGGGCCTGGTGATACCCCCGATAACCTAACGATACCTGATATTGCGGACGTGAGGGACAATTCAGAGGAGAAGTGTTGATGTTTTTTTTTTTGGAGGGTGGAGCGCTTTATACGTTATATTATAGTTAATTCTTGAAGAAAAAAAAACAATAACGAAAAAGAACTTTTTGGAAATGAGCGTTTATTGGTAAATTTTATTTAAATTAGGGTAGAAGTACCGGTTGTGGATACCCCTCACACTTAAATACATTTTCCGTGACTATTGTAATTCTGGGCCTGTATTTAATCATGATTTTTCATAATGTATATTTTGGAAATGAACTGATGTCGTATTGACATCAGTTCGTCTTCATTACAAAAAATACTGTATTAATTACTAAAAAATCATCAGCTGATTCACCAAATTGTCAACTCTGCGTGATTCGACAAGAATTTAACGAAATCTCTAGATACATTTTCGGTTTATATAGTTGACGCATTGCATGCAGCTTTGCACGCATCAATCGTAAAAGACATCACTGGAAATTTTGATGCTGAAATAAAGCTATAATTTTATAAAAACAATGATGGCCACAACTGTTACATGGAATAAGCATGTTGCCCCGGATGTGGCCATGATACTGCAACTATTAATTTTTCGTTAATTATTAACCAAATCAATTCATATATTCATAAAGAAAAACCAAGAAAAATCAAAACACGCTGTGAAAAATATAGCCATGGAAATGTATAGGAAAAAAAAGATAAAATGGTGGGTCACCACTCATGCTGGAGATTCCCATCACTATGCAATCCCAAAGTCTACTTTCGGAAAAAGCGCTGGTAAAAATAAAAATAAAAGTGTACAGATTAAAACATGAATGTAGTGTTTGACTATTTCTGATAGTCAAACACTACATTCATGTTTTAAAAAAGAAAACTGCTACGAAAAAGTGTAAATCGAAGTAAACGAATGTCAAAAAAGGTTAGTTAGGTTCACAGATAGCATCTGTGCTTTAAAGAAATACATTTCTGTGTAGAAGAATTGGTTGTTTTCGTAAGAATACGATTTTGAATGATTAAACACGCCTTCAAAAAATGTTTTAAGAGCAATGAATATTGAGGTATTCAATTTTTAAGCACGGCCAAAATCGGAACATTTCTGTGGCCAAAATCGATGCACGGCCAAAACTGGTGAAATGGCAATGCTCCTACTTTTTTCTATTTTCCACTATTTTCTCGACATATATGAAGATTTTTATGCTAGAAATCTAAAATTATATTCTTCTCAGATACGAAAAGTATAGGTTCAAAACCCTTTTATGACATTTGGTCTCAAACATATGTACTTGAAAATGGGAAAATTCTGAAAGCCACAATCGGTACTTCTACCCTACATGACTATGAGTGTCGCTGTATTTTAAGAATATATTACGCTATGCAAATTAGCGGCTAAGTCGCTAATGATTCTAGAAAAAAAAATTATTTAAAAAAAACTACCAGTGATTTGACTAATGAAAAACGCTTTGCCCTCCTCAACGCTGAGAATACTTCGAAATATGCGACTTTTTCCATTTGTCATGGGAATTTCTTGACCAGGGAAGACCGGATGATGATGCACTAATTTTGCAGTGATTGAAGATAGTAGAAATTAAATAATTTACGAACAATTAGAATTTTACATCACATTTATAGAAACACGAGCTTGATTTGATTAGTTTTAATAACTAGTTTTGTACTTGGATGTAATTATAAGAAATTTCAACTTTTGTGACTTTTACACTTTTGTAGAGAACTATTACTATGATATATTCGGTTGTAATCGAAACAGTGCGGGGATGAAAGTGATTTTTTAGAAAAATCTTTCACACTTCGCGATGGTATTTTGAAATGCTTTATTTATCAAATAGGCAGTCTTTTTGTTGCTAATGTATAGGTATCACTTACCTAGAAGAGTTCATAATTAAACCCTAGAATTGTACAGTGATGATACGTAACAAAATTCTTTTTGCAACACGTGCAAGAAAAGCGGTGCATTTCATGGCAGTTTTACGAGACGTAAGTGATTAATTTCATGGCAATCTTCAAAAATTAGGTTGGCCTATGCGCATTTCGCTATTGTTTCATTTTCGCCCCTAGGTACGAAAATTTGAAACCTAACTTTTCACTGTTTTCCCTGCAAAACTTGCATTTAAAGCAACACTAATTTTGCACTTGTTACAAGAAATAGAATGTGCAAGAAGAGCCAAAATTGCACTCGTCACAATCGCCAACGTTCATTTGTTGCAAAGTATACTATTTAATATTGCTGTAGAAACATCTAAAAACATCACACAAATCATAATTTTTAACAACAATCTATAGCAACGTTAGTTACTCGAGAATTAGAGTTATATAAAGGTTTCTGTGCACAAAACCTGTGCAGTTTTCTTTGTTTACGTTTAATTTCAACGTTGTTGAAAAAGATCTCATCAGGCTCGTCTGTGCGAATATTCTGTTAGTGTTCATTGACTAATATTTAAAAAATCAGCAAACACCTATTGATAAAAAAAATCATTCAACTATCAAAGATTCCAGGCTTCCATGTTGAAGAAAGTTCCCTCATTGCGAAAGTGCGATAATACGAAGCGACAAGATGATACCCAGACAATGCGAGAGAGCTCATCAGAGCGACAGTTTCGTCGTACGGCCTGTAGCAGCTTCCGGTCCCGGAATTGTGGGACCAATCACCCGCGCCTCGTAGACTTGCTTCTCTTCCGATTGTCAAGTGTCGTCGAGCACGCAATTATCCTGAGTAATAACAAACTCTCTTGCCAATCGAGCAATCCAATAGCAAACTCATGAAATTGCAAAAATACTTAGGAACAAAGGTTTAAGCCGTCATTACCTTTTCAGATAAACATTTATTGATAGCCATTATTTTATCACAATTCTCTGAAAATTTTATTAAAAATTGTCTACTAGATTGTCTCAAAAAAACTTTTCTTTTCTTGTCACATCAAAAAACTATAGTCTGGACCCTAATATTGGCCCTCGTTAAAAGAAAGCTTCATACGAATTTTTTTAGAGGTGGCGCAACAACCTTTTGTATTTCCCATTTGATTAACACGTAGAAAATCGAATCTTTTATTTAGCCGGGTACCATTATTTTTTAGATGATGCTTATCTGTGGTAGCATTTGATAGTTTGAATAATTACCTTAAATTCCGTGTATCGTACAGAATTTTAGGCTGCATAGTGTCCGAGATATTAAATTTTGTGTAAACCGATGTTTTTTACTTTTCCCAAAAACGGTCACATATGACAAACTGCCGTCTTCCTATGGTAGGGATACTATAGAAATTTGTATAAAATCAGGATTTGTATAAAAACAAAATTTATTAGGCATTTTAATAAGTATTTTATCGTCAAATAATAATCACAAATGAGGCTAAATTGTATGAAGGACAGTTTTGACATGTCCTTGAGCAATCTTATACAAATTTTCAGTGTTCCTACCAAGGAAGATACCAGTCAGTCTTAGGTAACAGTTTTTTGGAAGAGTCCAAAACATCTGTTGATGCAAAATTGAATATCTTTCACACTATGCGGTCGAAAATGGTCAACGATGCGCGGAATTGAAGATAATAATTTAAGCTATGGAATTCTACTATAGATAGAACCATCCACCGTCTATAAAAATAATGATATCGGTCCAAACGAAAGGTTCGATTTTATGTGTGTTAATCAAATGGGGATACGAAAGGTCGTTGCGCCACCTCTAAAAAAATACCTACGAAGCTTTTCTTTCACGAGGGTCAGTATTACAGTATAGACTACAGTTTTTTGGTGTGTCAAGTACAAAAAAAACGTTTTTTTAGCCCGTCTAATGTCTACATTTCTGAAAAATGATTCAAGTTATTTCATTTCTTTATTGCTTAAATTATTTGTCATCTAAAATAATTGAAAACTACGAGTACTTGTGCAAAAATTTGCATTTTTGCCATTCGTTAGTGTAAAAAAATAATCGCGTTATTGCAAATAGAGGAAAACCTCACGATTACAATGTTTACATGGGTTGCGTGCTCGCCGAGACGCCCTCGAGTCCTGCAGGTAGCGAATCCGACGTGTATTAGGACGAATTGCAATAGAAGAGACGTCTATTTTTATAGGCCGATATACAGGATACGTGTAGAGAGAAAGGGCGGCGCGCGTGCCCCAGTCGGAACAGGAGCTTTCCAACAATCAGCACGATCGGTCGTGTAGGCGAGAAAGTACGACGCCACACGGTCAATTCGTGCCAAACGAGCGAGCATCAGCGAGCTTTAATCATATCGTAAAAGAAATAAATAAAATGGAAAAGAAAGAAAAAGAAAAAAAAAAGAAAATGGTACCTTCGATGTCGGGCTAAAGGCGTTGACGGCGGTGATATTATATAGAGATAAAGATCTCGATCTTCCCCCCCCCCCCCCCCAATTTGATTTAGCACAATATCGAAACAAGAGGGAAAAAATACGCCGTCAATTGTCCTGCCTGCTTATAGAAATTCTCTTATATTTTTTCTCGTATCTTAGAAGAAGAATAAAAAATCTCGCGTACATCCAGACATTGAAGAATTATTTTATTAATCAACGGCGTACGATATGACACCGTTTCTCACTATTATCAATCAACATTTTTAAACAGAACATTTTTATAAATTCTGTGTAAACTTACTGGAAAGAAAAAAGTGGTTGATTAAAATTTAGTGCGGAACGGTGACTTTCGCGACGTCTGAAAAGGGGATGAATGTTCCTTAAACCTCGAAAAATACTAACTTTCTCGCTGCAATTACCACCGTAAATATAACTTTTTTAAAACTGCGTTTCTGACGACACAGTTCAGAACTTAGATACCATAGGAAATATTAAAATTACGATTATAAAAAGATGTTTTGATTGCAATCAAAATGTTCGACTCTTCCATTACTTTTCAACAATTTCTGCTTGTTTATTAGTTCTATAAATTATCGAATATCAACTATTTTTGTAAATACTACTTTTCAATTCACATTAAAATATCTGAACGTTTTACTTTTCTACGAAAAAACTTGTAACAACAAATATCATGGCAAAAATATGGATGAGTAATGAAAAAAATGTAATTAGCTTTCATTAAGGGCACTAATCAGACCAAAAAATATTTAAGAAATTGTTTAATTGTCTGTAAAGAAATAGAGTTGTAAAACATGGAAGAGCTGCAAAGTAGATCAGCGAAAGTTTGATTTTTCGAGGCAGAAGGGCCTAAGTATCACTCGAACGATTCGCGCTCGTATCCCAACAGGCCTTAGGGGATTTCCCCGTGCGCGATTCCCAAAAAAAACATAGAACGGCAGAGACGTATGCGAAGAGGGGCTTCAGGGGATCGAAAAAAAAAATCGTAAGGAGAGGAGTCGTGAGGAAGTCGTGTAACAACGGACCTATCATAAAAGACAGTTTGTGCGCTTACTAATAAAAAAAAACAAAAAACAAAAAAAAAAACAAAAAAACAAAAAAAAAACCCCTCCGCGCGTTTGTGACGACGAGTCCCCGACGCGCATCATGTAACCGCTACCCATTTAATTCTATTTAAGTAAAGAAAACAAAACTAACAATACTAAAAAAAAATAATGAAAATATAAAAAAAAACAAAAACACAAAAAGACAGTCCCGATTTAGTGGCACAAAAGACGACAAATCTGTCTGTAAATCATGCGAGCGCTTTTGTATATATTATATATATATTGTATACGCACACATTGTATCGTTATTGAGGAAAACAATACGAAGAAGAAAAAAACAGATGAAACAAAATAAAAAATTAAAAAAACAACCGACATATTATCGTATGGATATAGTGTTACGGATCGTTAGTGTTCGTGATGATAAATCTCTTGTATAATGAACGAATAAATGCTAATTATCGTTCGGTAAAATTGCCGCACCGTTGATCGACCTATCCCAACATCCAATGTATTCCCAACTTTAATGTTGTACTGTATGCGTAAATTTCACGAGTATATTATTTACATAGCTGAACGCTTTAATCTGCGGTATTAATCGCGAAACTCGTGAACAACAAACGGCGTTTGGTTTCGACGGGGAAGATTCTGCTGTGATAAATTGAGCGTGAGGGTGTCGTTAACCCAGAATGATCAATCGTCGTATGAATTTTTCAAAGGCCATAATTCTACAGTCATAAGGTTTACGTTGTAATTTTCTGTAGTACCCACGAAGAATCAGCCGCTGTTACTGCTGCTGCAATTCGAGTCTCAATTTTCTCGGTACTAAAACGATGCACGCTGCTGTGTGGTCTATTCTAGCGAAGGTCTCATCTACCCTACTGGAATAATAAATTCCCTGTAATTATCCGATTCGTGGTTTACCTGAAGAACGTTTCCTCGCTGTGAATTTTTAACAACTACCAACATTGGGCGGTAAGTATGAAAAGTTACGGGTTCAATTCAAATAGCGGATTATGCATTGAGGCTGACAAGATTAAGCCTCGGTGACCGAAATCTAGACTGCAAGCAGTTATTACCGTGCTCGTTTTCATCCTTTCGCTTTTCGGTTATTCATTTTGGAAAAAAATGTGATACCAACATGTAAGAGAATTTTTTAAAAAATTTTTTGCATTGTTATTACTAAACTTTTATATTTACTATGATGGAAATTTTTTGAAGACTTTTTAAATTTGTTCTAAATTATTAATTTATATAATTTACTTTCTGCCTTGTTTATTCGTTCCGCTGATTTGTTTCACACAGGAACGTAAAATAAAAAATATGCAAAATCTGGTTTTATCATCAACCGATTAAAAAAAACATCCCGAGCGTTAAAGTAGACTATTGTCTACTTTAAAATCTACAGTATCAGAAAAATATATATAACCGTTAGGTTCTCTCAAAAAAGTACATTTATTTAAGCACATGAATGAGTTAAATTAATAAATGTCCACAAATGAGAAAAGTAAAGGTAAAAGATGTAAAAAATAATTATGTGTGATTACGCTCTGAGCTTCTATGTACATCTATCTTCTTTAGCCATAATACATATGGTTGCAGGCACGACAATTCAAGAAGTTATCCAAAAGTCGCTCTAAACGGGTATCAAGCCCTGGTAAAAATAAATTATACAGACTGATACAGATCGATAGAATTTGAATGGGATTTAATCGTATCGTATCTCTATCTATTCGGACTTTGATCAATTTATACAAATTGAATCGTAGTTATTAGTTTCCTATAGTTTTCACCTTCTACGGGTTAAATACGATAGATAGGTTATCGGTACCCTGGTTAAAGGATCCGATTAAAACCAGTGAAACGCACAAAATCCAATTGAAACCTATTAGAACCGATTACTTTTCAATCGGAATTTTATCCATTTGATCGATTTCTATCAGTTTCAATCAGAATGACTAAACAGGGTATATATGGTGCACCAACGAATTTATAATATTTTATATTTAAGTTACGTTTCGTCACTTGTACATTTCTATCCATTTGTGGTTTATCGTGTTATATCGTAAATATATGATTCAACAGTAATCGCTCGCAATCAAAGAGGCATCAATAGAGTGATCCAATCATTTTCTATCGTCTCACAATTATAGAGTTTACAGTTTAGACTGAAAGAATTATCATAATCTATCGTAAAACCCTGATATAAATGAAACAGTTTTCTATAATTTATGCAATAATTTCATACTGATTGATACGTTTCTCTTCTCATCGTTTTACAGCTGTAGGAAGTCTATCATGATGAATTTTGAATATGATAAATATTTCAATCCAAAGGTTTGTGGATGAAACTTTTTTTTTTTATGAAAAATGTAATTATTGATATTACTCCTACAATCGTATATTTTTATTATTAAATTTCATTTTAAAAATGATATTATTTTTTTTATGTTGCATTTCCCACCGTTTGCAGGCATTTCGCCTATTACAGAGCTGATTCCGAAATGGGAAGGAGTATCCCGAAATTCAAAAGGCTCTCGTAAACCTACAATTGTCGAATCTGCCCTCAGAATGTAGACACTCAATATCAGGCACCAATCGAAGATGACAATGTTGAAGATTTAGAAATTGTAGATGAACTCGAAGCGTAAAAACTATACTTTTTGGTTTGTCCGATTATAAAAAGAGTTGTCTCGTAAACTTAATAGCAGTTTGTAAATAAATATCACAGTTCAGTTACTTAATTTTATAATTATTTATAAATAAACAAATGTATATATTGAAAAATTGTTTCCCATTATGACCGTTATTGTTTTCTTTCGCGAAACTGAATTAATAGTTTCACGAAGTAGTTAAAATAGAAAATTCTGCGTTGAAGAATCTGTATTATCAAAGAAGATGTGCGAAAAATATATAATAATGAAGAAGCAATGTACAATTCGACAAAGGGTTCTCCAACCTCCTCAAAACCACTCTTTTCGTCGTTTTAGACCACACAAAGCTTTCTTTACGAAGTGCCAAACATTTTTATTTAGCAATAAATTGATCGTGGTCACTTCGCACTGTCGAGATATTAGACAAAAAAACTGCAATCTTTAAAGGACTTTTATTGACAAAACTCCCGACTCTTGGGAATCATAGATATTACATAATAAACAATAGTCAATCTACGCTGAATAAAATCTCTCTCGCTATTTGTAGAATGATTTTTTTTTCGGGGAGTAAATACATTAACGGCGACTGCTGGGAGGAAGGGCTGAGCACTCCTGACTTTTGGATTTGAAAGGGAGAAGAAAAATTCATTTATGTATAGTACTAAAAAGGTGCTTAATTCGATGCTGCCATCGAAACGCCCTTGTGCTTCCGGATTCTCTCCTCGATTACGGGTCTGAAATGACGTATAAGGCCTTGGACCGGCCAAGCAGCACCGTCCGCCAGGGCGCAGATGGTGTGCAGCTCGATTTGCTTCGTGAGTTCCCAGAGCATGTCAATCTCGTGTTCCTCCGCGTTACCCTCGACAAATCTGGAGCAAACCGGAGGAAAGTTTTTATTGTTGTTTAGGGTGGTTCCTGTATTATGTTGTGTCCGTTATCTCTATAGTTGATCAGATTATCGAGAAAGAGCGTGATATTAATTAAATTCGAGATCTCGACCAATTTAAGGATTAAAATCCATGCGAACTCAAAAAACACTTAAGGGCATGTGGCACAGATGTGATACAGACTCAGTCGGTTTCCCTATTTTCTCCGCAACTATTAATATTTCGGACAAAAACGAATTAGGCTTTCGTAACCAATAGATAGATGCATGAAAACCTAATTTGCTTTTGTCCGCAATATTCACAGTTAGAGAGAAAATAGGGAAAGAGGTTTGTTACCGACTGAGTCTGTGCCACATCCCCTTAAGATGATGTGTTAGAGCTCGGTTGGTAACAAAAACTAAACCGTTGTTCTTGGCCACAATTAATCTTTTGGGCAAAAGACGAGAAATACTGATTGCGTCTAAGAAATCTAGAGTCAGTACTTATCGCCTTTTATTCGAAAAATTAACCGTGGCGGAGAATAACACTTTTGGAGGATTCAGCTATCTTACTCGCACTTATGACGATCTGACGGAGACAGACATAATATGTATTAAATATGTAGCAGTAAATATGTAGCACATCTTCTTAAAGATATTTATTCAATTTAAGGTGATGTGTTACATATCGTCTTTCTCTCTCAGATCGCCATAAGTGCGAGTGAGATAGTTGAATCTTCCCGAAGTGTTATTTTTCGCCACGGTTGATTTTTCGAATAAAAGTCGAGAAGTACTGACTGCAGACTGCCAAGACGCAGTCAGTACTTCTCGTCTTTTGCCTGAAACATCAATCATGACCAAGAAAGGTTTACAGTTTTTGTTACCGACCGAGCACTAATACATCACGTTAACATGATGTGTTACTCGTTTTTGTCGTTCTCTCTCGCTCTACCGCGAGCGCCATCGGCGCTTTCTCGATCGCACTCACGGCGACTCGGTCAGTGTAACACATCACCTTAAGGGGAGGTGACACCTACTCAGTCGGTAAAAAAAACTGTAACCAATCTTTCAGAGAACGCTGAACGTTATTTGATAAAAGAAAAGTTTTACATCATTGGTCTCTTAATTCTGCATGATGTAACTTTCATTTTTCCCAAAAAACATCAAGTTGCTGAGAATTCTTGTTCGGGAAGATATTCGCTATCTTTCTCGCACTCATGAAGGTTTCGCCTTCCCTTAAGAAAAATATTACAATATTTGTTAAACAACAAAATGTTGTATAAAGTTACAATGCTTTTATAATCGTTCTCGAATTTAACGCGAGCTCAACCGTTCTCCTTCGAGATTCTTTCTAGACTGAGGTGAATTATCGTTTTTTAAATGCAATACCTCCAAAATCGGTGCGTTAGTATTAAATTCCAGATCACCTCGTATTGATTCGGATCTGAGTCAGCAAAGTAATGCGCTCGATTCGCTCGAACGCTCGAATTTAGAGCTTGAAAATAATTGTCACTGGGAATTGTTTTCAAGAATTTAGAAAATATAATCTAGTGATAATTCAGGGTGCAACAATTAACAGAAAATCTACTTTAGTCAATAAAATAAACCCAGAACGGAAAGATTAATATTACCAGAAAGCATCTGCAAATTTAAAAATAGTTTCGTAGATATATCGCCTCAAACTGTGCTCATTTGAAATAGCAGGTAAATCGGGAAATAGTTTCGGTATGATTCTAATATTGCATATAATTCGTGTACATTGACATTTTTTTCTGCCACATTTTTTACTCACAATAGCCGAAACTCCTTAAGAGGTATTAATAAAAATTGATATGTATGAAATGTTTATTTTTTATAGGCTCAGGTTGATTCTAACGAATGATCAGCTGCGCACAATTTATTATGCATTGATTGAATCTATTTTATTTTATGGAATTATTGGATGGGGCGGCGCTAAAAATAATGTAATTAAGAAGCTACAAGTGATCCAAAATCAGGTTCTAAAAGTAATGTTTAAAAAAGATAGACCACTCAACTACTCGACTGTATAAGAAGGCAAAACTTCTAAATATATTAGATAAAAATTCTGTGTTGCTGCGATTAATAAATGTGCTAAAAATAATGAGTTAACCACTGCTAACGCTCTGCCAGAGTCTAGGATTACAAAAAGTATTACATGTAACAATACAAGAGTTCCATGGTATGCGAGAAAGATCGGCAGAAACTGGTATAACTATATTGGACCAAGCTTTGCAAACCGCCTCACACCCTTTTATCGACACCAAATTTTAAACAGCGATCCAAAAAATTTAAGAAAAAGCATAGAAGAGGCTGTAATAAACATATCAATGGAAGTATTATTAAGTATTTAAAAAATAAAAATAAAAAAACACTAAAAGAAAAAGTATACACGAAATATACAGGAAATGTAAATAAAATGCAATATAAATAAATGTAAAAGAATGTAAATAAAATGTAAAGGAAAATAAATATTCGCACGCACACTGCTGTGCAAGAGTGGCTTTAGGGAAAATTAATTGATAAGTTAACTGAGTTGCCAACAAGTGCCTAAGCACTTTTGCGATTCGCTTTTGCGTTGAGCAGTAATTAGAAATATCTTTCTATAAACATGATTGGGACATCACTATGTAATTAGAAATTATTGGTATTAATTCTTTATATAATGAACTGTATTTCTATTACTGTACTCATCAAATAAAATATCAAAAAAAAAATAAAAAATTGAAGTCATAATGACAATTTACTCACCGACACATTATTTTGTACATCCAGCTAATTCCCTCACGGCAAGGAGTGCATTGACCGCACGACTCGTGCTTGTAGAAACTTATGAGTCGAGCGATCGCCTTAATCACGTCCGTTTGCTTGTTCATCACGATTATGGCGGCTGTGCCGAATGAGCTCTGCACCCTGACGAGGTCGTCGAAGTCCAGAAGCACAGTGTCGCATACGCTACAATAAATAAATTTTCCATTAGATAGAAATTTTACAAAGTTCGTCAATGTGTGATTGAAGAAGATTCAGGGGACGAATTAGGGTTTTACGTCTTTGGAATGATGGGCGTGGACGAGCCACCGGGAATAACACCCAGAAGATTGTCCCAGCCACCGATAACACCACCGGCGTGTCTCTCGATGATTTCCTTAAGAGGAATCGACATCTCTTCCTCAACTGTACATGGTTTGTTTACGTGTCCCGAGATATTGTAGAGCTTCGTGCCGCTGTTTCGAGGGCGTCCGAATGATGCGAACCACGTTCCACCACGGCGGCAGATTGTCTGGAATCGACGATTTTTTTTTCATTAAATTTGAACATATAATATACTGTTCGAAATAATATACAACAATGTACAAAACACAGTTGTAAAATCCCATTAATTCATGAAATCTAGTATACAGTACTGTACGTTTTGTAATTATGATTTCATAATAACAATATGTAATGATTATAAAATAGAGTGTAAATATTTTAATAGCTGCAAAAAATACTAATTTTCGCTCAAATATTAGACGAAATAGGGGAAAAATGGAAGAGATAATTAATGCATTACTTTCTTAATGCATTAATTATGTTTCTTCATTTTTTCAAAACGATTACTCTGAAATTTTATTACAAAATGATAATTTTTTCAGCTATTCGAAAGTTTAGTAATTGTTTTATAATCGCTACATGTTATTATTATGAAATCATCATCTTTTTTCTATAAGTATTAGGAATTTACAATGCTGGTACAGAACACCTCTTCAAGGATGCATTGACGACGTTTAAAAACGCATCAATTTATTATTCCTCATTTGCAACAGTTAGATGCTTTTGCCATGGAACAAAAGAATCCATAACTGAAGACACGTTCAATGTTGTTTAGTATTGAATTTCGACGAAATCGGTAAAGCGGTTCGAATTTTATAGGTTTGATTTTTTTAAAATAATAATTTTGCTCTAAATCAAGTCGAATCTCAACAAATCAACTGAAATTTTCTACAGACTAACGATAACACAAAGCGGTGATGATCGGCAAAGTGGTTCGCATTTTACGCCATTCTGAATTTAAAAAAAAATATTTAGATTTTCGCTCTAACTTTCACAAGAGTTAAGAAAGTAAGACAAAACTTTATATCTAATCAAAATAAGATGTAACGGTGTTTTATAGCCGTATGTAAAATCGATTTTTTGTTTACATCCAGACTGTCATCGAAAAAAATTTGAGTACGAATTTAACGCAAATCTGTCCAACCGTTCAAATTTTATGACGTTTTGAAAAATATCATTCTCGCCCGGGCTTGTGCAAATTACGAGATACCGGGTTGTAAAAACAAGGATGTAAAGTAGAACCTTGTACATTGCTTTCTCATTATTTTTCGCTTTTTACAAAGCTTCCTCTATGAAAAAGCCAAACTTGATTAAGATACTTCCTCATAAATGTAGCTTTGTATTTTATGACATCAGCAGATGAGCAAACGAGATATCGGTCAATGAATATTAGCAATTTGGCTCTAACTACCTCCCCTTAATTGATCATAATAAAAATCTAAAATATTGTACCGGTGCTACGGCGACGGTTTCGACGTTTGTTACTGTCGTGGGACAACCGAAAAGGCCAACATCAGCGGGGAATGGAGGCTTCAATCTCGGCTTTCCCTGCTTTCCTTCTATCGACTCAATAAGCGCTGTTTCTTCACCGCAAATGTAAGCACCAGCTCCGCGTTGGACGAAGATATCAAAATTGTAGCCTGAGCCACAAGCGTTCTTGCCGATCAAACCAGCCTGATAAGCTTCGGCTATCGCGACTTGAACGTTCGACGCCTCATTGTAGAATTCGCCACGAATGTAGATATATGCGGCACAGGCACCCATTGCACGACCAGCGATCAGACAACCCTCGACGAGCTTGTGGGGATCATGACGAAGAATTTCACGATCTTTGCACGTTCCCGGCTCGCCCTCATCCGCATTTATTACAAGATACTTAGGCCTGCCGTCCGATGGTTTGTTCATGAAGGACCATTTCATCCCGGACGGAAATCCTGCCCCACCTCGACCACGAAGTCCCGATACTTTGACTTCATTGATTATCCAATCTGTACCCTTGTCAAGAATTTCTTTTGTCTTGTACCAATCGCCTCTCTTTAACGCGCCCTTCAATCGCCAATCGTGTCTGCCGTACAAGTTTGTGAATATTCTGTCTTGATCCGCCAATGGACCTCCGACTTTCTGTGAAAAAACTATGGCATCAGTTTCCTTCCTGAGATTTCATAGTTATTGTAAATTGTATGTATTTGTTAAAACATTGGTTATCATTGAAGATTTCATGTGCAATGTGATGTTTCTAGGGAGGTTTGAACAATTTAATGTACAACTGTGATTTTTACATAATATAAAGAACAAGATTTTTATTTCTAATATAGGGAAAAGAGAAATAAAAAAATTAATATATTCAATAAAAATTAATATTTCAGCACAACAAATCTCAATTATCAAAATTCATTTCCCTTATATAAGATAGAATTTTTATGATTTGAAGGTCCCTGGTAAAAATAAATGATAGCAATGATTTTACAAATTCCTATCGTTTCAAATATGGACTTTGGTATGCAAATTTACAAAGTACTATCATAACTGTACGATAAGAATTTAAGATATTCATATAGAAATCCTGTATGTTTTGTCCATATCATCCCTATATAATATTATTATAAATAATATGATTTTTGTATTAAATTTAATAATAAAAATATACAATCGTAGGAGTAATATTACTAATATTACATTTATCATTTAAAGAAAGTTTCATCCACAAATCTTTGGATTATATTTATCATATTCAAGATACATTATGATTCCTTCAAGATACATTAGACTTCCTATAGCTGTGAAATAATGGGAAGAGAAACGAGTCAATCACCATGAAATTATTGTATAAATTATAGAAAACTGGTTTATTTATATCAGGACTTTGCAAAGTGATATGATAATTTCAGTCTATACACATATGAATTATTCCGATATACTTTCTATAATTGTCAGACGATAGAACATATTTATCATATTTAACCCACGGAAAACAAAAAGTACAGGAAACTAATAACAACAATTCAATTTGTATAAATTGATCAAAGTGCAAATAGATAAAGATAACACATAATTATGTATTGTGTGGATGCTCCTATATATACATATGTGTAACTATATGAAATTCTATTGGTATGGTAACATAGCAATATGAGTTTTTATAATTTCTATTTTCTTACGAGACTATCTCTACTCTATGTCCATTTGCTATGTAGTTTTTACTTGGTGGGTGATAATATACAATTAAATACCATTCAAATTATATTGAACTACATCAGTCTCTATAATTTATTTTAACCAAGGTATAATAAAGGAAAACTTTTATTTCTAATATAGAGAGAAATAGAAATAGCTAATTAACAGATTAATTAATAGTTCGGCACAAGAAATCTCGATTACCACAGTTTTATTCACTCGTATAATACGATAAAATTTTTATGTTTTGAAGGTGACAGGGTCGCCTTTAATAGGTCGAAATTATATATTTTATCAGATAATACCAACAACGAAACAAGTATAGATAAAAGAGCATACATTTTTTATGCAACTATAAGTTTAATAAATCAGTTGAAATAAGGGATGTTATTGGAGATGTTTTCACACAAGAATTGGACTGTCAGCGAACAACCAGAGCCAAAACATTAATAAGACTGATACGTATCTATCAAAAAGAGGTATCGAGTCCATATGGAAAAAATTGGACGATACAACAAAAATTGTTAAATGGCTTACCTTTCCTTCAGGAGCGGCATCAGCAAAAGCTCTTGCTTGCTGGGTGCTCAAGACTTGTCCAAGGAGACCTTTAAATCGATTTATTTTATTTAATTACATAACCTTGACTCGAACATTGCAAAACGTTGCGCAAATGTTCCTGAGGTTGTGGCAACAATGTCGAACAATTAACGATTCTCAATAATCAACGTAAATGTTCTACTAGCACGAAAATTCTGATTTTTCCGTTCATAATCCCACAGCAAACTTACCTAATGGTCCCCTTGGAATCTGGACACAACGAGCGATGACACCAGCCATCTTGATCACTGAGACCCGATACTTTTTGCATTGCAAGTTTTTTTCAGTTGAGAATCACTGAACCTGTATTCCGAAGTTGTCAATAGTCGATTATATTTTTAAATCGTCGTAAGAAATTATTTTTAAAAAAGATCAGTCGTCAAATGTGCTGATGCTTCATTTTTTGTATTTCCTGTAGAATAAATTAACTGCATTACATAATCTTGCAGGATTGGAACTGTATTAAAGTGAAGAAATAAATAAATTAATCGATTATGTTATTAAATCGTCATAATGTCATTCCCGTTAACAAATTATTTTTAAAAAATGATCAGTCTCCAAATATACAGATTTTTCATTTTTTATATTTCCTGTAGAATAAATTAACTGAATTATATAATCGTGCAGGATTAAAAATGTACTAAAGTGAAGAAATAAATAAATTAATCGATTAAATTATTAAATCGTCATAATGTCATTCCAGTTAACAAATTATTTTTAAAAAATGATCAGTCTCCGAATATACAGATTTTTCATTTTTTATATTTCCTGTAGAATAAATTTACTGAATTATATAATCTTGCAGGATTAAAACTGTATTAAAGTAAAGAAATTAATTAATTAATCGGTTATATTGCTTCCTCATAGAGGAAGCTTTGTTTTCGTGAAAAATTTTTTTTTCGAGATTTTCATGTCAGTATGCTTAGAATCACCTAAAAATTCGAGAAAAGTGGTCTAGAAAATATGTCTGTATGTGTGTATGTGTGTGTGTGTGTGTGTGTGTGTGTGTGTATGTATCCAGACACTGAAAATTCAATTGCCCATAACTCACGAACGGCACGATGGATCTAGCTAAAATTTTGCACGCAGGTAGAGTATTGACTCCTCTGTTATTGACGTGATTTTTAATTAAATGTATCAATGTAAACAGATTTTATGCAATTTTTAATTTTTTCAAAAAATGTCGTGATCGCTCTAACTTTCGTAAAAGTTCGCCAATTTAGCTAAATAGTTCTTTATAAATGAAGACACGTTAAATGACGTTTGGTATTGAATTTCAGCGAAATCGGTAAAGCGGTTCCGATTTTATAGAATTTTGAATTTTTCGAAAAAAATACATTTTGCTCTAAATTACGTCGAATTTCAACAAATGAACAGAAATTTTGTACAGACGAAAAATAACATTCAGAAATGCCATGTACCAAATTTGGTGATGATCGGTAAAGTCGTTCGGATTTTACACCATTTTTCATTTAAAAAAAAATGTAGATTTTCGCTATAACTTCCGGAAAAGTTGAGAAAGTACGACAAAAATTTGTATCTAATCAAAATTAGATGTAACGGTGTTTGCAGAGGTGATTTATAGCTGTATAAAACACCTCTGCAAAAGAGACACAAGGTATAAAAAAAAAGATGCAAAGTAGAACCTTGCACATTGCTTCCTCATTATTTTTCGCTTTTTACAAAGCTTCCTCTATGAGGAAGCCAAAATTGAATAACATACTGCTTCCTCACAGAGGGAGCTTTGTAAAAAGCGAAAAATAATGAGGAAGCAATGTGCAAGGTTCTACTTTGCATCTTTTTTATTAAATCGTTATAATGTCATTCCAGTTAACAAATTATTTTAAAAAATGATCAGTCTCCAAATGTACAGATTTTTCATTTTTTATATTTCCTGTAGAATAAATTAACTGAATTATATAATCATGCAGGAGTAAAACTGTATTAAAGTGAAGAAATAAATAAATTAATCGAATATATTATTAAATCGTCATAATGTCATTCCAGTTAACAAATTATTTAAAAGAATAATCAGTCTCCAGTACTGATTTTTCATTTTTTATATTTCCTGTAGAATAAATTAACTGAATTATATAATCATGCAGGAGTAAAACTGTATTAACGTGAAGAAATAAATAAATTAATCGAATATATTATTAAATCGTCATAATGTCATTCCAGTTAACAAATTATTTAAAAGAATAATCAGTCTCCAGTACTGATTTTTCATCTTTTATATTTCCTGTAGAATAAATTAACTGAATTATATAATCATGCAGGAGTAAAACTGTATTAAAGTGAAGGAATTAATTAATTAATCGAATATATTATTAAATCATCATAATGTCATTCCAGTTAACAAATTATTTTTAAAAATCATCAGTTGTCAAATATTCTGATTCTTCGGTTTTTTATATTTCCGGTGAAATAAATAAAGTGCATTACATAATCTTGCAGGATTAAAAATGTATTGAAGTAAAGAAATTAATTGATTAATCGATTATATTTTTAAATCGTCATATCATTCAAGTTAACAAATTATTTTTAAAAATCAAAATGATCATTTGCCAAATGTTCTGATTCTTCATTTTTTTAATATTCCCAGTAATATAAAGTAACTGCATTACATAGTCCTGCGGGGTTTAAAAAAATGTTTTAACGTGAAGAAATTATTATATTTAAGAAAAGTTTATTGAATTTAATAGTGCGCCCGCTCAAAAGTCGATTCAAAAATCGATTAATCGATATACAAACGAGATCGATACTTCAAATCATCGATTTAAAAATTACGATTTTAGTTAAAATTTGTCGGTTAATGACTACTTCGTCATTTAAAAACGAACACATGACTCGTACGTCTCGGACTTGCGCAAAAGGCAAATCCGAGAAATTCGCAGTGCTTCACATTTGCCGTGAAAACGATAGGCCTAATGTTACCAGTTATATTCCATAAAGCAAATACGATCCACAAAGGTATTGCCCTTTGGTTAAACATCACAAAAATTTTGATCCAAGTTAAAGACTGAGTTTGATGGATGATTATCATTCAGTATTTATGGGTTAAAAATATTTAATTTTCTTCACTTATTTACCATTTACTGCATACATAACCTCACTTGAAATATTGAATATATGACAGAATAAATATCGTGTTAATGATAATGGTAGACTCGCGCGACTGCGACAAGCGACACATGCGATAGACAAAGACAAACGATAGAGTTGTCTCTTTGTTTCGCTTGTCGCTGTCGCGTGTATGTGAATTCAGCATAAGTCGTGATAGTTATAGGAAATACGGCGAACGGTGGGCCAGACAGTTGAATACATCAGATGGACAGGTCACTTAATTCGGAAACATTTTGAGTGAACACACAGTGGCAAATTGCTATCTACAATGTCAGAAAGCAACGAAACTTTAGGTATGAATCATTATGTGATATATTATAGTACAATAACAATAATAATTATTAAACTGCCGGAAAAAAATGTTCTTTTGTTACCGGACACTTTTGTATTTCTCTACGCAATAGATTATGCTATGTATGATAGCATTTTATAGTGTGAATGATTACCGATAATTCCGTGCATTGTAAAACATTTTAGACCGTATAGTTTTCAAGATATTCAATTTCGCGTAAACAGATGTTTTTTTCTTTTTTGGAATGATTTTTTCTAAGTCCCTGAAAGGTCCTCAACTTTTTTTCAAAGTTATTTTTTTTTTCTTAGCAATAACTTGAGTCTAAATTCTCATTCGATGCTAAAGTGAAATCAAATAGAAAATGAAATGCGTGGTGTGGAATTGATAATATTTGTTGATCTCACTTTTCCTGCTAAGCTGTGTCACTGACTTTTTAACCGGTCTCGATTAGCCCACTTGGTTTATCTTTAGCAATCACTTAGTTTAACTGATCTTTTAACCGAATTTGTTGTGTTTTACTGGTGAATTAACCGATTGTAACGGACATTCGAAACGATTTTTTTTTTAAATGAATTTTGTTTAGTGTATTCAACCGATTTTAACTGATAATTTAACCGAACCAAACATTTTTAATCGGTTAAGAGGCAGTGGTACTTCCCCCACCACACCTAAAATTTGCGAAACCTGTTTTCTCCCAAACTACTCGGCAAATAAAGCTCAAGTTTAGCAGGAATGTGCGGAAGTATTGCTGAATTGAGCTAAGGTTCTGGTTTCTCGATACTAAAAGCCGTTTGTTTTCATTTTCACCGGTGTATCGCTGCCTCTTAAGCGGCAGTGATACACCGGTGAAAATGAAAACAAACAGCTTTTAGTATCGAGAAACTGAAATTTCTTCGCCCAATGTTAAACACCTATAGGTCTGCGACTCTCGGACATAGCTCTGTCTCTCTCGCATTATTTATCTTTTAATTCTCACAAAAAAAACGAATGAATCGATTGAGGAAACAGAAACTTAGTCCAATTGTACCATCCTTCCGAGTATTTCCTCAAAATCAAAGCCCAATCTGTGTTCTTTTTTTTTAGGGAAAACAGCTTTCGAAATTTTGAGTTGTGGTGGGGGAAGAACCACTCAAAATGTTGGAAACCTGTTTTCTCCAAAACTACTCGACAGATAGGGCTCAAATTTTGAGAGAATATGCGGAAATACGGCAGAATTGGGCTAAGCTTCTGGCTCCTCAATCGATTCAGTCGTTTTTTTGTGAGAATTAAAAGAAAAATAGTGCGAGAGAGACAGAGCTATGTCCCAGAGAGACATCTATAGGCATTTAACATTGGGCGAAGAAATTCTCACCGGTGTATCCTCTTAAAGCTGGTGGCACGCGAGGCTAATCGAGACTTATCTTTTCTCGGTTAAAAAGTCGGTTTCTCTGTTTAAAAAATCCCATTGATCCCATTTAAACTCATAAAGTCCTATTGAAACCGTATCAATTTTTATCGGTGTAAATGGTGTTTTTTGTCCATCCTATTGGTCTAAATAGGATTTTCTAAGCAGGGTTACTTCGGTTATTTCAGTTAACACTTCGGTGACACAGTTTCCCAAGGTCATTTTTTTAAAAACAATAACGAGTTTAAATTCTGTTTGGATGACAAAGAGAAATCACATGCTAAAAAAAAATGCGCCGTTTTATCTACTTCATAGTGGCATGGAAACGATAATATTTGTTGATCTCACATTATGAAAGGCTTAAGAATTAAGTCTTGTAGTTCTAAATACTCTGTGAAATTAGTAAGCGAAGGAACATTTTATATCGTTATTATTTATCTCTCAGACAGACTTATAATAGTTTAAACATTTTCTATAAGTCATGACGAAAAAGACGTAAGATCGTTGCGCAAAGCGGTAACGCTAGTAATATATCTTCTCTTGTAAAAATAAACTATAGAGACTGATCCAGATCGATAAAATTTGAATGGGTTTTAATTGTATGTTATCGTCTCTATGTATTGGGACTTTGATCAATTTATACAAATTGAATCGTTGTTATTAGTTTCCTATAGTTTTCGTTTTCTATGGGTTAAATACGATAGAAACGTTATCGGTATGTATGGCGCACCAACGGATTTATAATAGTTTTATTCAATTTACATTTCGTCATTTGGACATTTTTATCCGTTTGTGGTGTATCGTGTTATATCGTAAATATATGATTCAACATTAATCGTTCGCAATCAAAGAGGCACCAATAGAGTGATCCTATAATTTTCTATCGTCTTACCATTATAGAAAGTTTATCGGAAAAATCGTATGTGTTTAGACTGAAAGAATTATCATAATCTATCGTAAAACTATGATATAAATGAAACAGTTTTCTATCATTTATACAATAATTTTATGCTGATTGGCACGTTTCTCTTCTCATTGTTTCACAGCTATAGGAAGTCTATCATAATGAATCTTGAATATAATAAATATTTGAATCAAACGAATTGTCGATGAAACTTCTTTTTTAATGAAAAATGCAATATTATTAATATTACTCGTATGATCGTCTATTTTTGTTATTATATTTAATACAGAAATTATATTATTTATAATAATATTATAGGATATGGTAGCAACATATAGGATTTCGATCATAAATTTATGATAGAAATTCGTACATTCACGAGGTAAAGTCGTTTTTTTAAAAATCATTTATCATTTATTTTTACCAGGGATATCTTTGCTCTCTATATCACAGAGGCTATATTTAAACTATTTGAACTGAACGCATTTTTATGTACGTTTATAATTCAATGATATATAAGTATTTACGCGTTCAACCCTGCTTAGAAAATCCTATTTAGACCAATAGGATGGACAAAAACACCATTCATACCGATAAAAACCGATACGGTTTCAATAAGACTTTATGAGTTTAAATGGAATCAATGGGATTTTGTAAACGGGAAAGAGCAAAACATGTATTGGCATATATTATGTGGTCAACAAAATTGAATATAACAGTTTCTTAGCATTTTATTTGGTAAAATGGTTGTGTTTTTTAAAACTTCAACGATGATTCATGTATTTTCAATTTTCATTTTTACCTAGATGCTGCGAAGCCTGAATATGGCCCAACGGCAATGAAATTGGCATGTGGAAACTCTGTGTCTTTTGTGCAGCAAGTTGCCAAACAAATGGGCAAGTTCAGTTCACGTTATGTTCCTTGTAACGACGGCTCGAACTTTTGTAGAATGTTTGGGAAATTGCCCTTCAACGCAGAATTCAATGCAATATTTCACTTTCATACTACGATTGATCCTGGTTTTTATATCCCGGTATATTACAATAAATTTTATGAAAAAGAAAATACGGACATCTGTCGTCGATTTATCTATCATTGATTTTGTTGAAAATGCAGAGGACACATGGGCATTGGTGGGGTGAATCTCCGTTAGGATCAAAAGAAGATTTTATGCCACAAAATAACGACTTAAGTGTAGGTCATGATTTTGTAGGTAAGTTTTTTTTACAAAAACATTATGCGTGCCCTGACAAACTCTGTAACCGATCTTTTAACTGTGCCTCGATTAGTCCTTGTTTCAACGAGTTTAACATTTTTTAAAAAATAATTTTGACTGTTAAATTACCCGATTTTAACCGATTTTTTAAAAATAATTTTTACCGGTGGATTATCCGATTTTAATTGATTTTTTTAAATCGGCTTTTTTGTGAGTTTATCTGATTTTAACTGACATCTTAATTCAATTTTTTTGTTAATCGCTAAATATAGAGATATTAAAATAGTCGGGCTTTCACAATTGTTTCTTGATTTGCCACTTTTATGATTCCGTGTAAAGGTGTATGTCAATCAATTTTGTCTTCCTCGTAGATTTTGTACAAAAATCACTATATTTTCCGTTTGCAGATTTTATATTTGAGACTGAAGTATACCCGCTGCGAATTTGCGTCTTCGAGGCTTTTACTCCAGGCTGTATAATCAGAATTTGGGCTGAAAGGTTTGATACGAAGTTATGGCACGAATTATGGAGCGGTCCCGTTGAAAATTGTTCTGGTACACACAGGATATTTTTTCCTTCTATCAAAACTTGTAGTTTCAAAACGAAACTTCTAAGATTCGAACTCAGTCACAGCCACACAGACTATTATACTCAAATAGAAGGGGCTTTTCTTATGGGAACCACACACTTAATTGTGCCCCTCGACACATGCCAGAATCCAAATTTGGATACTTTATATCTTAATATAGAGAGGTCGAAAAATTTTGTCGAGTTAGAACAAAATCGTCGATTAAGCAAAGAAGTACTTGATGATGATTTGTCAAAATTAAAAAAAATGATAGCAACAAACTGGGTATTGCATAAAAGGTATTGAGATTTTATTTTAATTGAAAATAATTAATTTTGAAATAAGTCCAAATAACGGTTTATTACTGATAATTCAAAGATAGTCTAAGATGAACATATTCGATCAAAAGTGTAATTGAATCAGTTTATCTCACGCATCCTTCACAATCAATGATCTATTTCATTCTGTTTTTTCTAGTTCTAATAATGGCAAAGTGTCGAATGTAAAGTTGTTGTCCGTGACTCCTATAGAAGAATCATCCAGTGAAAGTGTTTCGAGGGATGACACGAGCAACGTATTTGACATTTTTCCGGTACGGAAACAGGGAACATTCCCCTGGTAAAAATAAATTATAGAGACTGGTAAAAATCGATAGAATTTGAATGGAATTTAATCGTATGTTATCATCTCTATCTATTCGGACTTTGATCAATTTTTACAAATTGAATCGTTGTTATTAGTTTCCTATATACTGTAAAGAAAATCTACTTGTAATTTAATCAATTTTTACTGAAAGTTTTTATGCATAAACTAGTATATTAAATTTAATATACCAGTGTAATGTAAAATTAATGTATGGTACAGCACATTCAATAATTTTATTTAATTTTACTGAAAAAGTACATGAATTTTATATCAAAATTGTATATTAAATTTCGATTACAAGTTTATGCATAGAAACTTCCGGTCTTTTCTGACAGTGTAGTTTTTGTTTTCTATGGGTTAAGGTAGTTCTGTCGCGAAGGCAATCCAAACTCATATGCATGAATTTTTGACATGTTGTAATTTAGCTATTCAATTTTACTTGCACAAAACCTTGAAGGCTTATACCGAGTATTTGAATGAACAATTTAAACCTGAAAATCGATCTTTTTACACGGTGCTCACGGGAGGGCTGGGAAAATTGATCTTTAAATCGAAAATTGACATACTTGAATCAAAGATAGAGAAAAAATAAAAAGTACTACGGATTCACAAATCATTCAGGACTTGATGCATCATGAAAAAAGGTGAAGTCTCCGGATAATGTTTAATTGAACCAAGGTCAAAGTGCACGATACCGGGCCAAATGACATTTGCTAACCTAATTATCGTAAAAATGAAGTCAAATCCGCACTAAACATATCAACTATTTACAAATAATCGTTTTAATTTCATTACGACAATTTCGAAGGATTCTCGATTATTTTTTATATTATTATTGAGGCGGTCAAAGTGATGCGTATGATTATTTTTTAATGTCATATAGACTCTGAGATTTATGACTCCGGCGTACCGGCAGAACTACCTTAAATACGATAGATACGTTATCGGTGTGTATGGTGCACCAACGGATTTATAATACTTTATATTGAATTTATGTTTCGTCACTTGTACATTTTTATCCGTTTGTGGTGTATCGTGTTATATCGTAAATATTTGATTCAATATTAATCGTTTGCAAATCGCAAAACTCGAAAAGTTGAATTTGACATCATGGAAATGCATGTTTTTTTTTGGGTGGTTTGAATATATTTCTTTTTACTGCGATATAATCATTATCTCAGCTTTCAATTTACCTCAAACTTACCGATAGCACCTGAAATCAAGAAATTCATGTTGATATTTTAGGACGAGGCAGTCTTGAAGATCCTAAGCCAGTTAGATCTGATCTCGCTTTGTCGTTGTTCTCAAGTAAACCGACGATTCAACTCCCTAGCACGTGATGCATTGCTCTATACAAGTCTGAATCTCAAACCGTACTGGAATATCCTAGGTACTAAGGCTTTACAATATTTAATGCCTCGTTGCAAATTTCTGCGGCGTCTAGATATGTCTTGGTGTGGGAATTATGACGATTCACTAATTAAGCCGATATATATGATTGAATTCCTCGACGCTTGTGGAAAACTGTTGACCAATCTTCGGTTGGATTGCTGCCAATTCGTCAATGATCTCGTTATGATGAAAATTGCTTCCTGCTCGGAGCTGAAAGGTACGGTGAAATCCGCTAGTCTTTTTCCCTGGTAAAAATAAGTTATAGAGACCGATACACATCGATTGAATTTGAATGGGATTTAATCGTAAGTTATTATCTCTATCTATTTGTAATTTGATGAATTTATACTAATTGAATCGTTATTAGTTTCCTATAACTTTCGTTTTCGATGGGTTAAATACGATAAATATGTTATCGGTATTTACGGTGCACCAACGGATTTATAATATTTCATATTGAATTTTCTTTTCGTCACTTGTAAATTTTTATCCATTTGTGGTATATCGTGTTATATCGTATAGATATAAATAAAAATTAATCGTTCGCAATCAAAGAGGCATCGATAGAGTGATCCTATCATTTTCTATCGTCTCATAATTATAAAAAGTATATCGGAATAAATCGTATGTGTTTAGACTGAAAGAATTATCATAATCTATCGTAAAATTCTGATAAAAATGAAACAGTTTTCTATCATTTATACAATGATTTTATGCTAATTGACTCGTTTCTCTTCTTAACGTTACACAGCTATAGAAAGTCTATCATAATCTTGAATACGATAAATATTTGAATCCAAAGTTTTGTGAATGTAACTCTTTTTTATGACAAATGTAATATTATTAATATAACTCTTACGATCGTATATTTTTATTATTAAATTCAATACAAAATGATAGTACTTCGTAAATTCGTGAACCAAAGTCCGTATTCGGAACGATAGGATTATTTAAAATCGTTTTCTATAATTTATTTTTCCCAGAGTTTTTAAAAAGCAATCACGTCAGATTTTTTTTAAATCGATTATTGTATACATCGATAATTGCAGAACTGTGCCTCAACAACTGTCGAGAAATATCTGATAGTGGATTTCAAAATATTGCACATTTACGATTACTCGAACGGCTGGAATTATTTCGGGCGAGAATCGAGACTACAACGTTGTGCACAATAATCCACAGAAATTCGCAAATGCGTCATCTTAATTTAGCTGAACCCAGCAAATTGCAAATGGATCAAGTGGCACGGCAAATCGCCGTTTCTTGTCCCTATCTCGAAAGCATTGATTGTTGGTATTCACAAACTCTCACGTTCGATGGACTCAGTACTTTCTCGCGATGCACCAATCTTCGAGAAATTAACTTTGGATGGTGGTAAGTTTTGAAGAAGTTTTTTCCCCGTACAATACATTATTTATTATTTGTGAAATTCATTTAATTTTTTTTGTCATACGAATATTTAGCTCGGAAATACTTTATTTGAACGATCGCTGGAATGATGCAATGCGAAGTTTACTTTCCTGCTGTAGTTCATTGGAGAAGATTGATCTGACAGCTCAGCCGTTTTTTACCGATGAAGACTTTGAACCTCTTTTTTCAAACCAGAAGCTCCGACAGCTACACTTGGGAGGAGCGGGAAATGTTACACCGCTATTCTTTGCTAAACTTTTGTCAAGTTGTCCGAAAATACGGATGATTGATCTGAACTGTTCCAACGTTATTAGCAAAGCCCAAGTACTAACGTTACGGAAAATGTATCCTGAAGTATGTATTAAATATGGTTACGGTATGTCACTATTTGAAACCGCTGGATATAACAATTGAGTCAATCGCAAAATTTAAGTGCTTCCACAAATTTTTCCAAGCGCAGGACTTTATTAACCATGAATAATAAAGTGTTAACTAAAGTGTTATAATAAAGTGAACAACGTGCTTAAATAATATATATTCCCAGGAACTTAAAAAATATATGTGACCAGAAATACTTATACAGATCTTGCATTCTTAAATGGTTTTTATTTTGTTAATGTAATAAAAATATTTTCATGAATACACACTGATTTATCAAAACATGGACATCCAAAACATCGAAAGTTATGTCTGATGGACACGTAACATTTAAGAAATAAATCTGCATTTAACAGGATTGAGACTATCTGTAGATAAGTCGTAAAGTCGTACGATTATTGGTTTCATTCGATTTACTACTAGTATTTTTGCTTCCTCATAGAGGAAGCTTTGTTTGCGTAAAAATTTTTGTTTCGAGATTTTCATGTCAGGACACTCAGAATGGTCTAAAACGTCGAAAAAATGGTTTAGAACGTAGAAAAACGGTGAAAATGGTAGAACGTGTAGAAAAATGGTGCGTGCGTGCGTGAGTGCACGCACGCACGTTTAGACGTATCGATGTATCTTCGTCAAATTTGGCATGCAAGTGGACTGTCATATAACGACGCTTGGGATTGTACTTGACGCGAATCGGTTGAAAAATTCAAATTTTACAGCATTTTGAAAATTTTGAAAATATCATCTTCACGCTATAATTTTCGCAATTTAAGAGATATCGGGCTGAAATTTTGTTCACAAAAGGACAACCATCAAAACATGATGTGTACCAAATTTGTCAAAAATCGATAGCGTGGTTATAATTTTATTGCAATTTCAATTTTAAAAAAAATGTCTTCAAAGACTTCATCTCTGTAAATTCTGAGATATCCGGCTGCAATTTTCGACAGGATTTCACGATTATTGATTGTTAATAATGATTTTAGTTAAAGGAACTATCGATATGTCGGTAAATTTCGATTTTGGTGAATATGAAAAAAAAATGCCGGCACGAAAAAAAAAATTTGGAAATTTTTCACAGTTTTATCTTAAAATTTGTTCACATATGGACTATCATCGAAAAACATTTGAGTACAAATTTGACGCCGGTCTGTCCAGCCGTTCAAATTTTATGGCACTTTAAATTTTTCGAAAAACCTCATTCTCTCACTGGCTCGTGCAAATTACGAGACACCGGGTTCTAGTTTGGTCCACATATGGACTACTATGGTACAAGGTTTTAGTACAAATTTGAAAAAAATCGGTTACCCGGTTAAAATTCTTCGATACTTTGAATTTTTAGAAAAATGTCTAGAGCATAAACAAGCCTGCAAAGTAAAACTTTGTAAATTGTTTAGAAAAATGTCTAGAGCATAAACAAGCCTGCAAAGTAAAACTTTGCAAATTGCTTCCTCATTATTTTTCGCTTTTTGCAAAGCTTCCTCTGTGAGGAAGCCAAAATCGATTAACCGAAAATCGATACTTCCTCATAGAGTTGGCTTTGTAAAAAGCGAAAAATAATGAGGAAGCAATTTGAGTAAGCCAAAATCGATGAACATACAGTTTTGCAAAAACTGATAAATAATGAGGATACAACGAACAACCTTCTCCGTTTTATCCTGTTTTATATAGTTAGCATAGTTAGCATCGTTTGAAAACGTCCCGTAAAATAATAAGAAGACTGTTCCGCATACAAGAAATCCGCAAGAATGCGCCACGTTTTATATCGAGGTTGCATACGAATATCGTGATAGCGGGAAGTCCACATGACCAAGCTATTTGTGTCTTTATGTCGCAACGAAAAAGATATCTATTGGAGAACGGGATTCACACAACTTTCGCGACACATCGTTAAAAAAATGCCTTGTGTTATCAACAACATCCCCATTACGAGTATAAATGCACGAGGATGAAATTCACAAAGTACGGTTACGATTAAACTACAGAAACAGTAAGTACAAGTAAATTAGAATGCCACGAATAATCATTAAAATATTCCGAATTGCACGTTTGGGAATTTTAGAACCCGGTATTTTTATATTTCTTTAACCCAATGCTGTGTTAAAAAAAGTCCAATTTTCAATGCAAGTTCCGTTTACTGTATTTAAGAGAGAAGAACCGTTTTCTCCTTTAGTTCCTTACAGCAGAATATCAAAACAGAATAAAATAAAACCCGAGTGTGAAATTCAGATATTACCGATATTTCACATCGAATAATAATATGCATCTTCTAATATCACGTGTACAGAATTTTTACGAGAAGAAAATAAAAAAGATCAAGATGCAGAAGGCAATAACGCTAATTTTCGCCGCTTTGATGATCGTATCATTCATAATGACAGATGTTGACGCTTGCGGTCTTGCGCGTGAAGCAGTGAGTATTGATACCTTTAACTGTTGAAATCGAAACCGTTCTGTTTTGGATAATCTAATTTTCATATTTTCATATCCATAGTGCCAAGCAGATTTTGACTGTTGCCCAGGATTTCATTGTAGCGGAGGTAAATGGTGCTTTTAGTAACAAGTGGTTCGACGGCCATTGATGGATTGTCTTTTATAAGAATATCAATACGACACCGATTGAAACCTTGATGGATGAGGTCACGCAATCATAACCAATCGAAAATACAACAAAGACATTTTTGTAATGATCAATTAAAAAGAATAAAATAGAAAAGGAATGTTTGAATATGATTTTTGTTTATTATATTGTTGCGAATATTGAGATTAGTATTAAGAAATCTGATACTGTAGTGAACTAGCTAGTGTACTTGCCTCTAAATCAGAGAATTGGTAGGGCTCTTAAAAAAAAATATTCGGACGCGACGTACCTTGAATTTTAATATATCTCGCTATATATTATACTAGTATACGATATCGTACTATAAGGCCAACGAGCGGAATCCTTCAGCTTCTTTATTATCATCATAAATACGTTCCCGAGTTAAAATTTAAACCCTTTCAACACCCTTCGTTAATATGCCATTTTTGGAGGTTTATCCCATGTAAGAATCGCTTACAACAGGGCCAACACTCGACCAGTACATGGCTATCAATAATCAATAAATGGCCAACGATGGTTTACAAATTCTGGGCCAACACTGGTTAATTTCCAGGCTGCCGTGATTCTCTCACTATCCATGGTTGCCTTTCAAACGCCAATATTCGGTCAGTACATGCTATCAATAGTTGACCAAGTAAGTTTTGCCAATCCTCGACCATTACCGAATAACACACGGTCGCCGTAATTCCTTTATAATTCACGGTTGCCCTTAAAATTTCAATGCTTGGCCAGTACACGGCTACCAATAGTCGGCCAAAGATGGTTAACCAGTTTTGGGCCCACACAGGTTAAGTCCCGTCTGCCGTGATTCTTGCAGTATTCATGGTTGAATTCCGAACGCCAATATTTGGCCCGCAATGGCTATCGATAGTCGACCAAGTAAGTTTTGCCACTCGTCGGCCGTTACCGGATAACACACGGTCGCTATAATGCCTTCATAATTCACGGTTGCCCTTAAAATCTCAATGCTTGGCCAGTACAGGGCTGCCAATAGTCAGCCAAAGATGGTTAACCAGTTTTGAGCCAACACTGGTTAATTCCCGTCTGCTGTGATTCTTGCAGTATTCATAGTTGAATTCCGAATGCCAATACTCGGCCCGCAATGGCTATCAATAGTCGACCAAGTAAGCTTTGCCAATCCTCGGCCATTACCGGATAACACACGGGCACCTTAACTTCCCCAAGATTCACGGTTGCCTTTAAAATCTCAATGTTCGGCCAAGATATGCGAATACATTATTAAGAATTTTTAGAGAATTGCGACAACTGGAGTAACAGTTACCTTCTCATAACGGCTAGGTTGACATGGGGCATTACTCTCATACCAATGATTAACATAACCTCAATATCGCGCACTGTCGGTACGCTAGCGACGAGCAGCAAAAAAAAACATATTTCCTTTCCTACGATTTAAACAAGATTTTGCACTTCGAATTTTTTGCATCGGTCATTTTTTATCCTTTATTTTCGAGTTTAGATTGGTAATCAATTGTCTTAAGAAACCTGAGTACTCAATTTTATGAAAATGAAGTCACTTCCCGCGTAGAAAAAAGAATCTTGTGAAGAATCTTTTAAAGAATCTTAAAAAAAGTCTTGAAAGAATCTTTAAAGGAATCTTGAAAAGAATCACGTATAGGATCCGGAGTAAGATTCTTTTCAAGATTCTTTCTATCCGAAAGCGTTCTGAGAACCTTACAAAGAATCTTCGAAAGAATTGTGAAAAGCGTCTTTAAGAGAATCGTGAAAAGATTCCGTCCATTAAATAGATAAATCGTTGAAAGAATTTTTATGAAATTCTTCAGAGGAATCGAGCAAAACCTGTTGTGGCTTTCCCTTGGTGTCGAGACAGTATATTTCGGTACGTCAACGAAGGGTAAACCCCTCGTGTGCAGTCGAACTTAGAAAAGCTTTCCAGTCTTATATATACGCTGAGGCTTCAAACCACTTGCGAGAAACGCTCCGTCCGTTCGCCACCTAGTGACATCATACGAAACACTGGTGGACAATACTCCGCTAGATGGCGAGCGGTCGAAGCGTTTCTCGCAAGTGACTTGAAGCCTGAACGTATATAAGACTGCAAAGCTGTCCTGAGTTCGGCTATACATGAGGGGTTTATCCTTCGTTGACGTATCGAAATGTACTGTCTCGACACCAAGGGAAAGCAACAACAGGTTTCGCTCGATTCCTCTGAAAATTTTCATTAAGATTCTTTCAACGATTTTTCTGTTTAATGGACGGAATCTTTTCACGATTCTCTTAAAGACGCTTTTCAAGATTCTTTCGAAGATTCTTTGAAAGATTCTCAGAACGCTTTCGGATAGAAAGAATCTTGCTCCGGATCCTATACCTGATTCTTTTCAAGATTCCTTTAAAGATTCTTTAAAAGATTCTTCACAAGATTCTTGTTTTCTACGCGGGTTTGTATATTAGCCGCCATATTGGATTAAAAAAGACTCTCTGTTTCGTGTTTCATACAAATTATATAATTTATTGGAAATTTGGATGGCCATATTGGATCCTCCATTTAGAATTTCTGAGTTCAAGTTTGAGTTCTTTAATGAGTGGTTTCAAAAACATCTGTGTATCAAATTTTATTCAAATCTATCTGATGACCCTGTGATTGTTATCCTAGATGCAACTATTATGGACTTAAAGTATAAGAAACTCACATAGTCGGTTTGGTTTAGTGGTTAGCGTGCTGGTTAGGTAGTTACGTAGTTTAGGTACGTCGTATAGGTCATAGGTTCAAATCCCGCCAACATCACTTTCCCGAAAGCTATCGAAGAAATTGTAGTCGTGGTCAATTTCCTTTTTGATTTATTTAATGATAATAGAATAACATTATTAAAATTATTGGTTGCGGTTCGTTAGGAAATATATATTTTTTAATTAATAATTAATTACTAAATTGATTATACCGAATATCTCCCGCCGTTACTTGCCCGATACTGGCCGGGTTTGTTATCATTCCTGGGCCGCATTGGCCCCCAGTACTCAGCCGTACATAACTACCAGTACCGGGCCCAAATTATCATCCAGTAGTTATCCAGCAATGAGCCAGTGCTAGAGACTGGCCACCAATTCAGGCCCAGTACTGGGCCAATTGGACACTCCTACATGGGATGCAGGGGTCTAAGAGCCTCATCGCACTCTGTACAACCTAATTGGAGGTCCAAACATAAGAATTTCAGTCTACATTAGACTCCGTTTACTCCATTCGGGTAATGTCTGCCATTTTCGAAGGTTTTGACGAGTGTCAAATGAATGGAGGAACCTCCGTTTACCCCGCGGAACTGCTACATTTAGGTTTTGAAGAGGGTCTAAATTTCAAGTCGGGTTGTTTTATAAATATATTGTTTACAAAAGTTGTCCTGATTCGAAATAAAACGATACCACATGTGTTCGGTGGACGGGGCTTTCCCTCAAAATGCGCCACGCGTTAAGTCAAGGCCACATTAGTAAAAGCGTACACGAAGCATTTTACGCTCTACGCCGCAATGAAGCCGCTGCCTGTCAAAAGAGGGGATTCACACAAAGTACTTAACAATCATAAAACAGACACCACCTTTTCTCAACATAAACAACTATGTGAAGTATAAATGCACGGTGATAGAACTGAAACCTCAATTGCAGCTCAACTACAAAACAGTAAGTACATGACGGACCGAAATATATAATACCGAATAATTGCATATGGGGCGATTTTTTCATAACAAGTTCTACCTAATTGAAGTTTTTTTAATATCCTGAATTCTTACGTAAAACTTCAATTAGGTAGATTTTTTTGAAAAAAACTTTTGCCAGCCTGTATGGAGTCTAAGAAATTTCGTAATTTTAAACAGTATTTTTCTGTAAATATATAAAAATGATAAAAAGTGGGCCTTTTAAAATAACATTTTTAAATACATTATGTACCTCTTTGCAAATTGAACAAATTTCATCTTGGATATTTTTATATAGGACTGTTAATTTCCAAGATAATAACGATTAAAAATATATACATCCCGAAAAATTCAAATTTTTACAAAAATTCGTGTCTCGAAAATATTGGTCGTAGCGGTAAACCGAAAAATGCCTGTCTGTTCTTTTTAAAAATACTGTTTAATAAAAAATTGTCGACATTATTGAAGGGGGTTCAGAGTCAGCGCATGAAACATTCAGCTGGAGTTTAAGCTGGAGAAAATAGTATTGAGTCATTTCGCAACACAACAGGCAATATTAAAAAATTGGGTTCACGCGATGGTACAAAATGGTACAAAAAGGTACAAAAAAATCGGTTTTTGGAATGTTAATAGGTCATTCGCTACGTGAGCACTGAAAACTTTGCGTTGTCGTAGTTGGCGCATTATCGTATGAGGAAAATGAAACGTATTAAACTCGAATGCGACACTCACCACGCATGTTTTATACCGGAATAATTTATACATTTCTCTGTTTGTTGTTTGCAGAATCTTTTTGAAAAGAAAACTGAAGAAATCTAAGATGCAGAAGTCAATGATATTGTTTTTCGTCGCGTTGATGATCGCAGCATTCATCGCAACTGGAGTGAACGGTGATTATTGTGGCTTGGCGCATGAAGTAGTGAGTATAAATTTCTTCCATTAGAAGAATTTTAATCGTAATTCAAGTTAATTTAATTCTTATCTTCTCATATCCATAGTGCATTGCCGATTATGACTGCTGTCCACCGTATAAGTGTAACTTCGGTAACGTAGGACATGGAAACTGCGGCTATTAATTAAAATAATGAAAAGTTCAGCAACCTGAGAGCAATCCAAGCGAAGATCATCATGAATAATGCATTCAAGAATTTAATCCAACGAAGACAGAACGAAAATACCATCACCAATATTGCGATCACCATAAAAATAAAAAAAGTAGTTTAAGAAATGTTAAAATAAGATTGTTGTTTATTATATTTCCGAAATTAAGTGTCTAATTAAATCGAGTATTTTACATCTTGCAATTGTTTTTAATCCTACATCTCATGTATCTTTTTTTCTACCTTCTAACTCATGACTGGAGTATTTATCGACCCCGCGCGATTCTTCTACGTACAAGGGTCCTATGAGCAGTAGTAAATAGGTTTTTCCACACATGAATCTCTTCGTTTTTTAATAACGAAGAGAATGACATCCCGAGCAGTTTGAACCACGGCTGGAACCCTAGCGGATCTGAAGAACCGCAAAATAACCGAAGAGTGACCGGTCGTTATGGACCAAAAAATCACTCCAGAATAACCGAGAAGGAACCTAGTGACCGGCGGGTAACCGTAAAGTGAACCGTAAAGTGACCCGTAATGAACTCAATGTTCCGTTTCGGGTTACTATTCGGTTATATGAAGATCTTTCAAATAACCGAAAAACAACTTTTAACAAACTGTCGGTTACTTCTGCGTTACTTTAAAGTTTGTTTTTGGTTAAAACATTGGTCGCTTTGCAGTTGCAATCGGGTTCTTTTTTGTTCCAAAATAACGGTCGCTTTGTCGATTACATTACAGTTGTTTTACGGTAAAACAACTGGAAATGAACCTCATAATGACGGTTATTTGTATGTGACCGTAAAGCAACCACAAAATGACGGTTGCTCGGATCCGCTGGGGAATTGACGCTGTTAACGGTCGAATCACAGTGAAAATCAATTGGACATTTGTTACGTCCGAAGTAACAAAACAATTGCCCTGTTTTGGACCTTAGCAAAAGCTAATTAATCCGGGATTTGGGCTAAACGATTTGATTAGAAATAAAGGATTTTTAGTGTTTGGTTTTAATATTCTTTAAATTGGAATTTAATCTTTGATCATTCATTGAAATATACTTTATTCTTAGAAAGTTAATTGCATGATCAGTTTTAATAACTGTATATTCATTTTCTGAAGTGATATTCGAATTAGGATAATTCATTTTAAGTCTTAAATATTGAGAACGTGATGAAGGACTTAGAATGATTTCTAAGTCTTCAATTTCGAGAAAAGTTATGACTCCGTTCCTCCGCGTACGGTCAGCTATTATTAAAGTTAAACGCTTGCTACAAACCGCATTCGTTAACTGATTTGAGCTGAGTCTGTCTGCGCGAGTAAACGACAATCTTTCGAGAGATAAGTTTGCAATTTGTCTGCATTGGTTTCGAGTTCGAAGATTTAGAAGATAGAACGAATGCAACTGTTCTGCATAACGCTCCGAATTAGGAATAAGGAATAGAACGAATGAAAATGTTCTGCATAACGCTCTGAATTAGGAGTAAGGAATAGAACGAATGCAACGGTAATGCATAACATTCTGAATTAGGAGTAAGGAATAGAACGAATGCAACTGTAATGCATTCATTCCCGATGTATGTGGTTGACGTTGAGAACTAACATCTTGACTTGGTTTAACACTTTTACTCTGGAGCTGTTGATCGGTGATTTTACAAAATTAATACTGACTAAAATGCAAAAATTGTGACCTTATATACTAGTGCTACGGACCCTTGGTGTTACGCAGGATTGAGAGAGGGCAGTTTATTTAGATTCTAATTGGCCGGAAAAACTCCCGTCCCCCACTTTTTGAACAGATTTCTTTATCTTAAAGTTAGTGCGTTAATTTTAGGAGTAAGAGAGGGCGAGTCTCTCGCCTCTGGTTGGCCGAAAGTCACCGTCTCCTACTTTCTTGGGTTTGCGTGGATGTTCCCCTAGTCTGTGGACTAGCAAAGGGCCTCACACCCCTACTATGTTACTGTTTTTCTGAATTTCCCTACTTATCGACCGCCTGCAGGATCCTTTTCCTAATTTCCCTACTTGGTCGACCATCGACTGTGGGGCCCTTTTCCGGGACATACAGCGGTGCTCGGAGAGTTGCCTATTTTTGGGGTAAGGGTACGTCGGGACGTAACACATTCCTCAATTTCGGCACCGTTTTCGGTGCCGAAACTCATGTCGCAGAGTCACGGCTTAAATCACGGCAGATTTCATTATTCGTTGGGCCATGTTTTAGGCCGTGATTTCGTCTGTAATATTTTGCAAAAATCACGGACCGAAAGCTCAAAAGCTTCACCGCTCCAGAAGCTTTAGAACGAGGGATCGTTATTTCCACCGTGAAACGACCGTTTTTTTCGATGTAAAAATGACGCGTGATTTTCACCGTGATTCGGCCGTGGTTTGATCTGTTAGAGATGCGGCAAATTTAATTATATCAATGTTTAAGGGATGAAAATTACACTTAAAGTCCACCCTTAGTGGGTTCTGTCAACGCAAAAAAAAAGCAAAAACCACCTCAATGTTTTCTGCCCTTTTCGCACCGCAATTCACTGCAAAAACACTGAGGGTTTTTTATCTAGCGTTGATGGTTTTGCTGTTTCGATCGCCGCAAAACCACCGATGTCAATTTCGAAAAATTTCGAAATTTCGAAATATTTTGTAATTTGTATAAATAATGGTAGAAATCATGGACCGAATCACGGCTTAAATCACGGCAGATTTCACGTTGCCGCGAAGTCAGTTTAAATGCTGTTACCGGCAATATTTAATTTTTAGTTGTATAACCCTTTGATGCACAGCGGGATGTTTAACATCCCACCTAGATTATTATCATTTTTTAAATATTTCAACGTTTTCTTTCTCGATTTTAAATAAAAGTAACTTTTTAAAAATAAAAATGTGTGCATCAAAGGGATAAAATGTGTAACATTTGAAACTCTGAAGAGAAGACAACATCGTCTTTTCGCGTTTCACATTTCCAAATGGCTAGATCATCTATGTCCAATAGTTAGGATATCTCCAACACGTGGTTCTTCAGTTATATGAGAGCACAGCAACTTGTGATAGTTACGTGTTTATATGCACGAAAAGATGAACAATCGCTTGCGGGAAACGTTTCAAGCCGTTGGCCATCTAGCGTAGCTAAGCCGATCATTGCGCGTGTACCCGAAGTTAGCCCGCTAGATCGCGAACGAGTGGAAACGTTTCTCGCAAGTGAGTGATCGCCGTTCTGTGTATAAGTACGAGCGATTGTAAGTTATCGTCCGTCCGTGTACTGGCGTGGGTCATTTTTACTGTTCTTTATCAGTGGCAAGACGGATTCTGCGAATTACCATGGCACTGAAAATTCCGCCAAGCCGTGACTTCTGCCGTTATTTATACAAATTACAAAACATTACGAAATTTTGAGATTTTTTCGATATTTACATGGGTGTTTTTGCGGTGATCGAAACAGCCAAACCACCGACGGTATTAAAAAAAATCACTCAGTGGTTTTGTGGTGAATTGCTGTGCGGAAAAGTGCAGAAAACCACTGACGTCGTTTTTGCGGTTTTTTGCGGCATTTTCAACCTGAAACCACGGTGGTTGAACTCACTAGGGAAAACGTAACGAAGATCGGCAAAAATTGCACTTTTTTACGAAAAAAATTGTTGTTTTTTAAATATATATTTTAAACGGCCCGATTTTGAAATTTCAAACGTCATTTTACTGCGGTCATACCAGGCTATTCGGAAACAAATAGTCCCATTGTACAAATAGCCCCATTGTATGCCGTTCAAAAAGTCTATTTCTTTAGACATATGAAAATGGGAAAAAATCGAAAATTGGTAATATGGAACAAATAATGAGATCGCAAAGAAAATTTGTTCTGCATGGGTTTTAACTTTTATTTTTTTTAAATAGTTGTAGAAAATGAAGATTCTGATAATTATTACAGAAATACATACAAAAGTTTCGGCGAATCAGATTTATTCAACCGCGACACAATTGTTGCAGTACACAGTTCGGTGCTTCTCGCTGACAGCACTGGTCCATCTTTGGCAAAATATTTGTACTTTGCGATCCTGTATTAATAATAATATACCTATAATATATTTAGTACACGCAAAGAAAATGCTTGGTTAGAAAAACCAAGCGCTTGGTTATATATACGCTAGCCAATTAATTGGTTAGACCAACCAAATTATTGGTCAGCGCGACCAAGCGCATTGTAATGTAACCAATAACTTGGTTGGCATAACCAGCAATCTGATTGGTCTAACCAAGAAATCGGCTGGCGCGTATTTAACCAAGCCCTTGGTTGTTCGAACCAAGCCTTTTTTTCCGTGTATTATACCACGGAAAAAACACGTGTTATGCGGGTTTATGCTATTATAGGTCGTCAAATATTTAAAAATATTTAAAAATATTAAAAAATGGTGACTATAAAGTCAAAATTACATAATAATAAGTTACTTTTGATTACCAAAACACTATAACGAGAACTCCAGAGTGGAGTCGTTGTCTACCCCATACATCAGTTCTAGGGTTAAGACTCGAAAAACCTCTCGGCCCTTCGGGTCAGAATTGAAAGGCCTGCCGCCCTTGCCTCACGTTTTAGATTTCTTGCGTTTGATTTTTTTTTTAAATTATTATTTATGTGTAGGTATGTATTTAAGTGTGTGATTGTGTATGCGTGAGCGATAAGGCCATCAACCAGAGTCCTTCAGCCCTCATTTTTATTATTATCATAAATACGTTTTATAAATGTACCCTGACAAGCTGTGTCACCGTAGTGTTAACCGAAAATAACTGAAGTTAAGGTAGTTCTGTCGGTACGCCGGAGTCATAAACCTCAGAGTCTATATGACATTAAAAAATAATCATACGCATCGTTTTGACTGCCTCAATAATAATATAAAAAATAATCGAGAATCCTTCCAAATTGTCGTAATCAAATTAAAACGATTATTTGTAAATAGTTGATATGTTTAGTGCGGATTTGACTTCATTTTTACGATAATTAGGTTAGGAAACGTCATTTGGCCCGGTATCGTGCACTTTGACCTTGGTTCAATTAAACATTATTCCGGAGACTTTACCTTTTTTCATGATGCATCAATTCCTGAATGATTTGCGAATCCGTAGTACCTTTTATTTTTTCTCTATCTTTGATCTAAGTATGTTAATTTTCGATTTAAAGATCAATTTTTCCAGCCCTCCCGTAAGCGCCGTGTAAAAAGATCGATTTTCAAGTTTTAATTGTTCATTCAAATACTCGGTAAAAGCCTTCAAGATTTTGTGCAAGTAAAATTGAATAGCTAAATTACAACATGTCAAAAATTCATGCATATGAGTTTGGATTGCATTCACGACAGAACTACCTTAACCGACTTTTTAACCTCCATTATAAGATAAGTCTCCATTAGTCCACTGTTTCGCCGGCTTTAACCGACAATTTAACCGATTAAAAACGTTTCGTTCGGTGAAATTGTCAGTTAAAATCGGTTGAATTCACCGAACAAAATTGATTTTTTTAAAATTCGGTAAGAATGTCGGTTACAATTGGTTAATTCACCAGTAAAAATCGCTTAAAAAAATAACAATTTCGGTCAAAAGGTCAGTTAGACAGGGTGAAACAGGGGCTAATCGAGACTGGTTAAAACATCGGTTAAAAAGTCGGTGACACTATGTGTCAGGGTACTGTTTAAAAAAGTTGTCACGATTTAAAATAAAATCGTACAAAATCAGTTCGGTGGATGGGGGTTTCCCTCCGAACGTGCCACGCGTTAAGTCAAGGCCACATATGTATGCTGCGTTTAGTGGGAAGTCCGTGAAGCGTACATGAAGCATTTTATGCTCAATCCCGCAATGGATTCGCTATCTGTCAAAGGAGGGGATTCACACACTACTCAACAACCATAAAACAAAAACCATTTTCTTATCAACAAAAGTAATTACGAGAAGTATAAATGCATGATGATAGAACTGAAAATTCAGTTGCAGCGTAACTACAAAACAGTAAGTACATGACGGAAATATATACTATTAAAACATTACAGACACATTTGGAATTAGCCTTTTGGGCATTGTCCCGCGTAAAAATAATTATGTTAAATTGAGATCACAAAACGACCTTTGTCAAGAGGTAGGTAGTAGTAGGTAGTAGGTAGAGAGGAAATATCTTAGAAAATTTCAATGCGATTTTGAGATCGATTCGATATCACGAATTAATACGTTAATATTAATATTACTCCTACGGTCGAATATTTTTATTATTACATTTAATACAATAAGTATATTATTTATAATAATATTATAGGATATCGAATAAATATATAGAAGTTCGATTGTAATTTTATTTTTTACTTTTTTTTACTTCGGGACGATAGGATTTTTAAAAATCGTTTGCTATCATTTATTTTTACCAGGGGAGATTTTATAAGACAACGCTTAGGCACCCGGGTCCGTTAACCTTAGTACTCTACATAAATACTATTGAATCATTTCTCAACAGAACATATAATATTAAAAAATTGGGTTTACACGATTAATAAAATATCTATAATCTCCACGGACATTAAGTAAGGTTTCCAAAAATTCCGTTTTTGGAATAATAGTAATAGGTAATTATCTCAGTGAGCACTGAAAACATTGTGTTATCGTAATTGACGCATCATCATATGAGGAAGAAGACAAATATTAAACTCGAATGCGAGATACAGTCATCACACATGTTTTATACCGAAATGATTTATACATTTTTCTGTTTGTTATTTGCAGAATTTTTTCGACAAGAAAACCGAAGAAACCTAAGATGCAGAAGTCAATGATATTGTTTTTCGTCGCGTTGATGATTGCAGCATTCATCGCCACTGAAGTGAACGGTTATGATTGTGGCTTGTCGCATGCAATAGTGAGTATAAATTTCTTCCATTAAGAGAATTTTAATCGTAATTCAAGTTAATTTAATTCCTATCTTCTCAAATCCATAGTGTATTGCTGATTATGACTGCTGTTCACCGTACAAGTGTAACGCCGGTAACAGAGGACACGGAAACTGCGGTTATTAATTAAATTAGTAAAAAGTTTGGATGTCCCTTGGAAGCAACCCGAAAGAAATCTAAGCGAAGATCATCATGACTGATTCATTTAGGATTTTATTTCAATAAAGACAAATCGAAAATACCACCACGAGCATTGTAATGACCATTAAAAAAAGTCTAGAAATGTCTAAATTAGATTGTTGTTTATTATATTTCCGAGCTCAACAGTAAACATTATCCTAAATATTGCATGTCGGTGAAGTTTGAAACGTTTCAAAGTTGCAACGGTTTTCGAACGCCAGCGTCCACAGTTCACGATGAGGTTTTTAATTTTTTTTCAACAGGAAGAAAGAAATTCTTGCTTTTCAGCAGACCTTTTTCTGATAGATTAAATTATTCTGCTAATTTTGAAATCAATTTCAAGCCTACGGAACCTGCGGAAGGCTTTCATTTTTGGAAAAAATCATGGCCTTTCGAATGACGTTTGTGAGTTCTTGATACTTTTTTGTAGGAAGAAATGGATTCTCGCTCTTGAAACCAGCGTTTTCGTATAGAAAAGATTCTTCTGGTCATTTTAAGATAGGATTCAAGTCACTAGACCCTGCGGAAGAACTTCTTTTTCGGAAAAAACCGACAGGCCCTCGTTTGGCGATCATGAGTTTATGAATATGTTTTCATTAGATTGCGATGTATATTCCGATATATTTTTCACGCGACAAGAACCTGCGGAAGGCCTTCGTATCCGGCAACAAACATAAGCTCTCGTGTGGCGGTTATGAAACCAGCATTTTTAGATAGATGAAATTTAAAAAAATGTTCAACATATCCTCCAAGCGAGAATTCCCATTTTGCTAATGAAAAAATATTCATAAACTCATGATCGCCAAACGAAGGACAGTCGGTTTTTTCCGAAAAAGGTCTTCCGCAGGGTCTAGGGATTTGAAAACTATATGAAAATGACAGGAAAAATATTTTATATCCGAAAAAGCCGGTCTCAAAAGCGAGAGTTAAAGCCTTGATCATGAAAAATAGTATATTTCGATACAAGAGGCCAAAGGAGCGTTTTGCGCACTGCTCGCGTAAAGACAGCACGAAGCCTCGGCGAAGCCAAGGCTTCATACTCGGCTTCGCCTCGGCTTCGCCTCGGCCGACAATTACATGTGATCTGAGACATTTCTTACTTTACTGCCCTAGGTGTGTAATATACCATTTCTTTATCCACGGCCGAAAGTACGTAGTTTCGACTTCGACCGCCAGACAGAAAGTCTAACATTTATGGTTTGGTAGGGGCGCGCATGCGCACTGCTCTAGTGCGCCGAAAGAAACTAGTTATGCACTGAACTGATGTACAAGGCGGCGAAAAGACAGCAATCACCACAGCTGACGCGGTTTATTGCGCAAACTAGATACGGATAACCTCAAAATTGCTTTTGTGGATTTTTATGTCGTTGTACATCCTAATAGTTATAATTCTTTAAATTTTATTGACCAAGAAATAATTAAAAAGAAAAAATGGACGTGTCATCATCATCGGATAATTCTTCGGACGACGAGATTTTAAGAAATTTTGATACGGAAGCTAGTCTAATAATACGAACAGATACGTTGCCTAAAAAGTCTGCTGATAGATACCTATCGAACTATGAAGCGTATAAAAAATGGCAAGAAGAACATAAAGGTTCTTTGTCTGATTCCGAAGAAAGTAATTTAATTGTGTACTTTAAAGAATTGACTAAAAGGTTACAACCGTCGACTATATGGAGTACATGGTCAATGTTAAAAAGACATTAAATACAAATTAATAAAAATATTACTATTCGATTAAATTAATTTGATTTAAAAAAGTTATTATTATTTTTGTCTATTCAGATATACTTGATGCCTGTCCCCGACCAGCAGCACTCGCTTCGCTCGTGCCGCAAATGTCGGCAGGCATCAAGATATACCAAGACACATTTGTAGTCGAGATAGCTTTTATTAATCAACGTATTTTCGACCGCAGGTAAAGAAAAATAGTATACACTACAAGGGCAGAAAGTTTGAGATTCCTGCACTGCGCGCCATGATGGCGCGCAGTTCAGGGCTCTCAAACTTTCTGCCCTTGTAGTGTAATATACTATTGCGCACTAGTGCGTCAATCGGCCATTTTGCATGTCTGTGAACGGTGGGCAAACGAGGATTTTGCATGCACGAGTAAAGAAATTGTACATTATGATACGAGTGCGAAAAAACTTTTTCTGACGAGTGTGAATTTGCAGCACGAGCCGAAGGCGAGTGTTGCAATCACACGAGTTAAGAAAACGTTTTTCGCATGAGTATCGTACAAAATTTTATTTCACGAGGTGTGGAAACGACGTTTGACGCACGCGAAGCGTGCGTCAAACCGCGTTCTACGCACTGAGTGAAATAATAGTATATTACACACCTAGGGCAGTAAAGTAAGAAATGTCTCGGCTTTGCCTCGGCCGACAATTACATGTGATCTGAGGCTTTCTTATTTACTGCCCGAGGAGTGTATACGATTTTTCTCATCGACGGAGCCGAAAATCGGGAACTTCGTTCCGCGCAGCGGAACGAAAGTTGTCGCTTTCGGCCCGGAGGTGAGAAAAAATATTTTATACTCACAACTTCACATTCTCTGTTCGAATGCTATTTGACATTCGTGAGATAGGTAGTTTAGGACGATATCTGGTTTCGCAAAAATGAACATCTTCCGCAGGGTCTATGGACTTGGAAGATATGTTGAAAATTTTTAAAAAATTTCATCTATCTAAAAACGCTGGTGTCAAGTGCGAGAATTTCTTCCCTCCTTATTTAAAAGTGTTTGAGAAACTCATAACCGCCACACGAGAGCCTATGTTTGTTGCCTGATACAAAGGCCTTCCGCAGGTTCTAGTCGCGTGAAATATATATCGGAGTCATCGCAAAAATATTATCTTTCTGAAAACGCTAGTGCGAAAAGCGAGGATTTCCTAATGGAAAAATATTCATAAACTCATCATCGTCAAACGAGGATCTGTCGGTTTTTTCCGAAAAAGAGGGTCTTCCACAGGGTCTAGGGACTTGAAAACTACATGAACATGACAGGAAGAATATTTTATATCCGAAAAAGCCGGTCTCAAAAGCGAGATTTACCGCCTTGATCATGAAAAATAAAATGTTATACTCATAACCTCACATTCTCTGTTCGAATACTATTTGACATTCGTGAGATAGGTACCAACCGGTTGCCAACCGGAATACCAACCTCCGCAAAAAGCAGCTACCGGTTGGTCCCTGGGTTGTGGAACGCCAGATCCAACCAGAATTTCGACCGGCGCAAGCAGCGACCGGTTGGTCTCTGGGTTGTGCAAACTCAGGTCTAACCGGATTTATTAGCAGTTCAAGCCACACTTAGAATTCACGGTCCTGAAATTCGTCGTGCCATAATTTCTTTCAGTAATCGTGGGTAAAATCACGATCCTGCTGGGAATTTTCTTGTTGATTTCAAAATTAGCAGAATAATTTAATCTATTAGAAAAAGGTCTGAATTTCTTCCTTCCTGTTGAAAAAAATTAAAAACCTCATCGTGAACTGTCGGCGCTGGCATTCGGAAACCGTTGCAACTTTGAAACGTATCAAACTTCACCGACATAATATTGCTAACTCTAATAGTTTCCTGATTAAAAAGAAAAAAAGTATTAAAAGAGTACAAAGTGGAACCTTGTAAATTGCTTTTTCATTTTTTTTACACCTTTGGCAAAGTCACATCTGTCAGAAAGTGTCAAATGTGTGTGTGTGTTTTTTTAAAATTTAACTTCCTTATAGAGGAAGTTTAGCGAAAGCTATAAAATAATTAGAAAGCAATTTGCAAGTTTCCACTTCACAGGCATGTTTATATATTCCATACATCAGATGTGCTGGATAAACCCGTATGACTACTCGAGCAGAAATTAATTCAAATTGCCTGAAGTATCATCAGGTCCGAATGAGGTATCGGTCAGGCATACCTGTTCAGGCTAGCAAATAAGGCCCTGGTCCTGCCCGGATCATGTATCGATATAATATTTCAAAACTGGCTAGCCTGAAATATTCCCCTTCAGGCCGGGATCAGGAATTTCTGATCCGGTTAGCTAAATGAGGTCCTGACCCCGCTCGGATTATGCATAGGTGCAACATTTCAAATGTGGTCAGACCACAGTTTTCCATATCATGTCGGGATCAGGCATCGGTCAGGCACTCCTGGTCGGGCTAGCCAGATGCGGCCCTGCTTTTGGTCAGAATATTCAAATCTAGTTGACTTAAAATATACACCATTTCAGACGAAATTATCAGAGTACTGAAAGAGCATATCTGGCATTACCGGTGCCCAATAAATAAATGAATGATGTTTTCTGTATAATATCGCTTATTATTGTAATACTATCGATCAGAAATAGTTGTATTTTTATGTATGTGTCTTACTCAATTATTCATGTATAAGGGAAACAGCATATGGGCATATCTCACAAACCTTTGACTTTCGTGTAACTCGACTGCGGAATGCTATAGTAATTTACACAGAATGAATTACGCGGGTATCAAACTTTTACTAAGATGTACGAAGCATAATCCATATGAAAAAAAAAATTTAATTTTATAATGCACCAATAAACTGTTGTATTCTGGTTCAAATGTGGAAATTAACAACGTTTTCGCTTGTAACTCTGATTTTCGCGTCACTTCATACGGGTGTAGCATTGATATGCACCTTCAGAAAAATAAGAAAAAAATCATGAAATTCTGGTAAGGTGCAATGAACATAATGTACCTAATTGTAATCGCCAAACATGTTAGAAAATTAAGCGGTTATCCTGTGCACGTCTGTCAATCGGTTTCAATGGTGAACTTGACATCCACCGTTATATGGTGCAGGAATATGAGCACAAGCTAATTGAGCCAAATGAACCCTAGCAGATCGAACAACCCAAAAAAAACCGTATTTCCAACCCGGTCGGATTGAGCCATAAATCCAACCGATAATTCTTGTCAATTCAACCAAAAAACCAACCGTGCTTTCAAAAGCTCGCAGCTTGCGAATAGGTTGGTCCTTAGGTTATTTAGACACAAGTCCAACCGGAATTCTAACCGTCGCAAGAAGCATCGCTCGGTTGGTCTCAGGGTTGTGCAGGGTTTTGCCAACCGGAATACCAACCTGCGCAAAAAGCAGCTACCGGTTGGTCCCTGGATTGTGGAACCCCAGATCCAATCAGAATTCCGACTGTCGCAAGAAGCATCGACCGGTTGGTTCCTGGATTGTGCAAACGCAGGTCCAACCGGATTTGTTAGGTGTTCAAGCCACACTTAGAATTCACGGTTCTGAAATTCGTCGTGCCATGATGTCTTTCAGTAATCGTGGGTAAAATCACGATCTTGCTGGAAATTTTCTTGTACCCTAGCGTATGTTGTACGCTACGGTATAAACGACAGTAAAAACGACCCACCTCGATATATGGGCGAACGGCGTTTTACGATAGCTTGTACTTATACATGGAACGACGTACAATAATTTGCGAGAAACGTTTTGGGTCATTCGCCATCTAGCGGAGCTAAGCCGGATTTCCGCGTGACAAAAGTGAGGGGGTGCACCGCTTCACCATCGCCATCGCGCGTGCACCCTAAGTTAGCCCGCTAGATGGCGAATGAGCCAAAAAGTTTCTCGCAAGTGATTGTTTGCCATTCCATGTATAACTACAGGCTATCGTAAGTCGCCTTACGCCCATATATCGACGTGGGTTGTTTTTATTGTCGTTTATACCCTAGCCTACAATATACGCTAAGGTATAGAAAAATTCCCAGCAGGACCGTGATTTCGACAATGATAACTAAAAGAAATCACGACACGACGAATTTCAGGACCGCGAATTCTAAGTGTGGCTTGAACTGCTAGAATACCAGGTTAGACCTGGGTTTGCACAACCCAGAGACCAACCGGTCGCTGCTTCTTACGCCGGTTGGTATTCTGGTTGGCAAAACCCTGCACATCCCTGAGACCAACCGAGCAATGCTTCTTGCGACGGTTAGAATTTCGGTTGGACTTGTATCTCAACAACCCGTGGACTAACCTATTCCCAAGCTGCGACTTTTGAAAGCTCGGTTGGTTTTTCGGTTGGCTTGACAAGAATTATCGGTTGGTTTTGTGGCTCATTCCGACTGGGTTGGAAATACGGTTTTTTTTGGGTTTTCACGGTTGTTTTCACGGTTGTTCGACCTGCTAGGGAATTGGATGCACATAAAGGTAGGATCATCACAGATTGAATTAAGTGAAATTTATGTCGGATTATTTTGCTCGCACCATTCTGCGACATGGACTCATACACTTAGAGAAAAGGTTGTTAACATTTGTCAACAGTTAACAAATCTTGGTTAAATATGGCGAAATTAACGATTTAGTTACTCTTATTGAATCTCACTTGAGCTAAATAAAATTTGCTTGTCGCAAATGAAGCTCGCTGACATTTGTTAATAGTTAACAAATCTTATTTGGCTCAAGTGAGATTCAATAAGAATAACTAAATGGTTCATTTCGCCATATTTAACCAATATTTGTTAACTGTTAACGAACTCTTCTCTCAGTGTATTGCTGCGTGGAGAATAAATGTCAGGTTTTTCGCATCGTTTTCCGGCCAAACTAGTCAAATAAAATAATTAAATTCCATCTGAGTACGTTATTCTTATCACGAATTAGATGTGCGCAGATGTGCCCGACCTCTCGACGAGAAACAATTTTTTTCTAGTCAAAATGTATTCAGTCGTCAGGTTCGAGAATGTCAGGTTTATAAATTCGCATAATAAATTTAAACTATTTTCGTTCGTAAATTATCTAAATTATATTTTGAGTTAGTAGAGTCATTACCAGTCATACTTTTCATTTTCTGCATGCGAATTGAGTAAAATTGAATTAGAAACATGACCTATTGGAAGGGATAAAACTATGCCTTCAATGGGTCATTTAAAAAAAAAAGTTAAATTGAAAGTAAGTTAAACACTTGTAAAACACAATAACATATAGTTCCTACAATGAATTAGCACCAAATAAATGATTTTTAGTTAAAATGATAATATAATTTTTTATGCGAGCACCCTGTATATGATGCTTTGTCCATGAACGAATAATGCTTTCTAAAGATCTTAAGATGAGTACAAAAAATTGGCGATCCTGTGCTCCTTAACTAGATTTTTATTCTTTGAGGCCGTGAAAGTCGAAGGTTTGTGAGATACGCCCATATATTTTCTCGGCGACTGCGTCACTTATATTCAAAATCATTATTTTGCGATCGGTTGATTCTATCGTAAACATTTTTCCACGTCACGTTTTTTTTACGTGCCACATTTTAAAAATTGATGAGTCGCATGGATATATGTACATAAATCTTGTAATACTCCACACTGTTCCCTTTATTTTTATTCTGTTTTCGTCTTGAGTTTTGTATATATTTTGGATCTGCAAAATAGTTCCACTATTCAAAAGAATCCCATTATTTGGCGATTTGTTTAAGATTATCAGTCCTTTATATGTCAATTTGGTTAGCTAAAAAATAAAACAGTAATGCTTCATTTTTAAAACTTCCACGACCATGTATAGTACCAGAATAAACTTTCAATAATTAAACTGCCATCATGCGTTTTATATATATTGGATCTTTTCATTTTTTAATATGGACTAGATCAGGTGCCTGATCGCGGCCGGTTTAGTAGCCTGATCGTGGCCGGATTGGGAACCTGTTAGCGGCCGGATTAGCAGCCTGACAACGCCCGGATTTGTAGCCTGATCACGGCCAGATTAGAAATGGCGTTACATACCATATCAGGTCCGGATACAGCCGCCTTATCCGGGCCCGATTACTAATTAAGGAAAATCCGATAAGGCCCGGACCTCAGCCAGAATAAATTTCTGCTCGGGAGAGTATCACACAATTATAGAAAGTATATCGGAATAAATCGTATGTGTTTAGACTGAAAGAATTATCATAATCTATCGTAAAGTCCTGATATAAATGAAACAGTTTTCAATCATTTATACAATAATTTGAAGCTGATTTACACGTTTCTCTCCTCATCGTTTCACAGCTATAGGAAGTCTATCATAATGAATCTTGAATATGATAAATAGTTGAATCAAAAGAATTGTCGATGAAACTTCTTTTTTCATGAAAAATGTAATATTATTAACATTACTACAACCGTATATTTTTATTATTAAATTTAATACAAAAATTATATTATTTATATTTTAGGATATGGAAGAAATATATAGGATTGCGATCGTAAATTTATGATCGTACTTCATAAATTCGCGAACCAAAATCCGTATTTGGAACGATAAGATTTTTAAAAATCGTTTTCTATCATTTATTTTTACCGGGTTTCTATTACTTTGGTCGTTAAATATTTGATAAAACTGAGGTACCCATTAAATCAAGGCATGTGCACACCACTTTTATTAGGACATCCGTCAAACTTACTTGATGTGTTCTCACCTGTATGGCGCAATGATCGCTATCTATTGAGGAAGACAAGTCGTGCAAGTTTCTTGATAATCATAATATCAACTCTACGGTCGGGCAATGAACATTGCGACAAGAAGTATAAATGGACATGATGGAAATCAAAACTTCAGTTGTGATTCAACTACAGAACAGTAAGTACATGATAGATCATGCGTATTATAAATCCGATAAGGATTATTAAAATTTTAAAAATTGCTATTCCTGACATTTTTTTTAACACAGTTTTCACTATTTCTGCATATTTTTAACTCATAGCTTCTCCTATGAACGTCAAAAATACAGCGAATTGTTCATATTAAATTACACACTCAGCTAACGTTATTTAAAGGAAAATCGCGTTTGCATTTATAGTTAAATTATAAATCGGCATTCTTACTCCTGACTGAATATCGCAACTGTGTCCCTCTATCTATTATGGCATGATAATGAGCTATTGTCTCAACAAGAAATAAAAACGTTGCGTCATCGCTCTTCGTGGATCATGAGCTAAAAATAGAAAATAAATAAAATAAAACTTGTGTAATACAATCAGTACGAATATTTGTGCCACAAGATAATATGGATTTTTCATTTATATCGATAACAGAAGTTTCAAAAGAAAAATATCAATATGCTCAAGATGCAGAAGCCGATGATTTTGATTTTCGTCGCATTGATGATTGCGCTATTTATCGCGACCGAAGTAGACGCTGCTTGTGGCTTTCCGGGAAGACGAGTGAGTCAAATATACCTTTGATTACTAAAATTGTATTCGTACTTCACTATCATTTACTTATAAACTTATTGTTTTAAATTCGTCATTAATTATTAAAATCGTATTTGTGCTTCACGATCATTTATTTATAATCTTATTGTTTTTAAATCGTTGATTGATTATTAAAATTGTATTTGTACTTCACGATCATTTACATTAATCTTATTATATCCACAGTGCTCACGGACTGAACCCTGCTGCCCAGGATTAGTCTGCCATATTCTTAAGAATGGCCCCGCTATGTGCTATCCCCCTATCCAACGACATTCCTAAGAAGGGACGCCGTCTGATCGTCTTCGGAAAGTAAACGGAAAGCGACTAAAGATTGGACTCATGATCGATGACTAGTTTTTAGTTTCATTATCATTGCGTAATGTACCATAACGAAAATATAAATATAAGGGTTGTAATGATCAATTAAAAACATATAGTATTGAAGACATTATCTAATTTGACCTTGTTCCCTTCGCACAATTACACGGAGAGAAGGATCAGATACTTTTTACCATATTTCTAGTAAAAAGTATCTTAAATTCCTGGTACAAGGAGCCATGCATGACGCCACCTATCAAGAAGTACGAGAACTACGCGAATTTTTACCACGAAATATGATAGAAATTTCTGTGTATATGGTAGAAATTCTTATAGGTCTCGTACTTTTCGTCAGGTGTCGGCTATGGCTTCCCAATACCAAGCGCGTTTGAGAATTTTTACCATAGGGTCTGGTAAATTTTTTTTTATCCTTCTCTCTGTGTATATGTCGATCATCATGACCATACGAAATTACAAGCAATGCTGGCACTCACAGTACTCATTATTTTTCGCATTTTACAAAGCTACCTCTATGAGGAAGTATGTTAATCAATTTTGGTTTCCTCATAGCGGAAGCTTTGTATAAAACGAAAAATAATGAGGAAGCAATGTGCAAGGTTCTACTTTGCATTCTTGTTTAAAACCATGACAAAAATTCTTGTAACTGGTATTGTAAAAAAAATGTAGTTTGGATTTGCCGACCGCAAGTCGGATCTGTGAATTCTGGGATCAGAAACGGAAAAATGTCATTGTTTTTAGTCATGGCAAAAAGGCTTGTAACCGGCATTTTCTGGTCGAGAATATGCAACTTGAGAACGATGGTGAAAGCCAAAATTCGATACATAACGAAAAAAACTTTAGTTTGGGTTTTCCGACTGGAAGTCGGATCTGTGAATTCTGAAATCAGAAACGGAAAAAGTCGCTTTTTTTAAATTATGGTAAAAAGGCTTGTAATCGGTATTTTCTGGGGTAGAATATGCGAGTTGAGAACGATAGTGAAGGCCAAAATCCGACATCTTAACGAAAATACAAAGCAACCTGAGTCGCAACTGAACGCGTGTGCAGCATTTCAACTCAACAGCTTAAAATTTGTGCCAACGGCAGCATGTACGAAAAGTTTTTTTTTTCAATTCAAATATTCATAACTTTTGAATCCCTCAACCGATTCGAGACAAAATCTATATCAAACGACCTTAGTGGTAACTCGATTCACGTGCAAAATTTCAGCTCGATCGCCCAAAAATTGCGACAATCATCCTCTTAACGTCTTTTTCGTTCCACACACACATATACCCTAGCAGATCGAACAACCGTGAAAACAACCGTGAAAACCCAAAAAAAACCGTATTTCCAACCCAGTCGGAATGAGCCACAAAACCAACCGATAATTCTTGTCAATCCAATCGAAAAACCAACCGAGCTTTCAAAAGCTCGCAGCTTGCGAATAGGTTGGTCCACGGGTTGTTGAGACACAAGTCCAACAGGAATTCCAACCGTCGCAAGAAGCATCGCCCCGTTGGTCTCAGGGTTGTGCAGGGTTTTGCCAACCAGAATACCAACCGGCGCAAGAAGCAGCGACCGGTTGGTCTCTGGGTTGTGCAAACTCAGGTCCAACCGGAATTCCAACCGTCGCAACCACCACCGACCACCGAATTGTAATTGTCGCAAGAAGCACCGACTGGTTGGTCTCTAGGTTGTGCAAACCCAGGTCCAATATGGTATTCTAGCAGTTCAAGCCACACTTAGAATTCGCGGTCCTGAAATTCGTCGTGCCGTGATTTCTTTTAGTTATCATTGTCGAAATGACGGTCCTGCTGGGAATTTTTCTATACCCTAACGTATGTTGTAAGTTAGGGTATAAACGACAATAAAAACGACCCACGTCGATATATGGGCGTAAGGTGACTTACGATAGCCTGTACTTATACATGGAACGGCAAACAATCACTTGCGAGAAACTTTTTGGCTCATTCGCCATCTAGCGGGCTAACTTCGGGTGCACGCACGATAGCGATCGTGAAGAGGTGGATCCCCTCCCTTTTGTCACGCGGAAATCCGGCTTAGCTCCGCTAGATGGCGAATGACCCGAAACGTTTCTCGCAAGTGATTGTTCGTCGTTCCATCTATAAGTACAGGCTATCGTAATACGCCGTTCACCCATTTATCGACGTGGGTCGTTATTACTGTTGTTTATATCGTAGCGTACAACATACGCTAGGGTACAAGAAAATTCCCAGCAGGATCGAGATTTTACCCACGAATACTGAAAGAAATCAGCACGATGAATTCTAAGTGTGGCTTGAACTGCTAGCAAATCCGGTTGGACCTGGGTTTGCACAACCCAGGGACCAACCGGTCGATGCTTCTTGCAACAGTCGGAATTCTGGTTGGATCTGGGGTTCCACAACCCAGGGACCAAACTGTAGCTGCTTTTTGCGCCAGTTGGTATTCCGGTTGGGAAAACCCCGCACAACGCTGAGACCAACCGAGCGATGCTTCTTGCGACGGTTGGAATTCCGGTTGGACTTGTGTCTCAATAACCCGGGGACCAACCTTTTCGCAAGCTGCGAGCTTTCGAAAGTACGGTTGGTTTTTCGGTTGGATTGACAAGAATTATCGGTTGGATTTGTGGCTCAATCCGACCGGGTTGGAAATAAGGTTTTTTTTGGGTTGTTCGATCTGCTAGGGTACATCCGGGCGCTGGCTTAAATTGAATTTCTCAACGTTTTAGACTACCCACGTAAAAAAAATCTTGTGAAGAATCTTTTAAAGAATCTTAAATAAAGTCTTGAAAGAATCTTTAAAGGAATCTTTAACCCCTTGTGTATAGTCGAACTCAGAACAGCTTTGCAGTCTTATATACGTTCAGCCTTCAAGTCACTTGCGAGAAACGCTTCGACCGCCCGCCATCTAGTGTCATCGTACGAAACACTGATATTCAATACTCCGCTAGCTGGGGGACGCTTTCGGATAGAAAGAATCTTGAAAAGAATCCTGGAAAGAATCTTGCTCCGCTTCCTGTACGTGATTCTTTTCAAGATTCCTTTAAAGATTCTTTCAAAGATTCTTTCAAGACTTTTATTAAGATTCTTTAAAAGATTCTTCACAAGATCCTTTTTTTCTATACGGGCATTTTCTAATTTAAGGCAGTCCTTGCGCATTAACCTTTCTGAACTTTAAGACTTAACATTTTTTTATATAATAGTTGAATCCCGTCGAAATGCGATTGCAAAGTTTCAAGCTGGGTTATCGACTAAATTACCGAGAAAATAAATATTTGAAAAAGAATTCTTATGCACAGGCTCTTATGGGACACTAACCGATTTCGTACTTCGGAACGAAAATTAACATGTATAAACTGAACTTTTATACAATATCAAATGTGCTATGGATTCCTTAGAGTGTCACGATTCTGCATAAAATATAAAAAAGGAACGTTATCGAAGTATTTGGGTATAATTTCAACGTCAAACACATCATCGCCACTCAGAAGTTACGGATAACCGGATGTGGCGGACGATGATAGAAATCAACATAACCTCCAGTGTCAACCGGCGCCGTTTCAACCTTGGTTTCAGCGACCCGATTTTTTGTGGCGGTTGTAGTCGTGGCGCAAAATTTAGATTTATGCCATACCCGTGCGCGAAGAACGATGTCGCGCACGCTCCGCTTTGCGTCGTGTGTGCGAAATCGCACTTCGCACACAGGTAGCATAAAATTTTGTTCGGAACTCGTGCGAGAAACTTTTTCTCAACTCGTGTGATTGAACTCACACTCGTTGAAAAATTGTTTCCTCGCACTCGTATCGAAAACTACTATTTCTATCTACTTTTTCGTTTGTTTTGTGTCACAATAGTATATTACGATACGAGTGCGATCAAACTTTTTCTGACGCGTGTGAGTTTGCTACACGAGCCGAAGGCGAGTGTTGCAATCACATGAGTTCAGAAAAAGTTTCTCGCACGAGTTTCGTATACAACTTTATGCCACTAGTGCGAGAAGTGCGATTTCTCGCACGCGAAGTGTGTGAGAAGTACGCATTTCTCGCACGGAGTGGCATAAATTTACCTTTAAAACGACCAAATTTAGCTCTGACCGCGTGATGATACAATACGCGTTCAAGCGAGACTCTGATGAGATATTTTAGTTAATACAATTTATGTTCTTTAAGTTTACGAAGCATCTAATAATACGTTTTTATTCTCATTGTGATTAATTGAATGTGTAGATATATAAAAATGTTAACATTTACAGAATTTTCGGAATAATGCGTCAATTGACTAGTATGGGTCGCAAGGACTACCTTTTAAGATGATGTGCTACTGCTCGGTCGGTAACAAAAACTGTAAAGCGTTGTTCTTGGTCACAATTGATATTTCAGGCAAAAGACGAGAAGTACTGACTGCGTTTTGGTACCCTGCAGTCAGTACTTCTCGACTTTTATTCGAAAAATCAACCGTGGCGAAGAATAACACTTCGGGAAGATTCAGCTATCTCTCTCGCACTTATGGCGATCTGAGAGAGACAGACGACATGTAGCATATCATCTTAAGTATTTTGACATTAAAATCGCGAATTTTTTTTTTCACACATCCATAGCTTCCTCTATGAGGAAGCAAAATGACAAATATAAATAACACTTATTAATATGATATGCTATACCGACAGAGTCACCAATGGGATAAGTCGGATAAGTAGATGACTCGGTCGGTAATAAAAAGTGTATAAAGAACGGTCGTCCCTCTGTATGTAAAATTTGGATTACAGTTTTTATTACCGACAGAGTAGTATCACATCACACACAAATTCATATCTTCAATACTACATAAAAAATAAAATTAAAATACATAACAAATGTTGCTTTACAAATAATCACAGGTAAATCAACAAAAATGGAGATTTCGTTATGACCTAAGTGAAAAAAAAAAATGTAGATGTTCACAAGCTGGGTCAAGGTCAGCTACTGGGACTCTGCTTACGTGCCTAGGCCGTCGTCTCTCGAATTCCCAGCCCCGAGTCCGAGTAACCTAGTTCCGTGCGCTCCGAGATGGGGCGCCAACGTGAAACGTGGAACCTGCGCCCGTCCTGCCACTCACTAGTCTGACAGTCTAAATATTTATTAACAAAAATCATTCGAACAATAATTACAAGTGCCCACAGTAGTGATTATCCTTCCACCTTAATTCCCACGTGTTTCCAATCGCTGAACAATCGGAGAAAATGCCACTGAGACGGAACAACGATGGCCTGCTGGCGAGGGTTAACTTTCCACTTTACACCCTTCAAATGCTAACCAGCAGACACATCCTCGTCGGAGGCGGCGGAGGTTCATCAAAAACTGGTGTTGCAAATGGATTCGTAAGTAATTTCAATTTTTCAAATTCAATTATAAAAATTTCGAAAAAAAAAACAAAAAAATTGATCTTTGATCTTTGTGTTCTGAATCAGCTGTTTGTTCCTTGTCGTCACAGGAAATCTTTGAACTCTCACACGATGGCTCACAATTTGTGGCCGAAGAGGTAACGAGACACGAAACTGGTCCCAGTGTTGTTATGAACTGCGCCTCTTTCACAGACGGAAAAAGAACTTGGCTTGTAGCTGGCCAGGAAAGTCACTGTCAACTTTACAATGTTACGACCAAAGTAGTGACACTGGAGAATGGAGAGATACTGAGGACAAATAGCGTCGTCAGTCGGGAAGGCATAAGGCAGAGGAGAAAAAGCGAGAGAGCCGAAGAACAGCTGCCAAAGGCCAAAGAAAGAATTGAGGAGCTTAAGGATAATAATTCTAATGTCAAATGCAAAAAGTTGCAGCTCGTTGTAAAACCTGCCGATAGCATACAGACAGACTTTGGGTAAGGATTAACAAAAGAGATTTTATCAAAGATTCAAATTTATCACTTTTTAACTCACCCTATTCATTTTCCAAGAATTATTTTGTACAAATTGTTTTACATAAATTTTTGCATCTCATTGGCTGTAAAATCTCTAAACATTTTGGTAAAAATGGAATGAAATACCCACTGGTGTCCCTGGCAAAAATAAATTATAGAAAACAATTTTTTTTAATACTACTGTTCCGAATATGGGCTTTGGTTCGAGAATTTATAAAGGACTATCATAAATTTATGATTGAAATCGTGTATGTTTCATCCATGTCCTATAATATTATTATAAATTATACAATTTTTGTACTAAATGTAATAATATAAATATACGATCATAGACGTCATTATAATATTACATTTTTCATTAAAAAACCAGGGTTACCCACAAATTTTTGGATTCAAATGTTTATCATATTTAAAATTCATTATGATAAACTTCCTGTATCTGTAAAACGATGAGAAGAGAAACACATCAATCAGCATGAAATTATTGAATAAATAATAAAAAACTCTTTTATTTATATCAGGATTTTATGATAGATTATGATAATTCTTTCAGTCTAAATACATGCGATTTATTCCGATATATTTTTTATAATTGAGAAACGATATTGATGCCTCTTTGATTGCGAACGATTAATTTTAATTCATATATTTACGATATAACACGATACACCACAAACGGATAAAAATGTACAAGTGCGGAAACGTAAATTCAATATAAAATATTATAAATCCGTTGGTGCAGCATAAATACCGATAACGTGTCTATATCATATTTAAACCATAGAAAACGAAAACTATAGGAAACTAACAACAACGATTTAATTTGTATAAATTGATCAAAGTCCGAATAGATAGAGACTGAAATTGAAATTTATTGATATATTAATATGTACATTAATATTGACATATCATTATTTTCAATGAATAACATTCCTTTTTGCTGGTCCAGCAGCTAAAGGTGCTACAACTAAAATAAAGTCTCTGACCCACGATAAGCGATTCAACGCTTGTATGCGGGTATATATGTAGTAACTTTCTTAGTTTGTATTATTTTTTTATATTAATATTTTTTAGTTTGTTTCATTATTTGTATTTTATAATTTTAGTATGGTTTTATCGTTTATTTTTTTGAGATGATAATATACAATTAAATCCCATTCAGATTTTATCAATCTGCATCAGTCTTTATAATTTATTTTTACCAGGGTTGGCTGTAAAATATCTAACTATTTTGGTAAAAAATAGATAGAAATACCGATTAGTGTATCACTGCCTCTTAAGAGTACGTTATAAGAATCAGACTATATCGTTTTCAGTGAAATTGAGGCTCTGCAAAGAATAGTCAGGGTGAGTCCTAGTGGAAAATTCATGGCAACTGGCGGAACGGATGGTCACATAAGAATCTGGAGATTTCCGCAATTGACGAAAGTTCACGATATCGAGGGACACGCGAAAGAAATTGACGACATGGATTTCAGTCCGGACGGGAGAATTCTCGCGACAATCGCAAAGGACGGTAAAGCGTTTTTGTGGGACGTCGCAAAAGGCACCAAAGACAAGGAGCTTTCGTGGAGTCCTGTTGGAGGTGCTAAATACATGTACAAAAGGCTCCGTTTCAAAAGGCCCGCCGACAAGAAATCAAAGAGTCAGCTGTTGACGCTTTCCAACGCTACCTTAAGCAAGAATCCCAGTTTCCTTCAGTTGTGGGATACAGACAACGCTACGATAGTCAAAACGGCGTCTTTCAAAGAAACTCTATCCGCAATGGCCGTCTCGGACGACGGAAAATTCGTTGCTGTCGGTACAATGTTTTCCGGGAGCGTCGATATTTTTATTGCTTTCAGTTTGCAGCGAGCGCTTCACGTACCTGGCGCTCACAGTATGTTCGTAACGGGCTTGGAATTTCTACCAACAAATCTCGATGGACCGGCCATCACGAGCAACACAGAAGCTGCTGTTATCAGTATATCCGTCGACAATAGAATTTGTGTACACAGCATTCCATTCAGACGTGAGTTGAATCAAATTTTACTTACTTATTTCATAGCAATTTTCGACACAAAGATGCAAATTATTTCCTTTTTACAAAGCTAATATTTCATAAAATAATGGAATGGAAGACTATTTTGTTTATTTTAGTCATTGAAAAATCGATTATGGTAGAAGTACCGATTGTGGCCACTCCGCACACGCATAACGTTTTTCATGGCTATTTTTATTCTGTGCCTGTATTTAAGGTAGTTCTGTCGCTTCACGCTCACTTCGCATAAGTTTCCGAAAAATGAGAGCGAATTGCAAACACTTCTCGATGATATAAAAATCTGTAAAAAACCATGCATATTAAAGATGCTGAAGACATTAATTCGGCATAATAATAATTCCAAAATGTTATTAACAAATTGATGAAAAATAAAATTGTTTAACAAATTTTCCGACAACTTAATTTTTTTGATTCGGTGTAAATGATTTGTTCATTTTTCTGAGTACGTATGAATTTTTTCAAATTTTTTTCTTTGCTTTGAGTTTTTCGATTTTTTACATGGAAAAAATCACACAATTCAAAGCAAAGAAAAAAATTTGAAAAAATTCATAAGTATACAGAAAAATCAACGAATCATTTTCATCGAAACAAAAAAATTAAATTGTCGGAAGATTTGTTGAACATTTTTATTTTTCATCAATTTGTTAATAACATTTTGGAATTATTATTATGTCGAAATAATGTCGTAAATATCTTAAATATGCATGATTTTTTTCAGATTTTTATATCATCAAGAAGTGTTTGCAATTCGCTCTCATTTTTCGGAAACTTATGCGAAGTGAGCGTGAAGCGACAGAACTACCTTAATCATGATTTTTCATAACGTTGTATATTTTGGAGACATTTATCGTCATATCGACGTCACTTCGTCTTCATTACCAAAAAATACTGTATCAATAATTAAAGTATCATTAGCTGATTCACCAAATTTTAAACTCTTTGCGGAATTCGACAAGATTTTGACGAAAGCTCTAGATAGATTTTCGGGTTATATAGTTGGTGAATTGTATACGGATTTGCTCATATCAATTACTACAATTTTTGATGTACTAAAAGTCTGAAATAAAGTTGATGTTTATAAAAACAAGGATGGCCACAACTGGTACATGGATTAAGCATGTTGCCCCGGATATGGCCATGATAACATAATCATTAATTTTTCGTTAATTATTACACAGTCAATACATATATTCATAAAGAATAACAAAAAATATCAAAACACGCTAAGAAAAATATAGCCAAAGAAATGTGTCGTAAAAAAAAGATAAAATGATGGAACACCTTTCATGCTGAAGATTCTCATCATTATGCAGTGCCAAAATCTACTTTCAGAAAAAGCTGTGGTAAAAATAAAAATAAAATTGAACAGTGTAAAAGATTAATGTAGTGTATGATTATTTATGACAAAGAAAACTGCTACGAAAAAGAGCAAAACGAATTGAATGAAAGAGTTAGTTAGATTCACAGATGGCATCTGTGCTTTAAAGAAATACGTTCTTGTTTAGAAGAATTTGTTGTTTTCGTAAGAATACGATTTTGAATGATTAAATACGCCTTAAAAAATTGCCAAAACTGGTGAAATGGCAATGCTCTACTTTTTTCGATTTTCCAGTGTTTTCGCGACACATGAATATTTTAATGCTAGAAATCTGAAATTATATTCTTCTCCGGTAAGTATAGGTTCAAAACCTGTGATATTTGATCCCAATCACAAGCACTTGAAAATGGGAAAATTCTTAAAGTGGTCACAAACTGTGATTCTGTTAAACAAAGACGGAAAGTAGAATCTTGCACATTGTTTTCTCATTATTTTTCGCTTTTTACAAAGCGACCTCTATGAAGAACTATATTGATCGATGTTTGACTTTCTCGGAGAGGAAGATACTAAGTAGGCCGCGGAGTTGAGTAGCAATTCTTGCGGTTGTAATTTGGATGGGTGAATGGTTAATCGTGCGCATTGGTTTGCGGGCCTACTGCTGTTTACTCATGGAGGAACTATGAGGAAACAAAGTTAAAACCTTTTATTTATTCATTGCAGATACACTGCCGTTCTGGTTGGTAATCGTATTCATCGTCCTCAGTATCTGTGGGGCATTTATATGCTGCAGTTACTTGGGTATATGACCCGAAAAAGGAATCCACGAAATAGTTAATGTGCGGGCCACTTCTCCTAGAACTTATTATTCCGTCGCTTAAACGGACGTAAGCCGCGAGTTTATTCCTAGATGTCAGCACAGTCGTATTTCGAGCGTCTCAGGATACATTTGCGGTGATGAAGCATAAAAAAAAATTGCAATGAAAATACAGTTGTCTGATGTACGTGACCGCACCGAAAGTGCGAGCAAACTGCTGGACGTCGCTAGGAAACGGCAGAATCAAATATGGGCTCCATTCGCTATTTCTTAATATGCACTTGTTATGATTATTTTTTCTTATAATTTGTTGTTTCTTCAATATTTGATAATAAATTTATTATAAGATAAGTAAACTGAAAGTGCACATTTTAAAGTAGCGGAAGGTTCCTATCAAGGGATAGAATGTCCGTTGAAAGAAAAACACAAAAACACGCAAAAATTGTAAATACGCATTTGTACGAATTTATTATTTGTCGTTGCACTCGTTGCGAGACTCATTGGGACTCTGAATTGTATGAATTCGTTTTCCGAGAGGGCTGTGCGTTGTCAACATTTTTTTTTATTGCCTTAGGACATTGCGGCACATTATGTGCATTTATCGTTATTAAGGTCGATCTTCCAGTCGTTGACAATTCAACAATTTTTCAGGTTATTTTGCGATGTAATTCATTAATTTGTTTAGGTGCTATACCCATCAACACGTACAAGTATTTTTCGAAATCAGTTCCTATTATATAGTTTGATGTTTTATTTTGTCACGCTACTTAAGAAAAGGCAAACTACTAAATGTGCGCAATTTTACAATACTTTACGACTACAGTGGACAAAAAAGTGAATTTTTTACGTCGTTTTACATTCAATTTGATATCGTTAAAAAACAAAATGAAACTTATATCGTCAGTCTATCGAGCAATAGATTGGCACATGTTTTTTGTCAATAAGCCATCGACATTAATCGTAAAGCTGCGGAGAAAATTCATATTTCTTCAAAGAGGATGAAGTTCTTAACACTAGTCAAATCTTTTGCCAAATTTTTTAAAGCTTTTATAATGATGACTCCAAAGAATGTGTAAAAATATGCCTGTGAATTTATTTAAAAATAACACAAAACTAAAACATCTTTTCCAAACATTTCATTATGTTAAGAAGATATGACGTTATGCAGTTAAACCAAAAGTTAAGTTAAATCTCGAAAAATCACAGAAATGTTATTTAAAAAAACTAGTAGTGATTAAAATAGTGTTAAGTGCTTCGCTCTTTTTGATAGGAAAATGCCCGAAGTACGTAAAAATGGTTCCTCAGGTTAAAAACTTAAAAGGTGTCGATGACTGGAACATCGACCTTAACACCTATTTAAGTCGTTGCGTATTTGTTGGTCGGTAAATATACTATATGTTACATAACCATTTTGCTCACAGTATCAAGCGCCAAAGGAGCGAATGTAACTCTGCTATTAATGGTGGTGTAAATAATAATTTAATTGCAACAATTATTTAATTCGTGCAGCAAAAGAACGACTAGTTATTACTTGCCTAGCGAATGAATTATAGGTGGAATTATTATTTTTCGGTCGTATGAATATTTTAGTGTAAAGAAGTCGGTAATTTGGACGTAAACGGGGGAATTGGTCAGAGGGAAATCGATAAATCCCAATAGATCAAATACAAAAATAAAATTACAACAAAAACGTACACATTCCTGACTTGAACAAACCTATGATAAAAATCTTACTTGAATAAATGATTGTTGAGAGATCGATTTTTCAGGTGACAAGATACTTGAGTATACTTTGGATGTAAAATTTAAAAAATAACCCTTAGAGTGCACACATAGTTTCGGATATTTCTGAATGCTCACATCTATCTCCGGTATAAATCAGACACCTATAATACTAGAGGGTTTCGCCAATTTATGAAAATTTTTTGCATACAAATTCAACAAAAAATATCGTGTAAAAAAATAAAAAATATAAATTTGTTTCCCACGCTCAATTACAAATACTGTACCGCTGGTTCTGAAAAAAAAAACAGCTCTGGTGATCAACTTTAAGTGGTGCCGTATTTAAATAAACGCAAAATGGTTTTCATTCAAATGAGGCATCCCTTAACCCTTTGCGTCACAGTAGGTCAGTGACCGACCCACCTGTTTTCACTCAGATTTAAATGTTTTAAACTAATTTCCGACAATAATTCATGTTTCATTCCATTTCGGAAACGAAAAATGTATGGCTCAAAGGGTTAAAGTTGATCGCTAAAGTTTTTTGTTGATGTCAGAACCATTAGTATAGTATTTGTAATAATATTTGAGTGTGGGAGACAAAATTATATATAACAAAATTTGATACGATATTTTTTGTTGAATTTTTATAAACTGATAAAACATCCTAATATAATATATTTATTGGTGGTTTGGGGTCTTCGACCGAATGGCAATAATTGGTTTTGTGATTTTATTTTGTAACCGAGATAAACGCAAACTCAAAGTGCATTCGTAGGGTTAATATTATGTTGATTCGTTTATGATAAAATTACAATCTCCGATAAACTTTATTTGTGAGAATTACTAAAATTTTCTGATAATCCGAATATTAGCACCGAGAAATATTTTGTTGAGACTCAGAATGAACACGCTTAGTATGGATATGACAGTCCTGTATTTATACTCGCTACCAAATTTTTACGAGTATATTAAAAAATGTGAAATCATTGCCAAAATAAGAATTTATTCCGTAGGGAAGTTATTAAACCTTATATAATCGTAAGCTAAAAATTTTCTGATCTAAAATACAGCGAAACAATTTCTAGTAAACAGTTTTTGAATACTTTCATGCTTACGTTCTGCATAACAATTAAATATTTTGAAGCCATGAATTCTCAGTTCCCATAAAGTCATTCTCTGTGTTAATAGGAGCATTGACGAAAGACTTTAGAAGAAAGTCCCGATATGAAATCTATCGAGAGACTATCATTTTATTTCGGATATATTCAATTATTTTGTAATATCTTCTGTCCAATACGCCGAATTGCAGTGAATGAGATTATGCAATGAATCAGATTCCTTTAAAGTGGGAGAATATACGAAAGGTGCATTTGAATTAGCTCGCACGATGTGGGCCGCGTCGTACGATTCCGAAATTGATACGACGATTACGCAGCTGAGGTTGGTGCACACACGTAACTTGCCTAAAAACTCGAATGACGTTCTTTTCTCAGCAGGATAAAGCAGGGCGTTCTTCTAAAAATTGTATCAACGCACGACGATGATCTCATTAGCGCGATATTGACATCGATTTAATTAATCTTGTGATGATGAGATGGCTATGAATGGATCGTTTGATCGTTATATACGTCTCGAGTGTATCAGCTGATGTGGATTATCGATTAAAATTCTTATGAAAGACAAACAAATAATGTACTTCATTTTAATTACAAACCATCCAAAAAATCCTTTTGTAAGCTAGAAATGTTCTGACTTTCTATAGTTATAGTTATGTAAGGTCAGATAAAAGAATAATTTTATTTTACGATTAACCTGGTTGAAAGATTCGATTTTCTACGTGTTAATTAAATGGGAAACAACATGCGAAAAATAATGAGGAAGCAATGTGTAAAGTTCTACTTTCCAACCTTTCGAATTTTTCGAAATATTCAAAAAGCCATACAATTTGAACGGCTGGACAGATCTGCGTCAAATTTGTACTCAAATCTTTTTTGATGATAGTCCACATGTGAACAAAAAATCGATGTTACATACGGCTATAAAACACCGTTACATCTTATTTTGATTAGGTACAAAGTTTCCTTTTACTTTCTTAACTTTTGTGGAAGTTAGAGCGAAAATTAAAATTTTGTTAAAATTCAGAATGGCGTAAAATCCGAACCACTTTACTGACTTAATTTCAGTCGATTTGTTGAGATTCGATGTGATTTAGAGAATTTTTTTTTTTTTTTTCTAAATACGCTGTGAAATCCGAAACGCTTTACCGATTTCGTTGAAATTCAATACCAAACAACATTAAACGTGTATTCAGTTATAAAGAACTATTTAGCTAAATCATCGAACTTTTCCGAAAGTTAGGGCGATCACATTTTGTTAAGTCACATCAATTAAAGAGAACTTACAACTCTACTTGCGTGCTAAATTTGAGCTCGACCCATCGTTCGAGAGTTATGCACGATTCAATTTTCTTTGCTCACGATTCAATTTTCTTTACTCACGGACATTTCTTCTAGACCGCTTTTCTCGACGTTTTAGTTGATTCTGAAAATCTCGAAATTAAAAAAAGAATGCAAAGTAGAACCTTGCACATTGCTTCCTCATTATTTTTCACTTTTTACAAAGCTACCTCTATGAGGAAGTATGTTAATCAATTTTGGCTTCCTCATAGAGGAAGCTTTGTAAAAAGTGAAAAATAATGAGGAAGCAATGTGCAAGGTTCTATTTTGCATCCTTGTTTCGAAAACTTATTTGACCTCAGCTTAATGCGCAAGGGCTACCTTAATTGAAGTAACGAAAACGCAGTTTATCCTCCTCTTTTGTGTAAATTTTCATCTCGATTCGTCACGCCGTTCGAGAGTTATGAGCAATTTTGGGACAAGTGGTCATTATAAATTTAAAAAAATTAAAATTATATATGAAGCAATGTGTAAAGTTCTACTTTGCATTCTTATTTCCATTGAGTACAAACTTTTGTCTCGCATTATTAACTTTTGCTGATGCTAGAGCGAAAATCGTTTTTTTTTTGTAAATTCCAAAATGCCGTAAAATCTGAAGCACTTTACCGATCGTCGTAAAATTTGGTACGTGGCATAGCTGCATGTTCCTTTTCATCTGTAAAACATTTCAGTTAAATTGGTGAAATTCGGCGTGATTTATAAAAAAAATGATTTTTTTCGAAAAATTCAAACATCTATAAAATCTGAACCGCTTTACCGATTTCGTCCAAATTCAATACCAAACAACATTGAACGTATATTTATTTATAAACAGCTATTTAGCAAAATCGACTAATTTTTACGAAAGTTAGAGCGACCACGCCCTTTTTTCAAAAAATTAAAAGTACCATAAAATCAAAATGTTGATTTTTTCTTTTTCAAAAATCTCAACATTCAAAGCGGGGCAACTACTCCACTTGCGTGCCAAATTTGAGCCATATCGCTCGAACGGTTCCTGAGAAATAGTTCATCGAATTTTCGGAGCCCAGAACTCACACACACATACATACGAACATTTTTCTAAACCCCTTTTCTCGACGTTTTGTACAATTCTAAGCATACTGGCATGAAAATCTCGAAAAAAATTTTTTCATGAAAACAAAGCTTCCTCTATGAGGAAGCTAAATGTTTTTTTAGGCTGCCTAAAGAATACTAATGAACATTTATAAAATTGGATCTTACCGCCGGATATTTGAGAAAGTATCCGAGCAAACAAAATGTAAAAAAAAATTCTGACATGCTATAATCGGTCGCTCCCAATCATAAAGATGCGTGCATGTCGTCTTCATGCCTATTTGTGACGATCTCTATCACCGTATTCCACCATAAAACTACCTTATGATATTAAAAGACCAAACTTTCAATAATAAACCTAATGAACGAAAAACCGTTTGAATTTCTCTCCGTTAACTCATCACTCGAATTATCTAAATTACCCAAAGAATTATGTCTCTCATGTGTGCAAAGATGGTAATTTAATAGCTAAGTGTGTGAGTGTATAAAATCCGTAGCGTCAGATTTCTAATCGATAAAAATTACCATTTAAATACGCGAGTATCGTTAGACGATGCGGCTGTATACTAAAAGCGATAACGTGTTCCCGTTATCCTCAGACTGCTTGAAGCCTTCTATGCACGCGTCGTCGAAGAAAGTGTTGGAAGCGATTATTATTCGTGATTTTTTTTTCTTCACCGTCTTTTTCGTTGATCGATAAATCAAGGCGAGCTCGTAGACATTATAGTCCTGTAGCCTGCGGGGATAAAACTGGAGGCACCGGTTGAGCCACGCGAAAAGGAATGTCGTCCGAAAACGAAAGGTACCCCTCAGGTCACAACTGACATTTTCACAACGGGTTCTCCGCACAACTTAACGTCTGTTGCGTGCCTTCGCAGTCTCTTGAATGCATTATCCATTAATTTAATACACGCAGCCGTAAAACTTTCAAGGCTCCGGAGAAAGGACGACGAGACTACCGCATGGAAGATGAGAGTCGGTAGAAAAAAAAGGCGCACACGCCGAATTAAAAAGCGAAACGCATATGGCAAAGCCCAAGGTTCTTCATCGCCAACGACCCCATTAAGTAACTTTCGTTTTCTTCACGTTGTTTCTTTTTTTTCAATTTACCATTCTTTGTTTTTTTATTCAAGAAATAGTTTAAGCTCTTTAAAAATTACTACATTTAAAAAAGACACGTACAGATTTGTTTTGTGTTGTGATGTGTGCTTGTATGATGGAACGTGTCACTTAATTGCTAAGATAAGGAAGGATTGGCACGGACGCGACGACTCGGACTTGGCTTCGTCCTGAGTGTCCTCTAATTTATTTAGTTTTCTTTTTTGTTGCTTTTTTTAATATATATTTTTCATTTAACTTTAGCCTCGAGCACCAGCGGCTTAAAATTAATCTGTCGGTGCTTGAGGTATCAGTGATTTAATGTCGACAATTTTTAAGCTATCTGCTTGTACTGGCCGCGTCGCGCACCTCGGGAATAAGGAAGTCTCGGTGCAGGCATTCTTTAATTTGTTTTCTTTTTTTTTTCAACGGTGGATAATATGTACAAGTGGGAGTCTCAAAGATTCTCTTCGTTTGTTGATTATCTTTTCTTCATTCGCATCGTCGAGTCATGGAGAGGCTCTCGAGTAACTCGTTGACGTTCAAACAAAGGTGTCCGACATTTTCGGCACTTTGGAAGGTTCTTCTTTCTTCTTCTTCTTCATCTTCCTGTTGATTTTAGGCTTAGCGCCTACGAATCATAAAAGTCTTCATTTCTTGACTGAGAAACCGTCACCGGTCGGATCCAAGAGCCACGGATAATTGTTGGGGCATTCCATGCAGGTGAAGAGACGAAGAGTTTCGCCAGGAAGTTCCCGAGTGGTCAGAGGACATGCGTTGGGCAGGGAACAATGGGGCTGACCCTTTTCGTCGCAATTCTCTTTCCAGTCTTGGAAGTCACGAAGACCCGACAATTCAGTGGGCGTTTGCATCCACTTGATGGCCTGAAAGTAAAAAAGAAAGACATTATTTAACAGAGAACAAAAATTGCGATACACGTTAACCAAGAGAAAAAGTTTCCTTGATTTAAAGAAATCTCTTTAAAATCTTGGCTTATGAACCATTTCTTTGTCGTCAATGAAATAATATATTTAAGTTAATATTATCTTTTCTTCGAACGATGTGAAATTCAATGAAATGCAGTGACATTCAATTAATTAACTTTTTTCTTGAACCAAGAAGCCGTTTTTCATTGATTTCAAAGAAATTTTCTTCGAGACACTAAAGGAAAAACGTAACTTATAAAATGACATGTCACTGAAGGAATGAAAGCACGGCAAAGGTTCCTTTAAAAAATATTTTCCATGCCTGTACTAGATGCAAAAAGATTATAAAGATAATTTATTTCAATAAACACCTCTGCATATCCATTTTTATCAATTTTTCGCGACTGAAAATTGGAAATTGTTTTTTTGAAATTCAAATGCAACCATTTCATTGAAAGCAAAGAAACATTTCCTTAATGTCAATGAAAAAAATTGAATCCACCCGTTTCTTTGGAATCAATGAAATCTTTTTTCTCAGTGTAGCAACAAAAGTATGAACTGAATAAAAATATGTTTTTTTTCCCAAGATCCTCACCTGAACCATAGTTACGAAGTAGACATCACCGCGTCCCAACATCTCTTCGATGAATTTGATGAGTTCTTCTCTGTATTCTTTTTTGCTCTTGAGCCACGAGGCGTGGAAGTGAAGACCAAGTGGTGCCCTGTTGCTATTGTAGTGACGATTGAAGTTGTGCCTGAGGAGTCTTCCGAATTGTTCTCCGCTCTGTACGTTGGAGCACGAGTCTACCATGTGACAACCAGGAAGAGATTCATCGAAGGTGGGATCGTCACGACGATCAAGCTCGTTCATCACCATTTCCCAGACTGGATGAGATCTTGAGGGACAATTTCCACCGTTACCGTTGCACTTGTGGGGCATTCTGAAGTAAAGAGTGTACGGCCAGATGGGAACACGACCGAGAGAAGCGGTGATGGAGGCATCGTAGACGAAGAACTGATCAGCCATCATCTCAAATTGTTTGTTGCCACCGACTCTGAGATAAGGAGCACGCATACCAATTATGGAGCCATCGGTTATGTTGGCAAAACGCTCAATAATGAGCCTAGCACCAGCCATTTCAGCGAGCCAATCATCGTAGGATCCTTGGGTCCAATATTGAGGATCATCTCTGTGCGTCAAAGAGAAGACCGAAATTTCGTGTCCCTTTCTGTGAAGATCTTGGACCGCTGAGTAGTTGGTGTATTTGTGGGACACGAAGAATGTACCACGGATCTGGCAACTGTTGGGATTGGCGCGTTGTCCGTTGAAGATATCTTCGTACAGGTCAATGTTGTCGATATTTACTGCACCGTTGAAGGTGATTGTTATCATCTGGGGTACTTGAGAGACCTCCAAGTTTCCGGGGATTCTAGTACCGTCGGCCGAACAGTAACAGTCCGGAAGGACGCACTGAGTCGGGTCACAGTCTGGGGCCCTGTTGGGATCTGTCTCGACAGCTGGAAAAAGAAATGAAAGATATTTTAGAATAATTTCAGGGTTTCCGTGTTAGTGGTTCTGACTTTCTGGTAATAATGGTTTCGGTAAACAGAAGAAAAAGATTTATAAAAATCTCTGTTTTTTTAAATCTTGGAATTAAAAATAATCTCGGAATTTTTTTTAAATATCGATTTTTTTTTAAATCTCGAATTTTTTTTAATAACTCGAAATTTCTAAAAGTCTTACAATTTCTAAAAATCTCGCAATGTCTAAAATTTTCGAAATTTCTAAAAATCTCGCAATTTCTAAAAATTTCGAAATTTCTAAAAATCTCGCCATTTCTAAAAATTTCGAAATTTCTGAAAATCTCGCAATTTCTAAAAATTTCAAAGTTTCTAAAAATGTCGAAATTTCTGAAAATTTCGAAATTTCTAAAAATCTCGCAATTTCTAAAAATTTCGAAATTTCTAAAAATGTTGCCATTTCTAAAAATTTCGAAATTTCTGAAAATCTCGCAATTTCTAAAAATTTCAAAGTTTCTAAAAATCTCGCAATTTCTAAAAATTTCAAAGTTTCTAAAAATCTCGCAATTTCTAAAAATTTCAAAGTTTCTAAAAATCTCGCAATTTCTAAAAATTTCGAAATTTCTAAAAATCTCGCAATTTTTAAAAATTGTCTAACGCTTTCTAATTTTTATGGAAATCTCCAATTTTTGTTTCTATTCTTTTCATTTTATATATTGAAATTTCATCATAAACTCAGATAAAACAGTAGACAAATCTGTAAAAATCAATACATTGTCTCAGAAAAAAAAAAAAAAATGTCGAGCAATTATATGAGTTTTCATCTTTTTCAGCAATTATTTCAAGATTAAATTTTTTTTTATAAAAGCTGCGAATTCTCACGAAATATTGAGTAAATTATACGAAAAATGTTAACGAAATGAAAAAAATCGAAGTTCTCATCCCTGATATGCAGTACATAACTGATTTTGGGACTTGAATTTTACGTTTGTAAATACTTACTGCAAGCATTCTCGTCAGATTCGTCTTTGCAGTCGGGTTTACCGTTGCAGAAGAGCTCCTTCTCGATACACTCGCCATTACCGCAGGAAAGTTTGCCCTCGTCGCAAATGGGCTCATCGGTCTTCAGTTTCGGTAGAACTTTTCGTGGCTCTGCAAATTATCACGTGCGTGACGCGCAAAAATGAGTACAACAAAGTTCATTCATCTTCGAAGCTCGAGCTCCAATAGACATAAATTTTTCTTTCGTTTTTTTGTGATGAAAATTACTTGGAATTTTTCATTTGTTTTTTTTTTTTTTCATAAATGGCTGTTGTATCCAAGGCCCGACTCCATACGCTTTTGCTCCCTTTGTGCACTACAGGAGTGAGGGGAAAAAGCTTGATTCTCCCCCCACATATCACCCTCTACTACGTCACGTTACTAATGACAATAATTTTTAATTTTGTAATTCGTGTGTGAGTTTGACATCTATTATCTTTTATTTTGTATTGTTAAAAAAATTGTAAAAAGTTTTAGTAATTGTGTGTGTTTCGTTCGTCCGGTCTTTGGTCGAAGTATTTTATCTTTCATTATAATTTATCAATTCGGCATTTGTAAATAATTGTATAATAAATAAAGAAAATGATTTAATCTTGTTTCCAAATTTTCCTGGAAACAGGAGATCAGTGACGCGTAATTAGGGTACTACTGTTACGTTGGCTCACGGCGACGCACGCCTCAAGAAAAAGAACGCGATAAGATAGGCTCAATTGAATTTTCGAAAAAACATTTTTGCCTTCACCTCTTCACGTTCTTGTTCGTAATCGTTAATTTGCATTTTGCAGACACATATATAGTATGTAAATAGAGCGGACCAGCAAGAGGCAGTAATGAAGAGTATATTATTGTAATAGTGAAAATTAAAAAAAATAGGATTAAAAAAATATTGTATATTTATGTAGTCGGCACGAAGACAGTGCTTTTTGCAGATTGAAAATAGTGAAACTAAAGTAGCAAGTGTATTAAAAAAATATAGTAAAGATCGACTTGACCATGAACGAGACTGAGAGGTAGTAGGTTTTTTTTGACTGGACAATACACACATGAGTTTCAGTGACAAAAATCGTGAGAATTTATGGATTTATGGTGCAACGAGGTAAAAGTGAGAAAGGAGAAAGATGAGCACGACGAATAGGCATATAATTTAGCAAAGCCCGGAATTAAGATGCAAATGAAACACCACTAAACCAGATTGAAAAATATATACAAATATTTGTGATATTTATCAATGAATATTTCTATTGTTCAACAAAGAATTTTTTGTCTAGATGGCAAAAGCTTCTGACTATGCCATAAAATCTGCAATGATTTGTAAAAAAAAGTTTTTACACTCTGCACACTTTTATAAAAATAAAAATCGTAGGCCAAATATTTCCCGATAATTCTTAACTGTGCATAAGATGTATTCGTTCAGTATGAGTGTATTTATTTACTATTTATTTTTCCACAAAATTGTGTAATTATAATTTAATTAAGCAATTATTACTTGTAATTTCTATTCGACTTTATATACTACTTCAATATTTTTTCTATTCCAAATCGCTACACTTATATCAGAGTTTTTTATCTTCTACACAATTGAGAATCATTTAATAATATTTGTCCTACAAGTTTTTTTTTAAATAAAAATGTTCAGGATAAAAATGTATGTATATATGTTTAAGGTCGCTCACAATATCCTTGTACTTTGGTCGAAGTGAAATAGTTGTTGATAAATATTACTGATTTTTATCTCTCTTCCCCTTTTTTAGGAAGTTCTCTTAAAAGTGTGTGCAACGAAAAAAATAATTGTGAAGAAAAATGTCAATATTTATTTTATTACTACCATGTTCTTTTTTTTTTTTTTTTACTAAATGAACTCAATCACTTCACTTAAGGAGGTTCTCGCAAATTGTGCGGGTCGTGCAAAATATGGAGATAAATTTAAATATTGAGTTTATTAATATAATGTCTTTTTTTAATAAACGACTTTTTTAAAATTATTTTAAAAATGATAAGGTGCGTATTAATCGTGTCCGGGATTATCGACAAGTACTAACGGAAAATATTCTCGGCATTGCCGGAAGGCATGCTATTGGGTAAAAAAAAGAGAAAATCGAGACACGCGAGTCTCACAAGTGATCGGCTACAGTCGTTCGATCACGTAAGCTTGAGATTAGAAAGGATTGGAAGATGGAAGTTGCACTGTCGTTTGAGAACGTTAAGTCGCACGTTGCGTTACGGAACTATGCGCGCACTATTCTATTTATTTTTTCTCAAACATTCCAAAACACGTGTCTCACGTTTAACGTTGAGAAAATACTGCAAACTGCGATATAACGACATAATCAACGAGATTTACAATCGGATTGACACTTTTGCGCAATAGACACGATAACTAAGAGGAAAGAAAACTTTTAATATCTGATTTTGTTTAATTGATTTTAAGGTAGTTACTAAAAAAGATATAAAATTACATTGATACATTTTTCTTCACATCATTTTGCTACTTTTTTTACGCTTTGCGTTGTTGTATAAAAAATACGCCAGTTGCAGAGACGGGAATTCAAAATTTTTTGAAAATACCGAAAAAGAATTTATTTTTGAACAGTTTAAGGGGGTTCAATCGATTTAAGTAAAATAAATGATTATTTTTTGTTTAAACATTATTATTAAGTAAAAAATCTCTAGGATTTTTACGAAATCTAAAATTACTTCAGATTTTTTAAAGCAAATTTTTCTTCGATACTTAAAAAGTTTTGTTCCTGTTTCGAATTTTTATTACTCGATCAGAACGTTGTTACGAACCATTAAGCATATGAGATTTTTTCTTTTTTTTTATCAATAAAAATGAACACTTATTGACCGGAAATCGATGGACCCCCTTAAGAGTGTACACGCGGTGAGTGGCGTTGCAATTCCATTAGTAATAATAGAGATACGCAGGCGCGCGTGAAAGCAAAGGATAACTGCGCGCTCGCGTCTGACATGCATAGCTGTTGCGGTGATTAGTGCGTCCATTTCTGTACAGCAAAAAAAAAAAAAGTCGAGTGGCCTCCATTAATTTCCAGGCTCTTAATCTTCCGGCATAGCGTTTATGGCCTCGTAACACAGTTTCTATGCAGACTTTCTTCTCATACAGCAGTTTATCCGATAAAGATTTCATAAATAAATCAATATATGGGCCATTCGACTTTTTTTCGTAGATTTTTTTTTTAGAAGATTTTGAGAAATATAAATATAAAAAAAGTTAGTTAGTGTGCGTCGGTTTGCGTGCTACGGCGCGAGTCTACGACCGGGCTGAAAATCCGTCGTCCCTTGAAAATTAAAGCCCAATTTTTCTTATGGTAAATAATATATGCACACAGAGAAATCGGTTTGAAGGGTTTATTTGAATTAAATACGGAATCTATTTAAAATTAATTTTTTAAAATGTTCAATGATACAAAATCGATTTGTAATCAATACTATTTGTTTGAATGAAATATATTCTATTGGATCGAAATAAAATCCTATTATGGATTTAGTATTTTTATAAGATATATTTTTGTATTTACAACAAATTTTTTAAAACTTTTTTTAGTTTTTTTTTAGCAATCGAAGAAGAAATTTATTTAATTGCCAGCCTAATGGGATTTTATTTCGATCAAATAGAATTTATTACATACAAATAAATCGTATTAATTGCAAATAACATTTATTTCATCCAAATAAAATTCAATTTATTTCAAATAAATCTCATATTTAATTCAAATAAACCCATGAGATCGATTTCTCTGAGTATGAGGTAAACCGAGGACAAATTCGGTAAATATTTGAGGTCTGACTATCATTATTATAAAGGCTCAAAAAGCATTTTAATTCTGTCTAGAAAAGCCATTATTTAAAATTTATTGTATGTCCTTATTATATAAAAAAAAATTATGAACAATTCATGAAAATTGAATAGTGAATAACAAAAGCATTTGAATTCCATAAAAGTTATATTTTTTAAAGCTTCTAAAACCACTTTCTCAATTATTTTGTTATTCAACAATTGATTTTACAATTTTTTTAAAATCAGACTTGCAAATTTTTAGTAAACTTTTAAATTTTCAAAAAATATAAATAAATCGTTTGGCTTAAAAAATCTTTTTGATAATTAGTCTCATTTTCGAGCAATTACAATAATATTGAAAAAATATGGAAATAATTCGAGGGAATTTTAATATTACCGAGATTGCCAGGAAAACCTCATATATATGTCAATAATAATATTGTCAAGGGACGACGGAAAAAATAGCCCGGTTAACTTTCCCCTCTGCGTCACTTACTCTCGAGCTTGTCACAGTTGGTGACCTTGCCCTTCCAGTCGCAGGTCTGTTTGTCCAAATCAAAGGCCAATCCACTGGGACACGTGATTTGCTTCAGCCCGGACCTTGTGCACCTGGGGAGTCAAAAACGCAGGGACTTGAGTCTTACTTAGTACAAAATTATAGCTTACTCTCAAGCTGATCGCAGTTCTTGACGTTGGTCTTCCAGTCGCACGTCTGCCGCTCGATGTCGAACGCAAGACCGGTAGGACAGCGAACAGTGGCCAACCTTGTTACACCGATCTCAGTCGCTTTGTCACACCTGTTATCGTCATATTAAATAATTTTCCGTACCAGCAAATTTTTCAACAGAACCCGGTAAAATACTTGTACCCTTTTTTAAAATAAAATAACAATAACTATAAAGTAATAGTAACGGCATATTTATAGTGATTGTAACTATGAAGTAGATGTAACTGTAAAATATTTGCAACCGTGTTTTTATAAAAACAGTAACTATAAAATAGTAGCAACGGCATATTTATAGTTACGGTAACTATAAAAAAATAGCAACGGTATATTTATAGTGACGGTAACTATGAAGTAGATGTAATTGTAAAATATTTGTAACCGTGTTTTTGTAATAACAGTAACTATAAAATAGTAGCAACGGCATATTTATAGTTACGGTAACTATAATATAATTGCAACGGCATATTTATAGTTACGGTAACTATAAAATAATAGCAACGGTATATTTATAGTGACGATATTTATGAAGAAGATGCGACTGTAAAATATTTGTAACCGTGTTTTTGTAATAACAGTAACTATAAAATAGTAGCAACGGCATATTTATAGTTACGGTAACTATAAAATAATAGCAACGGTATATTTATAGTGACAGTAACTATGGATAAGATGTAACTGTAAAATATTTGTAACCGTCTTTTTATAATTACAATAACTATAAAATAATCGCAACGGTATATTTATAGTTATGGTAATTATAAAATAGTTGTTTTTTTACTCGCAATACGTTAATGTATTACACCTGTGGCCAATAAAAATTGTTTACTGCTACTACTATTAAAATAGTCGCATAAACTTTAATAGTTGCCTTAAATAACTATACAAATAGTAGTTACCACACTTAGATAAATCGTTGTTACCCTGGAAATTTAGTTATAAATTATCTGTAACTATTTTTAAAAAACTATATAAATAACCACCTAACTATAACATAGTTGTAACTGTATTTATATAGTTACGGTAACTATAAAATAGTTGTAACTGTATTTATATATTTACGGTAACTGCAAAATAGTTGCCACTGTTAAAAATAGTACCGTTGATTTGAATATAACAGTTGCCACTTTATTACTCTATTACTTTAATAGTTACCTTAACTAACTATTGATATAGTAGCATGGTTACCAAACTCAGGAAAATCTTTGGTGCACTGGCAACTATAAGTGACAATAATTAATTCTTAGTCTTTCTGAATATTATTTTGTACAGTTGCAGCTATAAAATAGTTGTAACTATAAAAAAACATCTATAAAGATAACTAACGTAACTATAAAATAGTTGTAACCGTATTTATATAGTTACGGTATAACATATTTACCGTATAAATATACCGTAAAATAGTTGCAACTACATAAAATAGTACCGCTATCTCGAAATTAACAATTGCAACTTTATAGTTACTGCCACGTTTTCTCCGAGTGCAATGTCACCGAATTCTTCATAAAATCGAGAGTAATTCCTACCAAGGTTATTCGCAGAATCGAACAGGTTCTCGAAGGATTCAGTTCGTAGTGTTTATTTTTTTTAAATCTCGATCTCTGACGTCTTGTATAGTTCGAATTAGCATTTATTCAAAACAACATGAAGGCCTTGTATCTCCACGTTAGGTGGACACAAAAATTTTTATTTCCAACGTATTCAGTGAGTCACTCGTTAAGGAGTAACAACCCGGGTAAAAATAAATTATGGAGACTGATACAGATCGATAGAATTTGAATGGAATTTAATCGTATGTTATCATCTCTATCTATTCGGACTTTGATCAATTTATACAAATTGAATCGTTATTAATTTCCTATAGTTTTCGTTTTCTATGGGTTAAATACGATAGATACTTTATCGTTATGTACGGATTTATAATATTCTATATTGATTTTACGTTTCCTCACTTGTAAATTTTAATCCGTTTGTGGTGCATCGTGTTATATCGTATAATTACATAATTCAACATTAATCGTTCGCAATCAAAGAGGCATCAATAGAGTAATTCTATATAATTTTCTATCGTCTCACAATTATAGAAAGTATACCAGAATGAATCGTACGTGTTTAGACTGAAAGAATTATCATAATCTATCGTAAAACTCTGATATAAATCAAACAGTTTTCTATAATTTATACAATAATTTTATGCAGATTGACTCGTTTCTCTTCTCATCGTTTCATAGCTATAGAAAGTCTATCATAATGAATCTTGAATATGATTAATATTTGAAACCAAAGATTTGTGGGTGAAAATTTTTTTTTTAATGAAAAATATTATATTATTAATATTACGTCCACGATTGTATATTTTGATTATTAAATTTAATAGAATAACAATATTATTAAATAATATTATATGATATTATATTATATTATTAAATAATATTATATGATATTATATTATATTATTAAATAATATTATTTAATAAAATTTAATTATGATTTTTTAAAATCATTTTTATTATTTATTTTTACCAGGGACATCTCAAAATATACATTTCTCGGTTGCAATCCTAATGCAGTTTTACCGCAGCCTTCGGAGTCACGCATCCTCTCTGCTGGTTGCATTAATAACCGCTTCCCCCTCTTTTTTTCTCTGGCAATAGGCTTAGCTAAAACCGTTATTCGATCGCCGATTGAAAGACCTTCGAGTAGCTCAAGGCCCTAATCGCTCCATCATTCATCTCCCGGAGAGAGTTAACGGTCATTTTAATCTTTTATTCTCGAGTGACGACGATGACATTTTATGCTAATTCGATAGGTATCAATACGATGGCATAGGAAACACGAACTCGCCACGCAAGTTTGTTGATAATCGAGACGATTAATAAGATTGTAAAGTGCATTCAGTGAATATATGCTGATTGGTTAATTATACTATGGAAACTATTAGAGCGAGGCTATAGTGAGTTTTGCCTTTCACGAACGATACTTTGTTTAATTCTAGCAATTAATTAATGGCATTTAACGAGTTACTAAAATTTATTGGTATTTTAATTAATTTGTTTAGATAAATTTAGTTTATTTTTAAAGTGGCATAATCATGTCTTTTCTGCAAAAATAATAATCGAATTTTGTTAATTACTTTTATTCAATTATTGAACTGTAGATATAAATACATTTTCTGTTATATACGATTTTTTAAATGTTATAGTTCATTTAAATGAAATAGGAAAAGTAACGTTTTATTTTTCTTGAAACACTATAGTCCCTGTTAAGAATTTTCTAGAAACTGTTGACGTCCTTCGACTGTGAATTAAGTTGCACGTGCACTGTATATATTTATTATACATTTTATGTACCAACTGATTTTTACTTTTTTATAAACGTGATAATAAACTAAGTTAATTGCGAAATACATTTAATAATCCGTGTAATTAATTAATGAATCTAAGTAAACATTAAGTCCCTTCAAAAGTAACTATTATTGGACCTTACAAAAAGTAATGATTTAGATTATGCAAATTTACTTGAAAACAATTAAGATCACAATAAAAAAAATACTAATTTTAATTGAAACACTAAAAGTGTCCCCTTAAATTTTTTTTAGAAATTCCCAATGTCCTTCGACGGTGAATTGAGATGCATTTGCACTGTACCCATTTTTTTTATGCTACTGAATTCATGCAGAAATCATAATGTACGCATTTTTTTATAAATTTCATGATCTAAATGTATAAATAAATTTAAAAAATCGTGTAATAAATCAAGCTAAGTAAACCTTAAGTATCTTCAAACGTAACTATTACTAGATCTTACTACAAGTCAATATTTTCAATTATGCAAATCTACTTGAAAACAATTACTTAAAATCACAATAAAAAAGATACTAATTTTAATTGAAACAGTAAAAGTCTCCCCTTAAAGATTTTTTTAAAAATTCCCAACGTCCTTCGACGGTGAATTGAGTTGCATTTGCACTGCACCCATTTTTTATAAATATTATCCTCTTAATGTATAAATAAATTAGAAATTTCTTGTAATAAATCAAACTAATAGTAAAGATTTAGGTTATGCAAATCTACTTGGAAACAATTACTTAAAATCCCAATAAAAAAGATACTAATTTTAATTGAAACACTAAAAGTCTCCCCTTAAAGATTTTCTAGAAATTCCCAACGTCCTTCGACGATGAATTGAGTTGCATTTGCACTGTACTCATTTTTTTATAAACTTTATCCTCTTAATGTATAAATAAATTAGAAATTTCTTGTAATAAATTAAACTAAAGTAAAGATTTAGCTTATGCAAATCTACTTGCAAACAATTAATTAAAATCCCAATAAAAAAGATACTAATTTAAATTGAAACACTAAAAGTCTCCCCTTAAAGATTTTTTTAGAAATTCCCAACGTCCTTCGACGGTGAATTGAGTTGCATTTGCACTATACTCATTTTTTTATAAACTTTATCCTCTTAATGTATAAATAAATTAGAAATTTCTTGTAATAAATCAAACTAAATTAAAGATTTGGCTTACGCAAATCTACTTGCAAACAATTAATTAAAATCCCAATAAAAAAGATACTAATTTAAATTGAAACACTAAAAGTCTCCCCTTAAAGATTTTCTAGAAATTCCCAACGTCCTTCGACGATGAATTGAGTTGCACACGCACGGCTGCGTTAACACGCAATTCGTCAGTGGTTGAGAAAAATAAAGAAAAAAAGAAAAAAAAAACAATGAAGTCGTTACTTCTTTGTCTTTGAGTTGTTTACCTTACGACATCACGGCAATCACCGTCGGTGTTCAACCGGAAGTACTCGTCACCGGGTCTGTCTTCGCACAGTTCCTCTGCATTGGCGTCAGGACCATCGCCACCCTCATCATCCTGTGTTCGCACCACAGTAACTAAAAAAAATCACGAAAAAAGAAAAAGATTAAAAAATCATGCTCTAAAAATATTCCTCGTCTTGAGATATTTGTCTTTTTATGCCGAATGGCAATTTTGTTACGTGTTTGGTTTTTTTTGCGTATTGCGAGGCTGTCTTATTACGCGATTACCTCGTCTCGATGGCGACCACGGTGGCCGCACGACCGCGTCAACAGGGTCACCGAACTCTACCGTAGAAGTAGAAAGTCTTGAAAATGTCAGGGCAATATACTAGTACACAACTACCACGTCGCGGTAGGGGAAAGCAACAGTGGTTCTCTAAAGTAGGTTCGACAGAAGGCCTTTCCTTTCATTGCTGGATTTAGTCACAATCCCTTCTTTTATATATATACAGATATACATATAAATATATCTATAATATTCGCATATACACATTTCGTGATAATTTAATGTTCTCGTTATTTCACTACTTTTACTTTGTTATTTTCACCACCTTAATTATCCATAAGCAACATTATCCTCACACCACAATATTTATAATAAATGTTGTAATGATAAATGGTTGAATTTATATATTTGAATGAAAATCTTTCTGAGATTGTGTTAAACTTTTTTTTCTTTGTTATAGAAGCGCAAAATTGCAAGATTTTAATTTCCAAAATTCCAGCGTTAGTTTTACTTTAAGCAGCTTTTGGTTTTTTAAAGTGCATTTGGTGAATTTACTTTGCGTTGCATTTTGTGTTGGTTTTTTTAAATTTCGAGTGGTGCAAATTGTTAAGATTTAGTTTTCAAATATTTGTGGGGATTATTTTTGGGTGAAAAAAAAATTAGTACTTTTGGAGTTGCATTGGTTTACGGTAAATTACTTTACTTAGATTTTTGTTTTGGTACTTACCGGCGAGTAGACAGAAGCATCCTAGTAGGAATATCAACTTCGGCGACATGATCGTCGTCGTCGGCGGGACAGAAAACGTCTGGACAAGCCGCGCCCTCTCGCCCCTCTATATGTGCACCACCACTCCTTCCCTCTTCGTCTGCAGGACTTTCACCTTCCGTATAGTGCTGCCACCGTGCACCATTCAACGATCACTCGAGATTTCGATCAGCTTTTACATCGATATTCATCGCAATCAAAAATAACGGTAAACCATTATGATTTTGGTGTTTGGTAAAAGGCGAAAGCTTTTTCATTTGAAAATTATTCGATTCGAGGGATCAGTTCTATTGCTCCGAAGCCTGAGGCCAAAAGCTCCCCACTACTTTCACCGATTAGCCTCATAAAGGCGTCAAAAAGTTATAAATTTTCGACATCAATATACGAACTGCAGATATTATTCGGAAATCTCGGAGATTTGATTATTAAATTTGTAGACTTAAAGAGTCTTCGAAATCATCTTCTTTTCACAGTTAGCTCGGTATTAAGATATTGATGGATGTTTCTTGAAATTTCTGGACGGATTTGCTATTGGATAAATTACTTTATCATTTGCTGTCTTTATGTACAATATTTTTAAACTGTTTCTGTAATCTTCAGGTTTTACAGTTAGGTACAGTCAAGAAGACAATGAAGTCATGGGATTTATTTTTAATACTACAGTTTTTAACAAAAACATAATATTAATGATCATGAATATTGCTTCTGAAATATAGACATTAAAAAAATTCATCAAACAATGAATAGCTAAATCATTTGAGATTTCGATCAGCTTCTACATCGATATTTATCGCAATTGAAAATAATGGTGAACCATTATGATTTTGGTGTTTGATAAAAGGCAAAAGCTTGTTCATTTGAAAAAATCATAAAATCAAATAAATAAAAAGTAAAGGCATCAAAAACTTATAAATTTTCCTTGAAAAGAGTCCTTGAAATCATCTATATTTCGCAGTTAGATGTGTGTCAAGATGTTGATGGATGTTTCTTGATCCTTCTGCAACGATCTTTAGTAAAATAGCAGTAGTACTAAAATAGTAGTAAATAAATATTAATAAAGTAAGTATTAATACAATAGTTCATCTCCATAAAGATGGGGATGAACTACTTTATTATTTTCTGTTTAAATGTATCACATTTTGATACCGTTTTCGTAATGATTTTGGTGTTTGATGAAAGGCAATAGCTTTTTCATTTGAAAAAAATCATAAAATCAAATAAATAAAAAGTAAAGGCGTCAAAAACTTACAAATTTTCTTTGAAAAGAGTCCTTGAAATCATCTACATTTCGCAGTTAGATGTGTGTCAAGATGTTGATGGATATTTCTTGATACTTCTGGAACGATCTTTAGTAAAATAGCAGTAGTAGTAAAATAGTAGTAAATAAATATTAATAAAGTAAGTATTCATACAATAGTTCATCTCCATAGAGATGGGGATGGACTACTTTATTATTTTCTGTTTAAATGTATCATATTTTGATACCGTTTTCGTAATCGTGTGGTTATATAGATTCGATATTATGAAGTATTATTATAAAATAGTTGCAAGTGGGACAATCCATGACATGACGATCAAAGTCTGACGATAATGTCCCAGATTTGTCTCCTAAATTTTTATATAAAAATACATATTGGAAATGACATCAAACAAATAAATTTTGACGATTACATTTGTAGACTAGAAGAATCTTGGGAAATCATCTTCTTTTCCTGTTAGCTGTGTTTCAATATATTGATGAGTATTCCTGATGCTTCTGGATGGATTTTGCTTCCTCATAGAGGAAGCTTTGTTTTCATGAAATTTTTTTTTTCGAGATTTTCATGTCAGTATGCTTAGAATCACCTAAAACGTCGAGAAAAGTGGTTTAGAAAAAATGTCCGTATGTATGTATGTGTGTGTGTGTGTGCTGGGCTTCGAAAATTCAATCTCCTCTCACTCGGTAACCGTTCCAGCGATCCGGCTCAAATTTGGCACGCAAGTAGAGTAGCTGCCCCTCTTTGAATGTTGTGATTTTTGCCAAAATATGTGAAGTCATTAAGATTTTATGTTGATTTTAATTTGTTGAAAAAAGGGCGTGGTCGCTCTAACTTTCGTAAAAGTTCGCCGATTTGGCTAAATAGTTCTTCATAACTGAAGATACGTTCAATGTTGTATGGTATTGAATTTCGACGAAATCGGTAAAGCGGTTCGGATTTTATAGAATTTTGAATTTTTCGAAAAAAATAGATTTTGATCTAAATTACGTCGAATTTCAACAAATGAACAGAAATTTTGTACAGACGAAAAATAACATTCAGAAATGCCATGTACCAAATTTGCTGATGATCGGTAAAGTCGTTCGGATTTTACACCATTTTTCATTTTAAAAAAATGTAGATTTTCGCTATAACTTCCGGAAAAGTTGAGAAAGTACGACAAAAATTTGTATCTAATCAAAATTAGATGTAACGGTGTTTGCAGAGGTGATTTATAGCTGTATAAAACACCTCTGCAAAAGAGACACAAGGTATAAAAAAAAAGATGCAAAGTAGAACCTTGCACATTGCTTCCTCATTATTTTTCGCTTTTTACAAAGCTTCCTCTATGAGGAAGCCAAAATTGAATAACATACTGCTTCCTCACAGAGGGAGCTTTGTAAAAAGCGAAAAATAATGAGGAAGCAATGTGCAAGGTTCTACTTTGCATCTTTTTCAGTACTGCTATTGGATATTTTATCATTTTTTGTCTAAAAGGGTTTATGAATACATTTTTTTAATAGTGCAGTTTATAACAAAAAAATAATATTATTGATCATCAATATTGCTACTGAAATATTGACATTTAAAAACCCAACAAATAATTTATAGATGCATGACATTTACTTGACATTTACGTATTTTTTTAAGTTCAATTTTGGTATCCTTGATATACACTGCAAATTTTCTGCCGATAAAGAAATAATTAAGGAAGCAATTTTAGCTAATCTATATTTGTAGAAAGTTGTATTAAGCCTTTTCGTAAGACATTAAGCTTGGTTACTATATGTCATTTGTATACTAAGGTATCCTAATTAAGTGTAATTCAGTTCAGTTGGTGGTTAATTAAAGCACGATTTTTAAAATCTGAGTACTTGAATTTTCAGTTTTTGTCACATAATTCAGAACCGAATACCAATAATTATAATAATAATAATTATAATAAGAAAGCACTGTTGGTATTAAACAAATGTATAAATTATAAATATACGTATTAGCAAAAAACCTTAAGGTTTTTGTCAAAAAAATCATTCGCAGAAATTTCGTTCTTTCATGCAAAAATAATTTAAAAATCTTTATTAAACAATTTGCTAGGAGTTCTTGACGTTTTACTTTGGCAACGTTGAAATAAACTGTAAACATTTTTCCAGAGCAGAAAGAATTCTACCGCAACTTTTGCATTAAAAAAATGAATAAATCATAAATGGATGTATCAGCAAAAGAAACCTTAAGGTTTTTGTTAAAAAATCTTTCGCAGAAATTTCGTTTTTTCATATAAAAATAATTTAAAAAATCTTTATTATACTATTTGCCAAGAGTTCTCGATGCTTTACCTCGTTGACATAAACTGTAAAATTTCTTTCAGAGCAGAAAGCATTAAGGAATTTTTTTTTTTTTTTTTAAACCATGTTTGCAGGAAACTCTATTGAATCTTTAGTCATTATTTTATTTACGGCAACTGATACATTGTCTGTGATCTTTCGAGAATCTTATTGCTCATTTTCACAAAGCAACACAAGGTGCTCAGGTGCTCGTATTCCGCAACTCCATCGTTACTATATGTAATTCGAGGCCTGCGATAAACTGATCTCGAGCTATAGTCTCCAAGAGTAACGTTTTCTTCCACGTTTCATTTGGCATTTATGGGAAAGCCGAGACACAGAGAGCAGAGCGTGGCCGTCTATTGAAAAAGAGGTGATAGAAATGTGTTCTACTAGTCATACGTGAGACCGTCTGCGATCTCTCAGTCTCTTTTTTTTATTCTACGTCAAGTCTCGAACCAGACTAAATGAGTAGAATGTCATTATGGAAACTCGGTGACTACCACGAGTTTATTATACCTTCAAATGACTTTACTACAATGTGACTAACGTTTCTGCTAATCTAACTCCTTATTCTTTTCTCTTCCCTATCCATAATTTCTAGACTTGTCAGCAGCTTTGTTTAACATCCTTGATTGATCCACGCCATAATACAGCAAATATTATTCAATAAATATTCTACACATGATGCTTAAAGATTAGTAAGTAAAAAAGGATATTACGATCTCTGGTAAAAATAAATTATAGAGATTTATACAGATCGATGAAATTTGAATAGGATTTAAGTAATCGTATGTTATCAACTCTAACTATTTCGATTTTGATCAATTTATACAAATTCAATCGTTGTTATTTGTTTCCTATAGTTTTCATTTTCTATGGATTAAATACGACAGATACGACCATCGTCGATATAGCTGATTATTTTTTTTAGTTATTCACCCCAATGGATGGAGGATGCTCCATTTTTTTTCAAATTTTTCATCGCACACTTATGAATTTCTAAAAAAATGATTTAAAAATTGCGTTTAAAAAGTTTCGAATATAAGTATTTTCTTGGATATAAGTCGTATCGTAAAAAAACGCATATAAAAGATTTTCATTTTGCAGTATACTTTTATGCACATTTATTTAAGAAACTCTTCAACTCCTCTGAAGCATTGATTTTTAATTAATAAACATAAAAATGGATTTTTCAAAAACTTGGACATTTTTTATTTTTTCTGAAAAAATCTCTAAAATACTACTCATAGAGACGAATATTTTAAGCATAGACGGGAAGTGGGGGAATCTTGTTTCAAATTTTTATAAGAGTTTAAAAAATAAATAAAAAATAAAAAATCGCATTAAATTTCGGAAGAAAATTGTCCCACTTTGGGCCAAAAAATTGGAAGTGGGACAATTTCGAAGCTCGAGTGGTATTCGGGGGATTATTTTTCCCATCCAAATTACGACCTATGGAATTATACCATGAGACGAAAATTACCGTTCAGACAACGAAACCAAAACTACTCATATTTAATGAAAATCCTTTGATTGCCACAATTAAATTCAATCTGTTAGTTTGACAGATGGTTAATACGGCTGAATGATCTTTTGTTTTGAATATATAGCAACCAACAGACAAAATTATCAAAAAATTATCAGTTTGAAATCGTGTAGATTTTACCACGTGACGTCGAATGGTGAAATTCTATTGGTCGAAATTTGGATGGGTAAATAATCATTAAGGGGGGTCTTCTGTTATCTCAAAGTGATGCCAGCGTTTTGAAATTTGGACAGCATGTTCACGAGTAATCCTCTCATCAAACTGTGGAATTTTCATGATGTTGTCTGCACCGTTGTAAAGATATTAATTCTCAAAGTTAAGAGATTTAACATTGGCCTTATGGAAAATAGTGAATTTTCCATCGTGTAAAATAAATAGAAGGAGTGATGTCATTTTTTGGAAACGTATACCGCTTGAAACGACGTACTTTCCAGAACTACATATCCAATTTTCGAAACATTCGTCTGTACCGTATAGTTGAAATTGATGTGACAAGTATAACTCGTGTTACACGAGTTTGCCGCCTCCGACGCAACATTGTTGCACGGCTAGCTACCTCCGTCTCACGTCTCATCGCTCTTCGGCCTCCCCACCACAAGTAACAGAAGACCTTCCTTAAAAAGTAGAACCTTGCACATTGCTTCCTCATTATTTTTCGCATTTTGCAAAGCTACCTCTATGAGGAAGTACGTTATTCAATTTTGGCTTCCTCATAGAGGAAGCTTTGTAAAAAGCGAAAAATAATGAGGAAGCAATGTGCAAGGTTCTACTTTGCATCCTTGTTTTAATTAGATAAATAAACATGTTGCGAATTTGCTTTTTCTATTTCGTTATTCCGTTATTTCGTTATTATTAGAGCGTGTTCGAAAGTAAATGTGATAGCGTATACGTTTAAAAATAATTCAACATTCCATAAAATAAAAAATTTCATATCGTTCGTCAGTAAATTATACATATATAATGGCTGAATATTGTTTCATTTATATACAAAATTTGAGCTCGCTATCTGAAGTTTTGCAAAAGTTTCAATAGAGCGATAATGTTAATTTTAAAAAAATTAAGAATTCCATAAAATCTGAACTACTTCACCGATTCGAGGCAAATTCAATACCAAACAACATTGAATGCACCTGCTCTTATAACCAACTATTTAGCAAAATAGACTAAATTTTACGAAAGTTAGAGCGCGTACCTCCTTTTTTTAAAAAAATTCAAAACGGCGTAAAATCTAAATTTTCGCACACATTTTGACGAAAATTGCTACAGTTGAAGAGGGTCTGCTACTACACTTGCGTGCCAAGTTTGAGCTCGATATACAAAACGGCTCTTGAGTTATCGGCGTTAGAATTTTCGGAGTTGTACGCACACGCACACGCACACGCACACGCACACGCACACGCACACGCACACGCACACGCACACGCACACGCACACGCACACGCACACGCACACGCACACGCACACGCACACGCACACGCACACGCACACGCACACGCACACGCACACGCACACGCACACGCACACGCACACGCACACGCACACGCACACGCACACGCACACGCACACGCACACGCACACGCACACGCACACGCACACGCACACGCACACGCACACGCACACGCACACGCACACGCACACGCACACGCACACGCACACGCACACGCACACGCACACGCACACGCACACGCACACGCACACGCACACGCACACGCACACGCACACGCACACGCACACGCACACGCACACGCACACGCACCGCACACGCACACGCACACGCACACGCACACGCACACGCACACGCACACGCACACGCACACAGACCCAGACACAGCACACACGCACATAAACGCACATATAGGCACACAGACACAGGTATTAGTAACTATAAAGTGACAACTATTCATTTTTAGTTCGTACGATCAATTTTTTAACAGTTGCCACAACTATCAATAATTGCTATAACTACCAAATAGTTACCATGACTATTTTCATGATTACCGTAACTATGAAAATAGTTGTATGGACTAAAAATTAATAGTTGTCACTTTATAGTTGACTGTACTATTACGATTTCTCTGAGTGCACACACACGGACATTTTTTCTAGATCACTTTTCTGGACGTTTTGGACAATTCGAAGTGTCTTGACATAAAAATCGCGAAAAAAAAATTTTCCATGAAAACAAAGCTTCCTCAATGAGGAAGCAAAAAATTAAAAAAAAAATATATCCTACTCCCAATTCTGTAACTCACTTCATAGCGCTTACAGTGAAGTATTAGAATTACTCTAAAAACGATTAAATAAAAATAACCTTATGAAAATTGAAAAACTTCCGGCTGATAAATGAGTGTAATTAATAAACAAATTGAGTAAATGAAAAATGGTTAAATAATAATCATTCGCTTCTTTTAGCTAGATTATCATGCCCTTGACGGATGAATCTCCCGACTATAATTTAACCATTTTTCATTTATCCAATTTATTTATTAATTACACTCATTTCTTCAGTCGGGATTTTCGAAATTTATTTCTCGTTGTCGCTCTGAGACAGGTTGAAAGTAAAGAAGCAATTCGCAAGACCTGACTTTGTTACCGTCTTACATAATAAGATAAATTTTGTCACGGTAAATAAATTTTGTTGTATTACCAATTACTGCCACGTCAAGATTGTAAGTTTTATAGATGTTTCTATAGCGACCCACTAAAGTTGTAGATCTTTCAGACATATGCATGGACCCAATCTTTTAATTGAGCCGATGCTACCTTAAAGAATAATATATCTATTATAAAACGCAGTAAATTCGAGAATATCGATAGAAATGAAGTGGAAAAGAAATCGATTTCTGTAAAGTAGAAATATTTTTTGAAAGTAGACATAAGAATCTAGACATTTCGGTATTTCGCAAATACATAAGACGGTATATTGTGTAAGGCAATAGTGAAAGTATGTTATGATGACAGTTTGCAAATAAATGGAAATGCATTTTTCAATTGGTAAAGTTATCCCCTTAAATCCACTATATTAGTTTAATTTGGTCAAGATCATTAACAAAACAATAATATTAATAAACTGGGCGTTATATTTGAATAAAAATTTCAAAGTAACAGGAATTGACTATCTTTAATAGTAACATTTGACACATGGGCATGAATTTAAGATTAGAACTTTCACGTAGGTCGTACATAGCATTTTATTCGTGAAGAATTCGAGAGTCGCGTGACACCTCATAGTCATCGTTGACGTCGTTACTTTTTCAACAACACCTTTGGTAATCTCATGTTCACCATTCTTTTGCTTTTACAATTTCTTTTTCTCTATCTTGATGGCATGATTTCGTGATCTATATCTTAATCTTGATCTACGGCTCCAACATCTTATATTTCGTCCCTAATAATTGATGCACACTGATAAATGAATTTAATTGTAAGTAGGTTATTATTCGTATTCTTACAGTACTATGATCGAATTGTCCACATGAAAATTTAATAGAAGCCTAAATAATATTTTAATTGCGGTATATTAATAATTCTAATACATGTATATCGACATATATGCCGTATATGAAAAATATATGACACTTATTCTACATTTTGGCGCTTTTATACGAAGAATATATGCAATATTTGTGTAGCAGACGAATCTTAAAAATCTTTTAAAAAGTAGTTGCAAAAACTGATAAATCAGTCTCGACAACCAACCGAAATAGTTACAATAGTATCAATTATTCAATTGCCCAAATAGCACCAAAATATTTCGAAGATATTATATGAATATTCCTTTTGAAATATGAGAATATTTGGAATTTCACAATATTTTGGAATCAGTTAATAATATTGATTATTCACTGATTAATTAATAATAATATATTAGTTAATAATATTGCAGCAATCTTAGATTATATGATAATAATTAGATTACTTAATGATATTAAAACAATCTTACAATGTCAGCTTAAAATATTACATAAGTAATATTCTAACAATATCAACGAAATTAAGTTGCAATAATAATGGTAGAATTATCTTTAGACTAAGTTTATTTTTATTACATGTAATTCACTATACTTTTCTCTTCAGTAGCGATTAGATATTTTTATAATATAGAGAGACATTTATTTGATAATCAAGTTCATGAACATACCACGTTAATATTTGGGAAAATTAATATGAATTATATTGTATTGTTTAAATTAATAATTTTCGAGTTACAGAATCGAGTTCATGCGGTGTCTCCTCCTCCCGGATTCTTAGTACAGTTATCGATGCATCCTTGTCGGCGATTGTCCTTTCATCATTATGCATATAGAAGCGTCTTCGTGAAAAGAACATTTTCCCTTTCGTTCGCTGAAAGATCAACTCGGGGCTGCGGGACTCCGGCATCATAGGTCGATAGGTCGTACCGCTGTCTCTCCATACTCGTGTCTCTTACCTGCCTCTGCGTCCCAATGATTTAGCGTATCCGACGATTAACCTCGGCACGAACGACCGATCATGGAGACGATAGATAATAATGGAAACGTTCATCGCCGTTCGCACAGGTCGTTAGCAATCATCGGCGACATTACTGATTACATTACCGACTACGAGTCTCGACCTAATAACCAACAAATTATCAACTTGATTCACTCTATGATGCTAACCGTCATTTTAAAAAAACCAGTTTATGGGTACAATTAACATTATTTATTCAAATATTAAAAAGTTGATGAGTACAATTAACATTATTTAAATATTTAAATATTACAAAGTTTATGGGTACAATTAACATTATTTAAATATAAAAATGGTGAAATACAAAACAGAAAAAACTCGGTGCAAAGTAGCTCCTTGCACATGGCTTCGTTATTATTATTCGGATTTCGCAAATTTGCGTCTCTGAGGAATCATATTTATAAAATTTGTGAAATCTGGAAAATAGTTCTGTTAATATTTTAAGCTACTGAAATATAAAAAAACAATTGTTATATTTTTTTAAATGTTTGAGTTTAACAGGATGAAAATGTTTAGATGATATTTGAGTATTCAACGAATGATTTTGGAAAAATAACTTTCTTTTGGTCACGTAATTTATAGAGCTACCGAAAATATAAAAATAAATAATTCGCGAATGTTTTGCAAGTGATTAAAATATTCGTGGTAAGGTCAAACATACTGCCAGTGTGTTTGACGTCATTTATATAAAACTGTGGTTATTCTAATTTCTGAGTTTCGGCGAATCCTGAGAAACATTTGACTCATGTCTTTTTTACCTGATCAGGATGATAAATCATTAATTGATGCCATCGAGCTCGACCCAAGCGTGTGTAGTATTTGAAACTATTTGACTGATGATTTTATACTTCAAACATTTTTCTCTGAGACACTGAAGGAGAGTGCGGAGGCAGAAAGAAAAAGAGATTGTAATTTGCAGTGAAATAGATGCGGCAAAAACATTTTTTCCGAAACAAAAGTAAAAAAAAAACATGCCGAGGACCTAACAATTACGTTTTCCGTTGGCAAATTTAGGTTGGATTGTCCGACCGGAAGTCGGATCTGAAAATTCTGGAATCAGAAACGGAAAAAAGGAGCTTTTTTTAAAATCATGGTAAAAAGATTTGTTACCGGTATTTTCTGCATAGAATATGCTACTTGAGAATAATAGTAAAGGCCAAAATTTTATATCTTAAGGAAAAAAAAAATTAGGTTGGATTGTCCGACCGGAAGTCGGATCTGAAAATTCTGGAATCAGAAACGGAAATAAGGAACTTTTTTTAAAATCATGGTAAAAAGGTTTGTAACCGGTATTTTCTGGGTAAAATACGCTACTTGAGAATGATAGTGAATGCCAAAATCCTATATCTTAAGGAGAAAAAAAAATTTAAGTTGGATTGTCCGACCAGAAGTCGGATCTGTGAGTTCTGGAATCAGGAACGGACAAAGGTCACTTTTTTCTAAAATCATGATAAAAAGGCTTGTACCCAACATTTTCTGGGGTAGAATATGCGACTTGGGAATGATAGTAAAGGCCAAAATTCAATATATGAAAGAAAAACCAATTTAGGTTGGATTGTCCGACCGGAAATCGGATCTGGAAATTCTGGAATCAGAATCGGAAAAAAGGAGTTTTTTTCAAAATCATAGTAAAAAGGTTTGTTACCGGTATTTTCTGGGGTAGAATATGCTACTTGAGAATGATAGTAAAGGCCAATATTTTATATCTTAAGGAAAAAAAAAATTAGGTTGGATTGTCCGATCGGAAGTCGGGTCTGGAAATTCTGGAATCAGAAACGGAAAAAAGGAACTTTTTTTTAAGTCATGGTAAAACGGCTTGTAACTGGTATTTTTTGGGTAGAATATGATACTTGATAATGATAGTGAATGCCAAAATTCTATAACTTAAAGAAAATAAAAAAAAGGTTGGATTGTCCGACTGGAAGTCGGTTCTGGGGATTCTGGAATCAGAAACGGAAAAAAGATACTTTTTAAAAAATCATGGTAAAAAGGCTTGTTAGCGGTATTTTCTGTGAACACCTCGATATTTATGCCAGCAGTAGCATGTACGAAACGCACAATTTGTATTTTTTTCAAGTATATATTCATAACTTTTGAACCCCTCAACTGATTCGAGGCAAATTCAATAGCAAACACCCTTAGTGGTAACTCGACTCGCATGCGAAGTTTCAGCTCAACGGCCCAAAAATTGCCGCAGTTATCCTCTTAAAATCCGCACACGCACATACATGCATCCGGACGGCGGCTAAAAGTTGCATTTCTCAACGTTTTAGTTTATTCTAAGTATGTTGATATTAAAATCTCAACTAAAAAAAATGTTCACGAAAACATAGCTTCCTCTATCAGGAAGCAAAATAATGAAGAATCAATATCTAAGTTTCTACTTTACATCTTTTGTTGAAGAAAATAAAACTTCTTCTATGAACAAGCAGAATCCAGCAATAATTGCAACAATTTTCCGCATGGGGCGCCACTTGGCGTATTGCACTGAACTAATGAATGTGGGGGCGCTCTTGTCTGAGCTCAAAGTATTCGCTAGGGAAATGTACTGCTTCGGTGCTGCTTCTATAAGAAAAGCGAACCGACAAATGGCATTTTCAACGCATCTTTGCTGCGAGTCCTTGGAGGGATGCATCACGTACTTGGGTGCGCGGTATGCCACAACCTCGGGTATTTATCTATGGACAAGAGGCACACCTTTAGCGTGGCTGAAACCTCGAGACGTGTAACGATCCCGGGCTCCCGAGCTCGTGTTCTCTCGTTTGATTTTGCTCCCGGTGAAACCAGTTTTCGTAATTCACGCGCGGTACACTTAAGCTCGACCTATACACGTGGTGACTGAGCGCTCGCTTCGGATCAGTGAAAGAGAAAGATCGTAGGGAGAGGATCGAGCGAGAGTGCCGGAGATAGTGAGACCCGTTCGAACGAGATGCGAGGAGAGAAAAACAAGCGTGCTATCGCTTCGTTATGGTTCCTCCTCTCGGAAAGAAATTCTTCGGTACGAAAACACTTTGAACCTAACGCAGTATGACTATAAAAAGGACTGACGACCTTTTTCCAATGGCATTTCAGAATATTGTTAAGTTGTAATTGTACAAAAGAATAATTCTACAAATTCTCGTGCGAAATTATTTATTAAAATTCGTTAGGAAAAATTATGCAAAGTAGAACTTTGTATATTGCTTACCCATTTTTTTTTTACTTTTTGCGAATCTTTTATCTTGAATCATAGTTCAGTGAGTTCAGTGTTTTAGACCACTTTTTACGACTTCTTGGATCATTCTAAGTATCCTGACATGATGATAACGAAATAGTATATTTCGATACAAGAGGCCAAAGGATCGTTTTGCGCACTGCTCGTGTGAAGTCAGCACGAAGCCTCGGCTTCACCGAGGCTTCATACTGTCTTCACACGAGCAGTACGCAGAACGATCCTTTGGCCTCGTGTATCGAACCATATTTTTCTTTACGAGTGCAATGCAAAATCCGAGTTCGTCCGACCTTTACAGACATGCAAAATGAGCTGCAACTTCAAGCAGTGAGCAAAATCCAGGGAACAGTATGCAAAATGAGGGAGCCAGTGCCCAAAATGTTTTGCGCACTAGTGCGTCAACCGGCCATTTTGCATGTCTGTGAACGGTGGGCAAACGAGGATTTTGCATGCACGAGTAAAGAAAAAAAAATTTCATGATAATAAAGTTCCCTTTATGAAGAAATAAAAATGATTACAAAGGGAGAAAACTCAAAGTATTGCAAAAAATAGTTGTTTCGGACGTAGAGTTGTGGTCACCCCTACACTTAAATATGTTTTTCGTTGCTATTTTAATTCTGTGCCTATATTTGATCATGATTTTTCATAACGTTCTATATTTTGGGAACATTTATCGTCAAATTGACGCCAGTTCGTCTTCATTAAAAAAATACTGTATCAATAAGTAAAATATCATCAGCTGATACACCAAATTCTCAATTCTGCGTAATTCGAATGTATATTGACGAAAGCTTTAGATACATTTTCGGGTTATATGGTTGGCGAATTGCATGCAGTTTTGCACGTATCAATCTTAAAAGGCGTCATTGTAAATTTTGATGTAGGATAGAAGCACTGTTTGTGGCCATCTTAGTACCGTGTATGGCCATCAACTTGATCCAATTGTGGCCATACCTATTGCATGTAAATGACGGTGATGGCCACAAATGGTGCAAACGGCTTTGAACATAATGTATTAAACAATTGGGTGTTTTAAGCATTGCATTTTCAAAGCAGAAGTTGCTTTGATTCATGTAGAATCTTCTTATTTAGTAATTTGAATAGATTGAAGTAATGGTGAATTAATATATACATTTTTTGTGCGGCCACTAATGGTGCAGTGGCCACAAATGGTACGTCTACCCTACTAAAAGTTTGAAATAAAGCTATGCGTTTATAAAAACAAAGATGGCCACAACTGGTAAATGGAATAAGCATGTTGCCCCAGATATGGCCATGATAATATAATCATTAATTTTTCGTTCATTATTACACAATCAATTCATATATTCATAAAGATGAAACAAAAAGAAAACCAAAACACGCTAAGAAAAATATAGCCAAAGGTATGTATATTTAAAAAAAATGACAATATGGTGGAACACCTTTCATGCTGGAGATTCCCATCATTATGCAATGCCAAAATCTGTTTTCGGAAAATCTCTAGTATAAAGAAAAATAAAAGTGTATAGACTGAAACATTAATATAGTGTATGACTATTTGTTACAAAGAAAGCTGCTACGAAAAAGTGCAAAACAATGGAACCGAATGTCAAAAAAGGTTAGTTAGGTTCATCTGTGATTTAAAGAAATACATTTTTGTGTAGAAGAATTGGCTGTTTTCCTAAGAATACGATTTTGAATGATTAAAAACGCCCTAAAAAATGTTTCAAGCGCAATGAATATTAAGGTATTCAATTTTTAAACATCGTCAAAACTGATGAAATGGCAATGCACCTTTTTTTTCTATTTCCCAGTATTTTCTCGACACATATGAACCTTGTTTAGAATATTTGGAAAATTCATATACGGTATAGTAATTTATACTAAACCTGTGTAGGGATTTCAATTTAATATACGAAACAAAATGAAAAGTCAATACACTGAGAGAAATTGAGATGGTCCTGATAACTATTCAGTGATAATTATATTTTATTAGTCCAGGTGACTATTTTCGTAGTTACATTAATAATAACGTAGTTAATGTAACTACGAAAATAGTCACCTGGACTAATAAAATATAATTATCACTGATTAGTCACCAGTACCATCTTAATTTCTCTCAGTGTATACGTGTGGTAAAATGAAAGTTAACTTATATTAAAAACACGACTTTGTTAACGAATTTAGCAGAATTGTACATCGATTTTACGTTACACTCGAGTAGTAAATTTTACTATACCTGTTTCTGTAAACGAGCTTCCTGCACATGTGTAGTAATGTTACGTTATACTCGTGTGGTAAATTTTCTATATCCGTTTCTTTAAACGAGCTTCCTACACTGTGTAGTAATGTTACCTTTAATTTTTTCAACAGTAAAGTTTTTAATACTAGAAATCGGAAATTATATTCTTCTCAGATACGAGAAGTATAGGTTTAAATGATATTTGTTTTATGATATTTGGTTCCAATCATAAGGACTTGAAAATGGGAACATTCTTAAAGTGGCCACAACTGGTAGTTCTACCCTAATTTAATAAAAATGGGGAATTCCAGCGTTTGGAATGAAAAATATAAAAAAATAAATTAAATAAATGATGGTCCCTCGAAAAGCGGTCTTCGTACGATGAAATGGCTTTGGGTTACCAGTACAAAAACACAGCTTTCGCGCTCGGAAAGCCAGCAGGACAGTTGGACATATATACAGAAAGCGAACGACGAGTTGGACCGGTCCACACCGGACACTCTCGGGTCGTAAGTTTTGCCAGGAAGGATAACATAAAATTCTCGTCGTGATACTCGTAGCTGGAGTGTCCTGTGAGTGGGAAACTCGAAACTCGGTGCAGAAAGTTCTCAGGATTCGAGAACTTGGCCGGAATCGAGATGAAGTCCAATTACTGAAGTACGAGAGGAACGAAAACCAAACCAATGTCATACATACATAAATTCAAGACTCGAGAGTAAACTGCAAACACTTTTGCCCGTCGGAGTTGTGGATTAGTTTAAAATTTGTTTACCCCGAGAAAGGTCTTCCAGGAGTGATGGTATTTCAGTTTCTATATTTTAAGGATGTTCAGATGAGTTTCCTGATACTTTCACGCGATTGAGGGTTCTCATGTTATTTTCAATTTATTTTTTCACAGAATTCGCTGTAAATCTTTTTTTTAAATCGTCGACGAACCTTTGGTGAAATTCAAATTTTGGGTAATTATAAAAACCGAAATTGAGGGCTAGACGACTTTTTAATAGTATATTATGCCACAAGTGCGTAAAACCTATGCACGTGTCGTATATGGTATTTTTTTGCGTAGTATACATAAAATTCGCACCCCCCATAAAGAAAACGACCATAAAAAAGTAACGCATGTTTCCCGTAAAATTATTTAATATGATAAAATATAAATAAAATTGTGTAAAATTCCGTACGATACTTCGTGCGATAAATGTTTTCTTAACTCGTTTGATTGCAGTGAAACTCACACTCGTCAGAAAAAGTTTTATCGCACTAGTATCATAAAATACTATTTACGCACCGAAAACAGTGCGTAAAATCGAATTTTACGCATACCACGTCAAAATGTTGCAAAGTAGAACTTTGCACATTGCTTCCTCACTAATTTCAATTTTTCATAAAGCCACCTCTATGAATAAGCTTATTTATTAATTTTCGCTTCTCCGTAGACGAAGCTTTGTAAAACAGGAAAAGTAATGAGGAAACAATGTGCAAAGTCTTACTTTGCAACTAAAATCTAAACCGCTTCACCGATCACGACCAAATTTGGTAGGCAGCAGCGCTGAGTGGTATTTATCATCTGTAGAAAATTTCAGTTCATTTGGTAAAATTTGACGTGAGTTAGAGGAAAACGAATATTAAAAAAAAAATCAAAATCCCATAAAAACCTAACATTGTTACAGATTCATTCCAAATTTAATACCGATCCTCCTCTAATATAGCTTTATTCATAAAAAATTATTCACCTCAATAGCTAAAAATTTGCGATTGCTAGCGAGCGTACAGACATTTTTAAAAAATTACAAAGTCACGTAAAATGTGAACATATTTTTGAATTTTCTTGAAAATTACCACAAACAAATGTGTCGACCTGCTTCACATGTTTGCTAAATTTCAGCCCGATTGTTAAAGCAGTTCTTGAGATATGTAAGTTTAAATTTTGGGCGGAATTTGGGCGAAAAAAAAATTCCGCACGAAAACAAAGCTTCCTCTACGAGGAATCAAAATTGCTTTACAACATTCCAAAGGTAATTTTTTTAAAATTAAATTTGAGGCTCACGACCCTTTCGATAAGCCTCGGAATGTCCCATATATAGTGAGATGAGAATTAAATAAAGCTCAGAGTCTCGTGTCTCGTGGTCCTAAGAAACGTCGCCCTAGGTTGGTCTTCGTTTCATCGCCATAGTCACAGTTAGACAGTATAAATGTCAGTTGCTAACCGGCTTTGAAAATGCTTCGACTACGAGGCGCCGTCCTCCGATAGCACACTGACCTACACTTCTCTCCTTCCCTTACTTCGACATCTCGCTATATTTCTATATCACCATAGTATCCCTTTCTCCCGTATAGCCTCTCGTTTTTCTCCACCTCCTCCGCTTCTTCGTTTTCTTTTCTTTTCTTTTTTTTTTCATTTCATTCTTCGCTCGTTGCAACCTGCGACATCGTGCATCGTCGTTTAACTCTTTCTTCTTCCTACCGACCATTAAAGAATATATGTATATATATATTTCTATAGTTATTCACATAGGGTTATGTATAGTGTATGCATTTGCGTTGTTCGGGACGCCCACGAACCGACTCCCGAGTCCAGGCATGAAAAACCCATCCCTGTTGTTCTTTCTGAATACTAATCGGTCTCTTCTTCTTATTTTCCTTGTCTCAGCTTCTTTGAACCTGCGCACCAGAGTTTTAAACAGCGAGAAAAAGGGAAAAAAGTGAAAAGCAGTGATAAAAATATTAAAAGATTTGTTTGAATATCTTCTTTTCAAGAAATTTTCTATTGTTTTAGGATAGATTTATACCCAGAGAAATTGGTATAATGCTTTTATTTGAATTAAATTATGGGGAGTGAGTTGATCCAAAATGCTGATATTCATCGATAGATATCTCACATGTTTGTCTGTTGATGCTATTAAAAAAATTCTGTTTCTCACTATTGTTAAAATATTTAGAATCTTGAATTCTTAAAACATCTATTTCCACAAAAATAAATGAGTCATTTTTTTTTACATACTTTGTATGTGATGTGAAAATAAAAACTCTTCAGAGGAAAATAAATTTTCCTTTGAAGAGTAAAAACAAGGCTGCAAGGTAGAACTTTGCAAATTGCTTCCGCATTATTGTTGGATTTTTACAAATCTACCTCTATGAGAAAGCATGTTAATCTATTTTGGCTTCCTCATAGAGGAAGCTTTGTAAAAATCCAACAATAAGGAGGAAGCAATTTGCAAAGTTCTACTTTGCAGCCTTGTTTATATTGGCCAAAATTGTTTGCAATTCCCTCCCATTTTTCGAAAACTCATTTGACTTCAACTTAATGCGCAAGGACTACCTTAATCGAAATAACGAAAACGGGGTTTATCTTCCTCTTTTTTGTAAATGTTCATCTCGATTCGTCATGCCGTTCGAGAGTTATGAGCAATTCTATTTTGGGACAAGCGGTCATTATAAATTTTAAAAAATAAAAATTATATATGAAGCAATGTGCAAAGTTCTACTTTGCATTCTTATTTCCGTTGAGTACAAACTTTTGTCTCGCATTATCAACTTTTGCTGATGCTAGAGCGAAAATCGTGTTTTTTTTTTGTAAATTTCAAAATGTCGTAAAATCTGAACCACTTTAGCGATAATCGTCAAATTTGGTACGTGGCATAGCTGCATGTTCCTTTTCGTCTGTAAAACATTTTGGTTAAATTGGTGAAATTCGACGTGATTTATAAAAAAAAATGATTTTTTTCGAAAAATTCAAACATCTATAAAATCTGAACCGCTTTACCGATTTCGCCCAAATGCAATGCCAAACAACATTAAACGTATATTTATTTATAAACTACTATTTAGACAAATCGTCTAATTTTTACGAAAGTTAGAGCGACCACACCCTTTTTTCAAAAAATTAAAAGTACCATAAAATCAAAACGGCTGATTTTTTTTTTCCAAAATTCTCAACATTCAAAGCGGGGCAACTACTCCACTGGCGTGCCAAATTTGAACCATATCGCTCGAACGGTTACTGAGTAATAGTTCACCGAATTTTCGGAGCCCAGGACACACACACACATACATACGGATATTTTTTCTAAACCACTTTTCTCGACGTTTTGGACAATTCTAAGCATACTGGCATGAAAATCTCGAAAAAAAAATTTTCATGAAAACAAAGCTTCCTCTATGAGGAAGCAAAAATTGTGAATGTGTCACTCAACAGCAATTTACACTCAGAGAAATCGGTATAATGCTTTTATTTGAATTAAATTAAGGAGAGTGAGGCAGACCCAAATTTCTGATATTTATTGACCGATATCTCACTCGTTTGTCTGTTGATGCTGTTAAAACAATTCTGTTACTGAATATTGTTGAAATATTTAGAATCTAGGATCCTCAAAATATATATTTGTACAAAAATAAATGAGTCCATTTTTTTACATACTTTGTATGTAATGAGAAAATAAAAACGGTCACGAATTAAATTAAATCGAAAGCAAATTTTCCTTTGAAGAGTGAAAAAATGGTGAATGTGTCATTCAACAACAATTTACACTTAGAGAAATCGGTATAATGCTTTTATTTGAATTAAATTAAGGGGAGTGAGTCAGACCCAAATTTTTGATATTCATTGATGCTATTAAAACAATTCTGTTCCTCACTATTGTTGAAATATTTAGAATCTAGGATTCTTAAAACATCAATTTGCACAAAAATAAATGAGTCCATTTTTTTACATACTTTGTATATGATGAGAAAATAAAAACGGTCACGAATTAAATTAAATTGAACGCAAATTTTCGTTTGAAGAATTAAAAAAATTGCGAATGTGTCACTGAGCAATAATTGAGGCCAACATTTCATTGACCCAATGGTCGAAATCGATGCTATTACCCTAATCGAAGGAACGCGTGTGGAATCGACTCTACGTTAGAGAGTAGAGCGTAGAGTGGAAGACACATAATAATACAAGTGGAGAGACTCGAAAGCCGCAGCCATCTTGGCGATCGACCAGGAACAGGTGGACAATGACCCGGGTGGCACGGTCAAGGTAAGGCCACGTAGAAGTGTATCCACTACGTCTTGCTTCCTGGGGCTTGACTCCTCGATGCCCTCTTCCGCTACGTTCTACGTGAACGGAATCCAATTGTCGCCTCATGTGTTACCAACTCTCGACACTCAGAAGAAGTTAGCCGAGCACAAAGTAGAAGCCAACAACATCAGAAATGACCCCGATACATTGAACGCAGTGTCGATGGCTTCGACCAAGTCAATGGCAGCGATTGTGTATTTGTGTGTGATGCATATTCTACAGGACCTAATCTAGACTCAAAGCACGTCGCTTACAGGATGTCATTGACTCCTCTAAAACTTGCCGGTTCTGTTGTTGATCATATTTCGGGCTGTGTTTGAAGTTATCTTTACCCCCAAATCTATATGTGGAAGAGAGGTTTTTTGTTAAGTCCAGTTTCAGTAAATTGGCATGCGTTGCACGCATGGGGGAGGGTAAAAATAGCGAATGGTTAAAATAGTGGACGTGGGGACAACTTTTGGGATTGTACTTGACACGAATCGGTTGGGAAATTCAAATTTTACAGCATTTTGAATGCTTTCAAAAAATCCTCTTCACGCTATAACTTTCCTAAATTAAGAGATATCAGGCTGAAATTTTGTAGACAAATGAACTAACATTAAATCATGATCTGTACCAAATTTAGCGAGAATCGATTGAGTGGTTCTAATTTTATTGCCATTTGAATTTTTTTCAAACGTCTGTAAATACTTCAGCTCTTGTAAATTCTGAGATATGGGCGTATCTCACAAATCTTTGACTCTCACGGCCTCAAAGAATAAAAATCTAGTTAAGGAGCACAGGATCGCCAATTTTTTGTAGTCGTCTTAAGACCTTTAGAAAGCATTATTCGTTCATGGACAAAGCATCATATACAGGGTGCTCGCATAAAAAATCATATTATCATTTTAACTAAAAATCATTTATTTGGTGCTAATTCATTGTAGGAACTATGTGTTATTGTGTTTTACAAGTGTTTAACTTACTTTCAATTTAACTTTTTTTTTTAAATGACCCATTGAAAGCATAGTTTTATCCTTTCGAATAGGTCATTTTTCTAATTCAATTTTACTCAATTCGTATGCAGACAATGAAAAGTATGATTGGTAATGACTCTACTAACTCAAAATTTAATTTAGATAATTTAGGAACGATAATAGTTTGAATTTATTATGCGAATTTATAAACCTGACATTCTCGAACCTGACATTGAATACATTTGGACCCAGAAAAAAAATTGTTTTTCGTCGAGAGGTCGGGCACATCTAATTCGTGATAAGAATAACGTACTCAGATGGAATTTAATTATCTTACTTGACTAGTTTGGCCGGATAACGATGCGAAAAACCTGACATTTATTCTCGACGCAGCAATATGAGTCCATGTCGCAGAACGTTGCGAGCAAAATAATTGACTCTCCGAAATAAATTTCACTTCATTCAATCCATGATGATCTTACCTTTATGTGCATCCAATTCATTTGGCTCAATTAGCTTGTGCTGATATTCTTGCACCATATAACGGTGGATGTCAGATTCACCATCGAAACCGAGTGACAGCTTTCACAGGATAACTGCTTAATTTTCTGACATGTTTGGCGATTACAATTAGGTACATTATGTTCATTGCACCTTACCAGAATTTCATGATTTTTTTCTTATTTTTCTGAAGGTGCATATCAATACTACACCCGTACGAAGTAACGCGAAAATCAGAATTACAAGCGAAAACGTTGTTAATTTCCGCATTTGAACTAGGATAAAACAGTCTATTGGTTCATTATAAAATTAAATTATTTTTTTTCAGATAGATTATGCTTCGTACATCTTAGTAAAAGTTTGATACCCGCGTAATTCATTCTGTGTAAATTACTATAGCATTCCGCAGTCGAGTTACACGAAAGTCAAAGGTTTGTGAGATATGCCCATATCCGACTGCAGTTTTGGACGTCATTTTACGATTATTGATTATCGATGATGAATTTAGTCAAAGGAACGGTCAATACGTCGGACATATTGATTTTGCTGCATAAAAAAAATAAAAGGGCATTACGAAAAAAAAAAATTAGAATTTTTTTTACAGATTTAGCTTCAATTTGGTCCACATATGGACAATCGTCAAACAAGATTTGAGTAAAATTTTGACGCAGATCTATCCAACCGTTCAAGTTTTATGCCATATTCAATTTTTCGATAAATCTCGTTTTCGCGCTGACTCGTGCAAATTACGAGATACCGGGTTCTAATTTGGTCCACATATGGACTTCCATGGTACAACAACATTTTAGTACAAATTTGAGAAAAATCGGTTAATCGGTTGAAACTTTACGACACTTTGAATTTTCAGAAAAATCTCTTTAGAGCATAAACCTAAACCTGTAAAGCAGAACTTTCCAATTTCTACCCAATTCTTAATTAAATTTCTTTTGTATTTTTATAGTATTTTTTACTTAAAGAATATTTATATTGAACAGTTATGTTTTAAAAAAATAAAGCTGCAAAGTAGAACTTTACAAATAATTGCTTCCTCATTATTTTTAACTTTTTATAAAGCTTCCTCTATGAGGAAGCCAATATCGATTAACATACTTCCTCATAGAGGTTAACTTTGTAAACAGCGAAAAATAATGAGTAAGAAATTTGCTAAGTTCTACTTTGCAGCTTTTCTGCTTCCTCATAGAAGAAGCTTTGTTTTCGTGAGCAATTTTTAATATAATTTTTTTTATGTCAGTACACTCAAGATAATCTAAAACGTCGAGAAAAGAGGCTTAGAAAAAATCTATAGTTGGATCTACGCGTGTGTGGCCGTTACACAAAATTGAAACTTACATATCTCAAGAACTGGTTTAACAATCGGACTGAACGTTAGCAAACATGTGAAGCAGATCGACGCCTTCGTTTGTGGGAATTCTCAAAAAACTTCAAAAATATGTTCAATTTTTATTTGACTTTGCAATTTTCGAAAAATGTCTGTACGTTCTCTAGCATCCGCAAACTTTTAGTTATTGAGCTAAATAATTTTATTATGAATAAAGCTATATTATAGGAGAATCGGTATTGAATTTGGAATGAATCTGTAAAAACTTCGGTTTTTATAGGATTTTGAATTTTTCAAAAATATATTCGTTTTGCTCTCACTCACGTAAAATCTCACCAAATCAACTGAAATTTTCTACAAATGAAAAATAACATTCATAGCTACTACCTACCAAATTTGGTCATGATCGATAAAGCAGTTTGGATTTTACGTGATTTTGAATTTTTCAAGAACTATATAGACAACGAAAAAAAATTGCAAGGTCGAACTTTGCGCATTGTTTCCTCATTCATTTTCATTTCTTCCAAAGCTTCCTCTATGAGGAGGTCAACATTAATAAATAACTCACGGAGGTGGCTTTGTGAAAAATGAAAATGAATGAGAAAGCAGTGTGCAAAGTTCTAATTTTCAACTTTTTTTAAATTGCAGCATAAGATCAAACTTGTAGCTAAACGAAGTGCCGATTGAAAAGTTGTTACAATCTCACGACATTCCAATATGGAAGTCTTCCGTAACACTGCTACTTCCTTCGTTAATGCATCGCCGAGTAGGGGGGCTACCAGCTCATAATTATTTCATTACAGTTAGACCTGCTGATGGCACGTAGCTGCATCCTGCAGTTCATGAGTCGAAACGTGACCAACGTGTCGTTGAAACGTGAAACGTGAAACACGTCGAGGCTGTCGACGCGTTGTCTCGTCTTGACTCGCTATAAGTATGAACGCAAAAGTTTGCTGTCTTCTTGCTGCAAACTTCATTCTTTGAGGCAGAAAGTATTAGCTCGCAGTAAACGCGTCTGATGCCTCATGCACTTACCATTCCAACCTCCTCCCCACCTGATGCATCTAAGTAGGCGTGCATAATTATCCGCGACTCGAATTTCGAAACAGCAAGACAAGACGAGACGAGGATCCCACATTCGAGAGACTCGTAACTATAGCTATGTACTTATAGTATAGACTAGTGGTATAACCGTTGAAATAGTTGCACTGACAGTGCATTGCGCTCCTCCAACGACGCCTTCGGGCAACGGCAGTGAACTTTCCATATTGCCGCGCCATTAATACTTCCAACTTGAAAAGTCTCCGTGTAACTCGGTATAGAAATTTCTGATTATAATTAGATAACAGAAGAAACTGAAATTCTCGAGTTTGTCATATTTTGATTGCGCCAGACTTTTTTCTATTTTGTAAAATACGGATTGTGTTGCAGGTCTACTGAAAAAATTACTTTTATCACTGATCTTAAGGGGTTTTCAATATAGTACTTCGCTAGTTTCGGTTTACCTTGAGTCTCTGAAACATCTTGCACATGTTATTATCATCTCTTCGGTGTCACTCATGAATCTCGAAGCATTTTGTTAACATAAATTTGTAAAATTCAACAAGCTGTCACTAGTCAAGGCTGATGAAGTATAGGGGTCATTCTATACCAAGTGGGCCATTCATTTGCCAATTTTCCTGTACCGTTTACGGATAATAGTGGAAATTCTCTGAATTTTTGAGAAAAATCGGAATGGTCTGTCTCAACATAAAAAATATTATTACTTTATTTTGCCAAAAAATTGCGAAATTTTTGTTTAAGCGGCTATGGACATTTTTTTAAATTAAAAAGTACATTCAAAACCTTAAATTTTATACACGAACAAATTTTTTTGTACGATCAGTAATTTTGAGTATACGGCGAATTGAAAAAAGTAAAATAATAAAAAAGCGTTATTAAATTTTTCGCAAACCATAGATGCTAAAGTTCTGAAATAATTTATGGATGTACGTGATACTATAAATAACTTTTGAAAAAATTATGAAACTTTTATGCGACCATGCTAAATTTGGGTGGCCCTCTTGGGATGGAATGACCCATAGGCGTTCCCATCTAGCCGAGGAAAGTATCTTATCTACTTTCGTAGCTGGTCCGACCCGAATCGAACTGTACGTCACCTTTCTAAATTAGCCGCGAGACGGAGGCTAATTTAGCTTCGATTCCTACATTCTGACAAAATGTGCGAATCGAAAAAAATATTAAATAATGGCCTTCGAAAGCTTGCAGAACGATGTAGTGATGTACAAACTCATCGCCTCCGTTCGCTTTTGATGTATCGCACATTTTAAGGTACAGTGGCGACATTCGCGAGGTCGATTAGTTATCATAATTCATTCTTAAGTCGAAAAGTGCAACCACAACGATTTTTTTGAATAATTTTTTTAAAGTTCATCGCATTTGTAATGTACGAGGCGCGCATAAATATTGATATTATAAATCATGCATCTTATAGATCTTATAGATGAACGATCTCACATATATCAGAGTATTAAATGATCATAGAACTTATATAGATACTAGATTATGGAATTACAGGTCTTTGATGATTATAGATCATAGATCATAAACATTAGAGATCGTATATCTCATAGATCTTACAGATTCTATAGATCATTTATCTTAAAGCCAGAAGATATTACAGATCAAAGATGTTACAAAGAATCATATAGATCATAGATCTTAGAAATCATTGTGTACAAAGTCTGATGGGTCTTATAAATAATAGAAAAAAAAATGTAGATCACAGATATTATAGATTATAGATCCTGTACATTACAGATCTTACGAATCATTTTCGATGTACGAGGTGAGCATAAATACTTGAGATTGTAAATCATACATCTTATAGATCTTATGCATCACTGATCTAATAGATGAACGATCTCACATATCAGAGATTTAAATGATCATAGAACTTATATAGATACTAGATTATTGATATTATAGATCTTGTAAGATTATATATCATAAATCATAAACATTAGAGATCATAAGTCTCATATATCTTACAGATTCTATAGATCATATATCTTAAAGCCAACAGATATTGCAGATCAAAGATGTTCCAACGAATCATATAGATCATTGACCTTAGAGATCATTGTGTATACATTTTAACGGGTCTTATAAATAAGAGAAAAATATTGTAGATCACAAATCTTATAGATTATAGATCGTGCACATTATAGAAATTACGAATCAGATTTGCAGATCATTGACCATATTTTTACAAATATATTTTCATGGAATACTGACATTCTGTCACATTATTTCATAGAAGAACTCATCATTAATTTCTGTCTAGAACACGACCGTCACCTTAGGCCGTATATTTTAGGTCAATTATTTTTTCACACACCCTTGACCTCATTCCTTTCACCGATTTTCTTAACGCATTTAAGTGTCGGAGACAAAATTATCTCTACGTTCCGTTACTTCTATGCAAGAGCGACAGCAAACCATTAGTACGTATTTTCGTTCCTCACTTCAATCGATTCTCACGAATTTTGCCGATACTCTTGGACAGTAACGTGTCTAGGATAATTCGCGAGGCCGCGGGTCAAGAGAGTTTCTTACATATCACGCACACAGCGTATTTCTCATACGCCAGCACACCGGAAGCTTCAGAATGATAGAATGATCGTAACATTATTACTATGTAGTGATTACGTGCACTATTTAGTTTAATGTTTACTCGCTCAATATCTTTCGCCTATTCTCACTCTTCATCTCACGTTAGAAATTTTTGAAAAATTAGATACACTGAGAGAACATGATGGTATTAGTAACTGTAAAGTGACAACTATTCATTTTTAATTCGCATGACTAATTTTTTAATATTTGTCACAACTATCAAATACTTACTATAACTACCAAATAGTTGCATGGACCAAAAATTAATAGCTGTCACTTTATAGTTGACTGTACTACTACGATTTCTCTGAGTGTAAAAAGTGAAATTCCATTAGTTATGCTATAAATTAACTTCAAGAAATTAGTATATTACGATACGAGTGCGGTAATAATTCCTAAAGAAGAACCGAAGTAGCTTAAAAATGACCTAGGAACACTAAATTGCAAAGACATTTACGACAGTCACACACCGAGAAAAAGTTTCATTGATTCACGAAAATCTTTGCCAATAAAATGAAATATTTGAATTTCAATACTATCTTTTCTTTGATGGTTTTTAAACTCAATGAAAAGTGGGGACATTGATTCAAAGAAACATTTCTGTAAACCAATGAACCTTTTTCATTGATTTCAAACAAATCGTCTCTGATTCAATGAAATCTTCTTCATACCACACACGGAGAGAAAAGTCTGTGTGTAGCTACGCGGGTTTCTGTTGTTAATTACTATAACTTGCGTACCGCGGAGACACAAGGGCTGTATCAAAGTTGTTCCTATACACGTAGAAGCTTTCACAATGTGTATTGTAATCTTTCCGATTTTGCTTTAGTACCATGCTCAATATTCCTATATTAATGTTTCCAACCGAACTTTTAATTATACGTATACGTATGACAGGAACAATTAGTAATTTTTTCGTACTATTTTCAATATGATACTGGAATTAATTATGGAAGGATTTTCTATTTATTATTATTATTGGTTTCTTCCGTATGCCTTTTTCAGGCTTTTACTTACCCCCTCTCCCCTTTTCCCCGTTCCTTCATAGAGACCCCTCTAGAGTGTTGTCCGCAGCCACTCATCCTAATGCACTACTGTATTGCATTTGCATGAGGGTACAGGGAAACTGCGGAAAACCTGGCCGATACAGTCGGCTTTATTTTTACTGAGTTTCTACTGTATGAGAATACATTGGAAACTCAGAAAAACTGCCTCCCGTTCAGCAGTTGGCGTGCAAACCAGTGCAAGGCTAAGCGGTCACCCATCCGAGTTATGACCGCAAGCAATGCTGCTTAACTCTGGGGACCGCCGAAGCCACACACCGACCGCGCGTCCATTGCTGTCGGTCGGAAGGATTTTCTATGCGTTCCCTTAAATGTATTTTAGGGAAGGAAGGGGAAATGTATTGAATATGCTTTGCAAGTTAGTGTATAAAAAATGTGAACACTTCTAAAGACGCTATCATATTTTGTAATTTTATTTTATTTCTCTGACTGTTGTGTTGAAACTGCAAAACGCTAGCCAAAGTAGGTTGATAACTCAGAGTTGTAACTTATCCTATGACAACTCGACCAAAAATACAAATATTGGGCAGCTTCACTACCATGTCTTCGATGTCCCACGAAAGACACTTTTGGGCGAAAAGACTGCTGTTTATATGCACCGCCGTAGATCTATTCGTTTACGAGAAAAGTCGTGGTTATTCGCCATCTAGCGGCTGAAAACTCACTAAATGTTCTCTGGGTTTGTTTACCATATAAATATGACATGTCAATGTTTCTTATGGTGTATAGTAATTACAACATTTCTTATACACTCTAGATTCACAGTTGTACTTATTTGTGCTGTCGCTAGATGGTGAATTCGTGTACCGATTCTCGCAAATGGAAGTGACTACGGAGGCGCATATAAGCGGGGAGGTTTCATGCCGATTCGTCCTGTGGCATTATACCGCAGGGCAATCTCGATTTTTTGTCTCTCTCTTCGGGTCGTTATAAAATAGTAACGACCCAACACTTTTGAAGAAAAGAAAGATTTAAAAAAAACCTCAAACAACAAACGTATGCAGTTAGGAAAAGTTTACATACGTAGTGGGTGAATAAATTCGCGTCGTCATCATTAACCATGTTCTTATTAGCGAATCTAAAAAATCCCCACATGTTGATAATCCCAAAGCAGAATGGGAAATTAATACTAATCGACAGTAATAAGTCCCATGTAAATGAATATTACTCCAATGTTTTCAGCTTTCAAAAAATACCTATACAACGGACTACTATACTGATAAGAAATAAGTCATTGTTGTAATCAAGCAAATTTGGGACGAGTACTATACGTATCGTAAGCTGTAAGTTTTTTATATGAGCTTTTACAATAGAGCCCATGTGTCACTGCCGTACAATATTTTCTGCGAGTGGCAGCTATATTCGCGGATCCATTTCTCTCCGTGGAGCTAATAATTTTGAAAACTATTTTTTCCTAAAGTACGCGGCAGATAAAGCTCAAATTTTGAGCGAATGTGCGAAAGCACGGCAGAAATAGGCTAAACTTCTGGCTTCTCGAAACTCGAAGCCGTCTGTTCGGGAGAACCGGAAAAATGTGAGTTTAGGTGCGAGAGAGGGCATACGTCAGTTCTACAGAACCCATCTCTACACAGACCCATCTGTACACGACCATCTGTACACCATTTTTTTTTTACACGCGTTTAATTGAGCACACCGAAATTGTACACAACACGAACTTGACAAAGCGGAATTTAAAACGGATAACCTGGTCACGACGAAACCTTGCGGAAATTTAGTTCGACACGGAAAAATTGATCACGTCAGTAATCGTTATGACAGAACTTTGCACAGCATACTCTGGGCACCATCAATCTGCTCACAGCACTAGTTCGACACAACAAATTTCTTCGTAGCACAAGATCGAAATGGTAAATCTCGACACGGCACCATTTTGTAACGACAAATCTCTACACAACGCGAGTACGGCCCGGTAAAGTTTGCCACGACAAACCTTCGACACGACACAAGTTGTACACGACGATGTTCTACACAGACCCATCTCTACACAGACCCATCTCTACACAGACCCGTCTCTACACAGACCCATCTCGACACCGACGCTAATCTTCCGATTTAAATCGGATAATATATTTACCGAGTGGCAATTTTGCGTTGAGCCTATTTTGCCGGCTCAACGCAAAATTGCCAGTCGGTAAATATATTATCCGATTTAAGTCGGAAGATTAGCGTCGGTGTCGAGATGGGTCTGTGTAGAACATCGTCGTGTACAACTTGTGTCGTGTCGAAGGTTCGCAATTTTGCGTTGAGCCGGCAAAATAGGCTCAACGCAAAATTGCCAGTCGGTAAATATATTATCCGATTTAAATCGGAAGATTAGCGTCGGTGTCGAGATGGGTCTGTGTAGAGATGGGTCTGTGTAGAGATGGGTCTGTGTAGAACATCGTCGTGTACAACTTGTGTCGTGTCGAAGGTTCGTCGTGGCAAACTTTACCGGGCCGTACTCGCGTTGTGTAGAGATTTGTCGTTACAAAATGGTGCCGTGTCGAGATTTACCATTTCGATCTTGTGCTACGAAGAAATTTGTTGTGTCGAACTAGTGCTGTGAGCAGATTGATGGTGCCCAGAGTATGCTGTGCAAAGTTTTGTCATAACGATTACTGACGTGATCAATTTTTCCGTGTCGAACTAAATTTCCGCAAGGTTTCGTCGTGACCAGGTTATCCGTTTTAAATTCCGCTTTGTCAAGTTCGTGTTGTGTACAATTTCGGTGTGCTCAATTAAACGCGTGTAAAAAAATGGTGTACAGATGCTCATGTACAGATGGGACTGTGTAGAGATGGGTTCTGTAGAACTGACGTATTGCCCGAGAGAGACATCTCTTTTTTCAACGGCCTATAGGCGTTGTAAGTTCATGGTTGCCGGAGAACTTAGTTATGTTTAACAAAATCTTTGAATCAATGAAAACGTTCACTGTTAAAAAAGACTGGAACTTTTTATGCATAAACTCGTAATCGAGATTTAGTATACAATTGTGGTATAAAACTCATGTACTTTTCCAGTAAAAGTAAAGCAAATGATTAAAATCCAAGTATTTTTACTTTGAAATTAAAGTAAATTTTTAATGTACTGTACCATACATTACTTTTACAGTACACTTGTATATTAAATTTAATACACAGAGAAAACGGGTTAATTGAGAAAGCTAACGTTTAAATGCTTGGAGCGTTAGACGTAGTTTGGTTGGCATTACCAATCGGTTGGTTGGCACTAGCAATCGGTTGGTTTGTGCCACCAATCGGTTGGTTGACGCCACCAATCGGTTGGTGGGCGTTACCATTCGGTTGGTTGACATCAATCGGTTAGTTGGCATTACCAATCGGTTGGTTGGCGCCACCAATCGGTTGGTGGGCGTTACCAATCAGTTGGTTGACATCAATCGGTTAGTTGGCGCCACCAATCGGTTGGTGGGCGTTACCAATCAGTTGGTTGACATCAATCGGTTAGTTGGCATTATCAATCGGTTGGTTCTGACACGCAATAACTTGCTAATGCCATATTTTACCATACCTGATGGTTGGCACGTATCAATTCCGTAGTTCCTACAACTACACCCTTTTCTCCATGTATACTAGTTTATGCATAAAAACTTCCAGTAAAAGTACATTAAATTTCAAGTAGATTTTTTTACAGTGTTTCTTTGAATCAATGAAAACGTTTCTTTGAATCAATGAAAACGTTTCTTTAAAATAACCCATGTAGAAATCAGTCTGGGCGTCTCAGTTTGAGACTCGATCCTGGTCGGGATTGGCTTGGGTTTCCTTAAATGGGTTATCTAACTTGGAATCCGAATAGATCCCGAATGGATATCCACTTTCTCACTGAATGACAGTTTATCATGGATCAGGATTTGACAGGTTTACCCTAAAAGGGACGTCTCATCTGAAATCGGGATGGATTCCAGATCGTGTCCCAGTTCTAAACGACGAGCAGTATTACCGTGCATCGGGATTGGTTAGGGGTGACCTCTAAAATGGATCCAACTTGGATTCTGAATAGATCCCGGACCGTTTTCTCGTTACTAAACGATTTGCACGCAACTAATTTTACTTTACATTTTACGCGGTAAAATATTGTACAATACGCATTTGAAAATGTTTTCCTTCTCTCGTGTGATTGCAACACTCGTCATAAAAAGTTTTACCGCACTTATATCGCAATGTACTATTATTCTGCGGATTCGGCGGAAAAAATGAAAGAGAAGGGATCATTATGGAAATTGAAGGGAAATATTTTACCTATCCTGCCGCATCTGGCAAAATGAACATGTGGGAACTTCGTCAAAAATGTTCTTCAACTAACGTGTCCCATAAATTTTATTAAACAAAAAATAGTAAAACTATCACTGAAAATGAGTCAGGACGGAAGTCAGAAAGTCATCGTTGTATCGCGCACACTTCACTTATTATTTATTTTCCATAAGTTTTCAAACGCATTTATATAAGTTTGGTGTAGTGCGGACTTGTAGATAACATATTAAATAGAGGTATACGAGTTCATGTATTTCATCATCCTCCACGACTGAGATGGTCGTCGTCCAATACAGAAACAGTGATCTTTTGTTGAAGCCGTTCTTATTGCAGATTTTATTACAGTTTTTGTTATTATTGGAATTTGGAATAAAGTTACCGATTCTTATGTAATTTATGTATTCATTTATTCAAATTAATTCGAACGAGCCCCATGCAGAAATTTCGACAGGGATCCAGCTGGTATCAGCTTGGTATTCCCATCTTTCGACAAGGATCTAGGTGGATCCAGCCTAGTATGCCCATCTAACGGTTGGAATCCAGTCATCGGATCCCAGTTCGAGATCCCGATCGGAATCCAGTTTCCGCGCGTTACATCCCATGTCTGGAATCCGATCCGATAACCGTCGGGAATCCGACCGGAAGATGGGAATACCAGCTGGATCCCTGCCGAAATTTGTGCATGGGAATAAAACTCTTTCTTTATTATATGCTCACTAAGTAAATGTTTCTTTCCAGACAATGAAATGTTCTCTTTGAAATTCAAATGCACTATTTGATGAAATCTCTTCTCTCAGTGTAACTCTGCTAACAATGAAATTAAAAAATAAGTACTGATTTGATTAGCACGTAGCAAACCAACTGCATTAACCACTAACGTAGCATATATATTTACTACACACCGGAAGCTTCTGATAGAATGAACGTAACGTTATTACCGTGATAGTTACATGTACTTTTTCCCACTATCTAATTTGACGTCAGCTTCCTCAGTGTTTTTCGCTAATTCTCGCTCTTTTTCTCACGCTTGGTCTACAATTTTGCCATCTTGTTATCTCTGATGAAAACGGACAGGCAGTTACGATAAAACGGAAGAGCTGTTACACTTTAACGATGCTATCTTAGTCCTCGTCTGATACTCAGAAGTGCCTCTTTTTTATAGGATACTAAGAGGAAAGATTTTCTTAAAAAAATTATCATTCAATGAAATTATTTTAATTTTTTTTATCGCTGTACAACACTTATTTACAGTCTAAACTACGAGTATTTTCTTCCACTTTTTAGTTGAATCATCGACGTGATGATCCCCACAGCGAAAGTATATAATCTAAATTCTCGACAATGTTATTCAATCGACATAAAACTGTGAGTTTAATGGCCAGCATAGAGATATTACTCGAATGGAATTTCGTTCCTTAATTACTGCATTACGGCTCGCAACTACCAGAGATCAGAGTGAACGCCAGTGAGAGAAAGAAAGAAGATGAAAAAACAAAACGAGGTGATGCAGGGGAAAGTAAGAAACTTGGTGAGAGTTGCAGGTTGCAGATATATCTCGCTTCAACTGAGTTGCACCGGTACAATACTGACTGCAGTCAGCGAAACAATTGATTTGCGTCCACAGTATTTTCGAATATTTAAAAAATGAATTAATAAAATGTAATGAATATATAAACATTTCGAAATGCTTCTAATTTAATGTAAAAAGTGAATACAATAAATTACACTATAATAAACTATTAATTGAAATATTCGAAAATAGAATATTTCAATGAATTTAGAAAATTTAATAAATATATTGAAATTTCGAGATTTTTCTAATCTAATTTAAAAAGTGAATACAATAAATTATACTATTATAAAGAATTCATCACTTCGCACTTAACTAGTAAGTCTGTTTTTTTATTTGAGAAAAAATTGGCTGAATTCAAAGAAGTAAAAAGTTTTTTAATTTATTGAAATCTGGTATAAAAAATTGCCAATCCTTACAAGACATAAAATCTTCTATAAATTTTACTTTCTATGTACTAATTTACAGCACGTTTATTGTGAAAAATGAAATTGTTTTTCGAAACTAAAAAATTTGTTCATTTACGATTTTTTTTAAAATTCTTTGAATTAGGATTCCAATATTATATCCATTCTCCCATCAAATTTGTATAATTTTAATGCCCTCAGTGAGCAGATTTTACACAATATTAGTTTATTTTGACCCTAATTATTCTTGATTGACCCTAATTATTCTTCATTAATTGGGGTCAATCACGTGCGGTGAAGACCCGTTTATTATAGTCTCAGTTGCAAAAAAAAAAAAAAAAAAAAAAAAAATACTCTAGGACCAAATTATGAGATGTTCACTGTTGAACTACCTTAAATTACAAAATTTATTCAATTCAATCACATAATAAAACTAAATCATTTCGAAAATTAAAAAAAAAATTATTTTGGTATTTAATAGATACATTAAAGAAATGTTTGCTTTTGACCAGGAAATCATTTTTTGTTTATGTATTTTTCAATTAATCCTATCGACACCATCTTAAAGCTCGGGTTCACACACCGCAGAAGGTGAGAAGATAGGGCTTTCACCTCTCCTTTCACGAATGCCCTTAAACTCGTTCACCTTAAGCCTGACTGACTCGTCGGTAATTATTCTCGACAGCGAAAATACATAATAATTCGTACGAGTCACCATGAAGTTCCAGCTTGAAGGTCGATCAATAGTCTGCGGGATTTTTTACTGTACCAACCATATGAATTATCGAGAATTCCACGTCAGCTTTATACCGGGGATGGATGTCAATATAATTTTTCATGGAAATCGTGATTTTGTAACGAGAGCCATTGCTGACCGACGTGCTACAAACGCGTGTAGTGTACACATGAAATCAAGCAGGAGGATAACAAGGATAGCGAGGAGGCAGTAGACGACCTTGTAGCTCTCGTTCACTTTCACCCGCACGCGCGCGCGTCCGACGCTTGTTGCCCGACTGCAGGGTCGTGGTGTCGTCGTGAACGCGCCATGAGATCGTCGTGGTCGTCGTCGGCGCCCTCGACTGGGTCTGGAACAACCGAGAGATCTTGAGAAGGAACGTGCGACGCGCCGGCAGTCGCTATGCAATTGAACTCTCTTTAGATGAGTTTTATCATGATGCTGACAATCTGCAGTTTATTTTCGTGTACATAATCCCTTTAACTACCCACGTAATATACACATTCGCTATATCGGAGGTTGAGCTATCTAATAAAAAAGCTTTTAAAATTTTCATTAAAAAATTCTTTTAAAATTAGACTAAAAGTAAAATGGATTTCCATTATACATTCTATATTTTTATTTAAAGATTAAAAATAACTCCCGACCGAAAGAATGAGTGTAATTAATAAACAAATTTTTAACCATTCGTCATTTAACTAATTTGTTTATTAAATACACTCATTTTTTCAGTCCGGAGTTTTTTTAATTTTTAGAAAATCTTTTTTCTTTCATCATTTTTAAAGCTATTCTAATATTTCAGCATAAGCGCTGTGAAGTGAGTTACATAATAGGCAATAACGGCGGCCATTTTGTGGCATTTCGACATATTCAAACAGGCAAACAGGCTCTTTGTTTAAATGTTTATGTCTTTCGGACATAGCACTTAATTCATACCCAGATAGAAAAACGTGCTGCCCGGCGTGCCGGTACTGTTCAGACATGAGTGACCGAATGTGACGGCACGATGTGCTGAATCTGAACAGTGCCCGCACGGCGTCACTACACTGTGCAGTTCTCTCTCGTTACACCGAGAGAAAAATGTAGTACTCATTCCTAGATTCGTGTAGTAATCGGGATCCAAAGTGTAAAAATGGCATTTATTTCCAGACACATACAAAGATTTACTTGGCGTCGCCCGCTGTACTATTTACGCTGCTGTACAACGCTATACAACGCATCTCATACTTCTCTGTATTTTGCGCCTACAAATGTTCGGAATAATCTTCATACGCATACAGATTAAAGCAATTCACGTTACGAAAAATAACGCAAAATCTATTGACAGCCTGCAAAATGTCTGTAGTTTAGTATGACATGAGATTTACGAAAGATATACAGCTCCCGTGCAGCGTCGATCGTTCAACGTTTGCCGTCATAACCTCAAATATGCCGAAAATGCCTAGACGTTTTGCGAGCGCCCCTCCGCGTGCATCGCGTTTCCATTCACGGTATAAGTAAACATTTCCAAACTTCCAATATTGATCCTGTTTACTATGTTGTCTGGGTTTTTTTACCAAACTATTTTAGATGTCTTAACTATATTTTTCTCTCGTTGCAGCACGTCGTACTGGAACGGTGGAGGCGCAGTGACTTATTCGGCACACAGTGCCGTCACATTCGGTTACCCATGACTGAACCATACCGGCACGATGAACTTTGCCGTGCTGTTTCCGTGTATATCCCGTGTATATTTCTATCTGGATACAATCTATGAAAAAAGAGACCTGAACCGGTGCACAGAATCTGTGTTCCAAATTCCGTTATAAGACATCTTTAACCGTTTTAGAGAACATTGTCCTAATAGAAAGCATATTCGCGGCATGCCAGTGAAATACATACTCACGTCTTTTTGTCCTGCGGCCAGTCGGGAGTAAAAAGACCTTTTTAAATTTTCATTTAACAATCCAGATAGAAATATGTCGGCACAGTGGCGGCATGGTGACTGCCCGAACAGCACGGCGTGTTGGCGGAAATGCGGCATAATTCCAGCACAACGTGCTAAATCCAGCTTTGCACCCACACGGTGCCAGCACTTCGATACGCTCCACAGCGTGCCGGAGTTGTGTGGGTATAAAGTAGGATTACAGCCTGTCGTGCCGTCACAATTCTGCCTAGTGACGTCGCACATTCCGCATTTCTGCCGACACGCCGGGCGGCACGTTATTCTATCTGGGAATTCTTAAAAAATTAGACCAAAAGAAAAATGGCCTAGATAGAAAAATGTCGGCACAGTGGCGGCATGGTGACTGCTGTTCGACAGAAATGCGGTATGTGCGCCGTCACTAGGCAGTGTTGTGACAGCACGACGAGCTGGAATCCGGTGCTGTGTCGGTATAAGTCCGGTACAACGTGCTAAATCCAGCACTGCACCCACACGATGCCAGCCCTTCGAGACGCTCCACAACGTGCCGGAATTGTGCGGGCATAAAGTAGCACTGCAGTTTGCCGTGCCGTCACAATTCTGCTTCTTTAAATCAACGAAACCGTTTTTTTTGAATCAATGAAACAGTTTCATTGAATCAATGAAACATTTTCGTTGAATCAATGAAACAGTTTCGTTGAATAATGAAACAGTTTCGTTGAATCAATGAAACCGTTTCGTTGAATCAATGAAACCGTTTCTGTGAATCAATGAAACCGTTTCTTTGAATCAATGAAACTGTTTCTTTGAATCAATGAAACCGTTTCTTTGAATCAATGAAACCGTTTCTTTGAATCAATGAAACCGTTTCTTTGAATCAATGAAACCGTTTCTTTGAATCAATGAAACCGTTTCTTTGAATCAATGAAACCGTTTCTTTGAATCAATGAAACCGTTTTGTTGAATCAATGAAACCGTTTCTTTGAATTAATGAAACTGTTTCTTTGAATTAATGAAACCGTTTCTTTGAATCAATCAAACCGTTTCTTTATATCAATGAAACCGTTTCTTTGATTCAATGAAACCGTTTTTTTGAATCAATGAAACAGTTTCATTGAATCAATGAAACCGTTTCTTTGAATCAATAAAACCGTTTCTTTAAATTAATGAAACCGTTTCTTTGAATCAATGAAACCGTTTCGTTGAATCAATGAAACCGTTTCTGTGAATCAATGAAACCGTTTCTTTGAATCAATGAAACTGTTTCTTTGAATCAATGAAACCGTTTCTTTGAATCAATGAAACCGTTTCTTTGAATCAATGAAACCGTTTCTTTGAATCAATGAAACCGTTTTGTTGAATCAATGAAACCGTTTCTTTGAATTAATGAAACTGTTTCTTTGAATTAATGAAACCGTTTCTTTGAATCAATCAAACCGTTTCTTTATATCAATGAAACCGTTTCTTTGATTCAATGAAACCGTTTCTTTGAATCAATGAAACCGTTTCTTTGAATCAATAAAACCGTTTTTTAAATTAATGAAACCGTTTCTTTGAATCAATGAAACCGTTTCGTTGAATCAATGAAATTATTTTTTTGAAATTCAAATGCGCCATTTCATTCAAAGCAAAAAAACATTTCTTTAAAGTAAATGAAAAAAAAAATTCAATCCACCCATTTCTTTGTAACCAATGAAATCTTTTTTCTTGGTGCACCACTTTGACGCTTCTTTTCAAAAGGTTTTTGATGTGGCTAAGTTCCTGTGATGTTTGACGACATCGGAGCCGTAACTACTGTCGAGGGGACCGCGGCGATGGAGAGCCCAGAGACTGTAAGAAAAAAATAAAATAAAAGAAAAAAGTTGTAAAAAGCTTGGCGCTACGATGCGATGCTTGCGTTCGCGTGAGCGCGTAACGAATTTCAGTTTGTCAACGTCGACCTACATTCGTCAGAGAATCGCCGGAACCGCTCTGGGCGTGGAGTAATTGGTTTCTCTCTTGCTGTTATACACTGAAAGTGTTGCTGTTTGCTCTGGCTCTTCAGGGCCAAGGTCGACGTCTCGAGTTCATTCTCTTCAGTCTTCTTCGTCCAATCATTATTTCATTCTTGTTCTCTCGATAAACTATAGAGAACATTTCACGAAAACAAAGCTTCCTCTATGAGGAAGCAAAAATACCATTTTTTCTGTAGCCGCAATGATTGGCTTTTTTTTATTTATTTCGTAGACATATGAAGAAGTTTCTGCGTATGTTGCAATTTTTATTTTGAAAAATACTTCCGTTGAATTTCCCAGAAAAATTGGAAGACATTAACAGCAAGTACCCTCGAGTAATAATAGCACCTAGCTAATTATGCAAAATATATTAAGTCAGGATTTTTTTTAAATGTTTGAATTGACACAGGATGCGTTATATATGACAAGTAACCACTGAAAGAATTAATTGTGTTGCAAGTAAAGGTCGTTGTTACGACGAAAAAAAAATTACCAGTGAAAAAAAAGGAGCCCTCTCCGCCGGAAACTATTTTTTTCATCCAATCATTATTTCATTCTTGTCCACTCGACAAACAACAGGGAAAATAAATACAATTTCTTCTGATGCTGCATTGATCGGCTTTATTGGTTAATAGACGTATGAGGAAGTTTTAGCGTATGTTGCAATTTTTTTATCCACATGATCGGCATAGCATATGAAGGTTGAAAAATACTTCCGTTGAATTTCTGAGATAAATTGGAATACATTAACAGCAAGCACCCTCGAGCAATAATAACACCTAGTTAATTATGCAAAATATCTTAAAAGTCATACTAAAAAAAAACTGTTTTAATTGACGGAGAATGCCTCTTATATGACAAGCAACCACTGAAATGATGAATTTTTTTGCATGTGAAGGACGTTGGTACGTCAAAAAAAAAAAAAATTCTTCTGAAGCCGCAATGATTGGCATCTTTTATTAATAGACGCATCAGGAAGTTTTCGCATATATTGCAATTTTTTTTTATCCGCATGAGTATGACATATCATATGAAGATTCAAAAATACTTTCGCTAAATTTAAAAAAAAAATTGAAAGCGATTAACAGCACGTACCGTCAACTAACAATAGCACCTAATTAATTATGCAAAATATCTTAAAAGTCAGAATTAAAAAAAACTGTTTTAATTGACAGAGAATGCCTCATATATGACAAGTAACCACTGAAAGGATTAATTTTTTTGCATGTGAAGGTCGTCGTTGTTACGTCGAAAAAAAGTAGTTTCCGGCGGAGAGAGAAAGGTATAAAGATCATCGCCCCACCAAAAGTTCTCGAATCACCGTGACCGCTTCGTTCGTTTGATTGGCGCTGCTACTGGAATCGCAGTGACGGCGTCGACGTCTTTGAGGCGCATGCGTCGAAGGTGGGGAAGTTGCATTGGCCAATGATGAGCCGGCAGGGGAAAAAAGTGGGGGCAACACGTAACCTTCTCTTTTAGAGGGAGATTCGGCAATTAAAAAAGGCTGCGTTTAACGAGTGTCGACTGTATATTCTTTTGAGACTACCGGCGATTAGTCGATGAGGTGGGGATGACGCATTAACACACAAGAATGTGTGCTTGTTCTACTGGCCCGGTAGCCAGTTGTGTCGACTTCTCTTAGTTCTCGAGAGTCTGATGTTTCCGGGATACGACCTTGTCCCTGAAAAATGGAGGCCTTACCTCGACGAACGTCAAGAACTCGCCGGTGAAACCACCAGCACTCGTTCTCTCCGCAATGTCACAAAACGACGAAGGCTATGTGCCACTACTACCACTACTGCTGATGCTGTTGGTTTGCTGCACACTGCGGTATTCCCTCGACAAACATGGGAGACTCGGAAACACCTTCGCTTTCTTCTGCACCTTTTCTCATCCTTGTTTTTATAGCTCTTTTCCCTTATATTCTCACAAGAATTCAAGGATGCGGTTTATAGTGTTTCAACTTGTTGGGCCATTAAAAATTAGTTGAACGATTATATTCAAACTTGAAGTTATATTTTTTTTCTTTTCTTATCTTGTTGGCTGCTGTAATGAATGCGACAAAGCGACAACTTTGTGCATAGTAAGAGAAAATTTAGTATTATGTTTAGGATAAAGTGGGGATAGTTTATGAAGATCCTATGAAGATTTAAAGAAAGGATGTAATATAGAACCTTGTACATTGCTTCCTCATTATTTTTCGCTTTGTACAAAGCTTCCTGTATGAGGAAGTATGTTAATCAATTTTGGATTCTTCATAGAGGTAGCTCTGTAGAAAGCGAAAAATAATGAGGAAGCAATGCGCAACGTTCTACTTTGCATCCTGTTTTGTTTTTGATTAAAATCATGGTAAAAATACTTGTAACCGGTATTTTCTGTGGTAGAATATGCGAGTTAAGAACGATAGTGAAGGCCAAAATTCAATATCTTAAAGAAAAAAAATGTAGCTTGGATTTTCCGACTGGAAGTCGGATCTATGAATTTTGGAATCAGGAACGAAAAAAAGTCACTTTTGCTTCCTCATAGAGGAAGCTTTGTTTTCATGAAAAAAATTTTTTTCGAGATTTTCATGTCAGTACACTCAGATTGGGCCAAAACGTCGAGAAAAATGATTTAGAAAAAATGTCTGTATGTGTGTGTGTATGTTACACGATCAAAAAATGTAAACCTTTATAACTCGGGAATGCCTTGAGATATCAAGCTGAAATTTGGACCATAGATAGAGGGATCAAGCCTCATCGTTCATACAGATTTTTGTTATAATCCACTTCATCGTTCAATCATTACGCGTTTTTAAATTTTTAAAACGTCTGTTTACGCGATAACCCTTTCAATTTTCGAGATATTGATCTTAAAATTGGTATGAATGTGAGCTTTCATACGCCGGTGATCGCTATTGAATTTGGTTAAGATCGGTTGAACCGTTAAAATTTTATGATGTTTTGAATTTTTCAAAAAATTGACATTATCGCTCTATTGTAACGTTTGCAAAACTTATGATAGCGAGCTCAAGTTTTGTATATAAATGAAACAATATTCAGCCATTATATATTTATAATTTAGTGACGAACGGTATGAAATTTTTGATTTTATGGAATATTGAATTATTTTTTAAAATATACATTATCACATTCACTTTCGCAAACGCTCTAATAATCACGAAATAACGTAATAACGAAATAGAAAAAGCGAATCCACAACATGTATATTTATCTAATTAAAACAAGGATGCAAAGTAGAACCTTGCACATTGCTTCCTCATTATTTTTCGCGTTTTATAAAGCTTCCTCTATGAGGAAGCCAAAAATTGAATAACATACTCCCTCATAGAGGTAGCTTTGTAAAACGCGAAAAATAATGAGGAAGCAATGTGCAAGGTTCTTCTTTGCATCCTTGTTTTTTTAAATCATGGTAAAAAGACTTGTAACCGATATTTTCTGTAGTAGAATATGCGACTTCAGAACGATAGTGGATGTTAAAATTCGATATCTTAAAGAAAAAAAATTGTGTTTGGATTTTCCGACTGGAAGTCGGATCTGTGAATTCTGGAATCAGGAACGAAAAAAAGTCACTTTTTTAAAAATCATGATAAAAAGACTTGTAACCGATACTTTCTATGGTAGAATATATGACTTGAGAACGATAGTGAAGACTAAAATTCGATACCTCAAAGAACAAATAATTTAGGTTGAATTTTCCAACCGGAAGTCGGATCTATGAATTCGAAACGGAAAAAAGTTACTTTTTTTGTTAAATCATGGTAAAAAGGCTTGTCTGGTATTTTCCGTGGTAGAATATGCAACTTGAGAACTATAGTGGAGGCGAAAATTCCATATCTTGAAGAAAAGAAATTGAGGTTGAATTTTCCGACCGGAAGTCCGATCGATGAATTCTGGAATCAGAAACGGAAAGAAGTTTGAATATTGAGTGACGGGTACACATACGTGGATGACGGAAATTAGCTGGAGGCTACTAAAGACATTTATAAAAAAAATTGAAGTTAACTGTAATGTGGTAAGAAATTTATTAACTCATTATACTTCAGAAACATAAGCAAGTTGCATATTTAAGCGAACGCATCAAGCCCTCGAGCCACTATAACCTGCTAACTGAATATGCAAGCAAGATGCGGAATGTACAAACCGCATACTAAAAACGTTTGAAAAATTCGTGTATCTAATATAAGAGTTTTAACGTTTCTTAAAAAATAGTTTCATATTAAATTTAATTTACCGGCTTATGCATGGAAACTTTCTATAATATATAATAAAATAAAGTATATTAAATTTCCTACTAGTTTGAACAGTGCAAATATTCGCTTCCAATACTAAAATGATATTTCTTTTTCTAACTATCCTCACAATTTTTGATTTAGTATCTACATTCGTCATTATTTATTCCGCCAATAAAGCGACACATCTTTACATCAATTCTCATTAAAAATACACATCCGTGAGTTGTACAATGTGTCCAAGTAGGCACATGAGTGATGAACAGTCATTCGTTGTGGGCATATATCACCGTATGCAAATGTCCGTATAAACATATGTTGGTACACAGCATCCACATGGAGTGCTTGGGTGTCGTCGAGTATTTCGTGTCCAGGCGAAGCAACGAAGAAACGAAAGAAGTATGTAAAGGAAATATCGAGATGGTAGGTAGTAGGCGCTCAACAAAACGAACCCCGCAGGCTCCTCGGAATAACTTTCACTGTCAAACGCGTTGTATGTCACGTAACAAGCCAACTGGGAGCCGAGGCCGAAGAGTCAGACTCTTTTTCGTCCCAAAGCATCGAGGGTGCACTATAGCACAGAAAATGTAATAAATGTTCGGTACAGCCAAGTCGTAAACTCTCTGTTCATCCATCCATCGATTACTTCGGTAAAATACCTATTGGTCATTTTATGGTCACTTTAATCAAAGCCAAATGACTTCCTACAGTGGAACCTCGCTTAAAATTATGGTTTCCGCAAATTTTTGTTAAAACTAAAATGTTTTAACATTCTTTCGCAATTATAGCTCTTAGCATTTCCTATAATAAATCATAAATAACATGACTAATGTGGGTTGAACGAGGCTGCACTTAATGGGAAGAAATTCGGTCAAAATCAGTGATATTCATCGACGAATGTCTTACTCATTTAGTTTCTGGTACAATATAATTATAATTATTATTAAACAATTCATAAAAATATATATATAAATAAATTCTAGTAATAACTATAATTTCATAAAATTATAATTATAATGATAATCATAATTTCTGGTACTATATACATATAATTGTTGTATATAATAAACATACTTTTAGTAGGATGCATAAAAAATATTGACAGAGAAGCAAAAATAACTGGCTGTTGTCGGTCACTTGGTAACTATTTTCTTAAGCTTCCTCTTTGTGTAAAATAGAATATGAGGAACCAATGAACAGGGCTGATTCTGCCGAATTTTTTACACTCTGCACATTTTATTAAAGAATCTGTAAATTTAATATTGCCCAATTATTCTCAGCTTCGCATAATGCATCATTGTGATATAAGCGCAACAGTATATTTTTTATAAAATATATTGTTGCTGTTTAAAAAATATTTATAAAATAAATCGTTTATAATTTATTTGAGAAATTATTATTTAAGATCTGTATTAAAGTTTATTGTTTTTCAATGTGTTCATTTTTTATTGATATTTATTTTTTATTTATTTACTTATGTAGTATTTATTCATTTTTTTTTTAACAAAAATGGAGTAAACATGGTTCAAGGTTCAAGGTATTAAATTACAATACTACAACATCTGAGGATTACCTGAAAAGACGCCAGCAATTTATTCGACGAACATTTAATATCCAAAATTTTTTATATTTGAAATGCCAAATTGAATATCATGATGATATGACCCTGAGCCATACACAACCACGCATTTCTAACTTGCCTGGAGGTATGATGGCTCATGACATTTTGAGTTTAATTGCAAGCATATTACAAAATGGTACATCTAGAAATAATCGATAAATTCTATTTCTAGAGCCTTACGAAATATGTATTTCTAACATGATACTGAAGTTTCAAATCCTTATAAAAATTATGACACCTATTTCTCAGTCTTGTTCAACGAAGAAATTCAGTGAATTTGAATTTACAAATGAATGAGGGTTTTTATTGGGTTTTTTCCCAATAAAAAAAAAAACTTTCTGCCTTAACCTATATTTTTATTATTTCTTGCCTTAAGAGTTTGGAAACAAATAACATAAATATAAACGAATACTAAAATTAAGTTAATTCGAAAAACAAAAAAAGAATTAATCAAAGTGAAATAAAAAAAATGTTATCATAAATATTAATTTTTTAAAATATAACATATATGTTAAAAATGACCATAAAAAACGATATTTGATGTCGCGATACCGATTTTTTAAACCCTTGAGTATATTTCAATTTTAATTCACCTACTTTTTACTCCCAACTGCCCGCAGGTAAAAAAGACAGGAGTATGTGTTTCACTAGCATGGCGCGAAAACGCATATTTAAATTCGTACATAGATTGTATGTGATGCATTCCATCCCGATTCGACCTGGGTCTGACCCTCAACCTTCCCGATTTGGCTCGTAATTTTAGGATTGGTTAGACCTTCAATGCACCGGATTTTATTTTTATTTTTTTTATGCAAATATTTTTTTAAAGTGGCATATCGAATGCCATAATTAAAAAATCTGAAAATATTCTGAAAAATACTTTGTTAAATATCAAAATTTTCTAGCGTATAGCCAAAGTGGGCAAAATTTTTCTTACAGTTTTTAAGCTTTTCTGATTTAAAAAATCTCTGAAAAAATAGAAAAAAAATTAATTTACTACAGGCGAATTGTCAAACGTTTATTTATATAAATTCGGAGTTTTTGAATTTTTTCAGATTTTTCGGAATTTGTCCAATTTTTCTGAACTAAGACTATTCCAGCACCATACACGCCACATTCTAGCACCGATATGCCATATTTTAAAAATCTGAAAGAATTCTGAAAAATACTTTGTTGAATCTCAAAATTTTCTAGCTTAGAGTAAAAATTTCTAAACTTTTTTGATTAAAAACATTATTAAAAAATCGAAAAAAAATCAAACCACTATGGACGACTTGTCAAACATTTCTGTATATCAAACTGTATTTTTCAGAATTTTTTCAGATTTTCTAATTATAGCATGCTGGTGCTACAATGTGGCGTGTATGGTGCTGGAATAGTCTTAGTTCAGAAAAATTTGACAAATTCCTAAAAATCTGAAAAAATTCTAAAAAAATCCGAGTGTACATAAATACAAGTTTGACCAATCGCCTGTAGTAGATAAATTTTTTTTCTATTTTTTTCATAATTTTTTTAAATAAAAAAAGCTAAAAATATATAAGAAGAAAAATTTTGCCCAATTTGGTTATAAACTAGAACATGTTTATATTCAACAACGTATTTTTCAGATTTTTAAATTATGGCATTCGATGTCACTTTAAAAAAATATTTTAAATAAATTTGCATAGAAAAAATAAAATCTGGTGCATTTGAGGGTCTAACAAATCCTACAAAAAATTACAAACCAAATCGGGGAGAACGAGGGTCATATTCAGGTCGAACCGGCATGGAATGCCCCATGTATTAGGTGCGATTTCCGAAAGATATAAGCATTTAAACAAAGTGCCTGTTTGTCTCTTTGAATATATCGAAATGACACAAGATGGCCGCCATTATTGCGTATTCTGTAACTTGCTTCACAGCGCTTATGGTGAAGTGTTAGAATTACTTTAAAAACGGAGAAATAAAAATAATTTTATAAAAATTAAAAACTCCCCACTGAAAAAATGAGTGTTATTAATAAACAAATTGGGTAAATGAAAAATGATTAAATAAGAATCATTAACATATTATAGTCGGGAGATTACCACCACACCCTTGTTACGCATATGGCTGAAAATGACTCGAATCCAAGTAGCGCTCGTTATCAACTCTGCCCTTGTGAAAAATGCACATCACAAGGTAACCCGTCACAATAAAGAACCTAAGGTTTTCGAATCGCCAGGTTAAGTTTTTGGTAAAGCCCTTCCAAGGCTGTATTACGTCGTTAGATGGTAATACGTGTAACAATAGGTCTGTAGCTCAACGGTGTCTTTATAGACGGCGCAGTCTTCCTTCGATTATCAGAGTCAGGATCAACATACACGCAGAAAATAAAGTAGTTGGACCAACCAATAAATGGGTTCCTACAACCACTCGAAAGAGTTGAAATAGCGTCAATACTCAGTGGATTATGACAACTACTCGTTGGTTATACGAACCGCTGTGGTTGGTTATAGGAACTCGCTGTTGGTTGCGCCACCTATTGTATTGGTGAAAACAGCACTGCGATTAGTTACAGGAGCGAGTTAGTTGCTGCAACTATTCAGCGGTACAGTATATGCAGGAGATGGTTCACCCAACTACTTTTTTCTTTCAGTGTAAGAAGCGAATCGACACCGTGTGTATGAGTATACCCGCGCAAAAATGGAATTATGAAAACAGTATTTCCCAAATATTAAAAGTGTCTTGAATAATAGTATGCCAAGGCTGGCGTAGTGGAATAAGACATACGGAATAATATTTCGCCCAAATAAAGAAGACATTAAAACAGTATTGAAAATCTTTCCAAAAGTAAAAAGTCTTAAGTGTGATCTATTGGACTGAATAATAGTAAAGAATATTGCACCGTTTTATTAGTTTTTACGGTCTAGGTCGATATCTACATGGCTTCCGGTGTCCAGATCGATATTTTCATGGCTTTCGGCGTCCCGGTCGATATCTCCATGGCTTTCGGTGTCCAGGTAGGTATCTCCATGGCTTTCGGTGTGTAGGTCGATATCTCCATGGTTTTCGGTGTCCAGATTGTTATCTCCATGGCTTTCGGTGTCCAGATTGATATCTCCATGGCTTGCGGTGTCCAGGTCGATATCTCCATGTCTTTCGGTGTCCAGGTCGATATCTCGATGGCTTTCAGTGCCCAGGTCAATATTTTGATGACTTGCGGGGTCAAGGCAGATATCTCCATGGTTTCTTGTATCCAGGTCGATATCTCCACGGATTCCAGTGACCAGTTCGATATCTCCATAGTTTCCGATGTCTGGGTATATTTTTCAACAGTTTTGACAGCTGGACACAGCAAGCTATGGCGATATCGAACTGGGCACTTAAAGCTATGGGGAAATTAACCTGGACACCGAAAGCCATGGAAACATCGACCTAGACACCGGAAGCCATGGAGATATCGACCTGGACACTGGAAGTCATGGAAATATCGATCTGGACACCGGAAGCCATGTAGATATCGACCTGGACCATAAAAACTAATAAAACGGTGCGATATTTTTTACTATTATTCAGTCCAATAGATCACACTTAAGACTTACTTTTGGAAAGATTTTCAATACTGTTTTAATACCTTCTTTATTTGGGCGAAATATTATTCCGTATGTCTTATTCCACTACGTCAGCCTTGGCATACTATTATTCAAGACACTTTTAATATTTGAGAAATACTGTTTTCATACTTCCATTTTTGCGCGGGTACTTATCGAAAGGCTGATTAAAGATCTCGTTTCCTTGGATTTCAGTTACAGCAAACAGATGATATCTTTGGAGAGCGAGTGACGAACCTTGGTGAGTACGACGCGATGCAGGCGAAGAATCAGAGCTTTCCGGGAATCAGGAAGATGTCTTTAGACTTTACGCGAAAGAGAAGGATCATGATTTATGAACGAACACAGACTTTTATTCACAATTATCGCTTTTATCGAATAAAAATAATAGTTTCTCAATATTACTTAGAGATCCTATTATCCCGTTATTGATACTTTATAATTAGCACGGCAGCCAATTGAAGCAGAGAGAGAGAGAGAGGGTCTGCACTTGATCGCATCAAAACAACTTCCAACAATCATGCTTCGTCTCGCGATGCGTCTCGCTGCAAGGTGCAGGGAAAGCCGATGTCTTATCGCGTCTCGATGAGGCGGCATTCGCGACATATCAGTCCGGATGCACTAAGATCACCCTTCATCAATAAGGGATATCCATATCCTATGAGATAAGTCCGTGGCAGCGGAACGCGATGCCACAGTACCGACAAGCTAAACTCTCCGTTACGTTCGCCGACGAAAATCTTATTTTACCATACTATTTTATGATTACGTAAGGAAAGTTCTTTTGTTTAAACGGTAGGCTTAATACCCTTGACGAATTAATATCCCAATTATAATATGCCAATGATCCTTATGTAATCATTTCTTATTTACCCAATTTGTCCATTAATTACTCTCATTTTTTCAGTCGGGATTTCTTTAATTTTTATAAAATTATTTCTACTCCTTACATATGAACATAAAGCCAATCATACCGTGATTCTTTTTGTCATTTTTACTTTCTCATCACATACGGAGTATGGATAAAGAGAAAGTATTGCAATCCAAAAAAAATTCGACTTCCAGATTTTGATGGAAATAGATGTTTTGAGTGTCCTAGATTCCAAAAAACACATTACCTCATTTCTGTCCGTCCGTCTGTCTGTCTGTCTGTCTGTCTGGCGTCTGTATGTGCCGTCCGGAAACACAATAACTTTTGAAAACATCTATGGACTGAAATGAAATTTTTTGTGTGTCTTCTGCATTCAAATCCTGGTTTTGGTATTGAAATCCAATCCAAAATCTCCACTGCTTCTGATACTTTACCTTAAATACAAAATAAAAAAAAATAAAAATTTTATTTATTTTTGTACCGCAAGTTAATATAAAAGATATTATGCTTCAATGTGATACATACAAATAGTATTACCAGCAAATAAAAAATGAACAACAAGAGATTTAGTATATAGAAGATTTTGTTTTTTCAATCACCCACATAAGACATCTTAAACTGTTGTAAAAAATGTATTGCTTGAAATATGTTACTTTCTTGTGTTATTGTGTTACACATTCACTAAAAAAAAGAACTGCAATGATCTTGAGCAGTTTTCAATGATAACATACTATGAATATTTACACCATATGTTAGATTAAAATTTAAAAAAAGAATGTAAAAATACAAGAGAAACACATTTGAGGTTATCATCACTCTTGATGTTAGACTATAAACACTCATGCACTCATCACATCATAGTTTTTTTATTTATTTTATCACTCGTATAGCATTTTATACCAATTCCAAATGCTGCTCATACACACCATAATATGCGAAACGTTGGAAATATCAAATAAAATGTAATTCCGACTGTCAAACTATCGCAATGCCGACGATAATAACATCAAAGGGAAAGAGAGATGTGAAGGCGCGCGCCGGCGCGCGATGTCACGCTAGCTTTCCCGCGCGCGCGAACTTCGAATTTACAAACGCGTTCTTGACAAATTATAGCTAAAAATGGAGATTACAATTAATGTGCGAAATTCACACATTATTAATCACTATAACCCAGTAAATTCACGATAAAAATTTTACACCAGTAACAAATTTTTACTTTTTCATCACATGCAAAGTATGTAAAATAATATTTAAAAAATAGGTCTAATTTTTTTTTTTTTCAAAAATAGACCTAAATTTAAAAAAAGACCTAATTTTTTTTTAAATAAGCCTAAATAAGCTAATTTTTTCAAAAATAGACCCCAGAATTTTTGTGGTCAGTACTTGGATGGGTGACCGCTTCTAACCCGAATAAGTCCCTCGATTCTTGACACGGCGGCGAAGGCGGCGGCGCGATCTTTTTATAATATAGAGAGATATTTATTCATATATAACTACAAAAACGAATATTACGAACTAACTTCACAAACTAATTTCACAAACTAATTTCACAAACTAATTTCACAAACTAATTTCACAAACTAATTTCACAAACTAACTTCACAAACTAACTTCACGACAGTAACGTGACGCCAGTAACAATCGTGATGAGAAAGTCACGTTTTGCGATCACGCCAGTAGCAAGTTTTTTCAGTTGGGAATTTAAAAAAAATTTTATAACATTTTTTTTCTTTCCTACATGTGTTCGTAAAGCCAATCATACGTGACGTGATCGTTCAGCGCTTTGAAACGTTCCTACTTGTACGTTGTTGCGGGTATCGAAGTGCCAGGAAGTTGATGGCGTGGAGGCTGCGGTATAGCTCGTCCTTGTTGCGCTCGAAGGACGAAGTGGTGCAAGCCGTGCCCACCTATCTCGCAGTAGCTCTCACCCGGAAGAGCGGATACCCGAGGAAGTCGACATCATTGACTCGGTCGTTTCGAACCGCTTCCGAAGATACGCTCCTCTTACGCTTCGCGGTTCCCGCAAAGCACCTTACGCTTCAAATGATTCGCTCCGATACGTAAAGTTGCGGGGCTTGCACTTTCTATTATTTGATTAGAACCCTTACGAAAAAAAACTAATGGCGTCGCCAAAATATTATTGAAGCCAAATACATAGTTACCATCAATTTTTAATAGTGAAAACTATAAAAAACTATCAGTAACTATTTAGTTTCAATAGTAAACTGGCGACTCCAATAGTTTTTTTTCTGTAAGGGAAGTGTAGGAAATTCTATAGAAGGAAAATTGGAAGAAATGTAGGCCACCATTAGACTGCCTAAAAAAAAAGTTTTTTTCTTTCCTTGCCACATAAAAAAAGAATATAGTCTGGACCCCGTTAATGAAAAGCTTCGTTCGAATTTTTTTGAGGTGGCGCAACGACCTTTTGTATTTCCCATTTGATTAACACGTAGAAAATTGAATATTTTCTTTAGACGGGTACCATTATTTTTTAACACGATGGGCGGTGGTAACTATGGTAGCATTTGATAGGTTGAATAATTACCTTAAATTCCGTATATTGTACAAAATTTTAGGCCGCATAGTGTCCGAGATATTTAATTTTGCGTAAACAGATGTTTTTTACTTTTCCAAAAAATGGTTACATAAGACAAACTACCATCTTCCTTGGTAGGAATACTGTGAAAATTTGTATAAAATCGGTCAAGGACATGTCAAAACTATCCTTCATACAATTTAGCCTCATTTGTGATTATTCTTTGTATTATTATTATTTGATAATAAAATGCTTATTAAAATGTCCAATAATTTTTTTGGAATATAATTTTGATGAGAATATTTGGATTATAATTTTGATGCATATCTTAAAAATACACATTTCTCGGAACAATAAAAAGTATTGCTATTAAAAAAAAAAAGATGTATAGTTTCTAAGACCAACTTTTTTTAACCTGTGTGATAGCAATAATCATTGGTTAAAGGAATACATTTGAATTTGCTTCAATTTCTTTATAATCAAGAAAAAAAATGTCAACATTTTTTAATGCATAATATCGTCAACAATAATTCAAGCCTAAATTAATATTTCAATTATTTTTTTTAGAACGGCTTCCTAAAAATATATGAATCCCCTAGAATCATTTTTAAAAAATCCTAATTCCTAGTGGAATTCAAATGAATGTCACATTTTTTCAGAATATTTGGACTATAATTTCGATGCATATCTTGTTTAATTGAAATTGATACATTTATTTAATGACTGGTCTAATAGAATTGATTTAATTTCAATAAATTTGATTTCATTCAAATAGATCCAGTATTTGATTGAAACAAACCCACTAAATCGACTTTTCTCGCATTCTATGTTACATGAAAATGATTTCAATTGTAGAATATCGACTGTAGTGATGGAAAGTACGACTTGAGGAAATGCACTCGAGAAGATATAAAAATGAACGATCTATTGGGTCGTGCACCGATGGAATAGAAAATAATGGATATGCCTGACGGAATTTCAGTCGTGGGCGTCGTCACCCGTTGTCATCGTATCTGCGCTCTCAAGGCGTGGTCCGAATTGCGAGACCGGTCTTTCTCTCCTTTTCTATATTCCTCGCCTATCTCGCGCACAACAATGCACACAAGAATGCGCTTCACGATACCGCACACCACATCTGTATTATATCTGTAACTTAACGCGCTACGTATGCGAAAGTCAACACCAAATTTTATTTCTGCTGTGCAAAAGTTTTTATTTGATAATCCACTTGTGGGCTTTATTCGTTTTAATAAAGTGCTTCAGCACTCGAGAAGATTGGAATATATCGAAAGCAGCATAACAAAAGCAAAAAAATCTCATCACATTAATAATTATTATGATTTTTGCTTATCCACTTCGATATACCACTTTTTTTTCGTCTGTCAAGTTCCACTTTGAAAATATTAAATTTCCCATAAACCCAAAAAGTTTAAAAACAAAGCATTCTGATACATTATGAGGTTAGTTTTTATTTCAACTGTTAATTTCCACTTGGACAATATTAAATTCCCACAATAATAATCTTACGTAAAAAAAATACATTCTGTTTATCAATAATAATAATTTTACGAAAATATCAGATAACCGAAGCAAAAAAATTTCATTACTTTAAGGGGGGGAGTCAGGTAAAAAAAAATGATTTTGGAAATTCAATATCATCCAAATCCTAGTGCATGTAAAAATGCCCAACGCACTATATTGTTGGTACTCGGTTAAAGGATTTTTTACTGTCGTCTTACTTGCATATGCTTTTCGATATTATCTTAAGCAAAGTTCTTAGGTTTTCCATTCTGCGCATGATTTAGATCAAACTACTAGACAGATTAGAATGGTTGACGTCTCATTTTCTTCTTCATGAAAAGATCAACCGGCTAAATGGAGCAAACTGTTTTTTTTCATTCTGAAAGCAAAGTTATTCACTGATTTAGAAAATAGCATAAAATTTATTTGTTAATAATTGTGTCACTTAAAAAATATTACCTTTTATTAACTTTTGCTCCATTTAGCCGGTGTATCTTTTCATGAAGAAGAAAATGAGACGTCTACCGTTCCAATCTGCCTGGTAGTTTGATCTGAATCATGCGCAGAATGGAAAACCTAAGAACTTTGCTTAAGATAAAATTGAAAAGCATATGCAAGTCAGACGACAGTAAAAAAATCCTTTCATCGAGTACCAACAATATAGTGCATTGGGCATTTTTATATGCAATAGGATTTGGATGATATTGAATTTCCAAAATCAATTTTTTTTATCTGACTCCCTCCCCTTAATAATTATTATGATTTTCGCTTAGAAAATATTGAATTTCCCATAATCCCAAAAAAGTTCAGAAACAAAGCATTCTGATACATTATGAGGTCAATTTTTATTTCGACTGTCAATTTCCACTTAGACAATATTAAACCTCCACAATAATAATCTTACGTAAAAAAACATTGTGATTATGAATAATAACAATTTTAGAAAAATATAATATAACTGAAGCAAAAAAATCTCATCACATTAATAATTATTATGATTTTCGCGTATCCATTTCGATGTACCACCTTTTTTTCATCTGTCAAGTCCCACTTAGAAAATGTTAAATTTTCCACTGATCCAAAAAAGTTTAGAAATAAAGCATTTTGATAAATTATGAGGTCATTTTTTGTTTCGACTGTCAATTTCCACTTAGACAATATTAAATACCCACATTAAAATCTTACGTAAAAAAAAAACATTGTGATTATGAATAATAAAAATTTTAGGAAAATATAATATAACTGAAGCAAAAAAATTTCATCACATTAATAATTATTATGATTTTCACTTATCCATTTCGATGTACCACCTATTTTTTCTTCTGTCAAGTCCCACTTAGAAAATATTAAATTTTCCACTAATCCAAAAAAGTTTAGAAATAAAGCATTTTGATAAATTATGAGGTCATTTTTTATTTCGACTATCAATTTCCACTTAGACAAAATTAAATTCCCACAATAATAATCTTACGTAAAAAAAATATTCTGATTATGAATAATACGAATTTTAGAAAAAATATAAGATAACTGAAGCTCTACTCTTATCTCTCTATATTATGAAAATATGATGACTAATCTACTAACAATAATAATTAATTACTTGTGCTGTCATTATTTGTTAAACAAAATTTCAAATCATTATTATTTCACGGTACTATTTTAGTGACCTTCCAACTTTTCATAATTCTTCATTCGCCGTAGAATTTAATATTGATAATTCAATATTCGCTAAATGGAAATTCATAATTAAAGAAACGTTGTTAGGTCGACGAAGAGCAGCAAGAAACATCACATAAATAGATTGAATCAAGAATCGTCTACTGACCCAATTTCAGATGGAAAAATCGCATAGATTATGGCGAAAGAGTCGCAAGTATTCAGCTTAACGTGTGCTAAAGTGGTGGCGATTGGAGAAATTTATTATTGCCGGATGGTCGTTCGACCAACCAGTACATTCTCTCACTTGCACTCGCGATAAGGAGAAAATCCCGGTCAAGTATATGGATTTTATATTGTACATGATGGAAAGAAGGTGAAACTGTGTGAATATAGCTATGCGTCTAATCTACGCAAATAATAGGGGAGAGCGGGGCAGAATAGCAAAATAAGAAAATAGAACCGGTATGAAATCTGCCATATAGAAACAAAAATTTGTACATTGATACGCGACATCCCGAAGTCTTATTAATTTGCACAAATATTCTTCCGATTAAAAATCGCGATTTTTTAAATATAGAAATCCGTTTCATAGGTTTATTGAAATCAAATATGGGATTTATTTCAAATAAATAAAATGAACTTTTTATCAAATAAATTTTATTAAAAAGTTAATACGATATATTGGTATAGGGGAGATGGGGGCAAAAAGGGCAGGGGGGCAAAACGGGCATCACGACTGAAAATGACAATTGAGGGCAAAACGGGCATCGTTTCAACTTTTTCGAACACAACTTTTTTCAATTTCCTGATATTTCTTACTTGAAAATTTCGTAAAATAGTTGGTGATATCAATAAAACAGGCAGGGAGGCAAAACAGGCATCTCGGCTAAATATAAGTATCGGGGTCAAAATTGGCACCAAATCATAAAATGAGAATTTCGTTTTAATTGATTTCTTTATGATATACCGACGTTTTTTTCAAAGAATTAATTTGATTATAAATTTTTTGAAAAATTCATTTGACTACATTTTTTTCGGAAAAATAATGTGATTATAAATTTTCCGAAAAAGTAATTTGCTCAACAAAGTTTCGAAAAAACGTTCTGAACGGATGGTTAAAAAAATTCTGAACTGATGAAGATTATCAATTTTTGTTCATCACCAATTTGGCGTATTTTCCGCACTTTCCCTATCTAAGGAACGTAAAAACTGAGACAATTCGTTTTTACGAAAGTTGAGACGGTGCCCATTTTGCCCCCAATCCCGATTTTTAATGGAGCTGCCCGTTTTGCCCCCCATCTCCCCTACAATATATTCTATTTTATCGAAATAAAATTCTATTAAGGCAGCCATTAAATAAATTTCTTTTTCAAATGCTAGTGTAATAGCATTTTATTTTGACCAAATAGAATTTATTTAATTAATTAAATTGTACTGATTTCAAGTAAGTTTTATTTGATGTAAATAAAATGTTATCAATTTGAAATAGATCCCGTATTTCGTTCAAATAAATCCATTAAACCGATTTCTCTGGGTGTGTGTCATTATGCCCCTGTTCCATCGTGCCCCGTAGCCATTTTGCCTCCATCTTCCCTAAGTGCATAGCACCGTAAGTAGTTAGTTATCGTGGTAAACGGACGTGATTGAAAAAGTGAAAGAAATACAGAATGCAAGACCGTGAACGCAAACAACGTTATCTAATATCGACTAATTATCAAATCTTCACTCACTATCAATTAACTTGAGGCTTATACGCATCGAGAAACGCTACGTGGTAACGGATTTTCTCGCTTGACGTGAATCCATCATATAGACACATAAACTGTACACAGCGAACGGAAACTCTGTAGCTGGCGCAGAAATGCACCACTGTCAGTGAAATACCATTTTAATTCGAGGCCAAACCACGATCACCACGATCTGTTGGAGATCGTTTCGCTTTCCCACGAATATCCGTGCTACGACTTAAAATAAAGGCAGCACGCATAACGAAAAAAAATATGTTCAATACACTGTAAACATTCTTTTTTTGAAAACTAATATTATAATAGTATATTAATTTTCAGATGCATTCGTCATTCACAAATAAAATATTGGTATATTAAAATGAAGATTACAATACTAACGTACTGTAATTTTCAAATACTAGTTATCGTACACGGAGAGAAATTTCCGTGTTGTGACAACATAAAACGAGGACAACAAAAATCGTTACGTTAGGCTGGCAAATCTTTTGTTCGGCTGACAGATCAGTTTTGCTATGCTGACAAATCTTTTGTTCAGCTGAGAAAACTTTTTGCTGGGCTGAGCAATTTTCTTGTTAGCCTAACGTAATGATTTTTGTTGTCCTTTTCATGTTGTCACAACACAGAAATTTCTCTCCGTGTAGAATTCTTATACTATTTTTAAATTAACAACAAAAGTATATTAATATGGAATTCATATACCTGATTCGTAAATCTCATATTGTTTTGTATATTAAACTTACTTGAATTTTTAACAGCGTATCTTAACAAACTATATTGGTAAAACTTCTTCTCTTTTTTTTTAGGAAGTAGATTTTTTTAAACCTTTAAATGACTTGGCATGCATAGGATAAAACACGTTAAGTCGGCGACCCAGATTTTTCACGTTGACAAAAATTACATATAATTTCTTAAAATGTTCTTCTAACTGATTAAATAATTCAGAATTTTTCCATGCATATCTAAGCCGTTAAAAATAATTTTATAAAAATTAAAAAACTCCCGACTGAAATAGATGAGTGTAATTAATAAACAAATTGGGTAAATGAAAAATGATTGAATAAGAATCATTCGCATATTATAGTCGGGAGATTACCACACCCTTGTTGGATTAATCTCCCGACTATAATATGCGAATGATTCTTATTTAACCATTATTCATTTACCTAATCTGTTTATTAATTACACTAATCTTTGTTCAGACAGGAGTTTTTTAATTTTTATAAAATTATTTTTATATTATCGTTTTTAACGTAATTCGAATACTTCACCAAAAGCCCTGTGAAGTGAGTTACAGAATACGCAATAATGGCGGCCATCTTGTGGTATTTCGATATATTCAAACAGGCAAACAGCCTCTTTTTTTAAACGCTTATCACTGTTAAAAAAATCCGAGGTAAAATTACTAAACATGTGCAGGAAGCACTTTTACAGAAACCGTAAAAAAATGTGTTGTAAATTTACAACACATGTCTATGAAGTTTTTTTTACCAAAACCGTTTATAAAATTTTAACTGCAACGTTGAATTTTACAACACTGGTATATAAAATTTACCGTTACTGTATTGTAATTTTACAATATATCTGTGTTGTAAAATTCAAACTCACAGTTGGAATTTCATACAATGTATTGTATTTTTACAACATCGGTATATCAAATTCACCGTTACTGTATTGTAATTTTACAACACATCTGTATTGTAAAATTCCACGTCGCAGTTGGAATTTCATAAACGGTTTTGGTAAAAAAAACTTCATACACATGTATTGTAAATTTACAACACATTTTTTTAACAGTGTAGGTAAAATTTACACGAAGTCCCATTGGGGATTGCCTCGTATAAGAGGTGTGGTCACCTTGGTAGGGACAGGAAAGAACCCGGAGAGACGGCTGGCTAGGGTCGCGGTCTAAATAGCCGCCACTGCCGCGCTCCGCTTGCGCGAAACGCGAGCGTATTTGTCCACCTAGTGGCCAACTGCCAAAATCTCGCCCGGGGTAAGGACGTCCCGTTACACTACATGTATATGAATATTCGTAAATCGTCTTTGAAAATTAAAAGCTATGTGTTGTCAATTTATTATACGTATAGTAAAGTAAAGGGATATTCGGAAATATACAACACAATGTATATTAATTCTCATTTACTACACAAAGTTTGTGAATTTAACACTTGAATAGTAATTTTCAATATTCGTGTTGTAAATTTACTATACCTATACTAAAAATATCTCCATGTGTTGTAATTTTCTTATACCGATACTATAATTACCGCCGTGTGTTGTAAATTTACAACACAATGTGTATTAATTCTCATTTACTGCACAAAGTTTGTGAATTTAATATACACTTGAATAGTAATTTCCAATATTTGTGTTGTAAATTTATTATTTTTTTTAACACATACATTTTTTTCAATACATACAATCTATGAAAAAAAGACACATGGCTATTTAAAAATGAAAAGTTGAACTATTTAATGGATATATTGTGTTTACTTATTAAAATTTTAGAAGGACAGTTTTCAATCTTTGTTGGGTTATTACGATTACTAATAATATTATTTGCACTTTGAAAGCGTGAAGAAACAATTATTAAATTTTAATTTCTACACCGTTATAGTAAGTCATAGATACCGTTGAAATCGGACATTCTATTCTCCTTATAGCATACAAGGTATAACATAATGGAATATAGAGCAGTGCAATGTACTACTGCAGCACCACTGACTCCGTATAACCAATTGGTTTACCGGAGATTGAGATTCTGTTCGCTCAACCGAAACGAACGTGTAACTCAGGTAGCTAAACCGGCACGATGTAATAATTAGCTACCGGCTTTCTTGAACCACCTACAAAGCATATCTATTATAGTTTGTATACACTTACTACATGTATTACTATAGATTTTCATAGAGTAAGTACATCGTACACACCTAATGCCACATGCAGTTTATATACAGTGGTCGAGTTTTAAATATTAAGGGGCAGCACCCCAATTCTGTGAAACTCATTTCTGCAAAGAGTGAACTCTACACACTGTTAGAAATTTTTGTATGAAAATTAATATAAAGTAATGGAAGTTTTTTTTCGGATACGCGTATTTTAAATATAATATAAAAATATTAATTAATACACAAAACATTTGTTGTAAAATTAATATACACATACTAAACACACTACATACACTTCATAAAAATTGTGATTATACTATAATTATTGTATAATAAAATAATACAATTAAATGAAATTTAATATAATGTATCTGCAAAAGAACGTCCAATACGTACATTTTAGAAATATTTTGAACCATGTAGTTGTACACCGTTTTTTTTAAACACACTCATTCAACTATGGCGAAGTTTTACGCGAACATGAACTTAATACTGTAAAAGTTATCGCAGCCATTCTTATTTAACCATTTTTCATTTACCCACTTCGTTTATGAATTTTATATTACGAAATTAACAACTCATATAAAACATCAATTTGGTAAGATTAAGGTAGTAGTTTCACTAGGGCATGTTTTAGATGAAGGTTTGAATTATTTTTTTCCTGTTAAACTATGATGTCAGCTGTATATCAGAAATTCCGAAAATTGGCAATTTTTGATACTTTATGTAGAGTTTGCGGTGAAATCATCTCAATCGCGGTTTCAGTCACATAATTTTTATAACTTTTGATTAGGTAATGGGAAGAAAAACATTACCGTTTATAGATTCATGCCCGAAGAATCTAATGCAATCATAAGAAAAATACTTTACCGACGATTTCATCGTGAATTCATCGGTTTATTCGCGTGAAATTGTGATACCCGAGCAGACATTTTTGTTACGAAAATGGGGTTAGATGGACTTGGCAACGTCGCACGCTAATGTAATATATTCTCATCATGCTTATGCTGTTTTTGGCCGTTTAAAGATAGGAAAAATAATCAGAAATCAAAAAATGGTGTATGAGTTCATTTTATTTGTCGACCTGTATTTATTTTGGAATTCCTATTAACGATGCGTGCATCGTTACACGATATCTGCTGGCGAAAATGACGTGTACGGTACGAATACTGTGCCTTTCCACGAAAAAAAAACTCTCGACGCTGGCCGTTTGTTGAAAACATCGAGATAAATTACGCCTGACATAAAATGCGACGTTGCCAAGTCTTTTTCTTCTGCTTGCGAGCTCAATTGGCAGCTGATCAAATAACTGTGTCAAATGAAAAATATAAACGTATTAACTTTTTTTAACCATTTCAAAATTCAAACTATTTCCAAAGTTATAGCAATTAGAAGTGAGAGAGTCCCTGAGTTGAAATTTTTACCCTTCTTTTAACCTAAAATGACTGAGATCTACTGCCGTAGTCTGGAGGGTGAAAGAAGGCACTCTGCAGGGTGAAAGGAGGGTATCGTGCATAGATTAATATTTGAATTTCACCCTACCAGACTTCCCAAATGGCAGAAGGTAGACATCTCGACTTAATGGAGGGTCACGGGGGGTGAAGCAGACCCTAAAAAACCTTCATAGAACCTACCATAGAACCTCCCAGACCCCCCGTTGAGCCTACCGCAGAATCTCCTAGGCCCTATCGCTGAATCTCCCAGACCCTCCTCTGAGTCTACCACAGAAATCCCCATACCCTTTGTTGACCCTGCAAAAGTACCTTCAACATACACTATTACACCCTCCGTTAACCCAAACATCACTGGAAGTATAATTATTTATCTCTCTATATTATAAAAAGATCTCGCCGCCGCCGCCGCCGCCGCCGTTGCCGTGTAGGATAGTGCCTCATAGGTACCCGAGTCTCGATTATTCTAAGACCCTCATGGGCCCCCGAGCCTGATTACCCAAAATCCCCTGCTTACCCAAAATCCCCTGATTGCCCAGAATTCCCTGATTACTCAGAAATCCCTGATTCCCCAAAATTTCTGAATAGGGGATTTCCGAGGAATATGTAGTTCCCGTATGATAAATCGCCTGTTGGCATCGCAGCCGTTGTCATAGCAACCGTCTCTATAGCAATCGGCGCCATAGCAACCGTCTCTATAGCAATCGGCGCCTTAGCAATCGTCTCTATAGCAATCGGCGCCATAGCAACCGTCGCCATGGAGACCAGCGCCACAGCAACCGTTGCCATAGCATTTTTTGACTCACCAACCGTTACCATAGTAATTGTTTTCAAGGCTATTGTTGTTATAATGTCAAGTGGTATGGCACAGCGAGATATTTTTTCATAATAGATTGAAAGATCTCAGTAAAGCATTTGAAATATCCGGGGATTGGCGGGCTAAGCGGGCAGAGGAGACAAACAAAAGGCGATCAGGACGGTAAATAAAAGGCGGGAGGTGAAACAAAAGACAAAGAGGGTAAACAAAGGACGATCGGGAAGTGAAATAAAATACAATCGCAAGGTAAAAAAAGGCGATCGGGAAGGGAAACAAAAAATGATCTGGAGGGGAAACAAAGGACGAACTGGAAGGGAAACAAAGTACAATCGTAAGGTAAAACAAAATGTGATCGGGAGTGAAACTAAAGTTCATCAGGAGAGGACACAAAAGACGATCAGGCGGGAAAATAAAAGACGATCAGGAGTGCCCTAGCAGATCGAACAACCGTGAAAACAACCGTGAAAACCCAAAAAAAACCGTATTTCCAACCCAGTCGGAATGAGCCACAAAACCAACCGATAATTCTTGTCAATCCAATCGAAAAACCAACCGAGCTTTCAAAAGCTCGCAGCTTGCGAATAGGTTGGTCCACGGGTTGTTGAGACACAAGTCCAACAGGAATTCCAACCGTCGCAAGAAGCATCGCTCGGTTGGTCTCAGGGTTGTGCAGGGTTTTGCCAACCAGAATACCAACCGGCGCAAGAAGCAGCGACCGGTTGGTCTCTGGGTTGTGAAAACGCAGATCCAACCGGAACTCCAACCGTCGCAACCACCACCGACCACCGAGTTGTAATTGTCGCAAGAAGCACACGACTGGTTGGTCTCTAGGTTGTGCAAACCCAGGTCCAATATGGTATTCTAGCAGTTCAAACCACACTTAGAATTCACGGTCCTGAAATTCGTCGTGCCGTGATTTCTTTTAGTTATCATTGTCGAAATGACGGCCCTGCTGGGAGTTTTCCTATACCCTAACGTATGTTGTAGGCTAGGGTATAAACGACAATAAAAACGACCCACGTCGATATATGGGCGTAAGAAGACTTACGATAGCCTGTACTTATACATGGAACGGCAAACAATCACTTGTGAGAAACTTTTTGGCTCATTCGCCATCTAGCGGGCTCACTTCGGGTGCACGCGCGATAGCGATGGTGAAGAGGTGGATCCCCTCTCTTTTGTCACGCGGAAATCCGGCTTAGCTCCGCTAGATGGCGAATGATCCGAAACGTTTCTCGCAAGTGATTGTTCGTCGTTCCATGTATAAGTACAAGCTATCGTAAAACGCCGTTCGCCCTTTTATCGACGTGGGTCGTTATTACTGTTGTTTATACCGTAGCGTACAACATACGCTAGGGTACAAGAAAATTCCCAGCAGGTTCGAGATTTTACCCACGATTACTGAAAGAAATCATAGCACGATGAATTTCAGGACAGTGAATTCTAAGTGTGGCTTGATCTGCTATCAAATCCGGTTGGACCTGGGTTTGCACAACCCGTCGGTTTCTTCCCGTCCCAGTCGGAATTTTGGTTGGATCTGGGGTTCCACAACCCAGGGACCAACCGGTAGCTGCTTTTTGCGCCAGTTGGTATTCCGGTTGGCAAAACCCCGCACAACGTTGAGACCAACCGAGCGATGCTTCTTGCGACGGTTGGAATTCCGGTTGGACTTGTGTCTCAATAATCCGGGGACCAACCTATTCGCAAGCTGCGAGCTTTCGAAAGTACGGTTGGTTTTTCGGTTGGATTGACAAGAATTATCGGTTGGATTTGTGGCTCAATCCGACCGGGTTGGAAATAAGGTTTTTTTTGGGTTGTTCGATCTGCTAGGGTGGAAACAAAGGATGATCTGGAATGGAAACAAAAGTCGATCGGGAAGTAAACTACACACTATCGAGAGGGGAAACAAAAGACAATCGAGAGGGGAACATTAAGATATGATCAGGAGGACTGTCAAAAGACGGTCGGGAAGAGAAACTAATGACAAACTGGAAGGGAAATAAAATACGATTTTAAAGGAAAATAAAAGAGGATCAACAGAGGAAAGAAAATACGATTGCGAGGTTAACAAAATACGATCGATAGAGGAGTCAAAAGATTAATATTTATAATAATCGATTAATATTTGTAATAAGTAGTAAATATCGGGGGGTTGGCGCGCGAAGCGTGCAGAGGGTCGGAGCCCCCCCCCCCTATACTTATGCATATAGGGCTATAGGGCATTCTATGTCAAGTCCAGTTTTCCGCGGGATAGAGGAAGGGTTCCAGTGGGATAAAGGAAGGCTTCCCGAGGGATAGAGGAGGGGTTCCCAAGGGATTGAGGAGTGATTCCCGAGGGATAGAGGAATTTCAGGCGAGTAGTATCAAGTTGGCGGTGGAATTGTAAAAAATATGTTCGAAACATTTAACCGAGGTTTTGCGGTTTGCAAACGAACCGAGGTTACTTTGCAATGGTATCGTAAAGTAAAACTTCGATTAGAAGTCTTCGGATATTAAAAATAAACGCACCGTATTATCTACTTCATAGTGGTGTAGAAACGATAATATTGTGTAGCGCGTATTTGAAGATTCTGAGTTCGGAAAGGGGCGGGGGGGGGGAGGGGTTTTGGCGCGCGAAGCGCGCAGGGGGGCGCGGCCCCCCTATATTATGAATGTCAGAAACAAATTCAGAAAGACAAAAGCGTATATTAAACTTTTTATAATGCCATAGATATAACATATTCTTATTTAATATCAACAAATTTTAATATAACTTTTTTTCGATAAAAGGAACAATCTCTATTTGAGACTAACCAAGTCACTTGGTAAGCTAACCAAGTGACTTGATTAGACCAAAGAAGAAATTGGTAACCTAACAAATAACTTGGTTGGTCTAACCAATTAATAGTCTGGCGCATATATAACCAAGGCACTTGGTTGTTCCAATCAAGCCTTTTTTCCGTAGAGTCTAAGGATAGGGCGAGTAGGCCTTCGGAGGCTCTACACGGAGTGAGGAAGATTCTACGGAGGGTGGCAAATAACGGTTGAACCTCCAAGCAGGGTCACTGTCGGCTGTACGGAGGGTGAAACCGGCATCGGCTTTTGCCTCGTCAAAGGATTTGGCATTCCCGGAGGGCTAACCGAAGGTTAACATTTTGACTCAGGTCGGCCCGAAACTCAGTTAGCGATCGCACCCTGACGAGAACTCAAAGCCTTGACAAAGGATATTGTTCTTTTAGACAGTACTTTATACCTAAGAATAATTCCTTTGGAGAGTTCGAGAAACTGAAAATAATTCAGGTACACTCGTTATCATGTACGGTCCAGGAATCGCAGATTAAACATAATTTAAAAATATATTTGGTTTTAAGACGCTGACGCCGTACTGTTTTTTCTTTTGCATTTTTCTCGAAACTACTTTTTTCAAACTGCTGTACAAGATATCTCAAGATCTACTTCAAACAATTTTGTTAAAATTTACAACACGTATTCTTTATAATATTGTCTAAGTCGTGACGGTGGGTTTTTTTTCGATTGGGTGCTATGGTCATAATTTATAATTTTTTTAAACTCAAAATTTCAATAAAAATTGGAGTTTAAAATTTTTTTTCAGACAATGCCTGACAGAGAAAGTAAGTACACCATCAGCGAGGATTTTCAAAAGAAAGTCCTACTTATTGGCTCATATCTCGGTTATTAAATTTTTTTTTATTCGTTATTATTTCCAATTATTCATAAATACACATATACTATATATATGTATAAAATAAAAATTATTTTATATACTTAACAGCTGTGTAAAAATAAATGTTTATTTTTATACCTGTTTTTCCGAGCGCCAAGGTGGCGTAACCCCTTAGGGAAGAACGGGGGAATCGCAGTCACCGGGCAATGCCGGTCACCTTATTTTTGCATCAACTAATGAATATATCAAACTTTTTTTTGCTCAATCAGCTTACGTATATACTAATTAACGAATTTAATCCTCCGTGCCGATTATAGTACGAAAGAATAAACAAATGAAATGATTTTTAGATTATGCACTCTTTTTTATAAGATAAGCAGTATGTTAAATAAGGGTTTTGCGTAACTTATTGACGTTAAAATCACATCTAACCGTTTTTCATGTCTTTTTCGGACTTGTAGCTTCAATTTCCCCATGTTAAAATGTTGATTCCGTAAATAAATATATTGAAATTTGATATAAAATGACTTCGCGGTTGTCGGGGTAACGACGATCACGTGCGCGGGGCAATGGTAGTCGAGGGACGCCAGTGAGTTACCGGCACAATTCGCCGGTGCACGTCAAATGAATTTTTCGCCGTAAACATCACGGTATATATGCATTAATAATAGAAATTCAGTTTAACTAATGACTTAGTAATAACTTAGAAATGAATAAGAATTGACGAATTGAAAAATATACGTAGAAATGTGTTCAATTTGATGGCGATTTCGGTGTTGACATGAGGCTAGAATTTTTGAGGTTAGATTTTTTATTAAAAGAAACGGATAGTATAGTAAAGTTGCGCTGAGAAAATTAATCTGAGGTTTTGTTATACTTCAAAAGAGACTGTTATATTATTAAATGTTTACGTAAGATAGTATAAAATGAGTTATATTAATACATTTTAAGAGAGGATTGATAACTGCACCAAAAGACTGTGATTTATAATAGCTATATTGTTAAGCGTCATATTTTCACGAGAAAATTTAAAAAAATTAAAAACAATTATATTTTCCGTAATATTGTATTGGTTTCTATAAAATCACCTTCTATAAAAAATAGTTGTCAGCTAAACAACAAAAGCTAACGACAGGATGGTGTTGCCCCAAAGGTGACTGTAGATACCCCGTAATTGACCGCAGTTCCCCAAAAGGTGACGGTGATTACGCAAATCGTCGGATAATGGCAGTCGCTGCACGTGTTTTGAAAAATAATGAAAAATCCATTTACACGATTGCTTTCGTGATTTTCATGCTGTTCATTTTCAATAATAGTTGATGAAGTATCCAACAACCATTACTTTTTGGCCGAAACGACGTTTTATTTACAGAAAAAAGCAAATATTCCTTAGTGACTGCGATTTCCCCGTTATTCCCTAAATATGAACTTTGGACGAAACAAAAATAAAGTAATCGAACAAATATAATTCCGATTCTCCTCCAGAACAACTTGTGGTTTTTTTTTTACCTGACCAGTCTGCACACAGCTGGTCGCGTCTTACATTAGTACTCTCGAGAAGATTGCTTTTCGTCGCGGTTTATCTCGTAGTTTTCCTGATGCTGCGTGCAAAGCGCTCAAGCGCACCACAACTAGACAGTCCAATTAGTTTTCTGCGAACCAGAACGGACTTAGTTCTAAAGCCTCACGTGCGATATTAGGTACAAGGGGACATATTATGAAATGATAGAAGCGATTGTGGAAGACGTGACCGAACATCGCGATCATGTCATCGACTGTACTATTTACAATCCTTATTCCTTATTATATAGTTGTTTATACTTATGTTCCTTGTTGGCACGTGCTAAAGGTTACATTAAATTTCAATCAGGTGTAAACATACAAAGTATATATATACGCGTATATATATACCTGCATAAATCCTTTGCGGTGCGTGACTTTGGGTTCGGGAAAGTTTCTTCGCTTTGCGAAACATGTACACTTTTATGCAACGCATCTCGCGGTTTGGAATTCCCTGAAAATCCGCTATGTATCATACAGGTAACCCCAATTTATTTCTCCGAATTATATATTTTTTTATTACTCAACAATAAACATACTATTGACTTTATTCTACTTTATTGCATTTTTAACCCCGAAATTACATTTTTTTTTGCGCATTGACTTAATCCCATAAATAGGATATTTCAACACAAGAGAAAGAAGAAATTTTTCAGTGGGTATAAAAGATAAAATGAAAAACTTAAGGTTAATGATTTTTTTTAAATATCTCTCATAAAAATTAGTAATTTTATATGACAGATTTAAAAAACATTCTAAAACTATTTTAGGATTCTTTTGTCTTACTCCAACTGTTGCTAAACTATGTATATGACAATTTTCCTCACCTCATTAGTTTTAAAAATTCGATTACATGGGCAGAAAATGATGTGTCCAGGATTGAGTGTGGGCAGTCCGGGATGGAGAATAGGATTTAATGCGATCCCATTGTCCATTTTGGACTCCATCCTGGACTGCCCAGACTCCATCCTGTATTGTCCAGAATCCATCCTACACAACCCAGACTTTATACTGGATTCTGTCCTGGATTCCATCCTGGACACCGCATTTTTTTTACCCGGGAAGGAATAACGGAAAATTTAATTGAGGCAGAGTATCGAGAAAAATCAGATAACGCAGTGCGTAAAAGTTCAGGAAATTGAAGTCCCGCTGCGTATCATGGATTTGTGCTTTATTGTTCTCATTGTTACTTTTGATTCGATCCTTTCGCGTGGCTGATGCATCATTCGGTTCAGGGTAACGTGCTATAAAAGTGCTATACTGTACTGACGTACGTCAATACCGAACAATAACTTTGTGAAATCGGAGTTCGACGTTTTGTTTCCGAGAAAACAATTCCCTTAAATAAGCAACAACTACCTTGTTATTTCGAAATAAAGTAAATTGTTTTTAACTATTTCCTGTATTTATTATTTTCTGTGTTAAATTGAAACCGAATTGTCCTATCATAGATTTAAAATAAGAGGATGCAAAGTCGAACCTTGCACATTGCTTCACTTTTTATAAAATCATGATAAAAAGACTTGAGAACGATAGTGAATGCCAAAATTCGATACCTTAAAGAAAAAAAAATTAGTTTGGATTTTCTGAACGAAAGTCATTCTGAGTATCCTGACATGAAAATGGCGAAAAAAAATGTCACGAAAACAAAGTTTTCTCTATAATGAAGCAATACACTTCTAGTTTAGAAATTATTATAAAATACACAACATACTCTCATCATATAGGTTAAGTAATACCGATAATGTCGTAAAGAATAACGTTAAATTTTTAAACTGCACATATATGCCGATGTATTGCAGTATAATGTAATATAAATCATGAGAACATACTTAATTTACAAGTGTCCATTATCCTTCCAATAGCTCTTAACCATAATGGTAGGAGCAAACCAGCACCAACAACTTTCAGTTTTGTTCGTTCGTTAGCTCGTTCTCACCCCAAACATAGCTAATGATTGTCGATTGACGTGATTAGCAGTGTTCCAGCTTGAGAAAAGTGATCCGACATTCTGCATATCCGGACAAAAATCCGGTTTGAATGCAAGTCTACAATATTGGCAATTAATTGAATTTTTATTTATTTCTTTTTATGTTTGCGCACTGCGTGAACGCTTTCATAGTTTCATCGGCTTAATTTGCTCTTCCAATTTGTGACACTATCCGCTTTAGCCCAACTCGTTTTCTCGCTTTGCTAGTGTGGCAGCCTTCCGTCACCCACTGACCTAGTATAGTAAAAGAGTCAATTTCACCGCGCGGCTGGCTTCCATTTCTTTGCATCAGGGACGCACACGGAGACTCGAGGCTTCTATTGCTCTCGAGAGCTACTCTGTATTCCGCGTTCGGGACAATAAGAAAGAGGGTCGATTCCAGTTCCATAAATTATATCTATTCGAAGAATACACGAGGTGCGAACCGCTTATTTTATGTCACGAGATACTTTAACAAACTTTCTTCGAAAATAAATGAATAGATTTTTCACAAAGTTTCGAAAACCATAGATATATCGACCTGCACCCAGAGAAATAGGTCTTAAGGGTTTATTTGAACTAAATGACATTTTATTTGCAACAAATAAATCTTATTTGAAATAAATGAAATTTTATTTGGAACAAATAAATCTCATTTGAAGTAAATGAAATTTTGTTTGGGACAAATAAATCTTATATGGAATAAATTAAATTTTATTTAAAATAAATGAAATTTCATTTGGAATAACTAAATCTTATTTGAAATTAATGTCATCTATGTGTATGGAATAAATTCTATTTGGTCGTAATGAAATTTTATTTGGAACAAATAAACTGTATTTGAAATTAATACGATTCATTTGTATGTATTAAAAAAATACTTTTTATCCTATGAGGAAACAAAATGAAGGATCTCATCGTGAATCGAAAGATTGTGCCTAGCAAAAGACGGTTTTGCCGTGGTGCTCCTCAATACCTCCAGGAGCACCAACATCAGCGTCAGCATCAACATCACCAACAGCTTTCACTACTTTCGCTTACCCGAGATTTTAAGGTGTAGTTCAACGTTGTATATCGTTGCGGGCACGCGGACTATTTATCGTGAAGGAACTGGCTGCTGGCTCCATGCAAGCGAGCTGAGCCATCAGAGAAGGGGTTGAGTGGTCTACTCAATAGCGCCATTAACCTGATGTATGTAGAACACGATTCCCTTTTGAGGGAAGACAATAATGTTTTTGAACACAAAAGTACAGTTTCCAAATTAAAAAAAAAATAACAGTAAAATGGAACATTGATATTCAACACAGAAAGAAATGTTTGGTTGTGGCAACTACGTTTTCGATTTGCTGTATACGATGTCTAAAAAATTAGTTGCCTCAACCATATCGAATAGTAACCTCAACTATTCACGATTAGTTCTCACGAGATTAAGTTAGGTTAAATAATCCAATCGTTGGGACTACCACTCGAATAGTTGGGACTACAATTCAAATCGTCGGTATTATCATTCGAATCGTCGATATTACCATTCGAGTCGTTGGTATTACCATTTGAGTTGTAAGATAAATAGAGTAATCGATTGGTTGTGTCAACTCATTTCTTGGTTATGGCAACTAATCTTTTTTTTCGTGAATAAATACCACACGGAAAGAAATGTTTGGCTGTGACAACTACGTTTCCAATTTGCTGTACACAATGTCTCAAAAATTAGTTGCATCGACCATATCGAATAGTAACCTCAACTATTCACGATTAGTTCTCGCGAGATTAGTGAGGTTAACCAATCCAATCGTTGGGACTACCACTCGAATAGTTGTGACTACCATTTGAGTTGTAAGGGAAATAGAATAATTGATTGGTTGTGTCAACGCATTTTTTGGTTATGGCAACTAATTTTTTCTTTCAGTGCACAATAGTTAATTTCTATTTTCCATTGAAGTAAGAAATAAACAAGCTCGTAACGTCGAATCTTGATATATGCTTCCTGACTTTTTTAAACCTTTCAACTTTTTTACTTCCTCACAGAAAATAATGTTCGATTAATTCGTTAAGGGTGCTGAAATCTTCCGACTACAATATGAAAATGATTATTATTTTACAATTTTTTGCTTTTATTTTGTTTATATAATATTTAATATGTATAAATATGTACATTTTTTTCTACGGCCGCATAAACCTCTATCGATTAAATATATAAACATAATTATTTAATTTAATCGTGTTAATTCTTTGGTTTAATTTTTAGAATGTACTATTCTAAAAATATGCGATGAAGTTAGATGCGTCGAAAAAAATCGTCAAGATAGGACTAATGGAAAGCGAAAAAAAAAAAATTACTTATATATGACACAACTACAGTCGAGTCACGTTCGAATTTTTTCATTTTGTTCATTTTCAATCTCGACAATATTATTTTAGGGAAACTTGATGAAACCTTTGTTTTATTTCTCGATAGCTTTAATAACACTGGTTCCAATGACAATGAGGCCAGGTCCCTCCTATGAATATACCATGCAGCCATGCACCGTCGTCGTGGCTCTGCTCCGACTCTCTCGCCGCGCACACGCCCGCGAGGAATTTCCAAACTGGGAAACGACGCGTCCGTTGCAATTGCGACCGGAATACCGAAGTCTTGTGAAACAGACGAACCGGAGTGAGCCATGATGTGACCCATTGTCTTTTACTTTGGCTTCGGGGTGTGCGACGAGTTGATGAATAAATTGACTGCCGATTCCGACAACATCCCGCAATCGCGGCAACGCCAATACTCATTAATGTAATTACAATAGCATCAACGGAAGTGATGTGCAATTATTACCACCTATTTTTACTCCCGGCTGTCCGTAGAGCAAAAAGACTTGAGTAAGGTAAACGGCCCAGCTTCTGACATCTTTAGAATCGCGGCCCCGGTTTCTATTATTTACAAACGCGTTATATTATGAATTATATTCTGAATGAGATTCACCCGGTTTCGAAGTTAAATCATTAAGAAATAATAATTACATTTTTTTTTAAATTATGGTCGTCTAGTACCGAGGTTGCTGACACTGTTGAATCTTCCATGTCGCAGTTTCTGACTCCCCAGTTTCCGACGCTTCGACATAGGTTATACACTGTTAAAAATCTGGTGTTAAAAATGACACCAGCTCGGTGTCTATATAGGTCCACACCGTCTGTAGTATTAACAAGCGGTCTAAATCGAATAGTGTTAAATAATCATGACACTAATTTAACACCACTAGCAATCGTATCATTAGCACCACCTTAGTATTAATGCTGTAACAATTTGATAGTGTCGTGACCGATATATATATATATATATATATATATATATATATATATATATATATATAATATATGTATGTTCTGCGGCAATGTTCGGTCGTAGGGAAAGTGTTAATGTTTTAACACTGTACAGGGGTTATAATCTGAAAATGTTGTTTCAAAAACTCGTTTAAATTAATTGCACCAATAAATTTTGTAGTAATCTCTTCAATTTCGAATATGGCATATTTTGGAACCATACACATGTCAGTATTATCATATGGTTGATTAACAACATATGCACACTTGTCCTTTAATGTTGGTAATTCAACAACTAAACTAAAACATTCTTTGCTTTGTGCTACACTAAATGATTGACACTCGTCGGTAAAATGTACATCTGTCTCCTACAAATCTTCGTAGCCGATGAGCGGTCCGTTGGTGTCATTTTGATCCAGTGAACTTCCCCTTAAAATTTAACTTTTTTTATCGTTACATCCAGAATGGGATAATAATAGTTGTCACTTAATTTGCATTTATATTCTACAACTCTCGTACAAACAATACTGATCGCCGAGAACAATACAAGCAAACCGCGATCTTCTAGATTCCTCGATACACTGACTTCGGCCATTGATCACGGCTAGTTGGCGCCCCACCATGTACACATGATTGACACCGAACAGTGCCAAATTAACACGAGCTGGTGTTATTGATACACTGCTATTTGTAGAACGAAGAAAAATCCTAACGTAGGTGGTTGATTAATGAAATTGACACGGGATTAAATTTAACGAAAACGCCTGTGTCAATTTTACACCGCAGAAAGTGTGAACGTTAACGCTATAATGGGTAACACCAACAAAAAGTTCACACCAGCGTCATTTTACCCCGCAGATCTTTAACAGTGTACATGTTAGGGGTGGGGTTCCGAGTTTTTTACTACTGCCGAGTAGAAATTTCATCAGGCATGCCTGCTGTCACACGAGGTCCAGATCAGTTTTAGGTACGGTAACCTTATTTGGGCCGCCGTAAATTCACCTGCTCAGGTGCATGTAAGGCTGAGATATGGCATTCGTACTTAATAATGCCGTCTTTCCACCGGATCAGGCTGATATCAGGCTAGATATGGTAACCTTATTTAGGGGTCGTCGTAAGTTCACCTGATCAGGTCCATGTAAGGCCGAGATATGGTATTCTACCTTAACAATGCCGTCTTTCCACCGGATCAGGCCCACGTCAGGCTTGACATACAGTAACTTCATATAGATATGCCATTCGTCGACCTTATCCGTTTCGCATAAGGTCTTCCTGTGTCATTTGGACCAAGATTTTGTCCAATTTACCTTTACTTTCCCTGGTCAGATTCGCATACGGTCTTCGTATGGCATAGTTTTTTTTAAATCTGCTGTAAATTTACATTATCAGGTTCGTGTAAGGGCTAGATACGGCATTCGTTAAAAACATGTAAAAATTATTGTTATGCAAAATCAATCTTTTCAGCACCTTACGTGTGCTGGATTTTTTCACATCTTTATCCCATCGAGAAGTATTCGAAATTTTCGTTGAAACTCACGTTTTACGGGACTGTACCGCTAGAATTACTTTGAAATCTATCCAGGTACTGACCGTCAAACGCCAGTACCTGGATGGGTGACCGCCCCATCATGTTTGAATTTTGAATATTTCGGTCGTAGTCACAATAAATGGATGCACAGTCTTGACGTGTTTTGATTTTAAGTATACTTCAAATAAACAATAAATATATAAACTTTCTAAGATGTCAATGGCCGAGTGGGCTAAGGCCCAGAACTGTCACCCAGCGGATCAAGGTTCGATTCCCACCAACGGCAAATAAATTTATATGTGTTTTTTTTCAGCAATTAATATGTACTGAAAACTAAACAAGCTCGCATATCCAATAGAAAGTGCACAATAAATCGAATTCGATGAGCGCAGATAATTATTTTGTAATTTATTTGCCGTTTTTATAAGTAGGGGCTTATAGGGCAGCCTCTATCCGGCCCTTATCTGGAAAATTTAATCTGGCCCTGATCATGCGCTGCGTTACTTTCCTGCAAGGCCCGTATAAGGTCGCCAGCCAGGGGCCTTACATTTAAATCCGGCTACCACGCTAGGGCCTGATATTTCTCCGTAGCTGAATTTTTACTCGGGTTTATTATGCACCAGTTCAGATAGCCACTACTTTCAAGATAAAATAAACAGTGCTCAAGTGAGAGTCGTCTGAGTACTGACCGCAGACTAGGCCGTACCTGGTTTTATTATCGGCGAGCTAACTTTGCCAGTGTCAGTCTGACTTCCGGCTGAATCGTCGAAGTACTGGGCGTAGAATAGGCCGAAGCTCTACTTATTGCCGGTAAGCTAACATCGTCAGTATCAGTCTAACATATTGCAGAGTACTGGGGTCATACTGCCCCGACATTGACAGTACCGTGCCGATACTGGCGGACAAGCGTTGAACCCGTGTGATCATTTCCGACTTGTCCCAGTCAGAAATGGCATCTAGTACCGGCATCTTGGCAACAATACCGCACCAACATAGAGCCCATTTGAGATTCCCACATGGGAGAAGGGTTTATTAAGGGAATTTATTAAGGGTTTATTAAGGGTTTATTAAGGGTTTATTAAGGGTTTATTAAGGGTTTATAAAGGTATATTTCATAACCTTTTCATAATAATCCATTTTTCGCTGCGCTTTCTCCATTTTCAGTTTATTTTTCATGTTTTACACTATCACTGCACAATTTATTATATTTCATAACCATTTATAATATTATGAGTAAGGTTATGTTTCGCTCACGCACTGTCATCGCATTTGAAGTTGGCTGCGCAATCTCGAATTCTCGATACAACAACGTCAGTTCACTCGTGCGTCCGTCCATTCCGTTGTCGACACAGTAGTGAAAAACTTGGAGTCCCACCCCAGAAATTGCAACATAACCTGAATTAGGTGATGCACTCACTGACTCCGAGAATTTATGGGAAGAACTAACCTTTATATGAACCTTTACGTATCCGATCTATAGTGTGGTTTATACTGAAGGTATTCATATCACTTTTATAGTATTCCACATGGAAAAATTGTATATTCCAGATATACGGAAAGCTATATTCAAACTATATAAATATATATTTTGTCCGAAAAGTTGCATATGCCGAATATATTTTGAAGTATATCGTAAAGTACATCGTAAAATATATGCAGTGTACATAAAACAATACATTTCACATTTATAATAAATAGTTTCGACATATGGGATCAATGCATGTTTCATATTTTTTCTATATATGTGGATATGTAAAAAAAATATATATAGAAGATATATGTGAAATATATTCGACATTCAAACTAAATATATTTTGAATATTTTCTGGAATATAACCACGATATATATTTTATATACTCTGTAATATATCTCGACTATATGTTTACTTATATTCAGAGGGCATCCAAAATATATGTATTGTTTATTTTAAGAACTTTGTAAACATATTTTACATATTTTTATATACATGTAAACAAAATAACACTTTTATACATTGAAATATATACAAAAGATGGTGATTTAAAAACTACCGATGGGTACGTATGGCATTAAATTCCATATAATGTATGTTTTACGAAAGAGAAGGAAATACAAAGTCATGCTTTTGTTCGTAACTGCTTTATTCATCAACTTTATCAATTACAATGTAAAATGACAATGTGTCAATATTCATCTACAATAAAACCTCGAAATAATTTGTGTGTACGCAAGTAACAGTACGTTGAAGGTGACTCATCTCTCGAGCCATACCTCTCGACTATATGCCAGATATACACTATATATATTGCTCTCTGATACGTTGCATATATTTGTCAAAATACGTAAACAGTAACTGGCGTACATTTGAACTACATGTCGCATGTACATTATATGTAGTTTACTTATATATTGTTTATATTTGTGAAGATACTGAAAATGTAACTGACATGCAACCAGAGTTGTAAATGCCTAATACTTATAGAAATAATGATGATGATACGATCAGCTTTATAATTTTGATTTTATAATAATAACATGTAGCGATTGTAATACGATGATTAAATTTTGGAATGGCTGCAAAAATTATTATTTTTCAATAAAAATTCACGGTAATCCTTTTGAAAAAATGAAAAAAATAAGTAATGCATTACTTATTTCTTACATTTTTTCCACTATTCCTTGCAATATTAAAGCGAAAATTAGTATTTTTTTCAGCTGTTCAAATATTTACACTCTATTTTATAATCACTACATATTATTATTATGAAATCATAATTACAAAACAAATTGTATTGTAAACTATATCTCGTGAATTAATGGAGATTTACAACTCTGCATACAACTAAACTACTTGTCAGATATATATCATAAGTAACTCACTTATATGTTGCATACATTTGTACCAATACGTGAAAAGTAATTGACAAACATCTAGATTAAATGTTATATGTATTTTGTATGTATGCTTCAAGTATATATTCTGTCCGAAAAATTGCATATGGCAGATATATTTTGAATATATCTCACGTATATATAGCATGCAGCTGAAATAGATTCTCTATATATGCTTATATACTTGAACTATATTAAACATACATATTGAATACATCGAGAAATATATTTTTTGATATACTTTCTTTCCATGTGGGATTTAATACTTACTTAAGTCTAGTTAATAAAAGTTAATAAAGAAACATCAGTTGCAACTCTCACTATTAAATTCCCATGTGGAATATTTTATAAAAACATTCGTATCTCAGCAATACTTGGCAGGAAAACACGCTCTTCCATGTGCCTGAAATTTTTTTTATATTTGACGAAAACTGTATTTACTACAGATACAAATGTACCGTGGGTGTCAGAAAGTGCGTCAGTGTCGGGAATTGGGCCGTTTACCTCATATATTTCATTGGCAATGGCGCGAATATGCCTATTTTTATTAGTAAAATGTTCTCTAAAACGGTTAACGATGGCGTAACAGAATTTGATACACAGATGATTCTGTGAACCGGTTCATGCGTCCTTTTCATAGATTTTATGTATTAGGTGCGACTTCCGAAAGAGACAAGCGTTTAAACGAAGGCCTTTTTGAATATATCGAAATGCCACAAGACGGCCGTCATTATTTCGTATTCTGTACTCACTTCACAATGCTTATGGTGAAATATTAGAATTGCTTTAAAAACGATGAAATAAAAATGATTTTATAAAAATTAAAAAACTCCTGACTCAAAAAAATTAATGTAATTAATAAACAAATTGGGTAAACGAAAAATGGTTAAATAAGAATTATACGCATATTATAGTCAGGAGATTATTACACCCTTGACGAATTAATCTTCCGACTATAATATGCGAATGATTCTTATTTATCCATTTTTTATTTACCCAATTTGTTTATTAATTACACGCGTTTTTTTCAGTCGGGAGTTTTTAAAGTTTTTATATAATTATTGTTATAATAATATTGTATGGAAATTTTATAAAATTACGAACAACAAAAATCCTTATGATCGTGAATAAAATGTTTATTGAGCGAAGATGCAGCATTTTTTTTCTCAATTTTCGCAGCGTGAAGAATATTGTGCATAAATTTGGCGATCAAATTTGTATAATTGTGAAAATAATGGTCGTTCCACGAAAACGTCCACCGTTATTTAAACAATTAACGATTAGTGTCCAATTTCTTTAAACTCGATTATCTCGCATCATAATTTTCAAAACTATCATTCACCTTGAAGTATAATTAGCATGATCTTTAAGGTAGTTCTGTCGCGAAGGCAATCCAAACTCATATGCATGAATTTTTGACAGGTTGTAATTTAGCTATTCAATTTTACTTGTACAAAATCTTGAAGGCTTTTACCGAGTATTTGAATGAACAATTAAAACTTGAAAATTGATCTTTCTACACGGTGCTCACGGGAGGGCTGGAAAAATTGATCTTTAAATCGAAAATTAACATACTTAGATCAAAGATAGAGAAAAAATAAAAAGTACGACCGATTCACAAATCATTCAGGACTTGATGCATCATAAAAAAAGGTGATGTCTCCGGAATAATGTTTAATTGAACCAAGGTCAAAGTGCACGATACCGGGCCAAATGACGTTTCCTAACCTAATTATCGTAAAAATGAAGTCAAATCCGCACTAAATATATCAACTATTTAGAAATAATCGTTTTAATCTGATTACGACAATTTCGAAGGATTCTCGATTATTTTTTATATTATTATTGAGGCAGTCAAAGTGATGCGTATAATTATTTTTTAATGTCATATAGACTCTGAGATTTATGACTCCGGCGTACCGGCAGAACTACCTTAATTTCCAATAACAAATAAAAATATATAATTATGTCTGATAATCGAAATACGGAGTAATAAAAAAAGGCAACAACGCTACTGAATCAGCATTCAAAAATCTCCGTATGAACTTAATCCTTATTTTAGGTTCCCTAAATTATGGGTTAATAGGTTCCCTAAGGTATGGATTAACCTTTCCAAATTTCTAAATCCGAATAGTGACCCTCCGGGCGTCTTTCACTCCTGTTGCCACGAGCTCGAAGTTCGGTCTGTAAACCAAGTATTCGATACGCATGAAAACGCGTGTCTGACCGTCGCGTCGAAAGGATTCTCTCGGAGGAACCGAGAAAGAAGAAAAGTGAGAGACGCATATACATCGGAATGCAATCGGAGTCTCTCGGTAGTCAGCCGGTTGGCATTTGACGAGGCTGCCGGCTTTCGATATTTTTTTTCTTCCTTCTCTACAACACCAGCAGCAACAGCAGCACTTCTTCGCTTTCAGCTATATGTCCTCGTCCTCTGGCGTTGTCAATACGCGGGGGTGGGGGATAAATACATAGTCAGGAAATAACGGTTCACTACTGTATGTCACTATATTATCCTTGTCTATGTTGGATATATCTTGATTTTAACAAGTTTTAGTGTATTTCTATTAAGGGGTCCCAGTCACCTAAAAAAAGTCATAAGAAAAAAAATTCTGTAAATGATACCCTTCTTTTAGAAAATGTTTCATTTAAACCTCATTAAGTACATAACAAGCATTATAATTCTGCAATTTTGTAAAGACATACAGTGCACAAGATTGGTGTGAGGTCAAAATTCAGATTTATCACATGTCGTAGCTTTCAGACCAAACTGGTGAACCAATTTTAATTTTCAATATGTTATTTTATCAGTCGAAAAGTGCATTCTGGATTGAATATAGCGATTCTGGATGTAGTGAAAGTTAGATTTACTGTAACCAATTGTTTAGTGAGTTTTTAATAGAGAAAAAATCATTTATACTTTTTAAATCATAGCTTTGTCATAAAGAACAGAAATAAAAATTCCTATATTCAATCCAGAATGCACTCTTCGACAGGTAAAATAAGACATTGAACACTAAAATTTGTTCAACTGTTTGGCCTGAAAGCTACGACAAGCGAAATTTTTTACTTTTTACCCCACATCATTCTGGTACGCTGTGTCATTATAAAATAGCAGAATTATGATGCTTGTTATGTATTTAATGAGGTCTTATTGTAAAATGTTTTAAAATAAGTGCATAATTTACACCATTTTTTTTCTTATTGTGTTTTTTAGGTGACTGGGACAAAAGTAATACCTTAAAACTGTAAAAATCAAGAATACGGGTCATTCCATTCATTGGCCATCACGCCAATTTTTCTGCAGTTTGTAAGCATAGTAATGGAAATTTTGAGAAAAATTGTATTTATAAACATATTTTTTGTACGATCGGTAATTTTGAATATACAGCGAAGAGAAAAAAACATCATTATTACATTTTTGACAAACCATAGATGCTAAAATTCTGAAATAATTTATCGATGTTCGTGATACTCTAAACGACCTTTGGAAAAATTACGAACACTTTTTGCGATCATGCTAAATTTGGGTAGCCCACTGAGTATGGAATGACCCATATTTGAGAGGCACTGAAAAAGAAAATCCTATATTCGGATTTTTGCAAAAAATGTATGAAAATACATGAAGATCGAGTTGGTAATTTATTTAATAGAGACGGATTTTTATAGAAATTGATTTTTACAAATTTTAGGGTAATACCCTAAATCTTGTAAAAATTAAGTAAATTTGAGTCACTGAAAAAAAAATTCTATATTCGGATTTTGGCAAAAAAATAAAATTAGTATAAAACATCGAGTCAGTAATTTATTGAATAAACACTGATTTTTATAGAATTTTTTTTTAGAAGTTTTAGGATATTACCCTAAAAGTTGTAAAAATCAAGTAAACTTGAGTCGCTGAAGAAAAAATTCTATAAACAGATTTTTGCAAAAAAAAAAACAAACTGAATGTAAAATACATAAAGATCGAGTAGGTAATTTATTTAATAGAGACTGATTTGTATAGTAGTCCTTTTTTCCAAGTTTTAGGTTAATACCCTAAAGCTTGTAAAAATGAAGTAAATTTGAGATTTGCTGAAAAAACATTCCATAATTCGGATTTTTGCCAAAAAAAAAAATAATCTAAAAAAATTAACGAAAACGATATAAATATTTAGCACGAATATTTCGAAAAATATACAGCGCTTAAACTTCCTTAATGACTGAAAAGCCCGAGTACGCGGCAACATTATGAAGTATCCGTCATGCAGTATTTCAAGCGAGAGAGTGTTGTCCCCACCTGTAAAATACATAAAGATCGAGTCGGTAATTTATTTAATAGAGAGAAAAAAAAAGTTGTGCACAACTATCGACGTAAGCACTTCTTGGAATGCTATTCGCAGCTTTATAATCGTTCGCGTGGATTATTCTGCAACAGAGTGCCGAGAAATAACGGTACATATGCGCGCGATATACTGTACGACGACGGAGACTGTGATCTCCGTAGAATTCCGGTTCGAAAACTCGCACGACACCTATACTCCCTCTCGTCTGGTGGCCACTAGATGTACTTACACGACTGCAACAAATATACTTGCGTAACACGTGCGGTCGCATCGTTCACGACTCTTCGAGGACTCTTACTCTCTTCTTCGATAGAAGGATGACTCTCTCGTGACTCGTGACCTCAGAATCCCGTTGCTCAGCTCGATTTTACAATATCTCTCCAGCTGATGCACTACTCTTATATACATACTAGGAAAACCAGCTTGTGCACTATATATCATTTTTTTTCAATTCATTTTTATATAATAATCAATATATATTTATGTTATTCATTTATATTAACATATACATATTTATGCTATTTATATATTATTATATCATTATGTATTATATATAATGTATACTCTTATATACATACTAGGAAAACCAGACCGTGCTCTATATATATTTTTTTAAATTCATTTTTATAGGATAATCAATATATATTTATATGATTTATTTATACAATTTATATTCTTGACGTAATTCAGATTTTAAAGCGTTTTTGCATTTTCGTTTTACAAAATATATCTGCCTGTTGAAGAATGGTTACTGTTTTTATTTTGTATTCTGAAAAATTACAGCAATTAATTTTTTTCTCCAGAAAAATTTGTACATTATTTTGAAAGAGTATAAAATCTCGGAAAATATAAAAACTTTTTATGGATTTTTTTACTGAAATATTCAGGAATGGAGAGAGGAAAAAAAATTAATTCAAAGAGAACCGCCTGTAAGTAATATGATTTCCACGTCAGGTAAGCCCTTGATTCACGGTCGAGACGGCGTATATCATATATCATCAAAGAGCCTGAAAAAAAATCTAATCCCTAAATAAATGTAAGCTAGATAGTTTTTCATGGACGCATAAACTCCAGTTATAAATTTTTTAAAGTGGTTAAAATATGATAATTTTCAAAATAATACATAAATTATCACATATTACTCAAAAATGAATTTCATATCAATACATTATCGATGCTCCCTGTACGTTTCATAAACTTTAGGGTATAACAAAACTTCTGGCCAAAAATAAAACTGGAAACTTGAAAATTGAGAAAGGTCATTAAACTGCGTGATTGTCCTACAAAGCAAGAATATAATTTAAAATCGAAAAAAAATCTCATCGCCCGACGTTTTACAAGCTGTTTGCGACAAAATTTTACACCATCAGAAAGAACATATATTTTAAAAAAATAGTAGTAGTAATCGTGATTTATTGAAAAAATGTACATAATTATTTTGGTCTGTATGTTACAAATTATAATTATAATTTCTACTGGCTTACGTCATACTTTCCCAATTGGCCATCGACCACGGGCCTTCAAACTGTTTTTTTCCCTTAAATAATTAGCAACAAAAAGTTGCAAAGTCGAATTTTGCACATAGCTTTCTCATTAATTTTCATTTTTTACCAAGCTCATTGAGGAAGCTTTGTAAAAAATAAAAATTAATGAGGAAACAATGTGCAAATTTCTACTTTGCATCTTTTTTCGTTACCTATACAGTTCTTGAAAAATTCAAAATCCCGTAAAATCCAAACCGCTTTACCGATCAGGACCAAATTTGGTAGGTAGCAGAATGTTATTTTTTATTTGATGAGATTTGATGTGAGTCAGATCAAAACGAATATTTTTTTGAAAAATTCAAAATCCCATAAAAACCGAACTTTTTTACAGATTCATTCCAAATTCAATACCGATCTTCCTTCAACATAGCTTTATCCATAAAAAATTATTTAGCTCAATAGCTAAAAATGTGCGGATGCTAGAGACCGTACAGACATTTTTCGAAAATTGCAAAGCCAAATAAAATGTGAACATGTTTTTGAATTTTTTTGAAAATTACCACAAACAAAGGCGTCAATCTGCTTCACGTGTTTGCTAAATTTCAGCCCGATTGTTAAAGCAGTTCTTGAGATATGTAAGTTTGAATTTTGTGTGACAGCCACACACACATACACACACACGCACGCACATCCAAACATCCATGTTTTTCTAAACCACTTTTCTCGACGTTTTAAATCATTTGCAGTGTACTGACATAGAAAAATCGAAAACAAATTTTCGCACGAAAACAAAGTTTCCTCTATGAGGAAGCAAAAGAAGCAAATCTTATAACCTGCGTTCCTTCCGACGATGCAGTTGTCGTTTACCTTGACGCGCAGAAATTTCTTCGGCTCTCTAGACGGCCTTGATCTTATTTCCCGTCCGTACGTCGAAAATGCCATCTTCTTTTTTGATTATTTATTTTTTTATTCACAGGCGTGAATATAATAAGGCGCCTGCCACTCGGCGTTTCGACCTCGTTACTTGCATACGCTCACGGTATCGGTCGTGCGTCGAATTAAGGACGTCGTGCTTCGCTGCTGCTTTTGCGGTGGCTTCTCGTTCTCGCGAGTAGTCGAAGCCAGGACACCCACGTATATATACTTTACCCACGTACAAAAGCCACAACGACATCGAGGACGGAGTGAAAGGGGCGCGGTGGACTGCGCCAAGCCGGTTTTAAATTTTCACGACTCACCGTCGAGCCCCCCTGTCCCCCTGTCCCCCCCGTACCGCCTTCTTCATGGCTGTATACCACTCGTGGAGTTTCATTGTTTTATTGCTCGACTCGGTGCGCACCCGTTCCGTTCAATTATCCTTCTGATGTTCTGGCTGCTTCGGTACGTAGCTGCTCAACGTTCAACAATAATCACGGTTGGAATAACGACCAACGAAAGCGAACAATGTGCCGTTAACAGTCCTGAAAAGATCGCTACCAAGATAAACTAAATAATCGTCAAGGAACAGGAAAAAACGTACAATTACAAATTTTTTAAAATGTTTTACCAAATATTTTTTTTTTATTGAAAAAAATTCATTTTCATTTTTTACTCTTTTTTTCTTCTTCCTCCAACTTCTTCTTGTAGGTCATTTTGTTTGTGTTTTTTTTTTTTCGTAATTGTTGGCGGTCTCGTTGTCATCGTTGAACGTAACAGAATATCACCTCATGTCAAATATACATACAATTCTCATACAATTCATGTAACATATATATATATATATATATATATTCATAGTTATGTATTTATATAGTAAAACATAGTTTGGTGGGTCAGGCAAAGTACGCTCGTCATCGAGACAAATGCACGGGGCGCTGCCCTGGGGAGTTTTGGCGGTTCGCTGAGGGCAATACAAGAGGAATAATTCAACAGGGTTAGGGTGGGATGGGGGGATAAGAAACGTATTAATCGTATTCATAGGCACACACGAAAAAAAAATATAAAAAAAAATTACAAAACAAAGATCGGTTTTACAATACAAAGTCGCGTCTATATTACACGTCAAAGTCTCACTCTTGCGGCATCAAATCGGTTACCGCCGTTCGCCGAGTTAGCCGCTCATGCTAAAACATATTTATATATATACATACATCTATGTATATATATATATATATACATATATCGTTTTGTCTCACACTCTCTCTCACTCTTGGTCTCGCATCTTAGTCAACGTCTCACCATTTTCCCTTTTCCAATTTCTTGTTTCTGACGAGGTTTAATCGTACTGCATTTGTCTAAGTTTCCTATCTTAGGATCGTTTGCGGGAGCAATTGAAAAATAAAAGGGTCGCTCTGACGCTGTCGCGAGATGTGCCCAATTGGTAATGTCACGAAACGCTTGCTTCTTCTTGTTTGGAGAGGCGACACGTGACTATTCCCATCAATGGTGTTAAGGGTAGGACAGGGGGGAGAGTTTATTTGTGTCATCAAGGGGATGTTTCGTTTGTTTGTTGTCGATAATGGCGGTAAACGCTTTAGAAGAAACCGTCGCCAGTTGGGTCGTTCAACCAGGGGTAATTGTTGGGACAACGTACGCAGGTTTGGAGATTGATGGTCTCCCCGGGAACCTCTTTGGAGGTGAGCTTGCAGGTGTGAGGTACCCAACAGGCAGGGTTTCCTTCAACGGAACACTTCTCCCTCCATGGCTCGAAACTCTTGGATTCGGAAGCGGTACGTGGGTTTTGTATCCATTGGATGACCTGGGTCATCGTCACAAAGTAGACGTCATTGCGCTGGGAGAGAACCTCATCGATCCAGTAGAGGAAAGCGTCAAGGAACTCAGGATTGTTCTTGAGCCATGCGGCGTGGAAGTAAAGACCAAGGGGTGCACGATTTTGATCGTAGTGACGGTCAAAGTTGTGGTTGAGGAAGTTGTAGAATTGATCACCGGTGAGAATGTTGCTGCAGGAATCGACCATTGCGCAACCTGGCAGGTACTCGTCGTTCTGGGGATCCTCACGTCTGTCCAATTCGTTCATCACCATTTCCCAGACTGCGTGGGACCTGGATTTTCAGGAAAGGACGAAAAGATGATCGTTAAAAAAATGACAAAACATAATGAATTTCTAGAAAATGTTCAGAAGCTACGGAGAGTCCTGGGTTATCCTTTTTCTCACATCCTAGCACCACTTTCTGTATCTTGAATTTACCATGTATCGATATAATGAAAAATGGTTCTTACCTGGTTGGGCAATGTTGGAGATTTCCATGACAACGATGGGGCATTCTGAAGTACATGGTGTACGGCCATAGAGGTGGATTGTTGAGTGCAGCGGTGATGGTAGAATCATAGAGGAAAGCTTGTTCCTCCATCATGGTGAATTGGTTGTTGCCACCAACGCGAAGATAAGGAGCTCGAACACCGACAACGCTGTTGTCAGTAAGATTGGCGTATTTCTCAGCGATGATCCTCATGCCAGCCATTTCCTTGGCCCAGTCGTCGACTGTTGCGTCCGACCAGAAACGTTCATCATCGTTGTGCCTTTAAAAATCATAAGAGAACAAAGACCCGTTTCATTAGCAAACACTTCTTTAAAATTCCTTGACAGAAACGATCCATGGGAGCTAAAACTGTTCTTACGAGATTGAGTGAACCGCGATCTCGTGACCCTTCCTGTGCATCTCTTGCATGGCGGAATAGTTGGTGTACTTGTGGGAAACGAAGAAAGTTGCTTTGATGTCGCAACCATTTGGATTCTTTCGCTTTCCATTGAAGATTTCTTTGTAAAGTCCAATGTTGTTGTTATTAATGGCATCGTCGAAGGTGATGGTGATCATTTGAGGGACATCCTGGGCAGGAAGGTCACTGGGAATGGCAGTACCATCTTCCGAGCAGAAACAGTCGGGAAGAACACAAACTACCGGGTCACAAGGCGGTGCCCTGTTAGGATCGTTGTCCATGTCTAAGGTCGATGGAATTGGAAGAAAAAAAAATTGTTATCATCACAAAACTTTCCATCAATGATATGTCGATTAGTCAGCTTTTTGGAATAGTTGTTTTTTACCGCAGACGTTCTCGTCCGATCCATCTTGACAATCCTTCTCTCCGTTACAGAAGAGTCCCCTCTCGATACAACTGCTGTCACCACAAGCGAGGGAACCATCCGGACAAAGCGGTTCCTCCGTGTAGATCAATGGCGTCGCCTTTCTCTCCTTGTTCTTGAGCTTGCAGTTGTTGACCGAACCTTTCCAGTCACACGTCTGCTTCTCGATGTCGAAGTAGAGACCGGCCGGACACCTGATAGCTTGGAGACCCGAGCTCGTGCACTGGATCACGTCCCGACAATTGTCACCCTCACCGGCTACGAGACGGAACCATTCGCCCGCGTCCTTGTCCTTGCATATCTCGTTCTCAAAACTCTCCTCTTTTTTCGTCTCTTCTTGACGCTTAACGCGACTCGATGCACCCTCTGAAAATCGTGGATTTTGTTTTCTTTTGTTCTAACAAGACCACTTATTCGACAGTTTAGGTTGACATATTGTCCGATAATTCATTGCATTATCGAATAATGGCATACCTTAACCTTAATTCGATTAAATTTCTTATAAACATGCAAAATATCATCTAACAAATAAAAATGTGTCACGAATGCTGCAAAAACCCCCAATATCACATGAATTGAACAGTAACAAAGATCTTCATAAGAATGATTTTTGTTTGCGACAACAAATGGTAAGGACATCTGATAAGCACAAAATTAATCATTCTGAAGCAGTATCTAAATTATTAACGGGTTACATGGGTTTGAAATTTTTCCAAATCTATTTTAAAAAAAAAATTTTTATCTAATAATACAACATGTCAAGAATATTGTCCGAAAGTTTGGAGTCAATCGTGCTTTAGCAAAACTGTATTTTTGCGAACACGATTTCTCAAAAACTAATGCACCGATCTTGTTGAATTTTTGCACAGTTCTTCTAGATAGAATTGACTAGTGATTGAATGAAGAATTTTTTTTTCTTTGATCACAACTTATTTTACAAGGCAATATCAAGACATGGTCTAGATTTTACCGAAAATCGTACTGTTTTGCATACAACTCTACCAAAACTTCAAACTTCAATTTTTTTCCAATCCTTCGTTCAATCACGAGCTGTACTCACCTACTATCAGAAAATATTTGGTTTTTTTATTCCAGATAATTTTTTTTCAGATGTCTCCGTAAGCCAGTTCTCAACGGCTAAATGTTCAAAATTTTTTTATGAAATTAAAAAAAAATATCGTTCTTTTATATGCTCAAAATTGGAATAAAATAATTAATGAATTAAATTTGAAAGAAAATAAAGAAAATATGTTTTCCTTTACCCTTCAAACCCCATGTACCCCTTAGAGGGGGATTCCACCGATTTCAGACAAAAAGATCAATTTATCTCATCAAATTTTCTGCACTATTTGTTTTTCTCAATGAAAACACTTTTTTCGTTTCTGAAATCAGTGGTTCTCACACAAAATCATAGAACACGAGCAGATATAGAAAATCTTGGTTGGCCATGAATGCATGTCCAGCCTATATACGTGCGCTTCTTTCCTGAATTTCGTTTTTCATTTCCCCCCCGGGATAGCCGTGCCGGCCGATGCAGCGTCACGAGAAGCGACCAGGGAAAGTTGTCCCCACCTTTGGTAACACACTGGGTGCCCGGGGCACGGCAGTGACGTCAGCCATCCGGGACCAACGGCAAAGTGGCGGCGAACCAGTGGCAGTAGCTACGGCAGTAACCGGGCCCGGCCATGGGCTTTCACGTTCTAATCTCTTATGCAACTTCATTTCTGTCCCTCCGATGTACAGTATGTGCGCTACAAGTTACCTATTCTTATATCCATGCAAATATCTAATTGACTTGAATCGAGGGCAATTTTAAATAAAATTACAAAAATCAGTGACTTTCTTCGATATCTAATGAGTTCAATCGACAAACCACGACTGAAAGTAAATAAGAAGAGTGTCGAAAACACGATACCACTTCCGGGTGCCTAACCAGAATCCAGAATGTGCAACAGTCGTAGCATTAGTGTTGCAAGTAGTAATACTGCGTGACTGATCAGACATACCGGAATTCTTGTTGCCCACTTGTCTGACTAGTTTCCGATAGAATTCACTTCCCGTACCACTTCGACTTACAACTTCTACAAATATCCCGTGTTATGGAAACCGAAACATATGTCCGATTTCTCCGCGGTGATTTGATTAAGTAGTAACAGCTTTTTGAAAATTCACATTGTTGACTGATAACGCGTGAGAATTTTTCGTTTACTCGTAGATACAGGTGATTCCACTTCCTTTAGCCGTTCTTCACGCATGAGGCAACCAGTTTTTTTTCAAACTTTTAACTCTTCTCCCATCATTATTGTTACTGTTACCAAATTAAAAACTGCACAGACCGAATCCTGATAATTGCTACTGCACAAATTTCACGTGATGCCTTCGTTGTTCAATACCGAATATCAAACACGAATAATTATCACAATTTTTATTTGTCGTGTTGGTTAAATAATTTAGAGAATAACGTATTAATAAATTTCGATTACTCACCGGCGAGGGCGATCGCTGCTACGAGTAGCAGCAACAGCGAGGACCTCATCCTCGTGATGTCGTCGTGGTGACGTTTTTGGCCCGGACGAAACAATCTTTATCACAAAATAATTGAATAAAAATATTTTCGAACAATAGAACAAAAAAAAACTAACGAAAACTAAACGAAACTATGAGGAAACGAGTGAAAAAAAAATAACGCTTGAATTAAAATCGTTCCTCGCAGTGTCTATTCCCGAGCACAGTCTCTTCCTCTTACCCTCTCGCAGTCTCCAACCTTCGCTCTTTTATCGAGTGGACGGTGGCCGTACGAGCGCGCGAGTGGGGTCTCTTTGGGACCGTTCTACCGGAGAGGGGACGTGAGGGGTGAGGTGGGGAGGTCTTAGCACGGGCCTTAGCAAAGGCCCAACAAATAGGAGAGGGAAATCGCGTCTCACCGGCTTATTTTCCAATATTCCTTTTCTCTCTATATCTCACTGTACCTTTAGCTCTTTCTGTTAGTCTTTCCCTGCTCGGCGTTACACGCGACACTTCCGGGGCCTTAACCGCGTGCTCGGTGGCCGTTCGCGACGTCTCGTCTATCACCGCAAGATCTACGTTTTTTTAAACATTTTTTTTCTATTTTTCAAATATTAATCTTACATATGAAAATAATATTATTTATGAATAATGATTTTTTTTTCTCGAAATTATTGAAAAATGACGTTTAGATATTTTTTTTTACTGTAGTACAAAGCTTGTTGGTTTGTAGATTTTCGTAATCGCGTTTTTTGGACTGCGAGAGGAGAAAAGTGAGAGAAGAAATTTGAGATAGTGGGGTATTTACTTGTACTTTCGATGACACTATGGCTGAGTGGTATTGGATTTATAGTGGGGCGCGGACCTTGGATCGTAGGTACCGCTTACGGACTGGCTGAGGCGCGCCACTCACCGAGCCTTATATTGCCACCACCACCTTCGCTCGCTCGGGCCTCCGGCTCCGCTGCGGACCACCGGGAGGAGGCTGCTGCTTCTCGTCGCTTCCTCCCGCGCTCCTCGTTTCCTTCTCGTTCTTTTTCCAAACTTACGCCCCCGCTTTCGGTATCGCTGTACAACTGCGTCGTGGGACCCCTGATTTCACGCTTGGATTTGAGTACATTAAGCATATACATGCACTTGGATTTGTCGTTGCATATTTGCCTGAGGCTACGTGAAGCACCTGTTTACCAACATTATTTATGAAACCTCGTACCTCAAGTTTTTGATCCTACTTCGTCCACCATTGCTCAAATCTATCCGTCGTATTTTTTTGTCAGTTACAAAAAAATATATTTTTTTTTGTGTCGGGAAATATATATATTTTTCTTATATTTTTTTTGCCGGGAAACATATTTTTTTCTAATATATATTTTTTTTGTCGGGAAACATATTTTTTTGTGCGTTACAAAAAAGATATTTTTTTTAAATTAATAATTTGGTTTTTTCATTATTTATTGTGATGCATATATTTTTAGGCCAGTTGTAGATTATTCTGAAAAAGAGTTTTACCAAAATTCTCAAATCAGTACAACAACATATGCTACGAAAAGAAATTTTTCTAATTCATGAAATTTTTGGTTTATGCATAGTGACAACTCACTAAGTAATCTATGAAATACTTAAAAAAAGTATGATTACTAGGACGTTACAAGGTCTTCCTAGCTATACTGCTAAAAATATATTATGTGAGGTGCCATTACGGATAAAGGAGGCTCTTTTGCTTCAACTGGTATATTAAATTTCACACGCAAGTAAAAATTCGGAGATTTAATATAAAAACGTGTAATTGTACTGGAAACGTATTATTAATTCAATATATCAACTGATAAATCAAGATTTTTCTAAAATAAAAGTATTTGTGACAAAAATATTTTTACGTATATTGAATATATTTTTCACGTAAAATTTTATACATGCATTTATTAAAATTTCATATATTTGGAGGGTTGTGAAAATTGGGATGAAAAAAAGTATGCAAATTAACAAATGATTTGGTGCATATGTTCGATTTTTTACCATTATTTACCACCTTTAGTTTAAACTTTCTATAATTTACATTAATTAATTTTTTATTTATGAATATTTCCTGTATCAAAAATTATTCAATAATTAACTCGTTATAAAAATTTGCGATATAATTATTTCGGATCTGGCATATGATGTCATTATTCCCAATTGCCTCTAAGTGTCGGCGTCGTGTAAAAACCAACGACATTTCGTTATTCAGCGTCCCAAAGCACTTTCGATATTTAATTCGCGGAAAGAAGCGAGCTTCGAAAATTCATTACGCAATTGGCGAAAGATTAACAAGCATTTCACAAAGATACTTTCCTCCTATCCTACCACGAAATGACCATCTTGATTCGATTATGAACTCGCGCCTTGGATAACGATGATTTACGAGAATTTTATTATACCTCATAGCTCGCGTCTAAACGGGTCAGCGAGATGAAAAAAATTATCTCTCGCAGTGCACTAGTCCACGTTACATTCATCCACCTGTCTTACGCAGATGCAGGCCTGTCAAATGCACGTATTTGCTTTTCTCATTATCTTACTTTTATCCTTTTTTCTCTTTCCGTATCCATCGCGTGTTTATTTATGCTTTAAAAATCGAGGAGTTAGTTTTAATCAGTTCATTTATTAAAAAGTTAGTTAGTTAATGTTTTAATATTTTAGTTGGTTATTTTACTTCCTTTTTACTTTTATCTTTTTTTCTCTTTCCGTATCCGTCGTGTGTTCATTATATTTTTTAAATAGAAAAGTTATATTAGTTACTTTTTTTTGCTTCCTCATAGCTTTTTCTTAATTAAATAATTTTTTATCGAGATTATTATGTCAGACTACCCAAAATTTTGAAAAGGTCGAGAAAAGTGGTTATTAAAAAGGGTCCGTATTCATATGTGTGTATGTTGTGTGGCTAAAATATATACCACCGTAAATGGTGAATGACCCAAATCCGAAATAAAAAACCCAACCGATTGAGCTCAAATTTTATTGACGTCTATAAACGTCTAATCCTTTAATGACGATTTATAGAGCCAACCAATGTTTTTTTGGTATACGTTTTATAAAACGCATATACTATATGTACATCAAAAATGTTTTTTTCACATATATTTCAAAAGTTACGCAAAATATATCATATATGAAAAAAATCTTTATCCATAGAAAATAGATATTCTTCAATGTTTTATATATATATTTATCGAATATGCTTTTTTCGTGCAGAAAGTAATAATAAAAATTCTATTTAAAAACAATTCTCTGTTATATGTACGATTTGATTTTTCACCCAATTAATCATACTACCCACTGCAAGCCTTCACAATAGGGAATTTGTATTGCATTCATATGATCCACGTATTGGAAGTTATTGTTAGATAATTCCCAGGATTTATCGAGACCAACTTTTGCAATGCAGAGAACGAATGCTTCTAGTGACGAATATACACGTATACTCATAGTGGTATAAAGGGGAAAGAGCAGAGCACAAGACAAAACTTTCGATTATACCTGATCTTTCAGGTAGAAGAGATAGATCCCACAGAAGGCTAAAGGTAAGACACGTAACGTAACGCAACGCAATGTAACGTAACAATGAAGATCATTCGTGACGAGCGGGCCGACGACATTTACGGATTACAAAGGAGCTACGAGAAGAACTAGGTTCGGGAATTGAGTGTACTGATATATGTGGCACTCCACGTCAGCTCAGCTATGGAAAATAAAGATTTTCTCATGTTTCTTAATGTTTTTAAATCCGTTTTCGAGAAAGTCACCATGAATAAAATTCTTATTTTGTGCTTCATCTCCTTAGATTTTATACGGCTTAGAAATTTACGAAAAACGTCTGTACGATTTCTAGTTGTCGGAATTTTCTATCTTTAAAAATCGCATATTAGTTATTATTCAATTTATTTACTGCTGGTATTTTCAAGAGGTTTCAAATTCTATGAAAAAAAATACAACGTGCTCGTTAGTGAAAAAATAAGTGAATAAAAGTCGGCTACAATTTCAATTTTGTCAGTAAAAAAATATTTTTTATGATTTTTTTCCTAAAATGCGGTTCGGTTAATTAGAACCAAAAAGTATTCTTCTTGTAGGGCATGAAAAATCGCAGTTTTTCGTTTTTGAGGGTGCATATATGATTTACCATTCCTAAAATATCATTGTTGAAGTTGTTTAAATTAAAATACAGAAAAATATATTACCCCGTTATCTAAAATGAATTTTAAAAAGTTGCAAAGTAGAACTTTGCACATTGCGTATGAGTAAGCATATTTAGCTATTTTGGCTTCCTCATAGAGAAAACGTTGTGAAAAATGAAAATTAATGAGGAAGCAATGTGCAAAGTTCCACTTGGAATTTTTTTTCGTTATCTCTATGGATTTTGAAAAATTCAAAATCACGTAAAATCCAAACCGCTTAACCGATCATGAACAAATTTGGTAGGTAGCAGCGCTGAATGTTATTTTTGATCTGTAGAAATTTACAGTTCATTTTGTCAGATTTGATGTGAGTTAGAGCAAATCGAATATTTTTTTGAAAAATTCGAAATCCCATAAAAACCGAACTTTCTTAACAGATTCATTCCAAATTCAACACCGATCCTCCTTCAACATAGCTTTATTCATAAAAAGTTATTTAGCTCAATAGCTAAAAATTTGCGGATACTAGAGTGCGTACGGACATTTTTCGAAAATTACAAAGTCAAATAAAATTTGAACATATTTTTTACTTTTCTTGGAAATGATCACAAACTTACCCCCCATGTTTGCCAAATTTCATCTCGATTGATAAAGACGTTCTTTAGGTGTCTAAGTTTGAATTTTTGGAATTCAGAAAAACTTGATATTGAGAAATCCCGTGCAGAAATTAGTTCGGGAAGCCGCGATTAAATAAGGTGCCTTTTTAGGTATAAACGTGGCATCCACAATAGGGAATCTACTCTAGAACCCTACTAGGCTCAACAGAGGTGGCCACGACAAACTTCGGGGCCTAATTAGGCTTAAATGTGGAACCCTCACTAGGGTCGCCTATATTGAGCCTTTAAAGGGTAGTACTTTCAAGCGTGACTAGCCTAGTAGGGCCCCTACTACAATTAGGGCAATCTAGAAAGGGCCAAGTTGGAGCCCCAACTATATTTCTGCACGGGATATTTCTTGTACTATTTTTCAGTTGATGATCTGACGAGGAATACCTCGTATATAAGTAACTACCACAGCAGCCTGATGCGATTCAGTGGCCTTATTAGCTTTTCAGTCGGGTGCGGAAAGGTGCTGACTCTTCATCTCGTTTCTATCCGCAAGATCGCTCCCGGATAACAACTGTACGAAGAAAACATTATTGCCAGAGTGACTCGAGATTCAAATGCTGTAGCAGGTAGCAGAAATAATAATTATAGTGGTCTACAGTCTGAGCTGCGGAGTAGCGAAATCTAGTATTTACGAACTGAATAACTTTGCTGATGTTACCGTAGCTTAGAGGTGTATCGATTGAGAGCTTTCGAGAAGATTGCTGCATCGTCCAAGCCTCCACCAAGGTGAATTCTTTGCAACCAATTTCCTTCGTTCTCCGATAAATACAACAGCCAATTTCATCAAATACTTCGTAGAAAGGCACTGAAATCGACTACAACCAAATCCATTCTGTTTTGTTTGAATTTTGTAAAAACCGGTACCACGGCATAATGTCCAAAAAATTTCCTGCCATAAAATAACTAATGAAACCAGAAAGTTATTTGAGTTTCACGAAACATGAAATTTATTCGATGTCGATAAGATTTTTTTAAAGAAAAAAATATTAGTGAATTCAAGATTCAAATTCAAAATTAGCTAATTAGAACGCAGTTACAGTTGAAATAAAATGAAGAGACATAATGTCCAAAAAATGTCTTGCCAGAAAATAACTAAAGAGACCAGAAAAATTTGAGATTTATGAAACATGAAATTTATTCAATGACGATAAGAGTTTGTTTAACAAAAAAAATATTGGTGAATTCAATATTGGAAATTGGATGAGAAAGTAGGAGAGATCGGTGTTAATTGGAATACAGTTACATTTGAAATAAAATGAAGAGACATAATATTCAAAAAATATCCTGCCATAAAATAACTAAAGAAACCAGAAAAATTTGAGTTTCATACAACACGAAATTTATTCGATGGCGATAAGATTTTTTAAACAAAAAAATATTGGTGAATTCAACATTGGAAATTAAATAAGAAAGTGGGAAAGACCGGGGCTAATTGGAATACAGTTACATTTGAAATAAAATGAAGAGACATAATATCCAAAAATATGTTCTGCCATAAAATAACTAAAGAAACAAGAAAAATTTGAGTTTCATGAAACATGATATTTATTTGATGCAGATAAGATTTTTTTAAACAAAAAAATATTGGTGAATCCAACATTGTAAATTAAATGAGATAGTGGGAAAGACCGGGGCTAATTGGAATACAGTTACATTTGAAATAAAATGAAGAGACATAATGTCCAAAAAATGTCCTGCCATAAAATAACTAAAGAAACCAGAAAAATTTGAGTTTCACGAAACATGATATTTATTCGATGGCGATAAGATTTTTTTAAACAAAAAAATATTGGTGAATCCAACATTGTAAATTAAATGAGAAAGTGGGAAAGACCGGGGTTAATTGGAACACGGTTACATTTGAAATAAAATGAAGAGACATAATATCCAAAAATATGTTCTGCCATAAAATAACTAAAGAAACCAGAAAAATTTGAGTTTCATGCAACACGAAATTTATTCGGTGGTGATAAGATTTTTTAAACGAAAAAATATTGGTGAATTCAATATTGGAAATGGGAAAGTAGAAGAGACCGGGGCTAATTGAAACACTTGAAATAAAAGGAAGAAAACATATTTAGAAATGCTTATATCAAAGTGTTAATTGAAAAAATGCCCGAAAATATGCAATTCCACTATTCTTTTCTGACAATTAATATGATTATATGCCAGAGGAATATAGTTTGCTTATGTCACGTAGCACGTGGCGCCAGGGCCCATGTTATTTCTTGGACATTCATAGCGCAACAGCGACATATTCTGTTCTGTGATCGGCCCTTTCAAGTCGGTATAAAATAATGCAATTTTGCTAAAATTAGAAAACAAATATCGAGGCTTCTCCCATCGAAATAGTTGTTAAATTTTAGCTCGATAAATGAAAGGTCTTTTTAGTTATTAACGTTGCAATTTTTCCAATTGTCCATACGTTTTGTCTCCTTAATTAACCATATCAATTTTAATCTCCGTTATATTTATCGCAACAAATCGTGGCCATTACTGTCGGTAAATGAAAAATGGCTCTAATGTTTACAATACCATCATTAGACTCGCTTTTTTTCAGTATAAGTGTACCAAGTTATATTCACTTATAGAAAAATAGGATAAATGGCGTGTGATGAAACCAGAACTCATCAAATTTTCAATACCTCGAAGTACAGAAAGCGTGGACATTTAGAAAAGTTTTAGAATCGCTCCGGGACTTGTATATTTCTAACTATACGGTACAACAAAATTTCTCATTATGGAGAGTTTCTTTTATGGCAGAAGCGAGCGATAAGGATCAATGTGTGTCGTGTTGAATGTAAGTACTTTCGTGTACCGAGAAATGAAGACGTTGCTTCGTCCTTTTCTACATTAGGGGAAAGGTGACCAAAATGTGTCACATTTTACTATGTGCATGTATAATTTTATCAAAAAGGTAATGTCAAAAAATAAATTCGTCAACGATTTTTATAATCCTTTGGACATACACTGGCGCTGCATAATCAGTATAAAAATATCGAGGACATGTAAAAAGTTCGGTTGAATATATTTGATATAATGAGCCATTTGATGCGAAATTATGCTTTATGTGATTCTTTTTTAGTACATAAATTATTAACAATACATATATATGAATACTTTATATACGATATATATATATATATATATATTTAACGAGACATTAGTACATATTTAAAGTATCATAACTTGCACTTAGAACAAATGCACTAAAGCGTATGACAAACATTTGCACACGCCCTTTTTATTTTGCTCCTTGTTGTTTTTTTTTCCTTTTTCTCTCATTTGCTCACTGTGCTCTATTACGTCCAAAACGAATTTATCATTAAAATATATTACATAATGAACTAAAATGATAAAAAAAATAGGTATCGTTCGATGGTCAAAGAACTAAAGAATCTTCATGAGTCAAGAACCATCGATGATTGATAAAAGTGAAGATAAAAGTGAATTACACTTTTTCCGAGCAGCGAAATATATTGTTTCTAGCAGCCGGAAGCAATAATTATTTTAAATGTTTTTGCTTACCAATTTCATTAAGATTAATTATGATTGGCGACATCTAATTCAACTACCTGTTTAATTTTTTTAAGCATTTTCTTTGGGGTTCGAACCTCCGAGAAAATTAATGTAGCCACTTTATACCTACACGGAGAAAAAAATATGATAATAAAAAAAATATAGTTAGTCTGACGATAATCTATCTATAAACTATAATTCCCAGGAGGAACGTTTTTATTTTATGGTTGTAGCAAAAAATAAGAAAATAATTGGATGAGCCGTAAATTATAACTGTAACAATAATTGTAGCAGTAATCATTAAAAGATTTTAACGTTTGTTTTCAATAACTTCGCAATTATCGTTTATTGAACTATATTATCATTGCTTCAACCATAAAACATTGTAAGCCTTCACTGAGAGAAAACTTGAAATCCTGACAACCTCGCACGGTGGTTGGCAAATATTACTTTGGCTCAAAGAAATAGAAGTTGACACAAGTACCCATTCGTCGAAGGAATACACGGAAAAAAAAGATTAGTTGCCATAACCAAGAAATGAGTTGACACAACCAATCAATTATTCTATTTCCCTTACAACTCAAATGGTAATACCAACGATTCGAATGGTAATACCGACGATTCGAATGGTAATACCGACGATTCGAATGGTAGTCCCAACTATTCGAGTGGTAGGCGACGATTGGATTATTTAACCTAACTAATCTCGCGAGAACTAATCGTGAATAGTTGAGGTTACTATTCGATATGGTTGAGTCAACTAATTTTTTAGACATTGTGTACAGCAAATCGAAAACGTAGTTTCCACAACCAAACATTTCTTTCCGTGTACAATACATTTTTTTGATAGAATTACATGGGGTAGCCATGTAATTGAACGTCAATATAATAATGTTTTGGCTCAACATTGATGCTGTTGAGCGAATGGCAGTGTAGTTGACTTAACCCCGTGAGGGGTTAAGGCAACAATTTTTCGGTACTTAATACGCGTGTCACGAGTGGTTGAGACAATCTCTGGTGTCATTCCAATCAGAAAAACGATTTCTATGAAGCAACTATATTGGAATGGTTACAAGAACTGTTTTATGCTTTTAAAAGAATCTCGGTGTAACTGGCTTCTACAAAATATAAGGTTGACTCAACCTCACGTCCGTTTATGTGGAAGCCGTTTCTGAAGATACGAGTACTGATTTTTACAATCATCCCGGGGTCACCTATCCAACTACTGGCAGCCAGAGACAGTCAGCCCGTGCAGAAATATAGTTGGGGCCCCAGCTTGGCCCTTTCTAGTTTGCCCCAGTTCTATTAGGGGCCCTACTAGGCTAGTCACGCTTGAATTATGGCGCCTTTAGAGGCTCAATATGGGCGACCCTAGTGAGGGTTCCACATTTAAACCTGATTAGGCCCACGAAGTTTGTCGTGGCCGCCTCTGTTGAACCTAGTAGGGTTCTAGAGTAGATCCCCTATTGTGGATGCCACGTTTATACTTAAAAAGGCCCCTTATTTAATCGCGGCTGCCCAAACTAATTTCTGCACGGGAGGTGACCCGTGACCCATCCTAGTACTAACCCTCAGGTCAGTCAGACGGTCATCTATCCAAATACTAATGAACTAATTCGCGCAAACAACGAAACAAGCAACTTCATCATATTACCGATATTTAAATAGACAAAAGAAATCGCAATAGACAAATAGACAAAAGAATCACATGATCTGAATGGCCGAGTAAACTAAAGCGCAACGCAACAAGACCATCCGGAGAGTTCCAGGTTCGATTCGCGTCAATGTAAAAAAAATTAAATATGTTTTTTCAGCGTTTAATATGTACGATCATGAAGACGAAGTCGTAATTCTAATAAAAATGCAGGGTTACTCGATTGAATAAGCACAAATAAATATTTAAAAATTTAATTGAAATGTGAGTGTAGTTGAACGAACCGTGTCAATAGTTCCATTCAATCGATTAGAGATTGATGCAACAGTGCGCATGGTCGGAGCGAAAACAATGTTAGACTTACAATAAATGCGCTGTGGTGGTCTCAACCACATGAAACATTTGAATCGAAGAAAGTCCGACAACCATTTGGTGAGTTTGACTCAACCTCCTTGTTCCATTCGTCATATATAACCTCTCGGAGAGGTTGAGTCAACCTCTATTTCGTTGTGCCCAACAATTTCTTCTCTCAGTGTTTCTATATTCGATTTATCATTTGAAATCGTTAAATCACCGATATGCTTTTCTCTCAGTGTACTGTTGTTCCTCGATCGTCCTCACTAGAAACGTTTATGCATAATATATACACATTCGATCAGAGGTGGACAGTGTGTTCCTCTTTCTTTTTTTTCTTCGGCTTCTAAATGTCAAAATGTCAAAAAGAAAAGGGCTCGGTTGGCATTTTGGTGAGAAGTCCTAGAGTCTAAGCGAGACGAGCACGTACGTAATTGATTGCCCAATGGCAATCATATTTGCTGACGAGCGAGCATCGAAACGCCCTGGCGCCTAAAACCTCTGACGTGCCTCTCCTCTCTATCGCTATAACATCGAACTGATGACTTTCGTATTGAATCCCGCTACGATGGACTACGATACCGAAAAAGAAAATAACCAAGGTCGAACTTTACGAGCTACACTTCGATTTATGCGAGATCACGAACACTCGGCTAGTTCCCATATAAATATTTATATGTACGCAGTGTATACAGGGTCTTCCAATAGCAATTGATTAATGGTTAAGCTTTGACACTTTCAGTCGCGTATTAATTTTATCATGTCTGAAAGACGTTCGCATAGTTTGGTGCAATATCTCAAGGACATCATCACTTATGGGCCATCATTTTTTTTCGTGTGCTATTATATAAAAGTTTATAATCATTAATTTTTAATTATAAATTTAGTATGTAAGATATATATAAATTTTAAATATAGTATTCATTTTCACCATACCTGCGCGGAAAGTTCGACTTTCCGCCCTACGGGCTTTACGTAATTCGAACTTTCCTCTGCAGATATGGTGAAAAATAGTATACTCCACTGGGGAGTGAAAGAAGACTAGCCCCAACCGCATGTAAGATTATCACAGGGTAATCGGGTAATCTTACACCCGGTTGGACATAGTCTACTTTCCCTCCCTAGTGGCGTAATATACTATTTCCTCTCTTCAAATAATCAGTCGGTAAAAAATCGCGCATTTTCGATGTAAGTATTATTGTCGGTTTATTCATTCTCTGATTGGCTGTCGGAGTAACTGAGACTCGTTCTAACCAATCAGCAACTTCAGACGTGTTAACGTATTTTGACAGTTCTCGGGCATGCGAGGTTTGAGGATTTGTTAAGGTTATTTCGAGAAGGGCTCTGTTACTTTGTCGCATAAGGACGCTTAAAAAAGATTGTAAAAGCCCGGCAGACCGAATCGCGTTGAAGTGTGATGCATAAGAAAAGAGGGCCGCACTTCAGTCGAACTGTTTACCGTGCAGGAAAATGATCGTGGACGATACAAGTAATTGAAGGGTAGTAAACCTCTTGGAATCTAAAGAATCGGATCTCTGGTCAGTACATCATCAGAAAACGAGTGGCAGAGAGGAAATAATGGTAAAGGAAATATGTAAGCTGATGTTTGTGATTGAAAAATTTTATGCACAAATTGGTATATTCAATTTAAACGCGGAAACATAATAAACTCCTTTTACAGTAGAGACAGTATAGTATACAGTATTTTTTGCTTCCTCATATAGGAAGCTTTGATTTTATTTCCATCGTCCAAGAATTCGATTTAGAGGAAAGTGTTCAGATGCAAATAATGTAATAATAGTATATTGTGCGACAAGTGCGCACAATTATTATTATTTTTTTAAATATCTGCGTGCGAAGTTTTGTTTTCAAGTTTTATTTAACCTTTATTTTCAATACTCTTTTTGTGTACCATCAAACTGACAGCAAGACAAGTGAACGTCTTTATATAGGCCTCAGGCGTATCTCGCTCTAGCGGCCGCTGAGTGCGTAACAAGATGATCAGCTGTTCTTAGTTCGGCGCACATTGGTCCGATTTTCCAAGTTCCAAGGAAATATGGCGGACAGAGCGAAGCTTGGAAAATCGGACCAATGTGCGCCGAACTAAGAACAGCTGATCATCTTGTTTTGCACTCAGCGGCCGCTCTCGAGCGCTAGCATCGGAGATACGCCTGAGGCCTATACTTCGCACACGGCTTGACGAATTTCGCGCACGGTGAACGATTAATCACATAAAATGGGAGAATCGAGCACTTCGCGCACGCCACGCAGACACGAGAAAACGAATTTCGCACGCAGGTGTTTAAAAAAATCATATATCATCGATTGGGAAAGAGCGCGGATCTTTAAAAAAAATATGTCGTTATTTCTTGACAGTGCTGAATTATGCAGTTGAATTTAGGTTTCATATAAATATTTTTATTAATGTTGTGTATAGGTACAGGGTTCTCTAATAGCAATTGCATAATGGTTACGTACTGACGCTTTCAGTCGTGAATTAATTCTATCATGGCTTTTTCCGGCAATAATCAATAGCGCATATTATTCACAGTTTTTTGGAAGTTAGATTTGTCATTTTAGTTTAATCTTGACAAGGGTTTGCTCATTTCATTTTTTCATAAATACTGTACAAATTGGTCAGTAAATATTTTCAATGTCATTTATCGTTTACTGTAAATAAAAGTTATAGGTTTATTAAAGAAAATCAAAGTTACGAAAATAAATCATTTTCCTTCCTAGTTGAGAATTAAAATCATGAGAATTATTCGGCGGATTTTAAGATCTTCTTTCAACAAACTAAATGAGCTAACGCTAGTAAAGAACGAACTATAATAAAAAATCTGACTTCGGAAAAACTGGGAATAATATGTCTCATTGGTTGTTAGAGTAAACTGAGTTACGTTTGCGTGAACAAACTGCTCTATATTTTTTCTAAATTAAGTTGGAATTTTTTAATGCATATTCATCTTCGTTTTTACTAGCTTTCCTTCAAATAACGACACAAAGTAGAGATTTGTACATTGCTCCCTCATTACATTTGATTTTTTACAAAGCTAATTCTATGAGGAAGTATGTTTATCTATTTTTGCATAGAGGAAGTTTTGTAAATATTCAAATATAATGAGGAAGCAATGTGCAAAGCTCTACTTTGCATCCTTGTTTTGTATAAGTAAATAAATATCAGGTTTATATATATTTTCCTGTTCTCTGGCAAAACTTGAATTGATTTAGCGTTAATTGACCTGACTTAGCGGAAAACGTTGATTTTTTTAAACATTCAAAATGCCATAAAATCCTAACCCCTTAACCGATCATCACGAAATTTGGTACGTAGGAACGCTGAGTACTATTGTTAGTCAATAGAAAGTTTCAACTGATTAGGTGATATTTTACGTGAGTTAGAGCAAAACTTAAATTTTTCGAAAAATTCGAAATCCCATAAAAACCAAACCTATTGATAGATTCATCCAAAATTCAATACCGATCTTCCTTTAGCATGGCTTTATTTACAAAAACAATATTTAGCTCGATAGCTACAAATTTGCGGAAGCTAGAGGAAATACAGACTTTTTTCTACAAATTCAAAATCGAATAAAAAATAATCTTATGTTTGCATTTTTTTTTAAATGTTCACAAACCAAGGGTTTTACCTGCTCTACGTGTGTGCCAAATTTCAGCTCGATTGATTCTTTAGGTATCTAATTTTGAATTTTGCATGCCGGCCACACACACACACACACACATATATACATACATACATAAATTTTTTCTAAACCACTACTTTCGACGTTTCTCAGCTATTCTAAGTGTCCTGACATGAAAATGTCGAGGAAAAAATGTTTTTCACAAAAACAAAGTTTCCACTAACAGTACAAACAATTGTTGAAATCTTGGTACTCTATTGAACTAATTGTACAGTCGATGCCTCCTTAAATGTGGGACGCGTTCTCTCAATGTAAACTTGAGAGTAGAAAATAATAATTGGATCACCCTGTATTAAGGTGTAATATCGAGGGTAGGTTTCGCATTTTCCCTTGGCGCCGAGAAGCACTTCGGTATCAGGATCGAGTTCTCGTATAGCAAGTGAAAATTTGCCTCGTCCGCGCACCCGCACGAGATCGAAAGACGAAATAATCCGTGGAGAGCATCGAAACGGGGTCAGTCGCCGCGGGTATTGGGAAGGTTCAGCTCGAGGGAATTAAACGAGGTACTCTCAAGTAGGCCCGGGGCTACTATAGTAGAAGCGTATGCCAATCAGCCACGAAACTCTCAATTCGACGCCCCAACGCCTCGCGGACACGAATAATAGATTTTACTTTCGACTGAATTTTTGTGAAGGTACGAAGCAAAGAGAGAGAGAGAGAGAGAGAGAGAGAGAGAGAGAGAGAGAGAGAAAGAGAAAGAGAGAGAGAGGGAGACAGAAAGTGAGGTGAGACTTAGCCTCGAGGCATCTCCGTGCTTACGCAGACATTCCACTATTTTATTTAATGTTCAATTTCTGTCAATTATCGTTCATGTGTGCATTCTTGCATTTTTAACTGAAAATAAACATAAGCACAAAAAAGCTTTCATTAATTTATTAAGTGCTTATTTATTGAAAGAAATTAATAAATGTTTGCCTTATTTTATTTCTAAACATAAAAACATAAAAACAGTTTTTATTTTTTTTTTTACTAAATAATTATTATTGTTTTTGTAGAGTCACCGAGATAATTTTGTATTTGTACATTTTTATAAACATTTTTATCATCATTAACACGAAAACATATTTTTGTTTGACAAGTAATAGGTTTTTTTTTGATTTTTAGTTTAGAGGCATATAGATATTTTTATAACCTTCTGGGCTTTCGTGGCTCCAGTGTGACATATGCCTACCATCAGGTGAAAGGAGAAGAAAGGAAGAAGAATCCGCATAGCACAGTAGCAATGCAGATAGCGATTCCCCTTCTCTTGGTAGACTACGATCGTTCAGTGCCTTCTCTGGTTATGTGGAGATTAAGAAGGGGCAAGGCTTTCCCTGCCCGCGGCCAACGAGACCTACCGTCTCAGGACTTCCCGCACATGACAAGAGCAGGTGAAGTGCAAAGACTGCTGGCTCCATCTGTTAGAAATCGGCGGTCGATCGAGGTGGAAATAAATCGACTTTAACGATCGTCGATCGCTTTCAATCTTATGATCAATGATCGAGCGAGTACTACTTTGCTCTGAATTTCTACTAAGCTTGTTATCGATATAATGGGCATTTACTATAATTTCATTCTTTTTTTTTAAATCATGGTGAAAAGACGTGCAACCGGTATTTTATGTGGTAGAATTTGCGACTTAAGCGCGTTAGTCTCAAGTCTCCGATCTCAATCCACGAAGGCCAAAATTCGAAATTTTCAAGAAAAAAAATGTAGGTTCTTTAGGTTGGATTTTCCGACCAAAAGTCGGATCTATGAATTCTGAAATCAGAACCAACCAAAAGTGAGTTTTTAAAAAATCATCGTAAAAAGGCATGTAACCGGTACTATCTCAGGTACAATATGCGACTTGGGAACGATAGTGAAGGCCAAAATTCGACGTCTTGAAGAACAAAAATTTAGTTTGGATTTCCGACCGTTCAGTGTCTTCTTTGGTTATGGGCAGGTTAAGGTAGTTCGATGAGGAACAGCTTTTGCAAAAAGTGTTTTATTTTATTTTTTATATCGAAAGATTGAACTCTCCTTAATAAATAGAGCCCTGAGAAAAGGTGACAACAAATATACTAATAGAAAGAGGACAGTGTGACGAAGCATACGGTTGAAGATGAACCCGATCAACCGCATAGTTTTTTTAGAAATTGATAGTTAAAGATAAACTGTCGGTGCCGAATCACTTACTTTCCCGAATCGACAGTAGCGACGCGGCAACACCGTTGCACGTCAGGCTCGTGACGTTTGATAGTAGTATATATGAATGTCACATACGCGTGCGCGCGCGGTAATTGAAATAGCAAATCTCTACTTGCGAAAACTGTGACAAACTATAAAGAGCTGCTATTTTAATTATAAGTGAAGTGATATAAAGACTGATCGATAATAGCGTGAATAGGTTATCCGTGATAAGCACGGAGAAAAGGGTGTAGTTGTAGGAACTACGGAATTGATACGTGCCAACCAACAGGCATGGTAAAAAATTGCATTAGCAAGTCATTGCGTGTCAGAACCAACCGATTGGTAATGCCAACTAACCGTTTGATGTCAGCCAACCGATTGGTGGCGCCAACCAACTGATTGGTTGTGCCAACCAGCCGATTGGTAACGCCAACCAAACTACATCTAACGCTCCAAACATTAACAGGTTAGTTTTTTCACCGAACTCGTTTTCTCCGTGAGCCCTGTCTCTTCTCAGACTCCACGAAGTGGAAAGAAAGAATCGTGGCACGCGAATTGTATTTCATCCCTTTGGAAATCGTGGTCATGTTTACTAATCGGTATCCATGCACCTCGGACTTCGGACCTGCTAATTCGACTTTAGCTTGCACTTCCGTATGTACTCTTTTCTCTCTAGTGTTTTCAAGATTTTCAAGAGCTCTTTTATTCGAATTAACTTTTTTGTTTTATAAAAATTTTCCACCATTTCGAGGTTGGTCTATCTTACTATTTGAATTGTGCGCCTTCACTGACAGGTCGTGCCAACGGTATCAGCCGTGCGGCGTTGCCAAGTCGCTGTCGTGATTTTGCGAATCCGGAAAATGGTTATTTAAAAAAATTACTTGAATTTTACGACGTTTGTCGGCTTTTTCCATCGAAAATATTAATTACAAGTGACTGCATTACATCATATTGCCATGATAACGCAATACAGTAGAACCTCGTTTATCCGAGGTAATGTGGGGAGGACGTGCCTCGGATAACCGAAAACTCGGATAATACGGAAACCATACACAATGCATATAATGAGGAATAGCTTTATCCGTTTTATCCGAGTTTTTCCGTATTATCCGAGCGTACACCTCGGTTAACGCGGAGTGCTCGGAAAGTCCGGTGGCTCGGATAACGCGGAGCCTCGGATAATCGAAGGCCGGATAACGAGATTCTACTGTAGTTAAATGTAAATAATTTCATAAATCAAGCATTCAGGAGTTGGCACAACCTGAAAAACTAATAAAGAGACGCGCTATAACATATCTCCTTGTGATTTATTTCACATGAAATTTTATTATTTGACATAAAAATCAACGGTCTTTTTAGGTCGCCACAAACCTTTTTGATGAGATATATTTTTATATATACACATATAAATGATTCCATAACAAAATAATAATCGTTGGTTTGACTTCGGCCCTTCATCACCGAACTACCTTAAGATGGGGCAAGGCTTTCCTTGCCCGCAGTTAATGAGAGCAGGTGAAGTGCAAAGACTGCTAGCTCCATCTCTGTGAAATGGTCGATCGAGGTGGACATAAATCGACTTTAACGAACGTCAATCGTTTTCAGCCTTATAATCAATGATCGAGCGCGTACTACATTATTCTGATTTTCCAATAAATCCGTTATCGATATAAAAGGCATTTACTATCATTTTAGTCTCAATATTGATTAATTGTTATATATCGACATATTGTTTATACATTATAGTATTTCTTGATGTCGCTTATTTTCTTCGTCAATGTAACTAAAATGTGTAAATTATTTTGTGAATATTACAATGTACGTCAGACATTTTTTTCTTTAATAACACATTTATAATTTTATTTTTTAACAAAGCATAAATTAAGTGGGTAGAGAAGTGACAGTAAATGTGTGGCACATTCATTAGATCGAGGGTTATCGATCATAGAAGAATTTTTTTCACAAGCCGATGTTATGAGTGATCAGGACACGGGGCGGAACACTCACCGATGACATTTACGCTCGAAGTAGTAACGGACGTGCGTAGGCCGGCAATAACGTCATCGATCTTCAGATTCTTTGCCTCGTGATATGACGAGGGAGAGCAAAAAAATCATACCTCTAGTGCATGGGGGTTGGGAAAGGGTCGAAGCGTTTTTTTTGCGTCGTTCATGTCGCTTTTTTTTATTTATGAAAGAAAATTGTATGGGCGTTTTTATCGATTCCCAGTGACGAGACAGTTTGTATATATTTATAGGTAGCATTTGCTGAGCGTACAGAATAAAGCATCGAGTGATTCGCAATTTATTGCCAGACTTGCTATTAATTATTACTTCGATATAAATGTTCCATTCAATGATCAGACCATTAACCTTCACCTCCCAAAAAGGGATATGTCGTTCACGGTCCTGCCGCAACATCAATTAGCAAGGCTTTATCTATAAATCGAATGAAAATAAATTTACGGGAAATTTCATCAACTAAAAACTAAATGAAATTATTGTTCTTTCAACAAACAATTTTCGTCCACATATATTCACAGAAATTTTCTTCCGTTTTACAATTTTCTTTTCACAACGATCCTAATCTTTTCTCAACAGGAAAATCTGACCAATTAATTCCGATAGCCAACCGGAATAATGCCAACTGGCAATTCGACTTCACATTAAATTTTTGACTGCGTCATGTCGAATAGGGTAGAAGTAGAGGTTGTGACCACTTTACACCCAGAAAAAAGATCTTGTTAACGGGACTAGAATCTACGCATCGGAAATAAAATTTCTTATTTGGATGCCGACCTACTAGACTTCTACTCAACAAAAATAAATTTTTTTATTTGTAATTAATATACTTATGGAATAGTAAATATATTCAAATCTAAGAAATATTTATTTGGGTCGGCAGTTATATAAATGTTGATTAAAAAAAAAAAAATATTGGGATGTTCCTTTCTATTCCTTAGGGGCTCAGAAATTGCCTTCCGCTTAGCAGTTGGCGCGCAAATCAGTGCGCGGCTCAGCGGTCACCCATCCAAGTTTTTTATTTTTTTTTTAAGTATTTTATTTCAGACGAGTAATGAGGTGCCAACCTCTAGTGATGATTCCTATCATCATCTATCTTTATTCACTGTTTTATGTTTTTCATGGAGTTATGATTTTCAAAAAAAGGCATGAAACCCCCAAAAATGTTTCTTCAAAACAAAAATGTAACGCCAAGTATTAAGAGTGTAGCCATCCCATAAAAAAATCTCTTGCAAACAAAAAATCCCATAAAAAAATCTCTTGCAAATAAAAAATAGCTTACAAAAAATTAATCCGAATCAATATATTAGCCAAGTAAAACCCCTCGGTAGATGTTTGACAGATGTAGATCTGTTAAACTAGATTTCTCTAAAAAAATAGATTTCTCAATAGATTTCTCTAAAAAAAAAACTTGGCGTGCCAGCGTTTTGCTTCCGTACATATACTGTAAAAAAAATCTGCCTGAAATTTAGTGTACTGGAAGTTTTTATTCATAAACCAGTATATTAAATTTAGTATACAAGTGTAATGTAAAATTAATGCATGGTACAGCACATTCACTAATTAATTTTACAGTAAAAGTACTTTAATTTTAATAATTTGCTTTAATTTTACTGGAAAAGTACATGAATTTTATACCACAATTGCATATTATATTTCGATGACGAGTATATGAATAAAAACTTCCAATATTTTCTAACAGCGTAGTCCATTGAAATAAGGCCGGGACCACTACTGACTTCCACTTATTAGTAAAATTCGGAGAAAGTTTAGCATTGGTAACTTTAAATTAATTACAATCGGCCAGTAATATTCCATTCATTGAAGAGTGATCGAAAAAACTTTGTATGATTTTCAATTAATTTGAAAGCATGTGATATTTAGCAAGCCCGGTTTAAGAAAACTACGAGAAGTACCTTGCGTACGTGAGTATGAAAAGTAATGAATAGTTAATAATAGTTAAAGTTACGATGCGAAGGTGAGTGTTGCACTCACACGAATTGAGAAAAAGGTTACACGGAGATAACTCTAAAGTTACGATTTCCTCCTACTCAGCAATTAGCCTTTTTTTCGTGAATTTTGCTGGTATTTTTTACGAAAACAAACAGGTCAATCTGTTTCTTATGTTATTTGTTTTGCTTTAATGTCAGAGAAAACATTTTATAAGAAATGATCCCGTGAAGAAATCTGATCAGGGTTCTTCCAAGACCCCGATTAATATTCCCTAATTCTCTTAGGGGCCTTATGTGGAAGCCTCATAGGGTTTCGCAAATGATGATCACGCTTTTTTCTTCGGGACCTTTAAAGGCTAAATGTTAGGGGCTTTTAAAGGCAAAATAATGAGGACCTTTTAAGGCTGCCCTATTAAGTCCTTACTAAAGTAATAAAGAAATTTAATTTAAAAATATATATTTGTTATTATTTAGTTGAGTAATGCTGGACTTTTAATTACATATGTCGTCTTTCTCTACACGATGGTACATATTAATCGCTGAAAAAACATATTACATTTTTTTTACATTGACAGGATCGAACCTACAACCCTCCGTATGGTGTAGTTGCGCTGCGCCTTAGCTCTCTTGGCCATTCAAATCATATGAATATGCAATTTTTTTTGTCTATTTGAATGACTGTAATATGAAATATGAAATAAAATTAATGTAATATAGTCAGAACTTGATAGATTTACATGACTGCGTCTGATGTGTAAAAATAAAAGCACATTCAGTTATTTTTTTACAGAAATTGGTTATATCGAATAGGGAACATTGTTTTGGTACATTGTTAGGGTACATTGATTATATTGTTGTTGTCATCTATAATTATATTCCACAAAATTGCTTCTTTTATCGTTCGCGCGAATTAGTTCGTTTGTATCTAGGTGCGTGACTGTCTGACTGACATGAGGGCCAGTATTAGAATGGGTGACCACCTCGCCGACTTTGACGGTCATTAGTTGGATATGTGACCACCAGTTTTGCCATGGAAACCTCGGATTGCCATATAAGATCCTCATCTGGCAATTTATTATTGATTTGTTTACTTCATGCCATGGTTAAACCTGACTGGGCCTTTAATTAATTAACGTATCAAGACCATATTAAACTTCACCATGGCCTTATGAGATCCTTATTTGGCAAAATTATGATTAATTATTTTACTTGGTATCATGATGAAGCCTGACTGGGCCCTTAAGTAATTACCCTATCAAGTCCTTATTGAACTTCGCCATGGAAATCTAGAATTGCCTAAGGAGACCCTTATCTGGCAAAATTATTATTGATTTGTTTATTCAGTACCATCATTAAGCCTGACTGGGTCCTTAAATGATTACCCTATCAAGCCCTTATTAAACTTCGCCGTGGCAACCTAGAATTGCCTTATGAGGCCCTTATGTGGCGAAATTATTATTGATTTATTTACTTGGGGCTATGATTAAGCCTGACTAGGCCCTTAATTAATTGCCCTAATATAGCCCCATTAAATATCGGCATGAAACCCTACAGTTTCCTTAGGAGGCCCTAATTGGGAGTGATATGAAACTCCCTTTTATGGTGTCCACATTAAAGCCCGATAGGGCCCTAAGTTATCTTAGGGCAACCCTAATATTTTTCTTCACGGGATAGGTTAGCCTGAATCATGATGACGTCACAATGACGTTTGTACCCTCTTACAACAGTGGAACACCTAGCGGTAAACGACACGAAGTAACTAGACGAAAATGGCTCATAACACCATCGTTATTTACAAGTTAAATTACTGCATAGGAAATTGTAGTATAGCAGCGACCAAGCCGATTGTTCGCGTTTACTGAAATCCGACATAGCTCGGCGAGTTTATCGGGATAAATAACTAATTGGAAACCAAACGAACTTACCTGTAAGTGAAGTTCGATTTTAATTATATGTAGGGCCTCGTTCGAGATGATTACATTACGTGGTAGTATCGCTGTTTGCTACTTGATGCACCAATTGTTATTCATAATTTTAGAAAACAAAGAGGAAGATAGAGGGGTCCCCGCGCTCGCGCTCGGGCTCCCGATCGCTCCTTGTTCTTCATATTGTGCAACCCATTTACAAAAATAAAATTATTTGTCACTTGACATTGGGATGGGTGTTCTCATAGGATAGGGAGGGCTGTAATCATCTCGAACGAGGCCCTACATATAATTACAATCGAACTTCACTTACAGGTGAGTTCGTTTGATTTCCAATTATATGGTGGGCCTCGTTCTCGAGATTACATTACGTGGTAATTGTTTAACATTAGGAATCATTTTATTTTTATCGTTAGACTTGTTGCATTAGTATAGAAGATTTGTGACTATTTTAGCATGGTATCTACAAGTCTTTGGCCTGTTCTTGAAGTATGGTTCTCGTAAAAGATCCTTTTTCTGGTCTGATTGGTTGGTCTGTAATAGAACTTCATAAACACATTTGAGTTTTAGGACCAGCCGACACAGTTTTTTATAATACTGATGTCCAATCTTCTTTTGTAGGCCGCTGATGATGTTGCGTGACGTGTAGAACATGCGGTAAATTGCTCATCTATACCGCACTTTATGAGGAAGATTTTGATCCATCTACTAATAGATTGCGAAGACGCTGCCTTGTAGGGCTTCCGTGTCGTTAGTATTAAGTTCTTTGTACTTCCCCTGAAATTTTTAGTTGTTTGAATGTATTGAACTAACGTTCTGGCTACACATACTTCAGGTCTTTCTTCGACGAATGGTAAGAAGAAGGTTCGTTATTTCGATCCATGCCTCGATGTCTTGATTAAGTCGATTAGTTTAATTGAGACTCCTGTTTTAGTTACGGGGACGTAGTCAATATTTATCATAGATATTGTTTGCATTCTCTGAGCCGTAGTTAGAGCTAGCAGGATAACCAATTTATCAGTAAGTTGTCGAAAGTCGATGGTTTCCAATGGATCTAGCTTTGTAACCTCTTTTAGCACTATTTCGATATCCCATGTTTCGTCATATTTTGGAGTTGTTGGTTTGAGTCTCAAAATCCCTTTAAAAAAGCGATGAATTTCCTTGTTGTCTGAAATACTATTTGATAGTACAAGGGCTATCGCCGATCTTGCCGTGATGAGGGTGCCGTAGGATGATCCATCCTTGTATTTACTTATCAAGAATCGTAGTACGAAAATGGCATCGGCTTCACGAGGATTTCAATTATTTTTGTTACAGAATTGCCACCAGGATTTTAATGGTCCAGTGTATTGTTTAATTGTGCTGTCTGCCAGTGATGCGATCATTATCTCCGCTGTTTCCATTGATATACCGCGCTTGAGGAAGGATTCCCTGATACTTCGCCTGCAACTAAAATAAGCTTCGAAGCCATCGGGTGTTGGAGTGTCCTGCATGGAGATAATAAAAGATCTTTAGAGGGTTTGAATTGTAGTGGTTCGCCTATCAGCATATCTGTAAATATGGGGAACCAGGGCTGTGTTGGCCAGAGAGGGTTTACAATGACTCCGCGTGCGTTGTCTAGTTTAATTTTTTGTAGGACCCTTAAGATTAGCGCGAACGGAGAAAAGGCATAAAATTTCCACGGTGTCCACCGATAGTGAACGCATCAATATACCGCGCATCAGGGTATCTTTTCCACGAGTAAAAAATCTCAGTTTTTACGTTAGATCGGGATGCAAAGAGTTCTATTTCGGGTTTGCTCCATGTGGTCTGTATTCGATTAAAGATTGAGTCTTTCAGTTCCCATTCTGTATTTGAGTCAGGTTTTCTTGATTCGCAATCAGCCTCCGTATTTTCAGTTGAGGGAATATAGCTTGCAAATAACCAGATCTTTCGATCTTCGCACCAAGACCAGATCTCGCGGGTTATTTCGTTCAGGTAAGGATATTTTATACCGCCTATCTTATTGACGTATGCAATAGCTGTCGTGTTATCTATTCTTAGTAAAATTTCACAGTTACGTAGATTCGATGCAAAAGACTTTAGCGCTAAGAATACCGCGGTGAGTTCGAGAAAGTTAATAGGGAATTTCTTCTCCCCTGGTTTCCAGAAACCTTGTGTCTGAACACCTTTTGCGGATGCACCCCAACCGGTTAGTGACGCGTCGGAAAAGATTTCTGTACCGAAGCGAAATTGTCTAAACGGATGAAACGAATTTGGAATAGACTTTTTCCACCAGTTTAAGTCTGTCTGAAGTGACGCGTGTAGATTCATTTGTTTTTCATAGTTTTGTCCGTTTGCGAGTAATGCAAGATATTTTTCTCTTTTTAGAGATTTGTAATGTAACGCCCCGTATTCGACTCCTTAGCAGGCTGCTACTATTTGGCCTATAAGTGTCGCAAAATCCCTAATTTTACATATTTTGTTGTGTAGAAACGATGTGATAACGTTTTGGAGGTTTTCTTTCCTTTTTGGGGTTAGTTCTAAGGAACGCCTATTAGAGTCTATCATAAAGCCCAAGTATTCGCATCTCGTACTGGGGGTGCAATTACTTTTCTGAAAGTTGATAGTAAAGCCACGGGAGGTTATTAAATGTATCGTTGCTTCGACATTTTTTGTACAAGAGTCAATATTCCTGCCGGTACAAATAATATCGTCTATATATATAGACGAAATAAAACCTTGGGACTTGAGGGTGTTTATGATAGGTTTCATTAATCGTGTGAAAATGTAAGGGCTCGTGCATAATCCGAAAGGCAGGCACATAAATTCATATAAAGTTCCATCAAAAAGGAAACGTAGGTACTTTCTACTGTCTCTGTGGATTGGAACTGCAAAGTAGGCATCTTTCAGGTCCAGGTTGCACATTAGGGAATCTTTTGATATTAACCTTTTTACCGATCTCATATCCTCGAGTTTAAAGTGCGGAGCGATTATAAACTCGTTTAGTTTTTTGAGGTTCATTATAAACCGATCCGAACCGTCTGATTTTTTACGTAGGAAAAAACTCGACACGAATTGACCTTTCGTGGGTTTGCATATTCGTATTGCCCCAATGGATAGGAGTCTCTCTATTGCTGATAGATGTCATTGTTTTTCATCTGTCGTCATTTTGTTCATTGGAGTGCGCGGAAGATTCCCGAAGAGTGAACATCGGAGAATATTGCAAAAGACAAATATTTCATCTACTCTCTAAATAGCTTATTGAGGTTTTGTTAAAATTACCAAATTCGGTTAGTTAGTGAGTTAATATAATAATATCTTAAGAAATATAAGCTTTACTGAAGAAACATTGGAGGACACATCTCTAATCTCAAAGGCAGTGGCGGGTAATACCGCCACTGTCCATAGTCGTTTCGAGAAGGATCGTAGAGAAACTAAAGAGAAGGATGATACTGATACTGGTCCGGTTCCAATTAGAAAGGACGAAGAGGGTCTTTCAATGAAAATAGATCACAATAAGTGAAGGTGATTCTAGGAAAAGGAAAAATCAAGAGGTATCTAACAGCGATATAGATGACCAAGAGCTTCTGTCTTCCCAGTTATTTAAAAGTTTAATTGAAGAAGCAAGTATGTCAAAAGGAAAGAGTAAAGGAAAAAATCAGAGGAAAATGTTGAAGTAAGTAGCAACGAATCTCAGACCAACAAGATAGAAGTTAGTGAAGCTAGTCAGGTTAGTTAAAATCATGAGCCTGTCATTAATATTCAAGAAAAAAAAGATGAACAACCAAAGAAAAAGTTGAGTTTCGAAAAAACAGATAAAGGACCATATGTGGTTCATCTGAGAGATAGCAGAGTCAACAACTCAAAGTCAGGGACAAAGCAGATTGCTATATTGGATGTAAGCAGAGATCTTACCAAGACAAACATTAAGTTTGATCAAATTGCAATGTATACGAGGGAAGTCTGGGAGGTAACATTTAATTCTAGAGACGCAGCTAATTCGATGTTGTCAAATGAGTTTTTGAAACAAAAAGGCTATTCCACCACGGTTCCATATTTTAGAATTTTTAGAAAGGGTGTTTTTAAGGGTATTCCATTGGACATAACAATGGATGAACTGAAAAAGGCACTGAACGATGAGAATCCTGAATATATACTGGTAGATGCTTTCCGTCTCAAACGACGAACGATGGTAGATAATTCTCTAAAAAGAGTAGACACCCAATCAGTATGTATCGAAGTCAGAAACCGTATTCTTCCTGAGAAACTTAAGTTTTGGAAGGTAATTTTGGAAGTGACACCATATGTTGCTCTGGTTCGACAATGTTATAGATGCGGAAAATTGGATCATATATGGGAAGGTAGTGGCGCAGTGGATAGAGACGCGGCCTCTCAAGCAGGGGGCCCGGGTTCGATTCCCGGCCGGGCACCAATGGAATTTTTCTATGTGCTTTTTTTCTGTAATCCCCGGTGGTTCGGAACCCACCTAAAACTGTAGGTCCTGAATATCCATCGCGCCGTAGTTATCAAGGGGCTTGCCCCGTTTACAAAGAAAATAAAATAAAATAAAATATAAGTAAATTTTGGAAAGAAGAGGAGAAGTGTCTTGCTTGTGGTAAAGCAAAGCACATCATAGTAGGAACAAAATGTGAAGATGCTCCGGAATGTATTAACTGTAAAAGTAATCACAGAACTATGGATAAAAGCTGCCCAGCCTTCACAAAGTTAAAATAAATTAATCGTGTAATGGCTTACCAAAATTTGCCGTTTGTATCAGGGAGAAGAGTAGTTGATCAAAAAGAAATCCCGTCTAAAGTGCCTACTTACAACCATGGCAATTTTCCTGAACTTGAGTCCTCGCGAAGGATTAGTGAGGAAAGTAAAAACTTGACGAGTGCTTTCGAGAGGAGAACCAAAATGGGATGGAACAGAATCGCAGCTAAGAAAAAACAAAACACTCCTTTCAGTAAAGGACAGGCCTCCAATTCGGGTGCAAGACAATATACAAAGAAAATTCCCATAACAATTCGAAATCAAACTGACGAATGGAACAATGGAGTAGAGATGGCAGAGGACAACTTGGACGATTTATCGGCTCTTATTGAAGTTCTCACTTCGACCCCGGATGCGCATCTATTGCTGAAGAGAATTTGGAAAGCAGTGGAACTGCACTTCAACCTCGGACATGGATGCACAGAAACAAACACCGACTCAGCTCAAGGATCTTCAGTGGAATTGTAAAAGCATTAAAAATCGTATACACGAGTTAGAGCGGATCGCCGCGGACGTCGATGTGATCAAGAGTCGCGGTAGCGACTCGACGCCAAGTTAAAAAAGAAATTAATGTTGCCTTCACACTACGATTTGTCTGTTCGTATTATCGGAAACTTGGCTTAAGCCAATTAATCCTCTCTTCATAAAAGGTTTTGATACAATTAGACATGATAGGTTATTACAAACAGGTGGGGGAGTGGCTATTTTGGTTAATAGTAAATTAAAATACTCAATTGTTCATGATTTATATGATTGCAACTATAATATTGAATTGTGTGCGATAGAGATATATTTATCAGATGGAAAATTGTTGATAGCTTCGTGTTATAGGCCACCAAGCAATAATATTAGGAAAACATCGTGGAATTCGTTTTTTGCTCAATTTAAAAGTAAATGTTTAATTATCGGAGACTTTAACGCACACCATGTAATATGGGGGCCTCATATGATTGTCGTACGGGTAAACAGATAGTCGAGGCTGTGGATAATTTAGGTTTATCTTTTTTGAATGATGGTCATTCCACCTTTTTGTCATCTTCCTACAGAACCGAAGCAGCTTTAGACCTAGCAATAGTAGATGAAAACTCAGCCCTTTCTTGCAATTGGCATGTTGGAGACGATTCATGGGGAAGTGACCACTTTCCAATCTTTATAAATATAGGGTGCTGTTATTTACCTGGTTTGAAATGTCGTTTGCCGAATCGGAGATATCTGAGTAATTTGAATTGGGAGAAATTTGCGCATAAAATTGAACAAAAGTTACTAGAAGCTGATCTCCGAAACACCTGTATTGATGTTCGAGTAAAGTATACTACGTTCGTTTCAATTCTTGACAATCTTTTAAACAATAGAGAATCGGTTAAGTCCAATTTTGGAAAGGGGTTAAAACGAAATAAAAAGCTACCGCCTTGTGTTTGATGGAATGCTGAATGTGACAAATTAATCAGGTTAAGAAAAGCAGCACTAAAGAAATTCTTATGTACAGGTTTATATGAAGATTTCATTATGTTTAGGAAAATTGTAGCTGTAACTAAGAAAAGACTTAAAACTATTGAAAAACAGAAATTTCGTGAATTTTGTGAGAATATGACTAAATTTACAAACCCATCTTATATTTGGCGTAAAATTAAATGTTTTAAAAATAGATTTAATTGGGTAGAAAACGGAAATGAATTGAATAATGAAAAAATATTAAATATTAAGAATTCTATCGATGCATTATGTCCAAAATGGACACAAATACCAACGCCAAGTTTTGATAACCCCGATCAAGATCCATTTTTGGACTTACCCTTCACGGAAGAAGAGTTTGAATTCTCTTTGCATAACCTGAGAACGGATTCTAGTCCAGGCATTGACGAAATTGATTATGATGATATTTAATTTATTCTTTCCATGGTATGGCTTCAATCGCCTTTTACCGCCCATCCCACCCTTCCTCCTATCACTCCCTACCCGCACTTCGCTAAGCTAACCTAACTTTCCATGCGGCCGCAGCCGACTTAGCTACACTGTACCGCATTCGCCATGAACACGGGGAAACTGCGGAAAACCCGTGCTGGTACAGACGGCCATATATTTTTCTGGTCTCCCGGTGTATATACGAAAGTAAAGTACTTAAGTGTAGACACCAAGTCTCAGAAAAACTGACCTCCCGCTCACTGATTGATATGCCAGCCGGTGCACGGCTAAACGGTCACCCATCCAAGTTATGGCCGCAAACAATGCTGCTTAACTCGTGGGACCGCCAGAGCCGTACACCGACCGCACAACCATCAGTGTCGGTTTTGATTATGATGATATTAAGGCTCTTCCAAAGAGCGCAAAGGATCTCTTACTAGAAATTTATAATGAACTGTTTCAGTCCAGTGCATTTACTTCTGAATGGCGTAAATATTCTATTTTTTTCTTTCCAAAAAATGATAGCAATAAATTTAGCCCTATCCCCTTGGCGTCATGCTTGTGTAAAGTTATGGAACGTACGATCAATTGTAGACTGAGTTGGTGGCTAGAATATAACCAGAAATTCCCCTCAACACAATATGGTTTTCGGAGAGGTAAATCTTATATAGATAACTTAACGTTAATTACGATGGAAGCTAATAAAGTTTTGGATTGTGGTCAAACCATGGTAGCTTGTTTCGTGGATATAAAGAGTGCATATGACAATGTACTTTGTGATATACTTATTACAAGACTGAAAATTTTGGGTGTATCTAAGAATATAGTATCGTTTGTATTGTAACAAAGTAGATTGTTCACAAGCTTCGCCCTGTAGGCCGGCTCGAAGGCCATCACACGCCGCCCATATTTGGTTTTTTTTTATAATTCGATTATGTTCTCGGTTTAGGAGAGATTTATATTTTGTGTAGAGATCCCGCTTTCCCTCTCCCCTCCCCATTAATATCCCTGGTATGTGTGCGTAGTTTTAAGGAACGAAGAGCAACGAGGCCCGCAAGAACGAGATAGAGAGACTACGGCCGCTTAGGCAGAGTGACGTGGGGAGGGTGTGGGCTGGAGAATAATCATCTGACCCCGGACAGCATCTACAGCCAGCTGATGAGTACACTCCGCACCACACGAGTAGCCTCCACGCTCGTGTGGACATATGTTAGAGTTAGCCGCCCAACTGCGTGAGTGTACTCGCACTGCAAGGATCGCCAGCGGCAGTCAAACAGCCCGCGGCGATCACACCGTCCAGCTGCGCTACACTGCTCCGCCGCAGCACCGATCGAGCGCCACTGACCAGCCACACTCGATCCGCTGATCGATGCCGACGCGCCGTAGTGCTCTCGAGCCGACAACATGGAGGAAGAAGGTGAAGGACATTTGAATCACTTCGAGCCTGGCCGTCGTCGCGTTAGGAAGATCCATTATATTATAAGTCGAGAGTAACTGTGGGAGATTGTCCACGGTACCAATTGTGAGTGTTTGTGTGTGATCGAGTGAGTAATTTTTAATATATTTTTGAGACCCTTTTTCGCCCCTTCAGCCCCGTATTTTTCCGGATTCACGTGTTATTGTTTTTGTATTACGTTAACCGGCTGCCACCCCGTGGAGCCCGGCATTTTCCGATAGAGTTAAGTAGTGTTTATTTCGAGTGTTTCCTGCGTGCGAGGTAGTGTGATGGTGATTGCGACCACCTCGGCGATAATTTTTTAGTGCGTTATTTTTTTCCCCCCCATTATTATTTTCGCCCGTATTATTTTCCCATTATTAGTTTGCCCATTATTATTTTCCCATTATTAGTCTTGCCCATTATTATTTGCCATCATTATTTTCCCATTATTAGTTTGCCCATTATTATTTTCCCATTATTAGTTTTGCCCATTATTATTTGCCATTATTATTTTCCCTTATTATTTTTCCGTTTATTTTGGCCCTGTTAGTGAATATTCCCCCTCCCCCCCTCCCTTCAGCCACACCGAGGTAATAATTAAGTAGCCATCGAGTTCGGGAATTCACGTCCTTGAGACCCGTCTCTTCTCCCAGCTAGCCGTGCCCGTGTGTTATTATTTTTGAGTTCGATTTTCTTGTGTTCGGAATCCAAAAACGACCGTGAAACGTCACCGGTAAAGTAACGTTGCTACCCGATACGTAGCTGGCGCCCATTCTCCCCGTAAATTCAGTTATTGCCATTTTTCCCCTTTAATCCAATTATTTCTCTTTTCCCCCGTGAATTCAATTATTTTTATTCCCCCCCCCCCGTTAGCGAAAATCCCTCCCTTCCCCCTTGCCCTGATATTCATTTAATTCAAGCGATTATATTAAGTTCATTCAGAGTATTTTATCGAGTCTTTTCTTTTGTTTGTTATCGAGATTTTTTTGGTTGGGTACTAAATAGACCTTTGTTATTTTGCTTATAATTATTTTCTTGTTTATTTGGTATTTTTCACTAACCCCTTCCCCCTCCTAATAAAAAGGGAAGCCGGTTATAGTATATAATTTGGTATCAGCTAGAGAACTACTTTTTCGTTTTGGTGAGATAGATGAGGTTCATTGGAGTTATAAAGGATTACTACAAGGAAGTGTGTTGAACCCCATTCTTTATACTATATACATGTCATCTATGAAAGAGGTTGTTGAATAAGGATGTGGAATTGTACAGTTCGCAGATGATGTAGCCATTTATTCTAATCTTTTACCGACTGAACAAGCATTACGCAGTGTGCAGGATTCCATAGTGAACATAGGTAAATTTTTAGACGAAAGTGGATTGGAATTAGCACCAGAGAAATGTAAACTAATGGTTTTTGGGGAGAGAAGGAATATTGTTAAAGACTACACATTGAAGATAGGTAATATTACTATAGATTCTTCTAAAACTGTAAAATTCTTAGGTATCATTCTAGAATCGTCCTTAAATTGGGGTCCACAAATAAATAGTCTAAAACAAAAGTGTCACAACCCATTGAAAATACTAAGTTGTCTTAGATGTACCTGGTGGGGTGCAGACCCTAGTCTTCTAATAAGATTGTATAAAGCTTTAATAAGAGCTAGGTTAGAGTATGCTGCATTCTTATTTTCTTCATTAACGAAAACACAAGCATTATCTATGAATAGAATTCAATATAAAGCATTGAGATTGGCTTTGGGGTACAGGGGTTCGACGCCTACTAATGTAATATTGGCAGAGGCCAAAGAACCTCCATTGTCACGTCGTTTTCAATTTTTGTGCAGAAATTACATTGGCAGAGTTTTAAGTTATAATAATCATAAGTTGATACCTGTGATGGAATCTATCCTAGATATAAGAAATGACTCTACTAGAATATTTCGGAGAGAATTATCGACTATGGCTTCATATTATCGCGATTTCGAGCCATATCAACACCTTATAGCCAAATGTGATATACCAATGTGCTTTAATACTAAGTACTTTAATTTATTCTTGAAACCTAAAATCTCTTTTGAAGAAGGGAGGAAAATTCAGTCTTCTTTGAATTGCAATATGGAGTTTAAGAGTTTGTTTCAAAATCAGTTATGGAAAGTACAATTTTATACTGATGGTTCAAAAATGGGGGATGATAAGTATAGTATGTCGATTTCGCTACGGTTCAGATTCCGGACATTATACCCTCGATATATAGATCTACAAGATTTACTTCTATATTTAGTGCGGAAGCTATGGCAATAGTAGAAACGTTAAGAATTGTAGATACCGTACAAGCAGACTATTTTGCCATTTTTACAGACTCGAAAAGTGTTCTTCAGGCTATGAAATCTTTTCCTAAAAATTTGAGTAAAATATCTTATTTAGTTCTCCTTATTAAAGAATCAATTCGTTCATTAGAGGAAAAAGGAAAGGGTATATCCTTTTTTTGGATTCCGGCCCATGTCGGTATTGAAATGAATCGGTAGACAAAGAAGCTAAGAGAGCCATTATAGAGGGTAGGGATACTCATTTAGAAATACCCTGGTCAGATTTCAAAGGATGGTGGAGGAAAGATATGTGAAAAGAATTTGATCGGTGGTGCTTGGAATCAGGTAATTTTAAAGGTGTAAAGAATATTTCGAGAAGTATTATACTACCAGTACCCATCTTTGGTTTGAAAATACGCGGATTAATAGAAGGGCAATCACTTCTATTAATAGGTTGAGATCGGGTCATAATTCGCTAGGTGTAAGTTTGCGTAGATTTAATATCATTGATTCGCCAGAATGCTCTTGTGGTATGGCAGAAGAAAGCGCGAACCCCATATTTTTTGGCAATGTCCAAAATACGATGTTCAAAGACAAATTTTATTATGGGGTTTGTTAAAGAATAAGAACTATCCTCCTTGCTGTATTGAAACTTTTCTACATAGACTAAGTAAAAAAGATATTAATTTGTTATCTAAATTTATTAACTCTATCGATAAATATATTTAATTGTAAGGTCATGTGATCTACATTGTAAGTTAGGTTAAGGTTTTCTCTAGGCTAAATATGTTGAATTTTCTGTAATTTGACTGGTCTCAAACTGTATGGAAACTTTTATGTTCTCAAGGTTTCTTTCTTTTTATACCATCTGATGGTAACAATAAAAAATAATAAAAAAATTGTTCATTGAGAGTATGTCTGATTGTGTGGCTGGAGATTCGAAGGTGATTTTATAACCTTGAATACAGTCGAGTAGGACTTTGTCGTGTATGATGGATTCCCGTGTAGAAAGAAACCCTTGTAAGCGTCCGGCGTAACAGTTTACCTTTAACGACGTTCGTTCGTTTGACGTGTCTCTTGACGCTGCGACTGAGATCGAGATTGGTTCTTCGATTTGTAGTATGTCTGCGATGTGCTCATTTTCGTTGGGAACGGTGGTTTCTTTTGAATCATCTGAGATGTTCCCTGATATTTTGCGGACGACCGCTTCCAGTTTACCAAACCCTTATTCTTGTTTGGAAAGATTTGTTTTGTTTGCGTCGGTTTCGGTGTCTGAGCAATTTTCATTTGGGATCCTATTTTTTCCAAAGACTGTGCTTCTTTGATTTTTTCGCTCAAGTTATCTCCAAACAGGAGTGATCCTGTATTCGTTTTTTCCAGGAGTACCTGCATTTGTTTGGAAATTCCCGGGGATATGTATGCTTTCCTGGCTGTTGACTCGTGATGATCAACTACTGACAATAGTTTTCCAACTCACCCAGATATTCTCTAATTTTCAGTCGATCGACCGGTATTTCCTCGTCGTTGAGAATTGTAGAGAGTGTTGTGCCTAGTGTTGACATAGCTGGGCCTACTAGGTTTTGAGCTCGAACGAAGTGAGCATCTCTCTTCTGAGTAGTCACTGACCAGGAGGCTAGGGTTTCCGGATTAAGATTCGGGGCCTCCAAACGACAATTGCCAGTTCTTGGATATTTCTTCCGTAATTTCTTTGTCCACTCCTGTATATATCCACTTAGACCATCTGGATGCTATGCTGGTGTGAAGTTTTACTTCTTGTGTTGGGGATTCTGGATCTTCACCTAGTAGTGACAGAACTTCTGCAGGAATTTCTGCTTGTTTTCCATCGGTATTAGAAGGGATTTCAGAAATTATTGTTTCAGTCTCCTTTGAAGTTTCGGTGTCGCTGCCCTGCTTGTCTTCAGGTGGATTTATGTCTTCTGTCTGATCCTTGGAATTGGTTGGAATTTCTGTGACTTCCCCGTGATTCCTAGGACAGGTATAATAAGAGAAAAGGTATGAACGATGGCAAATTTTTGACGGGTCTCTCCACTTCCTCACATTATTTCTTTGCGTCTACTAGTTTAGCTCCGTGTCGTCTATCCTCTTGTGTCAGCTCGTTCGGCTCGAAGTGGTCAGAACACGTCTCACCTCTCGTGTGAGATTGGCCGCCAAAGGGTAACATAATTGCCCGAGTAATATTACTACTTACTTTCTGAATGATCGCTGCTGTTACTGTCATGTCCGTAATTTTCCTCTTCTGAATATACGCCAACCTTCTGTCCGTATTTTTCTTCTAACTTCCGTAGTTTCTTCAGAAATTTCTTCTCTCGTTCGGGTGAGTGACTTCTTTTGTGGGATTTGCCCATTTTGTAAAGAAGACTATTATATATATTGTATATTTTCTTTTTTGATGTGGTTCATCAAGCACCAAAAACGTAATGAAGACCAAGGAACGATCGGGAGCCCGAGCGCGAGCGCGGGGGCCCCTCTGTCTTCCTCTTTTATTTTCTAAAATTATGAATAACAATTGGTGCATGAAGTAGCAAACAGCGATACTACCACGTAATGTAATCTCGACAACGAGGCCCACCATACAATACTCTAAACCACATAGTACATTACTATACGAGGGCGAAAAAAGGTTTTCCGTTGGGTATTGTACGAAATTTGACTGTACAAGGTGTGATAATGGACGTATATTACGCATGCGAGACGTGCGTAATATGTCCATTGCCACGCCGAGTGAAGCAAATGTAGTTTCTGTTCCGAACTTATTTGAATGGACTAAGGTAAACGGCCCTGTTTGTGATCCTGCCTCGGTTTGTGACCCCCGACAGCTATTTTACACTGTCATAAATGTAATTTACATCAAATTTCAACCTTATTATCGCCAAATCAAAGAGCTTTTTCAATAGCTTTTTTTCTGCAATAAACAAATTTCGTAACAAATTATTTAGAAATACATTTCACCGTGGTATTGCGTCTCAGTGGGTTCGAACCGCCATTCCTAGACGGAGCTGACTAGCTGCATCGGTCGCATATTTGATCGTTTCCATCCTTAAGTAAGTATAATACAACATAACAATTATATGAAAATGATCACAATAATCAGCTTTACCGACAAGAAATATAATACTTAAGCTATTGATTAGTTTTTCCCGTAAACTCGCAGGGTCAATAACTCCCAACGTAATTGTGGTTATTGACGCGGTTGCTGACCCTCTCGATATTTACGATTTTGACTTGTTGCTGAAAATTAGGTTAGGATTGAATACTGTATAAATTTCAACATTTATCGTTATTATGGTTTCGTTTTCATTTAATTATCGATATTTTTTCCAAATAGGAGTTCGAAAAACCCGGATAGGAGTCAGAAAGCCGATACACGGGGGTGTCTGGATCTACGGCGTCAATGTCACAATCCCGGTACACGCGAGGGTCACAAGCTACGACTTGAGTGGTTCTGCAGGGTCAGGAACCCCGGCAGTAGACAAGCAATATTTAAATAATGTTTTTATTAATTTCTCAACATTTTGCCTTTGAAGAATAGTCTAATCTGTTTCAGAAGGTTTTAATGCACGTATTAAAAACGTTCGTTTTCAGTTTAACAATATCACGCATCTGTAAATAACAGAAGATCGACCCCGCTGCTCTAAAGGTGTCACAAACTGGGCCGTTTACCTTATGTACGGAAGCAAAACGCTGGCACGTTAAGTTTTTTTTTAGAGAAATCTATTGAGAAATCTATTTTTTTAGAGAAATCTAGTTTAACAGATGTATATCTGTTTAACAGATCTACATCTGTTAAACATCTACCGAGGGGTTTTACTTGGCTAATACTTATATTGATTCGGATTAATTGTTTGTAAGTTATTTTTTGTTTGCAAGAGATTTTTTTATGGGATTTTTACATATATTTGGTCGTTGTAACTAGATTTTTTTCCGGATTAAGAATGTATTTAGTAGCAATAAATAAAATATTTCTTTAGTATTCGCTGCACAGTGAAAGTTGATTCAAATAAATAAATATGTTGGAAATAAAAAAAACTGAAAAATTGAATGAAATACATATTTGTTGGAGGGAAAGTAAATTTTCGTTGATTGAAATAATTAAATGTTGAATAGATAATTTAATTAATATTACCAAATCTTTATTCTGGGTGTAAGGAAGATCGGTGACGAGTGTCAAAGTCAAATCACTGTTCAATTTTCACAATATATTCTTCAAAGTTTAATGCATGAAATAACAACAGTGGAGGGTGATTTGTATTGAAGCATGTAGACTTTACCGAGAGAAAGATTAATAGTGACGCATTTCCGTAAAGATTGACTGATTAACGTTTCTTTTCAATGGGGTACATTTTCGTTCATTTTGTTCCAAGTTTGATTTGTTATTCTTTGCCGATTTTAATGAGTGACAGTTTATTCTCTTTCTTAAAAGATAATCTACGAATGGACCGTCAAGATATTTCATAATGTTAATCGTTTAATAATTGTAGCCTGTTGTTTAACAGAAATGAAAATACTCTTATAAACAACAGGCACAGAATTACAATAGCCACGAAAAATGTATTTAAGTGTTCCGATCGTTTTTTAACAATCGGGTACCTTATCCATATGATAACTAGAATACCGCTACTAAAGTGGCGAGAAATACATTCACTGAAATTAAATGCCGTTTTTTGTGTCTAATAAAAAAGTGTGTACATCTACTGCGAAGCTCAAGGGATTATAACAACTGATAAATAACGCGAATTCCCGAACGGCTGCTGTAATGGACTCTAGCGTTGTGTATTCTCGCCGTGTTTTTACGTTTTTATGTAGGGATTTATTCGGCGCACCTGATAACAGCAGAGCCACTGGGTTGTAACAGATTGAGTGTGTCTATAGGTATACATATGCTATGTTGAAAGGTTTAGATGTAATCGCATAGATTCTCGGTTTTTTCTTGGATACCCCCAACAATATGTTCTGCAAATCGTTATATCCACCAGCAACAATGCATTGCTTTGCAAAAAAAAAAAATCTCTAGGTGTAGAAAACTATTTAAAAATGCTCAAGAAATTTCGAAGATACAAAATAAACAAAAATTTCAAATATAAAAGCATCTGCAGATGCTACACATTGTTTGGAAATGCGTAAAATTTCGTGAAATTTTTTTTTAAGTTTGGAAAACTCATTAGAATTATAAAAAATTTAGGAAATATGGTTAATCGAAAAAAAATTCAAAGTAATTTGCGGCAACGTAATCGCTAGCAATCTCACCCTTTCACTACCCCCCCCCCTTCCCGCCCCTCCCCAAATTAATCCTCTCCGGAAATTGGAGAATAATTTTTTCTTCCTTTCCCAGCCAGAGACTTATAAAACCAACTAATAAAATCTTCCAATGTGCACAATGATTTTAAAAGATTTTGTTTAAAATAATTTCAAGTACAACATTTTAATGATTCTGTTAAAAATAATTTCAAGAACAACGATTTTTATGATTTTGTTGAAAATAATTCCATGTACAACATTTTTAATGATTTTGTTAAAAATAATTTCAAGTACAAAATTTTAAATGTTTTTGTTAAAAATAATTTCAAGTACAAAATGTTTAATGATTCTGTTAAAAATAATTTCAAGTTCAAAATTTTTAATGATTCTGTTAAAAATAATTTCGCGTACAACGGTTTAATAATTCTGTTAAAAATAATTTCAAGTTCAAAATTTGAAATGCTTTTGTTAAAAATAGTTTCATGTACCAAATTTGAACTGTTTTTGTGAAAAATTATTTCAAATACAAAATTTTTTAAGATTTTGTTAAAGACTGTTTCAAGTACAAAATTAAAAATTATTTTTTAATAATATTGTTATGTATAATATTGATATCCGTCAGGCTATAAATCGTCAATGGATAATAGACCTTCGTTAAAGCTCCAACCGTGTGCCGCAGGTAAAAAAGATGAGCCTCGGGATGCAGTAGACTGCTCCACAGTGCTGCATTTCCCCCATCTCGCTCTTTCCATATATTGCAGCATCTGACCAATCCACGTCGTTTTCCCTCCCTGTATCGGTGGTCGCACACAGAACTACTTTATCAGGGCACAGACGAGCCGTACGGTAACGAACACGCAGCGCTGACAAATTGTGCGACAGTCGTGTGCAGTTCCCGTGTATGTGTTACTTGTCAGTGATACGCGTACACGTGAGATCATTTGGTGTTGGTGCTGCTTATGTCTGTCCCCAGAGATCCCCTTCTCCGTACCTCCCGGATCTGCTGCGATATATGTTCGTATCGTGCGCAGCCACTCTACCGCCGATGGTCCCTGCTATTACCCACTGCTATCTGCATCTACAGTGGAGGCTCGGATAAGTTTATACCAGAGTTATAAGTTCTTATTAATTAATAGAATATCAAAATAATTTTATAAAAATTAAAATATTCCCAACTGAAAAAATAAGTGTAATTAATAAAACAAATTGGGCAAATGAAAAATAGCTAAATAAGAATCATTCGCATATTATAGTCTGGACATTAATTCGTCAAAGGTGTCGTAATGTCCCGACTATAATATGCGAATGATTCTTATTTAACCATTTTTCATTTATCGAATTTGTTTACTAATTACACTCACTTTTTTCAGTCGAGAGTTTTTTTTAATTTTTATAAAATTATTTTTGTTTCATCGTTTTAAGCGAGATTATATAACATCGAAAATTTATTATATATTGCATTTTGACTGCGACAATGATAACACTAAAAATAATTTGTGAAAATTGTTGCAATGAGGTTGACACAATTATTTGTAAATAAATTATTTTTTCACGGAGAGTTTGACTTCCTTTTACCACGACATCTTGAAAATCGGATGGTAGCTAGGTTAGGTGAAGTCATCTGGCCCGAAATCGTGCACTTTAATATTAGTTTACTTCAACATGTGTCCCGTGATTTCATTTTTTTATGATACGTAAAAATTCACAAATAATTTTCGAATTCGCGATACTTTCCATCTTTCCTCTATCTTTAATCTAAGTATGTTGATTCACGATTGAAAGATTAATTTCACTAACACTCCCGTAAGCACTGTATAAAAAAATCGACGTTCAAGTATTCATTATTTATTCAATTTGTCGGTAAGAACCATCCAAATACTTCACGATAAGCGCTTTGAAGTGAGTTACAGAATACGCAATAATGGCGGCCATCTTGTGGCATTTCGATATATTTAAAGAGGCATAGAGGCTCTTTGTTTAAACGCTTATATCTTTTAGAAATCGCACCTAATACATATATTCTATAAAAATAAAAGGGACATGAACCGATACACAGAACCTGGTGTACCAAATTCTTTTAAGACATCTTTCACCGTTTAATTAAGTGTTTTCTCCGTGTACTACTGATTTTGGTCTATACAGCCACGTTGGCGTTTGAGTGCCAGCAATCGTTAATTTCTAATGACTTTTCGCTATCAATATCAATACACAATAGAACGAAATAGACTTTTTCCATGTCGAAAGCAAGAACAAGCATACCTAAAGGAAAAAAGAAAAAGGGCTTTTGAAAAAAAAAACCATTATTATTCAGTTCCAAATTTTTGGTGTACAGTTTCTTAGTGTCGACTTTTCGGCGTGTCGAGTTTTTAGTGTCGACAATTCGCGGTGTTGAGTTTTTAGTATCGACATTTCGCCGTGTACAGCTTTTGGTGTGCAGTCTTTACAAATGCACGGTGTATAGTTTTCGGTGCAGAGTTTTTCGGTGTAGAGCTTCCGACGTGTACAGATATTCGGTGCATACATTTTGCGTAGTTCTGTCGTCGTGTCAAGTTTTCGATGAACAGTTTTCGGTGCCGAGTTATTAAGTGCCAAGTTATCCTCGTGTACAGTTAATCAACTCTTGTGTAGATCTGTCAACGAGTAAAATTTATGGGTGCACAGTGTTCGGTGCAGATTTAATGGTGTATAAAGTTTTCAGTGTATACCGTCTTTCGGCGCACACTTCTTGTGTAGACCTACTGCAGAATTGGGAGATGTACAGTTGGACGTATCCCCAATTTGAAGAAGAAATTTATTTAATGTCTAGCCCAATAGAAATTTATTTTGATCAAATAGAATTTATTACATACCAATAAATCGTATTAATTTTTAATAAAGTTTATTTGATTCAAACAAAATATCATTTATTTTACATAGATCTCATATTTGCATTAAATAAATCCATGAGACCGATTTCGATGGGTGCATTACATGACAAATGTTTATTCTGTACATTTTGATATAAAGAAAATATACATTTTGTAAGAAGAAATTTATTTAATGGCTGGCCTAATGGAAATTTATTTTTATCAAATAGAATTTATTACATACCAATAAATGGTATTGATTTTTAATAAAATTTATTTGGTTAAAAAAAATATTATTTATATTACATAGATCTCATATTTGAATTAAATACATCCATGAGACCGATTTCGATGGGTGCATTACATGACAAATGTTTATTCTGTACATTTTGATATAAAGAAAATATAAATTTTGTAAAATTTTAAGTAAAATCTAAGGTGCATCTGATAAAAAAAAACTCATTTTTATTTTTTCTATTTCTATATTTTATTATTTCCCTTAGAAACCAATATATCATATTAAAATAATACTCTAAATATCGCCAAAATTGACAAATTCAATTTGCCATACTTTATTGCAAAAAAAAAAAATGAAAAATAATGAAGAAGCAATTACCAAGGTTCGTATTTTTTTACACTCAATCATTTTGCCTAATAATAGTCTGTCCTTATCCTATCGTTTGTACCGTTGACTGGGTGAATTTGCAGTTTTAGTTACTGCCAACTTATGTGAAAAGCATCAAGTCCATCAACTATTCAAGACTCTATTTTATGTAGTATACATGAGCCTGTTGTACACGAAGTATATGCATATCTGTATACATTATCTGTTGCATCTCGATGCATCCGGTAGCATTCCATCGTCCCAGCCCCATTTCAACCCATCTTTGTCGCACTTTCCATGCACTACAGTTGTGCGACCATAGAAAGCCCGTTCGATACCAGATTATTTCCGCAGCTCTCATGTACTTTACTCCTACTTCGTCTCTCAGAATCTTCCAATACCTTTCCCCCAGCTTTTGCCTCTTTACTCTCCCTCGCAGCATCACCAATACTCTCCACCTTTTGCTTACACTCTCCCTTAATCCAGAATACCCTCTCCACCTTCACCCACTTCACTCGCTCTTCACTATCAGTAACACGATGCATTTTTAATGCTCGGCCACGAGACTTAATGTCACGAGGCCCTCACTCATTATCTCCCCATAGGAGGGCCTGCCCTCGCACGTTACATCCACGTATTAAACTTTTATGTAAACACGTGAACGTATATGGATCATTCCGTATCAAGTGGATCATTCATTTTTCATCATGCCAATTTTTCGGTAGTTTATAATTATAATAATGAAAATTCTATGAAATTTTGCAAAAAATCGGAATGATCTGTCGCAATGAAAAAAGTATTATTAGTTTATTTTGTCAAAAAATGTCGGAAATTTTTAAAATAAAAAGTACATTCAAAAACTTAAATTTTATGTACGAACAGATTTTTTGTATGATCGGTAATTTTGAATATACAGTGAATTGAAAAAAAAGAAATCGTTATTAAATTTTGGGTAGACCATAGATGCTAAAATTTTGGAGAGGGTGCCATCTGGCCACAAACCGATTGTGCACGGTCAAATAGTGCACATCCGTGGTGTGCACGCTTCGATAGTACACAACTGCATCCCGTGTGGAAATTCCAACTCGCCATCACCTAGAAATCGACTAGTTTTCTTATTTTCTGTACAAGATCTAGGTTAGAAAACTAGCTAGATCCGAACGATATGTGTAATTTCTCGCTATCTAGTTGTTGTACAGAAAAACTTTCTAAAATCTGGCTAAGATTCTATTAATTCGCCCAGTAAACTTAGCTAGTGATTAGCCAGTACGGAAATCGGTTAACCCTATAGCATAATATTGACTAGGTGCTAGACCGGATTTCTCTATTGAACCCAGATACCGGTTAAATAGCCTAGGATAAATAAAAAATAGAATTAATATAAACCGTCACTCATTGCATCAGCACGTAACAGGGAAGCTGCTTAATACTATTTAAACGGGGAACACTATTTAATAACGTACGTAATTAATTTTTCATTAATAATCAAATATCTCGATAAGGCCTATCGCAAAAAACAAAAAAAAATTCTTTCGCGTCGTACAAAACAAAAAAGTCGTAGTCCTCTAGAACGTATTTAATAACGTACGTAATCACTTTTTCAATAATAATCAAATATCTCGATAAGGCCTATCGCAAAAAACTAAAAAATATAAATTCTTTCACGTCGTACAAAACAAAAAAAATCGTAGTCCTCTAGAACGTATTTTTTCGTACCTTTCACGAACATGCACGTGCCACTCTACATAATAATAACTCGCTGCGCAGCGTGTCACGACTAGACCCTGTATCGGAATCTCCCTTTATCGGAAAACGCCCTGTTCGGTACTGCACTAAAATGTTGGATTGTCGAATGTCGGCGATCGATATAATAACACATGTAAACAGAACTTGACCTCTCGGTTACTAGCGACGGCCCGCGCTAGGCAGCGTGATACGACGCGCAGTCTCGCACGATCGCAGTCAGATTAGGTTTAGCGGCGATGTGTGCGCCGCTCACGGCGGCTCATGTTTTCTGTCCAGCCCCTACGTAGGTAGCGCAAAATACAAATATTCAAGTAAAACTAGATGGCCTCGGCATCTATACGTGTATGCTAGATATATTATGTCTAGCCTCTGGTCAGGTAAGCTGTGCCATGAAAGCTAGATAGATCCTAGATGGCCTGGGCGGTTACCGGATGCTTGTCCCACGGAAAAAAATTCCCGGATTAATTTTCCCGGACAATTGTACCCAATTTTTTATTTCCTGAAATAAAAATTCCCCGGAAAAAAAATCATCTTATTTTTGTCCCAGAAAAATGTTCCCTAACAAAATTTCTGCGTAAAATGGTTATGTGATACTTTTTCTTTTATTATTCATGATTGGTGTAAGTTTCGAATTATGAAGTTACGGGTTCATTATATTTTGGACAGCCATAGGGAAGTTTATGCGGTGTTGTTACACTTATTCCCCATACCATACGACACCTCATGTGGTTGTCTGTTTATATTGAGGTTCGTGGAATGGAATTTATTCTACTGTTGCTTGTGAATGATACTCTTTCGAGAGTAGTATGATATTCATATCCGAGCTGATAAGTTCTATCGTTTGGTGAACTGTTATATAATTTCTTTTCGTTATTTCTGATTTTCACGATGTTAGACATAATTTCGTGTGCAGTTTTTGGTGCCATTTTCACGCTGTTGTCTATGGCATCATACAAATTTTGTCAAAGTAATTCGGGACGGAAAATGTTGGTGACCGAAAGTGGCTACATGTATTATCTGCGTGAAAGAAACTCGAAAAAAGTAATATGGAGATGTGTGTCCTATAATGATGGGTGTCGTGGGATTTGCCATACTACAACTGACACACGCGATGGTATGAGTTGAATTTTTATGCAATAATTCATTAATAAATTGGGAATAAAGTAACTCAATTTTGTTGTAAAACAGGAACCATATTGAAGGAAACAGAGCACAAAACTCATGGTCCAAATTTTGATAAAATTGCGGAAAAGAAATGTTTGAATAAAATGAAAAAAAAAATGATGAAGACGAAGGAAACGACTGCTAACATCATCGCTTCTGGCGTCGCTGCTCTATCGTCACCTGTGGCTGCCCGATTACCACGCGTGGAATATTTGGCAAGAACTCTCCGTAATGTACGTCAGGTGCATAATCCTGTCCCACCAGATCCGAAAACAGGCAGCAGTTTTGATATTCTTGATGAGTTTAAGGTGACTGCAAAAGGCGAAGAATTTTTGGTTTACGATTCACGCGGAAAAAATCGAATGTTAATGTTTACTACTCGTGAAAACTTGAGAAAACTGGAAGAAAGTTATACTTGTTATGGTGGAATCCCGGAAAAAAAACCCCCGGAAAAAAAATCCCGGAAAAAAAACCCCCGGAAAAAAAATCCCCGGAAAAAGACCCCCGGAAAAAATACCCCCGGAACCTAAAGAACCTAAAGAACCTAAAGAAACAACCGCCAACCTAACTAACGCCCTAAAGAACCTAAAGAACAAATATAAGGAAAATACCAAACTAACTAACTCCCTAAAGAAACGAACGCCAACCTAACTAACGCCCTAAAGAACCTAAAGAACAAATATAAGGAAAGAACCTAAAAAATCTATAGAACCTAAAGAACCTAAACAACCTAAAGAAACAAACACCAACCTAACTAACGCCCTAAATAACCTAAAGAACAAATATAAGGAAAATACCAAACTAACTAACTCCCTAAAGAAACGAACGCCAACCTAACTAACGCCCTAAAGAACCTAAAGAACAAATATAAGGAAAATACAAAACTAACTAAATCCCTAAAGAAACGTACGCCAACCTAACTAACGCCCTAAAGAACCTAAAGAACAAATATAAGGAAAATACCAAATTAATTAACTCCCTAAAGAAACGAATGCCAACCTAACTAACGCCTTGAAGAACCTAAAGAAGTCAGTATAAGTGGATGATTCACGTGATAATTTGTCATTGTGACTATTTCTTATTGTGATATTTTGTCGTTTTTATCGGGGGGTTTTGGGTATTTTATCGGGGGTATTTTTTCCGGGGTATTTTTTCCGACTACCAGGAAACTACACGATTGTTTTTTTCCGGGGGGTTTTTTTCCGACTACCGTTATGGTGATGGTACATTCCAATGTGTTTCCGCGAGTTTTACGCAATTGTATACAATCCATGGTGAGATTAATTCAAAAGTTATTCCGCTTGTTTATGTTTTGACAACCAATGCTACTAAGAAAACCTACATCGAGCTTTTGAGGAAGTTAAAAGAGATGCAACCTGAATTAAATCCTAAGAGAATGATGTGTGATTTCGAACAAGCATTTACTGTGGCCGTGAAAAAAGTTTTTCCTTCTTGTCAATTGAATGCTTGTTATTTTCATTTCGGGCAATCTCTTTGGAGGAACATTGTATCTTTCAAATTGCAGGAATTGTACAAAGGTAGCCGTGCAGCTCGCGATTTTCGAAAGCTTTACGCATTGGCCTTTGTTCCAAATGATGATATTTATGAGGCTTACGATGTACCTATGCATACCAAATTTTATGTTGGCAATGAAGAATCTCTACGGCCTTTTTTCGATTATTTTGAGGGAACTTGGATCGGAGAATTGGGTAGACGCAATAAGCGTTCTGAGCCCAAATTTAATGTCAAGTTATGGAATCATTATTTGTCTGTGAAGAATGACTGGTCTCGTACTAATAATGCCGTAGAGGGGTGGCACAATGGCTTTAATTCAAAGGTTGAATCGGCGCATACGAGTCTATGGAAATTGATTAATGTCTTCAAGTTGGAACAAGGTGTCACAGAATTAGTTATTGCCCAGGCAGAGAGTGGGGCCGCACCCCCAACGAAGAAAAAAGCATTTCGAGATTATGATCTTCGTATGAAAACAATTGTTGATGGCTACAATCGTGAAGAAATGGACATTTATCTGAAAAGCATTGCCAATATTCTATCATTCTGACTTTGGTTTTTTTTTTTTTTTGTAATCGCCTTTCGATGTAACGCATTCTAAAATATTTATTGTGATTATTTGTATCTCTCATATTTGATAGTTGATTGCATAATGATATTATTCTGTTTAATAAATTTTCATTCTTGCATATTTTGTGTTTTACTTGTAAGGAAAGAATGGGCGTTTTTTCCAGTCTTCGTGCCAATTTTTGTTTTTAACACGGGGAACTTTTTTCCGGGAAATTTTTTTTGGGGAACTTTTTTCCGGGAAATTTTTTTTGGGGAATTTTTTTCCGGGAATTTTTGTCCGAGAATTTTTTCCGGGGGAAATATCTCCTAGAACCGGCCTGGGCATCTATACATGTATGCTAGATATATTATGTCTGGCCTCTAGTCAGGTAAGCTGTGCCATGAAAGCTAGACAGATCCTAGATAGATATGCTATCTATCAGTGCATTCTGGGTAGATTATGTCTAGTCCCATTACAGAAAAACTTGATAGAAAAAACTAGCTAGACGCTAGGTTCAAACCAGTTTATCCCCAACAGATTTCCACACGGGATTGTGCACAATTCTGTTTGTGCACAACTGCATTGTGCACAATGTTGTGCACAATTCTTTTTGTGCACAACTCCATTGTGCACCTTGATTTTGTGCACAACTAGATTATGCACATTTTGTTTTGTGCACAACTAGATTGTACACATTTCTTTTGTGCACAACCATATTATGCACATATGTTTTTGTGCACAACTATATTGTGCACATGTTTTGTTTGTGTACATATCAATTTGCGACTATGTTTTGCGATAATTCTATTTGTACGCAATTCTTTTTATGCACAACTACATTGTGCACGTGAGTATTGTAAAGACCTCAATAATAAGCAAAATGTGCACAATTCTATTGTGAATGTAAGTGCTTTAAGAACTTCAATAATAATCAAACGTTTGGTACACGGTACTATTGTGCACAACGCTTTTAAGCGTTATATTGTAAAGACCTCAATAATAAACAAACTATTCGTACACAACGTTATTGTGCACCGAGTTACTGAGTTACGAGATTATTATTGAGATCTTAACAATACTTCGGTATACAAATAGAATTGTGCACAAATAGAATTATCGCACAACATAGTCGCGAATTGATATGTGCACAAAAAATGTGTGCATATTATTATAGTGCACAAAAATATATGTGCACAAGATGATTGCGTACAAAATAGTTATGCGCAAAAAGAATTGTGCACAATGTAGTTGTGCACAATACAGAATTGTGCACAATGTGTTTGTGCAACAGACAGAATTGTGCACAATGTGGTTGTACAACAGAACCTTTTTTTGTAAAATATAGGTGTGCACAAAAAAAAGCGCACAAAATAAATATGCACGAAAAAGAAATAGTGCACAACGCACTTGTACACAAAAAAACTATGCACTGAAAAAAAATGTTATTGATTCTGTATGAATGTAATAAATCCATCGTTTGCGGGCTGCCAAAAACAAGTGTTATCAACTTAATTTGAATTCTAATTCCTCCAATTCCCTACGAGATCGAAACAATAACTCTAAAGTAACCAAAATAATATATTATTATTTCAATGTTAAATGGGATTGAACGAGTAAGAACTAGAGTTAATTCTAAAATACTTCTTTTGGCAGCCCGCAAACGATGAATTTATTGAATCAATGACATTTTGTTCAGTGTGCACAATGTCATTGGGCGCAATTTATTTGTGCACTATCGAAGCTTGCACAACACGGATGTGCACTATCCGACCGTGCACAATCGGTCTGCCCAGACGTGGCATCCCCAAACTCTGAAATAATTTATGAATGTTCGTGATACTCTAAACACCTTTTGCAAAAATTATGAACACTTTTTGTGACCATGCTAAATTTGGGTGATCCACTTGGTATGGAAGGACCCATATACGAGGCGTTCTTTGTCAGTTCAACCAATTTTTTTACTGAACCTCTCCGATATTCATAATAATCAGCACGTTGTATCAAAACTCGTTTAAGAGCAAGGCAACGGTACCAATGATCGGACACGTCCTAGTCTTCGACACTTTTCCGTTTATTTGAGTTTATTACGAATTTAAATATTAATAAGTAAACATTGTAACTTGAAATCGTATCTACATTTTTTAATTGATGTGCAGGAAAAAGAATTTCAAGTTCAGACATGGAGGTTTTTTAAAATTATTTTTAAGTTATTTGGTTAGCCCGTTTTCTACAAAGCTTATTTCAAGTGTTCTTTCATGCATATATATATTTTTTTAAATTAATATAATCAATAAATAACCAACATGGCCTAAAACGGTGGTCCGAAAACTGGTACATTAGGCCTATTTTGTTATTTTCGTACATAATTAGAAAATTATTCAATATTTCGACGATTAATTCGTAGGTTTTTGAAACTGGAAGGTATGAACTTGACTTTGGTTTCAGTCATTTTATAATTACATCTTTCCTTAACCGCCTAATGCAATTGAATATGGGAATGGCCTTAACCGTCAAATAACTGGTATCTTTACCTCATTTACCGGAAATTGTTGAACTTTTCTTTTTCTCGAAAAATGGACAAGAAAATATTCACAGTAATGTCCATGTTGGAGAACTTGAAGGAAAATTGACAAACGGCAATTCACTTGGAATGAAATGTCCCATATAGTAGTGAGAGTTTAGAGGGGACGTGAGAGGGAGGATCGCGCCGTTGTTCAACTGCCCACGTCCTATTTATACTCTCTTGGACGCTCGATTTTTTTTCAACCCCTCTGCGTGCCACTCGTTCTCGTCGCAATTTTTTTTTAAACATCGTTATATAGAAAGGTCTAGCGTAACGTGTATGCAGTGCTGTTGCTGAAGACGCTGTATTTTGTTTGACGGGCGAGTAATTTTGGCCTTTTTTTGTCACCTTCGCCTCCAGTTTGAAACTTTTATCATAGATTTTGCTTACAACGAACTTAGCAGTTTCTTTCTGTATCATACCAACCCTCGAAAGAACTGAAAATTTAATGTACAAGTACAAAATGTTTTATGCATTAACTGGTATACTAAATTTTATAGGTTAGTGCGATATAAAATTAATATGTGATACAATAACTTAAATAATTTTCATTAAATTCACTGTAAAAGTTCTTTAATTTTAATAACTTGCTCTAATTTCGCTGGAAAATATAAAAAAATGGAGAATAATTCTTTTTTCCTATTTTTCCCATTTTCCCATATTTCCCACTGTCTACGAGGTATCAACAGCTAGAGACGCCAACTAATAAAAACCTTCCAATTTGCATCATGATTTTAAATGACTTTATTAAATATAATTCCAAGTACAAAACAAAAAATTATTTCTTGATAATATTCTTATTTAGAAATGTTTTGATTTATTAAAAAATATAATATTTAAATAAAATATTAAAAAGTTAGTATAGGTAGTATATATGAAAATAGTATAACAAAGATTTATCGCCGCTTATCCTCAGAATCCGAGGATGCAATTGAGAAATTCATATCAACCTAAACAGAACGGAAACCCAAAAAGCGTTTGAAAATGCTACGCATTTTTTGGAAGATGCGTAACATTTTTGAAAACACATAAGAATTGTTAAAAATTTAAGAAAAACGGTTGATGGAAAAAAATGTTGATGAAAGTTATTTATGGTAACATAAACGCTATTAATCTCCGCCTTTTACTACCCCTATACTCACTACCCTTCACTATATTCTTATCTATATTATTGAAATATATTTAAAAATATAATATTATAAAGTTAGTATACGAATAGATGAAAATAATACAACAATTTGTCGTCGCTTATCCTCGGAATTCGAGGATGCAATTAAGAAATTTATATCGACATTAGCAGAAACTTATACCCCCCTCCCGCATCGCCCTTCATGGCGAGACTCGTAAATCCCTCAGAAAAGTTCATGAACGTCAGTTGGGTGCACATTGAATTGCAAATGTATGCACAGAAAAAAAAAATTCAGTCAGTAGTATAGTGGTTTCGGTGTTATTGCTTCTGGACTTTAGAGGTGCCGGCGAAAATTAAACTGTAGAAGTGTAGCTGCGGGTGCTTAAAGAGAGTCGTATAAACGGGCAAGAGCGGATGGCAAGGAAATAAAGCCGTGAGAAGTGAGAAAACTTTCATTACACGAGGAGTAGCGGACAGGCGAGGTATAAGCGGGGTTAGACAGAAAGAGAAAAAGAGTCAGCAAGCGGGAGGGATGAATTTTGTGAACCGTCGAGCGCGCGGTCACGGTCGCCGTCGTCGCTCCCTCTATGAACGCGGCACCGCGATTTCTGCCTACAGCTTCGCAGCGATAGGTAGGCGCGTCGCATTAACGTGGGAAATGTCAGGGTGCAAAGCGAGATGATGGGACGCGCTTCCGGTGCGCAGATGCATGACCAGCAAACCGCGGAAGCCACTGCGGTATATTAGAAATAGTCTTCATAGCTCGAGACTAAAGGTTGCCAATCCTCTTTGGTTAGATATTTTAATATGAGCACTTTAATATGTGTATAAATTAATTAAATTTATTTCCGGACAAAATTTACCATTAATTTTTATATAATTATTTATTGCATATTAATTTAACTACTGCGTTTTGAAACTATGTACTTCGAAAGTCGTTAATAAAAATGTATCTCCCAGTTAACGTCTTTTTCATAGAGGACGATTTTTTGTCATATAAAAAAAAGCGAGATCGTCACCACCGTGACAAAAATATAATTTTAATGTTGGATATCAAACGGTGAAAAACGCTGTATTAGCGTATAACGAATAGCAATTAAGGAGCGCGTTATACGTACTGCGCTGCGATTAAACACCCAAACAAATTCCGCTTGATAATTCATTCCGGAACTAATCGGAAACTCGGGTCTGCAGCAACAAAATAACAGATTTACGAACCAAGCCAATTATCGGTACAGTCGGTACGAATTATGATTGAATTATTTAACAAGGGAATATACCATAAATATAATTCCCATATAAACCTATCTGCATACATCGTTATAATATTCTGTTTTTAGTCTGAGTCTCACAGAATTGGGTGGCAGTATGTGATTGATGTACCCAGTTTTGAGACAAATGTTCAAATGTTCAAATGTTCAAATGTTCAAATGTTCAAATGTTCAAATGTTCAAATGTTCAAATGTTCAAATGTTCAAATGTTCAAATGTTCAAATTCTAACTTTCTAATTTAAAAGAAATCTTTATCATTGAATTGTTTAACGAGGAACATACCATAAATTTAATTTCGATATAAACCCATCTGCATGCATCATTATAATGTTTTATTTTTAGTTTGAGTGTCACAGCATTGAATGGCTGTATGTGATCGATGTACCCAGTTTTGCATTAGCCTATTCAGTGACAACGACTACGGAGAAGGAGACAGGTACGTCGATGGGGTCAGGTGCACGCACGAGCGATATTCACGCTGCATAAATCACATTAGCCCGTCATCAAACCTATATAGACATACGCGTACATTATATGACATACGACATGCGTGTATATAGTACACACATAGAACAACATCGTGCGAGCCTCGCAAAATCGAAGTACCACGATAACCAGGAGTGGAAGGACGTAGACATAAACGACGAAGGACGTCGATTTCGTGGTGAAGATTGTCGAGAGGGTGGCGCTCGGCGGTGGCTCAGGCGTCTCAGAAATCCATCTATCGATCTATCGATATAGTAGATACTGGCTGTCCACTAACCAATGTGTACTCCGTAAGACCTTCAGCATACCTAATTGCTAAGTTTCCTTGTGCTGGGCTGATTTTACCAAGTTAATGTTGTTTTAAATAAGACCTTTCTTAATCAAAGGTTGTAACTATTTTCGGACTTTCGAACTTGTTTATATGGGGGATTCCAGCTGAATTTTTCATACTCTGACCCTGACCCCATTCAATAATTTTGACAATTTTTTATCAAATAGTAATTTGAAAAAGAAAAGACACGTATTTTTTTGTTTGGTACTACGACGTATGTTTTAGACACACGAATTTTGGTAATAATTTGATTTTTTCGGTTTTATATATTTTTAATCGTTAATATCTTGGAAATTAACAGCCCTATCGAAAAATGTCCAAGATGTAATTTGTTCAGATTGCGAAGAGCTACATAATGTATATTAAAAATGTTATATTAGTTTCCCTAAATTTTGTTATATGACGTTAAACAACAATATATCGTTTTGCAAAAAAAGGCCATGTTTTATAATTTTTATATAACCACAGACAAATTCTGTTTAAAATTACGAAATTTTTGAGACACTATCCAAAATGGGCCGATTTTTTAATAAGAAGTTCTACCTAATTGAAGTTTTTTAATATCCTGAATTCTTACGTAAAACTTCAATTACGTAGATCTTTTTGAAAGAGTTCTGCTAGCCTGCATAAGGTTTCAGAAATTTCGTAACTTTAGACAGAATTTTTATGGACGTATATAACAATTATAAAAAGCGGTCCTTTTGTGCAAAATAATATATTGTTATTTAACGTCATATAACCAAATTTTAGGAAAACTAAAATAACATTTTTAACCTACATTTCGTAGCTCTTTGCTAACTGAACAAATTTAATCTCGGACATTTTTCGATAGGATTGTTTATTTCCAAGATATAAACGATTAAAAATATATAAATCCCAATAACTCAAATTTTTACAAAAATTCGTGTGCAGAAAATATTGGGTCGTAGTGCCAAACAAAAAAGGATGCATAGTAGAATATATAAATCGTAGAATATATAAAGCACATTGCTTCCTCATGATTTTTCGCTTTTTACAAAGCTTCCTGTATGAGGAAGCCAAAATTAAATAACATACTTCCTCATAGAGGCAGCTTTGTAAAAAGCGAAAAATAATGAGTGCAAGGTTCTACTTTGCATCCTTGTTTGTGTAGTTGAAGGTCCAACTAATCCTACAAAAAATTACGATCTAAATCGGAGACGTCAAGGCCAAATCCATGTCGAAACGGGGTGGACTGCCCCATATGCAGATTTCTCGTCCACGGTTAACCTTTTCGATAAAACAAATAATAATTATAAACCGTCTCAAATCTTTATATTTTACGCGTGTTTTATTCACAAGATCAATCGTGGCGGTCAACTGCAAAGATAATTTAGTTATTGTCCTTTGTAGTTTACCACCACGATTGCACTTTTGGTTAAAATCACAAACGGTAAACTGTATATGTTTGATACGGTTTACTTTTTTTTATTTTTTTGGTCGAAAAGGTTAACTGTGGTAGATAAATTTAATAAAATATTTGACTTACATTTCGCGGGTTCCTCCGATGTGCAGTCCGATCGTCACAAAATATCAACGACACATAAATAATTTGAAACTATCAATCCACGAAAACAAAAATAAAAGTACCCGTTAGTTGCGACTCACTTCATTGAGTTGTACAGGGTGTAACAGAACATACAAATTCGTCGTAGCGATATAACCCATTCTTTCATCCACAATTATCGATTAAGCCAATTAAGGTAATCCTTGCGCCTGTTGTCGAGTTCGCATAAGTTTTCTAAAAATTATATGAAATTGCGAAATCTTGTCGACAACATAAAAATCTGAAAATAATCATGCATTTAAAAGGCATTGAAGATATTAATTTTGCATAATAATTCCAAAATGTTATAAACAAATTGATGGAAAATAAAATTGTTCAAAAAATCTTTCGACAACCTATTTTTGTTTTTTTGATAAAAATGATTCCTTAGTTTTTCTGAATACGTATTAATTTTTCCAAATTTTGTAATTCTCTTTGAATTTTGTTATTTTTCCCATGTTAAAAAACGAAAAATTCAAAGTGAATTCAAAAATTTTTAAAAATTCATGCGGATCCATAAAAATAAACAAATTATTTTAATATAAAAAAAATTCGGTTGTGTAATAATTTGTCCAACAATTTTATTTTTCATTAAACTGTTAATAACATTTTCTAATTATTATTATGCCAAATTAATCTCTTCAATGCCTTTAGTATGCATGATTTTTCTACATATTTCATATTTTTATATTGGCGAAAAGTGTTTGTAATTCCCTCCCATTTTTCGAAAACTTATTTGACCTCAGCTTAATCCGCAAGGACTACCTTAATCGAAATAACGAAAATGGAGTTTATCCTCATCTTTTGTATAAATTTTCATCTCGATTCGTCACGCCGTTCGAGAGTTATCAGCAATTCTATTTTAGGACAAGCGGTCATTATAAAAAAATAAAAATTATATATGAAGCAATGTGTAAAGTTCTACTTTGCATTCTTATTTCCATTGAGTACAAACTTTTGTCTCGCATTATCAACTTTTGCTGATGCTAGAGCGAAAATCATTTTTTTTTTGTAGATTTCAAAATGTCGTAAAATCTGAACTACTTTACCGATCATCGTCAAATTTGATACGTAGCATAGCTGCATGTTTCTTTTCTTCTGTAAAACATTTCAGTTAAATTGATGAAATTGAACGTGATTTATAAAAAAAAGATTTTTTTCGAAAAATTCAAACATCCATAAAATCTGAACCGCTTTACCGATTTCGCCCAAATGCAATACCAAACAACATTGAACGTATATTTAATTATAAACAACTATTTAGCAAAATCGTCAAATTTTTACGAAAGTTAGAGTGACCACGCCCTTTTTTCAAAAAATTAAAAGTACCATAAAATCAAAATGGCAGATTTTTTTTTTTTTTTTCAAAAATCTTAACATTCAAAGCGGGGCAACTATTCCTCTTGCGTGACAAATTTGAGCCATATCGCTCTAACGGTTACTGAGTAATAGTTCATCGAATTTTCGGAGCCCAGAACAAACACACACGCACACACACACATACATACGGACATTTTTTTAAACCACTTTTCTCCACGTTTTGGACAATTCTAAGCATACTGGCATGAAAATCTCGAAAAAAAAAATTTCATGAAAACAAAGCTTCCTCTATGAGGAAGCAAAAATACGTGTTTTCTTTTTCAAAATACTATTTGATACAAAAATTGTCAAAATTATTGAACGGAATCAGAGTCAAAGCATGAAAAATTCAGCTGAAATCCCTCCTATGCATTCCACAAATAATTATAAATAATTTTTTATTAGAAAAATCCTGAACAGTCCCCATCTCCTTGATACACTGAGAGAAATTAGGATGGTATTGGTAACTATTCAGTGATAATTATATTTTATTAGTCCAGGTGACTATTTTCGTAGTTACATTAAAAGTAACGTAGTTAATGTAACTACAAAAATAGTCACCTGGACTAATAAAATATAATTATCACTGATTAGTTACCAATACCATCCTAATTTCTCTCAGTGTATCAAGGAGATGGGGACTGTTCAGGATTTTTCTAATAAAAAATTATTTATAATTATTTGTGGAATGCATAGGAGGGATTTCAGCTGAATTTTTCATGCTTTGACTCTGATTCCGTTCAATAATTTTGACAATTTTTGTATCAAATAGTATTTTGAAAAAGAAAACACGTATTTTTGCTTCCTCATAGAGGAAGCTTTGTTTTCATGAAATTTTTTTTTTCGAGATTTTCATGCCAGTATGCTTAGAATTGTCCAAAACGTGGAGAAAAGTGGTTTAAAAAAATGTCCGTATGTATGTGTGTGTGTGCGTGTGTGTTTGTTCTGGGCTCCGAAAATTCGATGAACTATTACTCAGTAACCGTTAGAGCGATATGGCTCAAATTTGTCACGCAAGAGGAATAGTTGCCCCGCTTTGAATGTTAAGATTTTTGAAAAAAAAAAAAAAAAATCTGCCATTTTGATTTTATGGTACTTTTAATTTTTTGAAAAAAGGGCGTGGTCACTCTAACTTTCGTAAAAATTTGACGATTTTGCTAAATAGTGGTTTATAATTAAATATACGTTCAATGTTGTTTGGTATTGCATTTGGGCGAAATCGGTAAAGCGGTTCAGATTTTATGGATGTTTGAATTTTTGGAGAAAATATTTTAGCTACACTGAGAGAAATTGAGATGGTCCTGATAACTATTCAGTGATAATTATATTTTATTAGTCCAGGTGACTATTTTTGTAGTTACATTAACTACGTTACTTTTAATGTAACTACGAAAATAGTCACCTGGACTAATAAAATATAATTATCACTGAATAGTTATCAGGACCATCTCAATTTCTCTCAGTGTAGCTAAAATATTTTCTCCATCTCGTTGTATCCATTAGATTAAGTGCCGCAATTATTCGGCTTGAATCGTAAATGCAGAACATGTTGGTCTGCATTTACGATGCAGAATGATGTCGTTGCACTAAATGTTGCTAGCTTCTATGACGTATAACTACAACATTTTATCTCAATTATTAATCGGAACCGCCGTAGAGGATAAAAAATATTGATTGGTGGTGGTTCGTGGATTATGGTTGGATGATCCACTACTTGCTTAATTTGCTGAAACGTGACGTTCCTCTTTGGGATCAGAATCGCCCACGGGTCTTTCAATTTTGATCACGTAACATATCCCGTCACGTTTCCGGATACGATAGAACCTGAGCATTCACTAGAGCTCTCGGTGCTCCCTATATTCGAGAACGCTTGCGACAGCTCTTAGCGTACACATATGTGCGAGGGTCCATCAGCGATTCGCCTGTGAAGTGCACTCGCCATCACCGTTAAAGTGAGACACGAACGCATGTGTGGCAGAGTTGAGTGCAATGTAGTTTCTATTCCTATTTGTCCTGTATACTGCGTCGGAATAGTTGGTTATCTGAAATTGCGCTCACTACAAATTCCTCTTGTTCTTGTTATATATGAAGCATTCCCTGTAAGTTTAGACATATTTCTTTGTATCTTTGTATTTTTATTTTTCCTAAAGATTTTCGAATAGCTTCGTACTGAGAATAATTACAATTAAGGTTTTATTTTTTTATTTAAACCTGGAAGCTGCCTTCATCATCATCACGGTATTCTCCTTGGTTTTTAGATATTATTTATTGCGTGGTTCATATGCACAGGTTCATAAAAATCGCCATGTCAAGCATGAATTATATGCAATTTGTGAGATTCATTGAAAATAAATTACCGACCTGACGTAGAATGCCTCATATGTATATTTGTCTGTAGGCTTGTCCACTACTGTGCGAGTTTAATGCATCAGCTAACGCTTAGCCTTTGCCATAGGTAATCTCTCGTGTATGCAACACACGTTGCTATTAGTCGGACATTTGCGATTATAATTCAGTTATTAATCTCCTCTCCGCTTCCGTTTCAATTAAGGGGTAATAGCGATAAAAAAGGCTGGTAAATTATGCAATTTTATAATTTTTTTCTCACTCGACTTAATGAATAGTAATGTGGAAAATGTTAGATTTATCGTAGCACTTTAATTAATAAAAAAATTAGTCGGTAAATGCAGGCTATTTCGAGGTATACACTATTTATCATTAGCTTTTTATTATTATCTCACCTTTAAAATGTATGTATAGATTGACTAAAGGGCATTTGAGAAAAACTAATAAATAAAAATGTTAATCCTCAAACAATTTTTTTTTGTACACGTTTCAAGCAGGATTTATATATATATATATGGATTATCCGTTGTAGTATAACCGTATAATCGAGTTTGCCAACAGCAAAAAGGGAAACATTTGTTCCGCAACCGCAATTTCTCACAACGCTCGGCAGGATCAACTGAATCCGTTCAGCGTTCGAGCCAGACGAGCGAGGGTGAAGAGGATGAGGATGAGCAACAGGCCCTCGCGCCAAGCGGTAGCAAACCCCGCGCCATATCGACTTGGGTGCGCCGAACCACCCTTGCACCCTTGCACGTTTCTCCCTCACCTCTCGTATATAATAGTATTCTCACCATGCCTCGAGCCAGACACAGGAGCAACAGGCCCTACCTTTTCCAGCTACGGTTTGGAGAACCGCAGCGCCCATAATCATCATTTAGTGTCGATCCAGTTTCTACTCGCAATTTACAACGCGTACCTGTATTCCCTAATGAATATAATTCTCTGAAATTCTTATTTCGTGGTGATAATATTTGAAGAAATACAAAATTCGTACAATCTATTATAAAAATACTTTTGCCACAAATTGAAATGTCGATATTTTTTAAATTCAAATATTCGAATGTTCAAATTTTCAAATTTTCAAATTTTCAAATTTTCAAATTTTTAGACCTTCAAGTTTTCAAATCTTCAAATTTTTAAATCTTCAAATTTTCACATCTTCAAATTTTTAGACCTTCAAGTTTTCAAATCTTCAAATTTTCAAATTTTCAAATTTTTAAATTTTTAAATTTTTAAATTTTTAAATTATTAAATTTTTAAATTTTTAAATTTTTAAATTTTTAAATTTTTAAATTTTTAAATTTTTAAATTTTTAAATTTTTAAATTTTCAAATTTTCAAATTTTCAAATTTTCAAATTTTCAAATTTTCAAATTTTCAAATTTTCAAATTTTCAAATTTTCAAATTTTCAAATTTTCAAATTTTCAAATTTTCAAATTTTTAGACCTTCAAGTTTTCAAATCTTCAAATTTTTAAATCTTCAAATTTTCACATCTTCAAATTTTTAGACCTTCAAGTTTTCAAATCTTCAAATCTTCAAATCTTCAAACTCTCAAATCCTAAAATTGTCAGATCGTGAAATTCTCAAATCTTCAAAAAAATCTCAATATGCATTGTAGATCCAGTGCATATAAAGTGATCGGTATCATTCACAAAACAAAATCGCACGACTTTGCTATGAGTTTGCAGGCGTTTTTCAAGCATAATTGGTTACGAATCGATCTGCCCTTGTTCAGATCGCGCGTCGCCCGTTCTATTTTTCTTTATTCCCTTATTCACACAACATAAGCCAGTGACTAGCCAGTAGCCAGGAGGCTTCCTGGTCGCGGAGCGCCGAGTTTTCGCAGGGTGAGTTCGCGAAAGAGTAGAGCTGCGACCTTGACCTACGGGGTTCTTCGCGCGCCGGCGTCGCGCCCTCTACTCTTCTCTCACTCGTACAGCCTGTACGACCACCTATTTCCATCCCACTCTTCATACTACTACACGCATTCCTAGGACCCCCTTCTCTCACTACTTTCTCTCTATCTTTCTCCGTCGTTTGAGCAAGCTTTCAACGTGTACACCAGAGCGTATACGATGAAACAACCCGAAAGCTTCATCGTTACCACCGCTCTTGCTCACTCTAGCCCCTCCAACCCCCGTTCGAGCCGCCGGCCCAAGGGGTGAATATCAGGGGGCGACAGAGTAGGTGGGGGAGGGTCTCCTGGATACGTTACCGAGGCGTCTCTCCCGATCCACAGTTGACCGCGAGTCTTCACGATCGTACCATGCCGATATTGCGGTGCGGTCGTTGATATCAATTTATCTCAATAGTGATCCCGGCTATTAAATAAACGAACAAAGCTGGTGAACCACAAAGTCGTTTATGCGGTTAGCACCACTTTCGAAATTATGGCCATCGAATTAATTCGACCTAATTGAATATTTCGAATACATATCTTACGAGGTCGTAACGACGATAAGGATTAACAGTTTTTGTTTCACATTTTTGCTTTTTGTTTTGGAATATTGTGTCGACGTCTGCCATGAATCTCTCGTCGTCGGAGAAATGCAGGTGGGTTAATGGAACTTTTTTTTTCGGAAATAAGAAATTTTTGAATAAGTTTAAAAAACCAGACGAAACTCTGAGATATAAAAGTTGGATGATAGTTTCATCTATTCGAAGAATTTTAATTATTAAGGAAACCTTTATTTTATATAAAAACAGATAAAGCTTACGAGTTTTTCAAATTCTCTACAGGTAAAAACGTATGCAATAAAAATTGAATTACATTAACCGAATTAATTATTATTAACAAAAAAACAAATGCTGAAAATAATACTTGAATTTTGAGCTCTAAGTATAGAATCCGTCACCGTTTATAACACATACATTTTTGTCATAATTGATTGGCAATAATCTGACTAAAAATAATAACCATCGATACGTGTTAAAATAATTTAAACAAAAATGTGTACAACACATCGAAATATTAAAATTGGTAACGAGTGAATTACAATTTCATCGATTATTAAGAAAATTTGCTTATCCAGAAAACCTATATTTTGGATAAAAATGGGCAAAGATTATAAATTTTTCAAACCTTAAACAGATAAACAAATATGCTTCAACGTTTATAACATATACAGTTTGGTAAATGTCTCATATTCAATCATTATGATTCTTATTAGTACTTAGCGTTAATGCTAATTACGAAAATTAAGTCTGGGATTTAGATCGTGCTGCAAACATGCAAATTGGCGTACTTAAGGGTGGATAACAAGGGCAAAATTCTGAAAATTTGAAGACCCGGGTGAGTCACGGGATTCGGGTTGCCAGACAGCGACCTGATTGGAGGACGCGTGGCGTGGCTATGAAGGCGAAAGTGGTTGCAGTTCGACGTTAGAAATTCCTGGGGTTAAGGGTGAAACCTTAGTCAACACTTTTATTTACTTACCTTACCCATCGCAACACAAAACCGCAGAGGGCAAAAGCCTCGGAGCGTTATACGATACATAAAGTTGAATAATACCCGGAGATGATAGTAATCATTGGCAAAAATTATAGTGAGTGTTGATATTATGGTATTAAGTATACTTTTGAAGTAAAAAGACCATAAGTGATGGAAAGTGCGGTTTTATTTGTTCGCGGGCCAAGTATTTCTCGTCGTAACTATAAAGGGATATTTACTTCGACGCGAGTAAAGTATATAAAAAATGATTGCAGGCACGTGATTATTAGCACGACAGAACAATTTAACGTCATTGCCTAGCTTAGTCAAAACACGACCGAGCTTATCAATTCCAAGTAATATAAAAAAATGTGCGTTAAAGTACTTTTTTTAACCGGTATTTCCTTAACCGTTTACCAGCCGAGTTGAAATAACATTTTTTTCCTGTTACCCATTCCCATGAATAAAACGTTAAATGTCAGTCATTTTTTCTGAATAAAAAAGTGTTAATTTCACAGTTTCGAAAAATGAACATTTCTAGTTTTTTTTAGGGTAAATGCGTCAGTTAATCAATTAAATTGCTCATAAAAAATATACAAAATGAACGGTTTTGAGATATCTCCGTTTTTTTTAAATTCGTAAATACCAATTTTTTATTATATAATCAAATTTTTTATTTTATAAATTTTTTAAATTTCAACTTCCGAGGTAGAGTAGCACACTATTTTTTATAGGTCTTTTCTTACGCATGAATTTCTCTTTGAAGTGAAATTACTTGAATTTCGATGAGTAAATTGATAAAGAAACATGGGACTTTTTTTTAACCAGTCTAGTGATCATATAAACCGCACAATTCAATACAAAAATTGAAAGTTCGAAATAAACAAAAGTAAATATTTGGTAATTATATTTCAGAGTGTTTTTATAAAAGATTTCTATCTAGTATTTAGATAGAAAAACTATTTGGCAGGTAGATTTCACGGTGTTACATAAATCGCCGTGTATTAGCCAGTAACTAGACTGTGACCAGTGAAACAGGTTCATATCTGGACAACACTGAGATAAAATCTTTTAGATTGTTTTTGTATAAGATTTTTATTTAGTATTTAGATAGGAAAACTATCTGGCATGTAGATTTGGCGGGGTTACATAAATCACCGGGAACTGGCCAGTTGCTAGACTGTAACCAGTAAAACTGGTTCGTGTCTGGACAGCACTGAGATAAGATTTCTATACGGGTAACCAGACCTACGGTGATGTCTCTAAACATCGCGTCCCCGTGACAGGGCTGAAAGTCGGAAAACGAGAAATGTAATTACAGTACATTTTTCACTACACCCGCTATCAGAATTATCGAATCGTTATGATCTGAAATAGGAAACTTCGCAATACTTGCATAACGAACTAAAGGTCGACAGTGACTTGACACGCGAATTTTGTTTTGACGAGCCGTTTCTGTGTCGCCTCTGCTATTTTACCCCCTTTTCTGCGTCTCCCTCATCCTACACGTAGTGTGATGGTGAGTAACGAGAGAATCGCACGGACTAGTCAGTTTCTAGACTGTGACCAGCGAAACAGGTTCATATCTGGACAGCACTGAGATCAAATCTTTTAGATTGTTATTCTAGAAGATTTTTATCTAGTATTTAGATGGAAAAACTATCTGGCAGGTGGATTTCGCGGTGTTACATAAATCGCCGAGTGCTAGCCGATTTTACTGGCCAGTTGCTAGACTGTAACCAGTAAGTTCGGTTCGTATCTGCCCGAGTAGAAATTTTAAGCATTACACCAATCGGAAATTTGGCCCTGCCAAGGCCCTATCAGGGCCCTATCAGTGCCCAGTCCGGCCCTGCCAGGGCCCTGATAGAGCCTTGATTTGTGCCTGATGTAACGCTCAACATTTCTATACGGGTGGACAGCAGTGAGATCAAATTTCTATATCCTTTCACGCGTTCTCGTGAAAGGGCTGGAATTGAGAAAACGAGAAACGCAATTACCGTACATTTTTCACTATACCCGTTATCAGAGTCATCGAATCGTTATGATCGCACGAAATAGGAAACTACGCGATACTTGCATAGCGAACTAAAGGTCGAGAGTGACTTGACACGCGAATTTTGTTTTGACGAGCCGCTTCTGTGTCGCCTCTGTTATTTTTTTCTTTCCTCCCTTTTCTGCGTCCCCTTCGTCCTACACATAGTGTGCCGGTGAGTAACGAGAGAATCAAACGCCATCGAGATCGGAAATTCGTGACACGAGCGCAGCAGGGCAGCAAGGATACGTACCTACTCTGACGATTGAGAGTTGCGTGACTCCCTCGGTGGACCGTCCGACGCGATAAATCGTTTTCATCGATCCTCTTCGCAACCAGACACGGCGATATACCCAAACGACGTCGTGGGGTTCGTAACTCGGTAACATCCGTCGATCCCGAGGCTCCGATATTTCCGCTGAGCGTTTTCGCAAGCAACGGAAAGATATTTCCGTGAAAGTGATACTCAACTAGCAATGGAAGACAAACGAAATGAGCCGTCGTTAGAAGGTACACTTAATGACGGCTCTTTTATATAAATATTCTTTTACGAGGAAGGAAACACCTTTAAGCCTTCATTAGGCGCGTGGAGAGCCGCGGAAACTCGAACCCTTCATTTTCCTCGCTGACGTTACGATAAATTTACTTATTTCGTGGCTGCCACCTTTGGTACCTCTCAAAGACCTTCGATTAAAGGGGTGTCTCAACGTTTCCGTATTCAGTTCATAGCAAAATTTGCCCTTCATTGACATTGAAAAAAACAAAAAACTAGTTGATACCTTAATGGGCTCTAAGAGATTTTGTCTCCATTACTTTAAGAAGTAAAGTTTACACAACAGTTTATCTTGTAGTTACGATTTTATAATGATGACCTGGAGCGATTATAAAATTATATGTGAACTTTTGAATAGCTGTAAGAAATACGTAACATTCAATTAAATTCATTACTTTCGCAATGCATTAAGGAGGTTCATAAAAAAAATCAAATTCAAGATAAAATTGTAAAAAAAATCGTATAACAGCTGTAATGATAACGGACACGTACGCAAAATTTTTAAGGGATTGACCGTGTAGTTTCCGAGATATTAAATAACAAAGTTGCGACTATTTACATGTAAAGAAAAGAAAAGTGAGTCGAATATTGAACTTTTTACGTCTTTGCAAGAGCTAAATCCAAGACAGAATAATTAAAAAAATATGCAGACGTCCGGAAAAGTATTCTGAATAGGGCACGAGCTTGAAATTTGAAGGTCACCGCGAAATTGATAGAGAAATCGTTAATTTTTTGCCTCTACGCTTAACGCGGCTCGCATGGTGTCTCGCTCACACGGCGTCAGCCCCTTACATTTTTTCAATAAGTTTACCGTGAAATTATAGGGGAAATTAATATTTTTTGCCTCTATTCAAAAGTTTACACGTCATATTATAAACACTTCAAGTTATTGTTATAAAATCATATTTACAAACACTGTAAAAAAATGTACTTGAAATTTAGTGTACTTTTATTGGAAGTTTTTATTCGTAACTAGTATATTAAATTTAGTATACAAGTGTAATGCGAAATTAATGTATGGTACAGCACTTTCAATAATTTACTTTAATTTTACGGTAAAAGTAGTTGAATTTAGATAATTTGCTTTAATTTTACTGGAAAAGTCCATGAATTTTATACCACGATTGTATATTAAATTTCGATGATGAGTTTATAAATAAAAACTTCCAATCTTTTCAAACAGAGAAGCCATCAATTGCATTAAATTCATTAAATTTCATGTAATTATTTAATTTCATATTAAGTTGCATTTAATATACAGATATATTGTAAAATTCCAATAATTATATTATAAACTCAACTTTTATTAAGTGTGTAGTATACCGTCTATTAATTTTACAATAATTTTTTTGTATATTAAAATTAATATACGCGTATCCGCGAAAAAAACTTCCAATACTTTATATTAATTTTCATACAAAAATTTCTAACAGTGTATCAATAAGATAAAAAACACATAAATAAAATCCAATCTCATGAATAAAAGGTTAAACGTCAGTCATTTTCCTGAATAAAAAACCCTGTTAATTTCACAGTTTCGAAAAATTAACTTCTCAATTTTTTTAAGGGTAAATGCATCAGTTGATTACTTAATTTGCTCATTAAAAAGATACGAACTGAACGGTTTTGAGATATTCGCATTTTTTCAATACCCATTTTTTGCCATTTTTTAAATTTCAGCCTCCGAGATTTTGAGGGATATGTGAAACACATTTTATCTTTTTCATCCTATTACATAATTCCTCCACGAGATGCTAAACAATATCAATAAGAACAAAACAAGAAATACTTTATCACGTACTAACTGAATATTCACATTTTTCAAAATTCATTCATTCATTTTTAATTTAGATATTTATCGATAGGGTGATTTAAAAAAATGTCTTGATCTTAGAATTTCATAAGCACTTTGTCTAAAGGTGTCAAGTAATAAATTGCTGAGTGTACTATCGCCAATAGCGGTGTGTTTATTGCCAGGCTATCAAAAGTTTGCATCCCATTATTTACATCGTGAGCATCTGCGTTGCCTATTTTCCGAGATTCCTTCCACCCGCATTTCCAACTCTTCCGGATGCCGTTATCTCGCATACTAACATCCGAGATTCCGACCTTCCGTGTTTCCTTCTGCGGCATTCTATCCAATCCAACGTTCCGACCCCTCTCCCCCTTCAAACTTGGTAATGTACTGTCTCATCCTCGGTCACCCTCGCCCGCACTGCACTCACTCCTGAATTTCCATGAAATTCTCCAATGTTTGAGGTCAGGGTCTAGTGTTTCGGGGGATATACGCAAATATTTTCGCAGACTAAACGCATCCTCTCTCCAACAGGGCTAAATTGCAACACCCCGAAATGCACATGTTGAACTTTTTTTTCAAAACTTTTCAATTAACCAATTTTAAACTGCAAAACTGCAAATGTTACGAATTTCACAAAGCATTTAGATCACAATATTAATTTAAAGTACCTTACTAATGCAATTAGCTAACATCGAATTAAATTAGCCAGGTAACTGTAATTTCCCAATTGAAAATGACATATTGAATTACATATGCAATAAAAATAGAATTTAATTAGCTGGGTTAATTATTTTAAACGAAAAAATTCTGAAAATAAAATGTTCGTTATAATTCATTGAGAATAATCTAATTTAAAGAAATAACCATCGATACGTGTTAAAATAATTTAAAGAAAACTGTGTACCTACAACACATTGTTTCAGGGGATATAACGCAAATATTTTCGCAGACTAAACGCACCCTCTCTCCAACAGGGCTAAATTGCAACACCCCGAAATGCACATGTTGAACTTTTTTTTCAAAACTTTTCAGTTAACCAATTTTAAACTGCAAAACTGCAAATGTTACGAATTTCACAAAGCATTTAGATCACACTATTAATTTAAAGTACCTTACTAATGGAATTAGTCAACATCGAATTAAATTGCCGGGTAACTGTAATTTCCCAATTGAAAATGACATATTGAATTACATATGCAATAAAAATAGAATTAGATTAGCTGGGTTAATTATTTTTAACCAAAAAATGCTGAAAATAAAATGTTCGTTATAATTCATTGAGAATAATCTAATTTAAAAAAATAACCATCGATACGTGTTGAAATAATTTAAAGAAAACTTTCTACCTACAACACATTGTTACGGGGGATATAACGCAAATATTTTCGCAGACTAAACGCATCCTGTCTCCAACAGGGCTAAATTGCAACACCCCGAAATGCACATGTTGAACTTTTTTTTCAAATCTTTTCAAATAACCAATTTTAAACTGCAAAACTGCAAGCGTTACGAATTTCACAGAGCATTTAGATCACACTATTAATTTAAAGTACCTTGCTAATGGAATTAGTCAACATCGAATTGAATTAGCCAGGTAACTGTAATTTCTCAATTGAAAATGACATATTGAATTACATATGCAATAAAAATAGAATTGGATTAGCTGGGTTAATTATTTTTAACCAAAAAATGCTGAAAATAAAATGTTCGTTATAATTCATTGGGAATAATCTGATTTAAAAAAATAACCATCGATACGTGTTAAAATAATTTAAAGAAAACTTTCTACCTACAACACATTGTTTCGAGGGATATAACGCAAATATTTTCGCAGACTAAATGTTCCCTCTCTCCAACAGGACTAAATTGCAACACACCGAAATGCACATGCTGAACTTTTTTTTCAAAACTTTTAAATTAACCAATTTTAAACTGCAAAACTGCAAACGTTACGAATTTCACAAAGCAATTAGATCACAATATTAGTTTAAAGTACCTTACTAATGGAATTAGCCAACATCGAATTAAATTAGCCAGGTAACTGTAATATCGCAACTGAAAATGCTGTATTGAACGTGGTATATTTTTTAAAAATTAAACCATAAATAAAAACGAAGGTTTAATTTGAAAGGATCCATTGATTCAAATATATAGTCAAACTCCAAGAATCCTCCGATCCATTTATTTATTTAATTCAATGAAATATATGTCTGCCTTAATTGTACTTTTTTTATGTTGCATTTCCCCTCGTCTGCAGGCATTACGCCTATTACAGGGTCGGCCCGGATCAGTAGCCAGTCCCCCCTGGGGGTCTGGTCCGGATCAGTAACCAGGCCCCCATGCGGCCGCATCCGACTTCCCCCTCTATATTGCATTTTCCATAGCATTTCGGCTATGGGCATAGGGAAACTGCGGAAAACCTATTCTGATATAGCCGGTCTCAAGTTCGCCTCCCGGCATCGGAGCTACATCACGTTTCGTCGAGAACGTAAACACGGACTACAGCTGTATGCATATGACCCCCACAGGTAGAAATACCTGTGTGGGTCTCATGTATACATCTGGAGCTTCATCGCGCCCGTATTTATATTTTCGACGGAAATCGACGGCACCGGGAATCGAACCCGCGACGTACCGATGCTCTGGACTAGAGGCCAGTACACTGACCACTAGACCATCGCACCGGTCCTTTTAATAGTACTGTTTACATTGATTCAAAAAAATTGGATGTTTATGCACTGTTTCCAATTACATTACTTACTTCATTCTATGCAACATGTTGGTATTTTGACAACATGTACACTCAGAGAAATCGTAATAGTACAGTCAACTACAAAGTGACGACTATTAATTTTTAGTTCATACAACTATTTTCATAGTTACGGTAATCATGAAAATAGTTATGGTAACTATTTGGTAGTTATAGTAATTATTTGATAGTTGTGGCAACTATTAAAAAATTGATCGTATGAACTAAAAATGAATAGTTGTCACTTTATAGTTACTAATACCATCATTTTCTCTCAGTGTATAGTTGCTTCAAATACAAGATACTTGGATCAATTATAGACGTTCAAAAAAATTCTATTAGTGTATTCAATTATATTTTTCTCTCTGTAATGAAGATACAGAATACATACACTGTTAAAAAGTTTATTTGACAATTCATAAAATGTATATGAAATTTCATTATCCAATGTGCACGAATATTATCTTACAGTTATATTGAAAATAATTTGAAAAATTGTAATATTCACGTAGACAATTATTTAAAATTGAAAGTACTGTGTACGAATATTTTTACACTTTTATTGCAATTTTATTTAATAGATAATTCATCTTAGTAAATGAAAATTACAATAGAAAACAGACAAATGCACTTCTCTGTATCGAATTTATAAAGCAGTGAATTAATTTTCAATTTTTAACATTAATTAATAGGTATATTGAATTGACACCAGAGTAAATTTAGAAAATAAATTGACAAAACAATTGCACTTTATTTTCATACACTGTTAGAAATTTTTGTATGAAAATTAATATAAAGTAATGGAAGTGTTTTTGCGAGTACGCGTATATTAAATTTAATATACAAATATTAATTAATATATTAAAAAATTGTTGCAAAATTAATATACAGTATACTAAACACTTCATAAAAGTTGTGTTTATAATATAATTATTGGAACTTTACAATATATCTGTATATTAAATGAAATTTAATATACAGATATATTGTATACGGTATTGTAAACGGTATATTAAATGAAATTTAATATACCGTATCTGGAAAAGAACTTCCAATACATATATTAATTTTCAAAATATTTTTAACAGTGTATGGAAATCATGAACTTTTCAATACCGATGATATTGATTTCACAATGCAAACATGGAATTTAATAATAAATTATTAATATAATCTTGTAAGGTATTGAAATATCAGATTCATATACAAAACTTGCAGATTTAATAAAAATTTTGTAAAAGCAGTGTAAGTTCGATAAAAGCATTTTAAAAAATCGTTTATTGGTTATTATTATTAATAATACCTTAATTAAATTCAAATTAAAATATATTAAAATTACAAGAACGTTAATTGATTCTGTTATGCTTCCTCATAGAGGAAGCTTTGTTTCCATGAAAAAAATTGTTTTTCGAGATTTTCATGTCAAAACGTTTAAAATGGTTGGCAACGTCGAGAAAAGTGATTTAGAAAAATTGTCCAGATGTATGTATGTATGTGTGATGAAAGGCCAAAAATTCATATAACTGTAACTTATAAAGTATTCGAGCTAAAATATAAACAACATGTACAATACTCGCTAATCTTCAATTGGTATAAATTTTACACAAATTGCTTAACGCATTTCATTTTTATAAGAGTTTTCAAATTTTGAAAAAAGTACGTAAATGCTCTAGCTCGAACGAGTTTTTAGCCATCGGGCTGAAACTTCGTTTTGAACCCGTGAAGAAATCTTATCAGGGTTCTTCCAAGGCCCCGATTAATTTTTCCTAATTCTCTTAGGGGCCTTATGTGGAAGCCTCATAGGGTTTCGCAAATGATGGTCACGCTTTTTCCTTCGGGACCTTTAAAGGCTAAATGTTAGGGGCCTTTAAAGGCAAAATAATGAGGACCTTTTAAGGTTGCCCTATTAAGTCCTTACTACAATAATAAAGAAATGTAATTTTAAAATATATATTTGTTATTATTTAGTTGAGTAATGCTGCACTTTTAATTAGATATTTCGTCTTTCTCTACACGATGGTACATATTAATCGCTGAAAAAACATATTACATTTTTTTTTTACATTGACGGGAATCGAACCTAGAACCCTCCGGATGGTGTATTGCTATGCGCCTTAGCTCTCTTGGCCATTCAAATCATATGTATCTTTATATCTTTATATTATATGCAATCTTTTTTGTCTATTTGAATGACTGTAATATGAAATATGAAATAAAATTAATGTAATATATTCAGAACTTGATAGATTTACATGAGTGCGTCTGATGTGTAAAAATAAAATCACATTCAGTTATTTTTTTACAGAAATTGGTTATATCGAATAGGGTACATTGTATCGTTGTTGTCATCTATAATTATATTCCAGAAAATTGCTTGTTTTATTGTTTGCGCGAATTAGTTCGTTTGTATCTAGGTGCGTGACTGTCTGACTGACCTGAGGGCCAGTATTAGAATGGGTGACTACCTGGCTGACTTTGGCGGTCATTAGTTGGATAGGTGACCACCAATTTTGCCACGGAAACCTTGGATTGCCATATAAGATCCTCACCTGGCAAATTTATTATTGATTTGTTTATTTTATGCCATGATTAAGTCTGACTGGGCCTTTAATTAATTAACTTATCAAGGCCTTATTAAACTTCACCATGGCCTTATGAGATCATTATTTGGCAAAATTATGATTAATTAGTTTACTTGGTATCATGATGAAACCTGACTGGGTCCTTAAGTAATTACCCTATCAAGCCCTTATTGACCTTCGCCATGGAAACCTAGAATTGCCTTATGAGACCCTTAGGTGGCAAAATTATTATTGATTTATTTACTTGGTGCCATGATTAAGCCTGACTGGGCCCTTAATTAATAGCCCTAATATAGCCCCATTAAATATTGGCATGAAACCCTACAGTTTCCTTAGTAGGTCCCTAATTGGGAGTGATATGGAACTCCCTTTTATGGTGTCCACATTAAAGCCCGATAGGGCCCTAACTTATCAATCATCAGCAACCCTAATAGTTATCAATCAAATAGCAACCCTAATATTTTTCTTCACTGGAAATTGAACAAAGTGATACGACCTTTGGTATTGAATTTGGGCCAAATCGGTAAAGTGGTTCGGTTTTTATGAGATTTTGAATTTTTTGAAAAATTTTCGTTTTGCTCTAATTCAGGTAAAATTTCAATTCATCGACTGAAATTTTCTATACAGGAAAAATAACATTCAGCACTGCTACGTACCAAATTTGGTGATGATCGGTAAAGCGGTTCAGATTTTACGTGATTTTGAATTCTTTTTAAATTTATTGGTGTCGCTCTGGATTTCGTAAAACGTCAGAAATCATGAACGTCGTCAATAATTTTCATCTTTCGTAAAGCTTCCTCTATGAGGAAACCAAAAATAAAATAAAGAAACGTCGTCATAGAGGCGTCTTTGTAAAAAGCGAAAAAGAATGAGGAAGCAATGTGCAAGGTTCTACTTTGCATCCTTTTTTTCCCTTACAAAACACATAATTTGAATATACGAATCTATTCAATTTTAATATGCAAATATTGAATTTAAGGCAAAACTCTTAAGTTTCTATTGCAATGTATATGAGTTTTTATTTAATATACATGGTTTGTATATTTTACATAATACTGTATGTTAAAATTGTTGTAAAATTCATAACATTTTTAATACTGTAAAAATGGCGGGATATGTGAATCTCACTTCATTTCCTAATTCAAATTTCTCTGAAAATAACGATTTCTTTTGATATCTTTTTTGATATGTAAGGCGAAAGGACATTAAAATTGCCTTGACACATGGGGAAGAAAAACGACACTCGTATCTAGCCTTAGGCAGCCCTCGCCCTACGCGACATGTGTCCTCAGAATTCCCCAACGAAATGGGTCAGGGTCTTTGCAGTGCCATAATGCTCAGCTTTCGCTGTCACCTCAAACTGTAATCTTTTGGTATTGCATGATATAGTAACGACCATGATTCATGTTTGCAGCCGAACGACAAAACCGGCCTACAGCTACTGTATGTCGCGTGTAACATTTTTTTTTTGCCGTCACTCACGGAGACCACCCGTCCCATCCCCCTACACGACCCCGTCCTCTTTAGAAATTTAATTATAGAATTCCTCGTTTATATCGGTGCACATGACATATTATTCGAGGGTCACTTGTTGCGTCCTGACCTTTACCCGACGTGCCAACAGATAAAATTATTAATATTCACAAAAGTGCACGCAGTCTACGTATTTTCATCGCACCGTTGATGCCAAATAATAAATGTCATTTGTGTGCCAAAACCATTGTGCTTACCTTAAATTTCAAAGATCATCAAAGAATAAAAAATCTTCGATGGTTTCATTACAAAGGTTTGAGATTACACAGAAATCATTTAAGAAGAATTTAAATAACAGTTTTGTAAATGTCAATTCGAAAAAAAATATTAAGAAAGTCATATTTATTTTAAGAAGTTAGGGAATTCATTACGCAAGATAAAAATGAATATTTTTTTAGTCTGTCGAACTATTTTAGATATTATTTCATATACATATGATATGATACGTCCTGGCCTTTTCCCCGATATGCCAACAGATAAAATTATTAATATTCACAAAAGTGCACGCAGTCTACGTATTTTCATCGCACCGTTGATGCGAAATAATAAATGTCATTTGTATGCCAAAATGATTGTACTTACCTTAAATTTCAAGCATCATTAAAGAATTAAAAATCTTCGATGGTTTCATTACAAAGGTTTGAGATTATACAGAAATCATTTTAGAAGAAATGAAATAACAGTTTTATAAACGTCAATTAAAAAAAAAAATTAAGAATGTTATATTTATTTTAAGAAGTTAGGGAATTCATTACGCAAGATAAAAATGAATATTTTTTTCAGTCTGTCGAACTATTTTAGATATTATTTCATATACATATGATATCATACGTCCCGCCCTTTACCCGACGTGCCAACAGATAAAATTATTAATATTCACAAAAGTGCACGCAGTCTACGTATTTTCATCGCACCGTTGATGCGAAATAATATATGTCATTTGTGTGCCAAAATAATTGTGCTTACCTTAAATTTCAAAGATGATTAAAGAGTAACAAATCTTCGACATTTTCATACTACACAGAAATTAATTTAGAATAATTGAAATAACAGTTTCATAAACGTCACTTCGAAAAGAAAATAATATGAAAATTATATTCATTTTCAAAAATCGCCGAATTAGTAACTCAAGAAAAAAGTGAATAATTTTGTTTCAGTCTTTCTACAACTATTAAAAATATTATTTCATATACATACACAGTTAGAAAAAAACTGGAAGTTTTTATGCATAAACTCGTAATCGAAATTTAATATACAATCCTTTTCTAAAAAGTTCATGAGTAACGGAAAGCATTGTCATCATTTTATTCGATCGAATCTTCAACCCTCCGGATGGTGTTGTTGCGTTGCGCTTTAGCTCACTCGGCTATTCAGATCATATGATTCTACAATTTCTTTTGTCTATTTAAATATCGCTAACATGAAGAAGTTGCTTGTTTCGTTGATTGCGCGAATTAGTTCCTTAGTATTTGCGTAGATGGCCGTTTGACTGACCCGTGAAGAAAAATATTAGGGTTGTCCTAAGATAACTTAGGGCCCTATCGGGCTTTAATGTGGACCCCATAAAAGGAAGTTCCATATCACTCCCAATTAGGGACCTACTAAGGAAACTGTAGGGTTTTATGCCGATATTTAACGGGGCTATATTAGGGCAATTAATTAAGGACCCAATTAGGCTTAATCATGGCACCAAGTAAATAAATCAATAATAATTTCGCCACATAAGGGCCTCATAAGGCAATTCTAGAATTCCATGGCGAAGTTCAATAAGGGCTTGAGAGGGTAATTACTTAAGGGCCCAGTCAGGCTTCATCATGATACCAAGTAAACTAATTCATCATAATTTTGCCAAATAAGGATCTCATAAGGCCATGGTGAAGTTTAATAAGGCCTTGATAAGTTAATTAATTAAAGGCCCAGTCAGGCTTAACCATGGCATAAAGTAAACAAATCAATAATAAATTTGCCAGATGAGGATCTTATATAGCAATCCGAGGTTTCCATGGCAAAATTGGTGGTCACCTATCCAACTAATGACCGTCAAAGTCAGCCAGGTGGTCACCCATTCTAATACTGGCCCTCAGGTCAGTCAGACAGTCACGCACCTAGATACAAACAAACTAATTCGCGCAAACGATAAAACAAGCAATTTTGTGGAATATAATTATAGATGACAACAACGATACAATGTACCCGATATATGCGATATAACCAATTTCTGTAAAAAGATAACTGAATGTGCTTTTATTTTTACACACCAGACGCAGTCATGTAAATCTATCAAGTTCTGACTATATTACATTAATTTTATTTCATACTTCATATTACAGTCATTCAAATAGACAAAAAGATTGCATATTCATATGATTTGAATGGCCAAGAGAGCTAAGGCGCAGCGCAACTACACAATCCGGAGGGTTCTAGGTTCGATTCCCGTCAATGTAAAAAAAAAATGTAATATGTTTTTTCAGCGATTAATATGTATCATCGTGCATAGAAAGACTAAATATCTCATTAAAAGTGCAGCATTACTCAACTAAATAATAACAAATATACATTTTTTAATTAAATTTTTTTATTATTTTTGTAAGGACTTATTAGGGCAGCCTTAAAAGGTCCTCATTATTTTGCCTTTAAAGGCCCCTAACATTTAGCCTTTAAAGGTCCCGAAGAAAAAAGCGTGACCATCATTTACGAAACCCTATGCGGCTTCCACATAAGGCTCCTAAGAGAATTAGGGAATATTAATCGGGGCCTTGGAAGAACCCTGATAAGATTTCTTCACGGGGACCTGAGGTTTAGTGCTAGGATGGGTCACGGGTCATCTGGCTGTCTCTGGCTGCACGGAAAAAAAAGTTTGGTTGTGGCAACTACGTTTTCGATTTGCTGTACACAATGTCTAAAAAATTAGTTGCCTCATCCATATCGAATAGTAACCTCATCTATTCACGATTAGTTCTCGATTGGATTAGTTAGGTTAACTAATCCAATCGTTGGGACTACCAGTCGAATAGTTGGGACTACCATTCGAATCGTCGGTAATATCATTCGAATCGTTGGTATTACCATTTGAGTTTCTAGGGAAATAGAATAATCGATTGGTTGTGTCAACGTATTTCTTGGTTATGGCAACTAAGCTTTTTTTTCCGTGTGTCAGTAGTTGGATAGGTGACCACCGGGATGACTGTAAAAAGCAGTACTCGTATCTTCAGAAACGGCTTCCACACAAACGGACGTGAGGTTCTGTTAACTTTATATTTTGTAGAAGCCAGTTACACCGAAATTCTTTTAAAAGCATAAAACAGTTCTTGTAACCATTCCAATATAGTTGCTTCATAGAAATCATTTTTCTGATTGGAATGACACCGGAGATTGTGTCAACCACTCGTGACACGCGTATTAAGTACCGAAAAATTGTTGCCTTAACCCCTCTCGGGGTTAAGTCTACTGCACTGCCATTCGCTCAACAGCATCAATGTTCAGCCAAAACATAATTATATTGACGTTCAATTACATGGAGTAGGTCTCTCAAAAAAATGCATTGTATTGCTTCGAGGAATGGGTACTTTGGGTCAACCTCTATTTTTTTGAGCCAAAGTAATATTTGCCTACCACCGTGCGAGCCCGAGGCGAAATTTTTACCCTCCTTCTAACCTAAAATGACGGAGTTCTACTGCCGTAGTCTGGAGGGTGAAAGAAGGCAGTCTGCAGGGTGAAAGGAGGGTATCGCGCATAGATTAACATTTGAATTTCACCCTACCAGACTCCCCAAATGGCAGAAAGGAGACATCTCGACTTAACGAAGGGTCACGGAGGATGAATCAGACCCTAAAGAACCTTCTTAGAACCTACCATAGAACCTCCCAGACCCCCCCCCCCCCCCCTAAAACCTACCGCAGTATCTCCCAGACTCTCTGTTGCGCCTACCGCTGAATCTCCCAGACCTTCCGCTGAGCCTACCACAGAAAACCCCATACCCTTCGTTGACCCTGCGAAAGTTCCTTCCACATACACTATTACACCCTCCGTCAACCCAAAACTCAATGGAAGTATAATTATTTATATTATGAACATGAGAAATGAATTCAGAAAGACAAAAGCGTTTATTAAACTTTTTATAATGCCATAGATATAATATATTTTTATTTAATATCAACAATATTTTTATATAAATTTTTTTTTCGATAAAAGACATATAACATTTGAAGGTGATGTGAGATACCAACGAAGTAAAAAAATTGTTTCCTATTTTCTTAGGAATTATTAATATTGCTTCTTTAAAATGAAAGACAAAATCAAATTAGATTCAGATACATCTATATCTTCTTGCATGTGAATCTGATCGATTTTAGTCCGAAATATGAATCGTCTAAGAAAGTAGGGAAAAAATAAAGACAAAATAGAAATAAAAAAATATTATTCGCTTGAAGCCTCAAGAAAGATATAGCTTTGTCAGTATAATCACAGTACAATTACATGTGAAGAAAGTACGATAATGAGTAAGAAACTTTTTCGGGATTTATCGTAACGAGTGAATTGGTTTGCATTCCTCAAAATATATTACTCACACCAATAAGATGTTGAACTCTTCGTGAGTTTTCATCAGGGCACGGTTTTTTCCTATGTTTGTAGCTTAAGTAGGATTATCTGGATTTCAATAGGTTATATAGGCTCGACGGGGGTTCTATACCTCATTTAGGGTGAGTAGATCGTAGGAGGGTCTATGGATAGGGCAAGTAAGGTAAACGTACCAATGGTGGGACAGGTCCTAATTGAGGGACACTAAAGGGATATTTGAAGATACTAAGGGTTTAATGGATAAAATATTGAAAAATAACTCTTCCAATTGTATCTGTTATATATAATTAACTTACGCGAAAAAATTTCATGTTTTTCATCGTAAATTGAAAATTTAAATAATAATTATATTAGCGGACCTATGGTGTTCGAGCTTTTTCAGCAAATTCCTAAACCAATTAGCTAAGGAGAGCCAAATAATCATTAATATGATACCCCGGAGATTATAGTTCGTTCGAGACTTTCCATAGGTATTTCAAATTCAGAAATTTTTAAGATTTAAGATTACACTGTCAAATATTACGTACAATATCTTAAAACTCGTAATTTTTGTGTCCCGTTATTGGAGCTGACCGAATATACGTTGGCACCACTGTCCAACGTATGTTCCGCGACTAGGGCAAGTAGTAAGCAATCTCACTGCGACCCAGAGCCGGGACACAATCGCACGATTGACATTTTAACGCAGATGTTGGGTTATGCGGTATCAAGAACTTCATTGTTAATTTATTCAAATATATATATATTTTTTATAAACATATACGTTTTATTTATTGCATCATAGGTGTAAATATGTGTACCGTCCATTTTTTGACATTTCTTTTCAAGCAGATGCATTAAAATTTGTAGATGTCCACCGATACGTACATATGATGTCCCGACGGTAGGACATGCACAAAAATACCCGTCCTGGCACTGGTACATCTGCACTTTTCAGCGTTTTCATTAATAACTATTTATCAAACAATTAGAAATATTTTTTCTCACCTCCGGGCCGAAAGCGACATCTTTCGTTCCACTGCGCGGAACGAAGTTCCCGGTTTTCGGCTCCGTCGATGAGAAAAATCGTATACACTCCTCGGGCAGTAAATAAGAAAGCCTCAGATCTGAGACATTTCTTACTTTACTGCCCTAGGTGTGTAATATACTATTATTGTATAGCTTTTGGAAACTAGAAACTCTAACCTTACAATTCGTTACCACCATTTGCTACAATGATTAATATATTCATGCGAAAATTAGCATACAAACCAGACACCGCCTTAAACGTCCCGCGATTGGTACGCTTACCTTAGGCCGTCGTAGGTTCTAAACGAAGTGAGAAAGACTCAACGAAGGGTCCCAAATAACGGTTGAACCTCCAAGCAGGGTCCCTGTTGGCTGTACGGAGGGTGAAACCGGTGTCGGCTTTTGCATCGTCAAAGGATTTGGGATTCCCGGAGGGCTAACCGAGGGTTAAAATTTTGACTCGGGAGGTTGTCAGGATTTCAAGTTTTCTCAGTTTGGAATGCCTCATATATACATTGGACATTATATATGCGCAAATGTTAATGCTATTTATATGAAATATATGTGAAATTGCTATATGAGAAAGACCACCAAATGTCACCCATAAAAAAGTTTATAAATCATTCTAAATAACGGCAACGTACATAATGAAAAAAACATATACATATGTGTCTCTTGGTTACGATCCAAGCATATGTGTACTGTAAGACATATTCAAATTCACTTCATCTTCCGTTAGAGATTGCTAACCGATAAAACCACAAGCTTGTAGAAGATCGTTAAAGATTTGAATTCCTTCGTCACGGCAGTTCTCCTCTTCACATTCATCGTCCTTTCTCCGCAGCTTTTCATTCGCTTCCGTTCTTTCAATACCACTACAGCTTCATATCTCGAACACCCACAGGATTCTCATTGGAACAAGGTCAAGGTCACTGGGTGCTGCAGCAGGATACCAGAGTAACATCGCTATTGAATACAACTGCAATCGCAGCATCTGTCCTTCTAGATAACATAATATAAACGTTTTATCAATTCATGAAAATTAAAAAAAAAATTCAATGGAATTAAACAAAAAATCAACTTGCGTCTCCCAACCTCCGGTAATATTGGATATTATTCTTACGCCATTACGACTTCGGTAAAAGTAATAAAGACGTACATCAATACAATGAAGATAATTTTTTTATTGAACTTCATTAAATTTTAATAAGTCAATATAATGTAATACGGTTAATAAAATTGATTAATCATATTATATAATTAATGAAATTTAAAAAGCAGTGATGAAATACTTTTATTACACTTCGGGGCGAGAAGTACGTATTTATTTTGATTTATAAACCACTCTTCATCATGTTTTGGACATCGATAAAAGGGCTTCCTTCTATATGTTCGTGATATAAGCGTTTTACCAATATATGAAAAAAAAAGTTTCATTGAAAGGAAATAATAAATCAACTTTCGTCTCCCAACTTCCGGTAAAATTGTATATTATTTATTACTGCTTCATTCGCATTTACAACTTTGGTAAAAGTCATAAATGGTACATCAATAAAATAAACATAATTTTGTTATTTAAATTCTATTGCAAGAAGCAGTGATAAAATATTTTTTTTTACACTTCAGGGCGAGACGCAACATTGTATTTAATTTTATTTATAAACCACTTTTTTCGATATTTCGAACGATCTGAATATCTTGACATGAAAATCTAGAAAAAAAAATCTTATGAAAACAAAGATTACTTCATAAGGGAGCGAATTATTTATTATTTATTTTGCGTAACAAAGTGTTTATTTTCACTTTTTTTTGTTAATTAACAAATTTCTAGTATAATTATATATTATACTAGACTAATAATATAATATTATACGTTGTATTGTATGATTAGGAAGGAAATTTCACTCATTAAATTAATTATCGTTTCCTCCCTTAATTTACTTCGAAATAATTAATAATTTGCGGTATTCGTATCGCACGCGGGAGCATACCGAAATATGACACGCTTCCTTTTCCTCTACGAATCGATGAGCTATTTATCGTTTTTTTACTCATTTTCTTTTTTTATAGCGGAATATACGGTTTTGTTAACGAAGCTAAAATTACCCGGTGTGACTAAAGTTGCAGAGTGTGTGTAAATAATGTATACATTATTATGTAGATATTAGGAGCCATTAACGAGCGAGCTCTTGCACCGAAATTTTATGGGTCTGCACAGCGTCGTCGGGGAGTAATTTACATATTCGCCTAGGGGCTGATCTTCTTGGAGAAACTGGATGCTCGCCAAATTTCCGTCGACAATATACATTCACTGTATGTAGGATATAGTGGTTGTAAAATCCAAGTCTAGAAATTCGCTCTAATCTTCAGGAGGCAAAAAAGATGGGATTTTATGCCAAAATAAGAACGTGAAGCTCGTCGCTCACAGTATGCAAAAAAAGGATTAAAAATAGGATCTCAGTGTAAATACAATCTCAAAAGGGCTCGAAGTTTACTGATAATTAAATATATTTAAAGTGAGAAAAAAATTTTAATTTATGAAGAAATTAAAAAAAATATTAAATCAATATTTTTTCATACATTTTGTCAAAAATTACAACAATCAAAGACAACAAATATCCATAGGTAAATTTTTTTTTCCACATCACTCACCTTGTTTTAGGTCAATCTGAAAATCTTGGTATGAAAATCTAAAAAAAGAATAAAATCCATGTAAACAAAAAATTAGAATTTCCATAAAACCCAAAATCTTCTACTGATATTCACTAAATGATGATTTTGACTGATTTCCCGCGATTTTGCTTCCTCATAGAGGAAGCTTTGTTTTCTTACGAAATTTTTTTCTCGTTTTTTTTAATGTCAGAACACTCAAAATCTGCGTGTGTATGTGTGTGGTCGTCACTCCAAATTCAAACTTACATATCTCAAGAACTGATTTAACAATCGGGTTGAAATTAAGCAAACATGTGAAGCGGGTCGACGGCTTTGTTTGTGGTAATTTTCAAAAAAATTCAAAAATATGTTCCAATTTTATTTGACTTTGAAATTTTCGAAAAATGTCTGTACGCTTTCTCGCATCCGCAAATTTTTAGCTATCGAGCTAAATAATTTGTAAGAATAAACCAATGTTAAAGGAGGATCAGTATTGAATTAGGAATGAATCTTCAAAAAAGCTCGGTTTTTATGGGATTTTGAATTTAAAAAAACATTTGTTTTGCTCTAACTCACGATAAATCTCAACAAATCAACAGAAATTTTCTACGGATGAAAAATAACATTCAGCGCTGCTATCTACATAATTTGGTCGTGATCGGCAAAGCGGTTTGGATTTTACATGATTTTTAATTTTTCAAAAACTATGTAGATAACGAAAAAAGTTGTAAAGTAGAACTTTCCACATTGTTTCTTTATTAATTTTCATTTTTTTATAAAGCTTCCTCTATGAGGAAGCCAAAATTAATAAATAAGCTTATTCATAGAGCTGACTTTGTGAAAAATAAAAATTAATGAGGAAGCAACGTGCAAAGTTCTATTATGCAATTTTTTCTTATCTATCGATCATCCGGAAGTTATTATGGCTGTCCTTTTTGCCACCATCTCCATTTTGTCCCCCACTTTTCCTAATGTAATTTATAAAATCTTTAGAGCACTTGTCCAAGTACTTTATCTAATAGATAGGTAGCTATTTATCGCATTGGCAGACATATGAATAGATGTAAGAGACAAGCACGAGTACTTGTCGTTATGTTGCAAGTAGTAGCTGTCTGTATATGTCGGCAAGTCTGTGGTTAAAAAAAAAGTCGCGACCGCGAGGAAAGCCATCAGAGAAAGCACGATATCGTGGAGTAAATAGTGAAGATCGATATACTAGAGGGAGGTTCAATGCCGCGTGAGCTAGCCTTGCATCGAGGTCACGTTCGAGGGAAGGTGCGATAGCGTTTCAAACTGTATATTATACTGGTATACCTCGTGCTTCCTATTCACCACCAAACTGTTAGACGTTTGAGGTTATCCTAGTTTGTTTATGTTGGAAATCTAGAAACTAGGAACTACATAATTACATTTGATTTACTTTCTTGACATATTATTTTATTCTGTTTCTCCATAATCACTAATTCAGAACTAACAAGACCATTGGGACAAAAGTCCTAAAGTAAACCTTTGATTTACTTTTTTGACATGTTATTTTCTTCTGTTTCTCCACAATCATTAATTCAGAACTAACAAGACCATTAGAACGAAAGTTTTATAGATTCAATCAGCATCTTGATAAAATAAGTACAATTTATTTACTGAATTAGGGGAAAAATCGTCGTCATTGGACCACTTAAAGAAAAATGATGAAAATTGTCCAACACATATTACAAGAGAAGTCTGTTAATGAAACCTATTGATGTTGTCAGTTTACGGACTATTCATCACCAGTGTGTTAGATGCCTGAGATTATCATAGATTTTTTATGTTGGCAAACTAGAAAGTAGGAACTACATAATTACCTTAGGTTTACTTTTTTGACATGTTATTTTCTTCTGTATCTCCACAATCACTAATTCAGAACTAACAAGACCATTGGGACGAAAGTCCTAAAGTAAACCTTTGATTTACTTTTTTGACATGTTATTTTGTTCTGTATTTTCACAATCATTAATTCAGAACTAACAAGACCATTAGGACGAAAGTTTTGTAGATTCAATCAGCATCTTGATAAAATAAGTACAATTTATTTACTGAATTAGGGGAAAAAGCGTCGTCATTGGACCACTCAAAGAAAAATGATGAAAATTGTCTAAAACATATTACAAGAGAAGTCCATTAATGAAACCTATTGATGTTGTCAGTTTTCGGACTATTCATCACCAGAGTGTTGGATGTCTGAGATTATCACAGATTTTTTATGTTCGAAAACTAGAAAGTAGGAACTACATAATTACCTTTGATCTACTTTTTTGATATGTTATTTTCTTCTGTATCTACATAATCACTAATTCAAAACTAACAAGACCATTGGGACGAAAGTCCTAAAGTAAACCTTTGATTTACTTTTTTGACATGTTATTTTCTTCTGTATTTCCACAATCACTAATTCAGAACTAACAAGCCATTAGGACGAAACTTTTGTAGATTCAATCAGCATCTTGATAAAATAAGTACAATTTATTTACTGAATTAGAGAAAAAATCGTTGTCATTGGACCACTCAAAGAAAAATGATGAAAATTGTCTAACACATATTACAAGAGAAGTCCATTAATGAAACCTATTGATGTTGTCAGTTTACGGACTATTCATCACCAGAGTGTTAGACACCTGAGATTATCACAGATTTTTTATGTTGGAAAACTAGAAAGTAGGAACTACATAATTACCTTAGATTTACTTCTTTGACATGTTATTTTCTTCTGTATCTCCACAATCAATACTTCAGAACTAACAAGACCATTGGGAGAAAAGTTTCATAGATGCAATCCGCATCTTGATAAACTAAGTACTATTTATTTACTGAATTAGGGGAAACATCGTTGTCATTGGACCACTCAATGAAAAATTATGAAAATTGTCTAACACATATTACAAGAGAAGTCGATTAATGAAACCTATTGATGTTGTCAGTTTACGGACTATTCATCACGAGAGCGTTAGATGCCTGAGATTATCATTGATTTTTTTATGTTGGAAAATTAGAAAGTAGGAACTACATAATGACCTTTGATTTACTTTTTTGACATGTTATTTTCTTCTGTATTTCCACAATCACTAATTCAGAACTAACAAGACCGTTGGGGCAAAAGTTTCATAGATTCAATGAGTATCTTGATAAACTAAGTATAATTTATTTACTGGAATCTAATTTCAACGATATCGTAGGATTTATATCATGGAAATTAAACCATAACACAATTCTTTTACGATTGCAGCGTACGCTGATGTCATTATGCCCCTGTTCCATTGTGCCCCGTGGCCATTTTGCCCTGCTCTCCCCTACATTAAAGCACTATCTTATCGAGTATTTAATTCGAAACCCTCTACATTAGTATTGAAATATAAGGTTTCTTATCTTTTGTAAGGTTGAAAGCATAAGATTGACAATAGAAACGGCAAAAGTTTGTAGAAGCCTTCAGCAAAGGGAAGTTTGATCATTAGTTATTGAGGCTGTATGCTTTCTTGGCCACTGTGTTTTTCTTGCGCACTTTTTTTGCTATTCTCTATTGTAGTATATAATATGACCTACGAAGTTGTGATAAATTAACTGCATTCGGTGTACCTCACTATTTTTCACCCGTCATTAACCCACATAAAAGATACCAATTTTTAACTAATTATAATTCACGTTAGTTAGTCTTGTTTATATAATTTGGAAGGTAACACTTCAAGTCGCCATAATGACGTCTCCTAATGCCCAAATAATATATATAGTAAAACTGGAAGTGACAAAAACAGTGCAAGCATTAAAAATACGAAGTTTCAACGACTTATTTCTTGACTTATTTTGCACAACTAGACGTTTACAATGTTGTGTTGTTGTAAAGTATAACAACAACATACTGTAGTCGTTTATACACAAAAGCATTTAGTTGAAAGTACGAACATTTCACCTCAGTTTTTACTAGATGTTTATAGCTCAACTATCTTAAGTTCGTCAAGAAAATAATGCAAAATGTAAAGTTAAATGGGTCGTAAAAATAGTTATTTGTTTATAAGCTTTTATATTTTTTATTATTTTTAATAAAAATAAGTTTATTTTCAATAACTATTTACAATAGTTAGTTTTCGTAAACTTTAACCGTAGTTGTCCTAATACGATAAACATTTCCCAACCAAATACGATATTTTCTTAATAGCAAGGAGATTTTTATTTTTCCCGATAAGTTTGGAAACACGTATAACATTAAAAAAACATTTTTCGAAAAATCCGGAGATGTTTTAAAAAATATGTTTCAGCAGGGTATAAATGATTGAGAATCTTACATTTTACAATTGACGTTTTTTTCATTAACGTTATTTATTTTTATTTCTACGATTTACAAGATATACTTCTCGAGTTGAATTAATTAATTATCGTTATCTCGCATGACCTGGACCAGTTCGCAAACGTTTGTAGCGTGTTTCGCAGAAGCCACTGAGAGAGCTGAGCCGGCTGTGCCTCGGTACGAGCAACAACAACAACCCTAGCGCCACCGGCACACAACCAAGCAACGTGGTCGTTGTTTCGGCGGACGTGGTTGCTAGCGAGCCCCGTAGTGGTCTTCCGTTGCTACAGGTATGGCCGAGCGACTCACCGAGGGGCGAGGCCGACGGCCAAGCCTTTATATTCCCGGACAATCACGACAGCGTAAACGACAGTGGCATCGAGTCTATCCAGGTAACAAAAAAAAATTATATAATAAGCTGCTTGATGTAAGATAAACTGGGGAAAAAAGGAAATTATAATTCAACTCATTAACACGATCATTTAAAGCCCATATCATGAATTATATATAGCCCCGCGCAAAAGCGGAAGTACGAAAAAACAGTATTTTTTAAATATTAAAAGAGTCTTGGATTATGTATGCTAAGGCTGGCATACATAATCCTATTGGTATAAGACATACTGAATAATATCCCGCCGCAATAAAGGAATGATTTAAATAGTATTGAAAATATGTGCAAATCGTAAGTATGATCTATTGGACTCAATAATAGTGAAAAGTTTTGGACCAAATTATTATTATTTAGGGTACTCTTAAAATGTGTAAAAAGACGTCATAATGTAAAAGACAGGAAACAACACATTTGTAACACACTGAAAAAAAAGAACGGCTCTGCCGACCAAATATCTGGCTGCTGTCTGAAGTCTGTCGCCACAACAGAGATACTGTCTAGTCCCAACAGCTGAACCCTTCCGCTTTACGTCGTCCGCTTGCAGGAGCGAATGCGTATAGCTGTAAGGACTGAACGATGGCTAACTTCAAGCAGCCATGCCGGTCATATATGAATCTAGCATACGCGTCGCACTCCTAACCTACACTGAGAGAAAATTATGGTATTCGTAACTATAAAGTGACAACTATTCATTTTTAGTTCATACAAGCAATTTTTTAATAGTTGCCACAACTACCAAATAGTTGCTATAACTACCAAATAGTTGCTATAACTACCAAATAGTTACCATAACTATTTTCACAGTTATCGTAACTATGAAAATAGTTGGATGGACTAAAACTTAATAGTTGTGACTTTATAGTTGACTGTACTACTACGATTTCTCTGAGTGTATCGTGCAGCTCCTGCACCCCATGAAGCGTAGTCGGACATGGCTGATACCCGGCCCAAGCTCGATGCCGAGATTGCCAACATTGGCATATACACGAAAATGCCGAGCATCGTGTACGAGACAGCCGAGCATCACATACGACAATCAAATAATAAAAAAATAATAACAAATATATTTTTTTTTAATTCGTACGCACGCCTAATTCATACTTGTATGTTTCTTCTGTATAAAAATACATCAGAAACTCAGAAAAACTGCCTCCCGCTCAACAGTTGAGCAGTCACCCATCCAAGTACTGACCGCGGATCGGGCTGCTTAACATCAGAGATTACTGGAGCCACTCTGCGACCGCGCGCCCGTTGCTGTCGATGATAAGAATGAATAATTGATATCGCTTAGGCGGCGCAGATTTTATCGATTTACATGTGAAGTTAATAAATAAGAACCCTTAAAGCATTGTGCGCTACTGCTGTGGCAAATTAAATGAATATAAAATAAATAAAATCCGGGTACCGGAGCCTCTCCTTGTCACTGGGCCATTGGCCCCTAATCGGCTAACCAACGATTGGCGAGTCGATAGTTAGCCGAGCGTTGGTCTCATATCGATAAACCAACAATTGGCGAGTCGATTCTCAGCCAAGCATTGGTCTCATATCGATAAACCAACAATTGGCGATTCAATACTCGGCCGAGCATTGGTCTCATATCGACAAAACAACAATTGGCGAGTCAACAATCGACCGAGCATTGGACTCATATCGACAAACCAACAATTGGCGAGTCGGTACTCGGCCGAGCATTGGTCTCACATCGATAAACCAAAGATTGGCGATTCAATACTCGGCCGAGCATTGGTCTCATATCGACAAACCAACAATTGGAGAGTCAATACTTGTCCGAGCAATGGTCTCATATCAACAAACCAACAATTGACGAGTCAAAAATCGGTCGAGCATTGGTCTTATACCGACAAACCAACAATCGGCGAGTCGATTCTCGGCCGAGCATTGGCCTTAAATCCGCAAATCATCCATTGCCATGTCGATATTCGTCCGAGCATTGGCCTAAGATTGCGAAGTCAATAATCGTCACGCCAACGTTAACCCGAGTATTGGCCGTTTCAGTTTTATTGGCAAAACCTACATGGGACCGGCGCTTATAGCTCCTACAGCTATACTGGTATTCGTACTACACCCGACTAACGAAATTACTCCAGGGGTAAGACTCCGAGTTTTTCACTTCTGTGTCGACAACGGAACCGACGGACGCACGAGTGAAACTGACGCTGTTGTATCGTGAATTCGAGATTGCGCAGCCAACTTCAAATCAGTTTAAGAAACATAACTTTATTCATAATATTATAAAAGGTTATGGAATATAATAAGTTGTGCAGTGATAGTATAAAACGTGAAAAATAAACTGAAAGTGGAGAAAGACGCGGCGAAAAATAGATTATTATTATTTTTTATAACCTTTTATAATATTATGAATAAGGTTATGTTTCGCTCACGCAATGTCATCGCATTTGAAGTTGACTGCGCAATCTCGAATTTTCAACACAACAGCGTCAGTTTCACTCGTGCGTCCGTCCACAGTAGTGAGAAACTTGGAGTCCCACCCCAGTAACTAAAGCATATTGTTCTGAGTAATAACTCGCATAGTTGTAATAAGCAGTACATGGCCAGCAAAACGATATTGCTGTTATAGGAAGACGCGATGCTCATGCAACTGTATTCATGGCTATGATAAGAAATATGGATGTACCAATACTTCGTTTTCTTGCCACAGCATAGATGTCCAGTTCGATGTTTTCTAATATTCTGGTGTTCAGATTTCTATGTCCGTAGTCTTTGATGTACAGGTCAATGTCTCCACAGATTTCTGTGTCCACATATATTCTGTCATTGTTTTGTAAATTTCGAAAATGACCTGAATACTGGAAACTAGGGAGATATCGACTTGTTCACCAAAAACCATGGAAATTTCGACCTGAACACCGAAAACCATGGAGATATCAAATTGAACACCAAAAGCCATAAAGATATCAAACTGGACACCGAAATTCATAGAGATATTGACCTGGACACCGAAAACCATGGAAATTTTGACCTAGACACCGAAAACCATGTAAATTTCTACCTGGACACCGAAAACCATGAAGTTTCGACTTGAACTCCGAAAACTATGGACATTTTTACCTGGACACCGAAACCTAATAATTCGGTCTAATACTCTTTAGAATTATCCAGTCCAATAGAACATACTTAAGGCATTTAACTTTTTACACTGTTTTCAATACTCTTTTAATAGTTTTGTTATTTAGGCGGGATATTATTCAGTATGTCTTATTCCAACAGCCTTGTAACACCAGACTTGTAATCCCTTGTAATCCAAGACTTTTTGAAAGGGGCAATGCATATGCTCAGCAAGGTAATTACCGACCGTATAAAAATAATTTTTTAACTCTTGATTGTCGCCATAGGCCAAAATGATACTTTTCTAAGTTCAAAAATATAAACTTTGGCTTTTGTTTCATGAAAAAAAAAAAATCGATATTTCAATCGCTTACGTATTGACCCGAGTTGAAATTTAGACCCCCTTCAAAACCTAAATGTAGCAGTCCCGCGGGGTAAACGGAGGTTCCTCCATTCCATTGACACTCGTCAAAACCTCCGAAAATGGCAGATACTACCCGTATGGAGTAAACGGACTTAAATATAGACTGAAATTCTTATGTTTGGACCTCCAATTAGGTTGTACAGAGTGAGATGAGGTTCTTAGACCCTTGTATAGACTTCCAAAAGTGGCATATTTTAGCCATTTTCATTCAACGAAGGGTGATGGAAGGGTTTAAATTTTAACTCGGGGAGCTGATATGTGACACATAAATAAAGCACACAAATAAACGTCTGTGATTGTTGTAATTTTTTACAAAATGTATGTAGAAATAAAAATATCATACCTTTTTGAATTTTTGCAAAAAAGCGTGTAGTCACTTTATACAAATGGAATAGCATAATTCGAAACCATTTCTTAATAAATTTGATCAAGTGAGACATTCAGTGAGATTTATTAGATATTTGATAACGGAGGGCTTAACTATGGAAATAGAAACAAAAAATATTTTCATAAATGCAACTTGCAGTAGTCCAGTACTATATAATTGTCACCAAAAAAAGGCTTCACCATCGCCGTGTGGTGCAGCGTGCAGCATAAGCCCGGCGACGAGTCCTCAGCAGTCCCGAAGGCCGAGTCTCTTGCATCCGGACCACGCGCGTCTTCACCTACATCACCTTCACCACAATCATCATGGCCACGGTGGTACCAGGACTCCACCTTCACCCGACCGAGCGTCTATCGATGAAGAACAGCCGCCGGCACCACCAAGTCCTTCAAGCTCGACGACCAGCAGCCTACGATCCATGCCCAGTTCTACCATGGCCTCGTTGCACTCTTCTCAAGACAGAAGAAGAAGTAGCAGGTACTGATATTACAAAATTAATTTTAATTGAGATGGTTCACGTATTAGTCGACTTCCAACTTAGGGCTTTGATTTTTAATTATTTTTTAAAAATTATTTTAATGAATATTGAAGATTTCGAGCTTGGCGCCTTTCATGGGCGAATGTTTTGGTTTATAAAAAAAAGAACAATTCATGGACGTCAAGATCCCGCTTCATAAAAGTTGTTGACAATTTTTTACAATCGCAGACGTATACTGTTTTAAAAGTTATTCTTTCTAATTTATCGTTCAATGACATGTTGTACGGTCAATTGTGTCCCGAATAAACACCTTTGACTCTGAATATTATCGTGTATAAAACAATACATTACAACAATGAACACTTACTGCAACCAATCACAAAGTTTGAGAGATGTTGGCCATCTAGTTGAAAATATGAGTCAGCACGGAAAAAAAGGCTTGGTTAGTCACTTGGTAAACTAACCAAGCGACTTGGTTAGACCAACCAAGAAATTGGTAGCCTAACAAATAACTTGGTTGGTCTAACCAATTAATTGTCTGGCGCATATATAACCAAGGCACTTGGTTGTTCCAACCAAGCCTTTTTTCCGTGCACGTAGCATTCGAAATTTATGATACTAATATTACATATAATTCGTGATAGCTGCATTGACATTTTTGTCAGTCACATTTTTGACTCACAAGTTATAAGCGAACCTCATTGCATTCAATCAAAGAAATCCGGCCGTGTGATTGTAATAGTAAGGGAGACCGGGGCTAGTTGGAACACTTGGGGAAACTTAAAACACTTAGGTTAAAATTCAAATGTTTCACGCAACTCTTAACCCTCTAAGGTTTCGTTCATCCGCAGTCATTAAGCCAAATATATGCACGGAAAGAAATAATTGGTTGTCCTAACCAAGTGCCATGGTTAAAAACGCTCCAAGCGACAAAATTGGTTGAGAGAGCCAACTATTGGGTGTCACAACCAATCCATTGGATGTCACATCCGAAAGGCTGTTTGTGACGACCAATGGATTGGTTGTGACTACCGATTGGTTGGTTGTGACGTATAATCGCTTATAATTTGTTTGACGAATTTCACGAAATTCACATGTTTTTGCTTCTATAAATAAATATTTCTTTATAGAAAAAAAGCCACAAAAATCATCTTATTTCGGGAGTCCCCCGTTAATGAATTCGAAGAAACTATATTTGACTTCATTTTATTACTCTCATCACTTTTCAAATGCAGTTACATTTTGTTTTATGCCGAGAAAAAGTAAAATTATTTTTAATTTTTTTATGGTATCTTTACGTGATGTACTTTTTTTCTAACATTATCAACGGAGAAGGAAGACTATGATCAAGGTTTTTGTTCAGATTTTCAAGGTAATATTGTGTGTCGACAGCACTACGCCCTTCTGAGAAAATTAATTATAATTTTTTTATCAGACTTATGCTCATAAACCGTGATATGTTTCAAGGTACAGCGTATTCGATGCCCTGGATCTGGAGTATGCGCTGCTTCGTGCCGCGGCACGTGGATCCGTCGGTCCTTACTCGCTTTCCGAGTCTCTGCACAAACTGACCTTTACCCAGAGTCTGGCATTCCCAGCTCTGGCTCGTGGTCTCGCATCGAAGCAGAGCGTTCCCACACGAAGACCACAACAACATTCGGAGAGTGGTCTGAACGCATTTGCCAAAGTTGTCACCGCTCTCGTGTTGATGCTCGTAAGCGTTCTGGTGTTTGGGGTTGTCTACAAATTCGTGAGAACGTGAGGATGGCTGCTGGTACCCGGACGTCAGCAGGATTCGTCGCAAGACGTCAGACGCCATGGCGGTGGTCCTGTTGGTTCGGATATCAGCGATCCTTTCAACCTCAATGCCGGTTAAGATTTTAAAAAAAATATATACACTGACACTCAGAGTGGAATAATGATTCTGGCTCCACTTTAACTCAGAGGAATTTTTTTATATTTTAAATGAAAATGACAAATCAACGCGATCTTTTTGTTTTTCTCACAAAGTCGATTTATATTTAACAAATCTGAATGTGCAAAAATTTATTGTGTACCAGGTTTTTGGCAATGTTCGAATACATATGGATGTAAAATAATTTACGGTTGTAATTACTACGAGCAGTTTTCAAACTTGAGAGGCTTATTATTTTATGAAATAAATATTTGTGGTATAATTTATATTATCATTATTAGTGCAAAAAAACATTTTGAATTTAATTTTTATAACGAATTGGGGGAAGAAATTGTGGCGGAGTCTATTCAGAAGTATCTATTTAAGATATCGAATTATAACATTTAACTATCGTTCTCAAATTGTATATTCTACCACAGAAAATATCGGTTACAAGCCTTTTTACCATGATTTAAAAAAAGTGACTTTTTTCTGTTTCCGATTCCAGAATTCACAAATCCAACCTCCCGTCAGAAAATCCACCTCAATTTTTTTTTCTTTAAGATATCAATTTGTAACATTCACTATCGATCCCAAGTGGCATATTCCACCACGAAAAATACCCATTACAAGTCTTTTTGCTATGATTTTTAAAAAAGTGACTTTTTTCCGTTTCCGATTCCAGAATTCACAGATTCGACTTCCGGTCGGAAAATTCAACCTAAATATTTTTTCTTTAAGATATCGAATTTTGACCGTCACCATCATTTTTAAATCGCATGTTCTGCCACAGAAAATATCGGTTACAAGCCTTTTTACCGTGATTTAAAAAAAAGTTATATTTTTCCATTTCCGATTCCAAAATTCACAGATCCGACTTCCGGTCGAAAAATCCAACCTAATTTTTTTTTCTTTGAAATATCGAATTGTGGTCTTTACTATTGTTCTCAAGTCGCATATTCTACCACAGAAAATACCGGTTACAAGCCTTTTTATCATGATTTTAAAAAAAGTGACGTTTCCATTTCCGATTCCAGAATTCACAAATCCGACTTTTCGTCAGAAAATCCACCTTACTTTTTTTTTCTTTAAGATATCAATTTGCAACATTCACTATCGATCTCAAATGGAATATTCCACCACCAAAAATACCCGTTACAAGTCTTTTTACTATAATTAAAAAAAAAAGTGACTTTTTTCCGTTTCTGATTCCAGAATTCACAGATTCGACTTTCGGTCAGAAAATTCAAACTCATTTTTTTTTCTGCTACTTGTTAAGAATATTCGTGCTGTACGGTATTTTAGCGATTTTAAACAGAAACCAAATATTATTGACCGCCAAAGCGGATAATACCAGGGAAAATTCCCATTGATTTTGAGATCAATATTTGTATCAGAAGATTCTTACTTTTGTATTTTGATAATAATTACTCAGAATTGAAAAGTATTTACAATGCCTGTCCATTCGAATATTGCCAATTCCTGTTGTGTACCTATGTGCGCGTGTATGATACGAGACGGTATGGATGAAGAAGAAAATTATATTTATAGAGTCGCCAAGCGACGCCGAAATGATTTATGATCAGAAAGAGAGAGATATTATATAAATATATATATTAATAAGACGAAATAACCTGCTAACTTCGCTCCAAAAAATAAAAAAATAAATTGAAAAAAGAAGAAAAAAAAACAGCGGCTGAGAAACTATCAAAGTGCTTTATACGTATGTACACATTCTTCTTAATGACAATCGTCAGGTGTGCGTTCTTCCCGTTCGCCTCCAGAATTATTAAATGTAAGAAAAACACGCAATCCCCTCGCCGACCTCCAAAAAAAACGGACGATTGATGTAATTGCGTGGATGAAATACGAACTAGCAGGGATTGCTGAATTGTGGACGAAGAGTTTTCCTAACTTGTGCAATGTAATTTTCTCCCCATCGAGGCTCAATCTGTTTTCCCAAAGGGATTCGCCACGTAACGGTCGCCGGCTAACTTTTTCACGTGTACTAAATATTTTATTCACACCAAACATCACTTAAGGGAAGACTAAAGTGGTTTTTTTTACCAAGAAATGAAGTATTTTTTATTTATTTTTAGTAAATGTTTTTCTCAATATGTCCAACTTTTTTGTAGAGCGCCGAAGGACTCAGATTTTTGGTCAACCTGTAATAATTAATTTGTATGGCAAGGACGTGAAAAGAGAGAATTATGGACGAGTGCGAAATGTCACACATTACGAGTAAAAAACTCCTTTTTTATTCCTCCGTCCAGAAATATGCACTTTTCGCAAACTGTCGCAAAAACTGCAGTTTCCCGACGGTGTAATAAAAAGTTTTGTTCAACACTCGATGGAAAAACCTTTTTTTTAACTCGTGTGATTGTAGTACAAGCCGAAGCTGAGATTGTTTTAAAAAAACGTTTTTGTTTGAAGAAAATCTTCCAATTCATCTTCCTTATCACCGTTTAAAAAAATGTAATACGAATATAAAAAATATTTTTTATTTTTCTACTGTACTTTGCGAAAATTCTGTAAATATGAATCTTGTATCTCGAATGCAATTGTATCGGCTTTAGGAGGCTAGAAAATTAAAAAGTGCTTCATATTTACATAATCTTCTTCAGCAATTTATTTCCAGCAGCAGTGACAGCGATCGTTACGATCACGAATTTAAAAAATAATGTAAATAACTTAAAGTACCATTATTATTGTTATTATTAAAATTATCATAACGTATAAGAGATAAAATGTTAATTAAGTCGCAAATTGTTTGTCGCGTTACTCCTTTGATGCTTTTCACGGAGCAACGAATTTATAATTAATCAAAGATTCAAAACGTGCATATATATCACCGCTAAATATATGTTCGCATTGTAAATAAATTCGATAATACATATGATTCACCGACGATGACGATGGTGATCGTGCGTCATCTCAATGGTTTAATTTATTCTTGCGACGAATTATTTATCCTCTTCGTACCTAACGGGACAGGAATTTAAAAAATGATAAATACATCGTAATTCCTTCTTCACATATCGTTTATTCGTTCGATCAGAAGTATCGATTCTTCCGTTTAATTATAATTCTTTATTTTTCTTTATTTATCTTTCTCGTATTATGTACTCTGATAAATTAAGATAGAACGTGTTCCCTCGCGAGTTCAGTTTTGGTTTCTTTTTTTTATGTTGATTTTTTGTTATTTTTTTTTCACACACCTAGTGCTAATATATCTACAGTGATATTTCTCTCGTAATACATATACAATTTTCGCGCCACACTCTTTACCCCTCTGCTCTCTTAACGTTCTTATAATCGGCGCTTTTTTAATATCTTTATTTCACTCACCTACTACATACACATTTTCATTTTATTTGTTCATCATTTATCTTTTTAACATGGCGATCGATTTATTTTATGTACACGAAAATCTGTTTATTGCTAGTTTACTAGATAAATGCGCGCGTACGCCTCGTGAATTCTCGTCGAGATTCGTCTTCAATTCAAGTTTTTTTTGTCTTCCGTTATCCGGATACAATAATTGAGTTAAAATATATTTTCAAAAATCGTAGTAAAAAGTAAAATAAAATATTCTAGTTATATAATAGCCACTGTTTTGTGTGCAGGACTTGGTTGAAATTTCTATAAATTATCGAACTTACTTTCAACTTAAATAGTAAAGATAAACAAACACTTTAAAATATTTCAAAAATTAATATACTTGTATGGAAAATATTTATGCGTGAATTGGCTTATTAAATGTAATTAGGCATTCTTGGCCAATTCTATATATATTTGATACGGGCTCCTTCTGATTCCTCCCATTATTTTTTTTCAAACTGCTTTAGAAAAAAAAACAAAACTAATTTTCTTCAGATTTGCAAAATCAACATTTTTTAAATTTATAACAATCCATATTTTTAATCGAATAAAAAATTCTGCAATATTTAAAAAAATCCAAGTGTTGGATAGCAAAATGTTTGAGCCTACTGAAAAAGTCGGCAAGATTTTCCTTTTCAATAGATTTCAAATTGTTTAAAATCACTTTAAACAACTTTAAATGTCCTAACTCATGTAATTATTAAATAAATGAATAAAAATATATATATTTAAATAAACTAACGTTAACATATTTGAATACCAAATAGTATTTAGAATTTTCCCAATTTTTTAAAGAGCAGATATTAACTATGATGAATTTTCAATAATTGAGTTAAAATTATAGTATTTGTTTGGTGAACCTCGATATTTTTTAATACGTACAAAAAGTTTTCATGTATCAGTGACGAAAATTTAAATCATATATAAAAATAAATGATTTCAAATAATTGTTCATATTTTTAAATTGGGATAAACATGGAAAGAAATCAGTGTTTTCTTTAAAAAGTAAATACAATATTATTGAAAATAGTGGGTCGAATCGTTAAGCATTTACTATGTTAGCCAGAAATACATTAGAGTTTCAATACATTAGCTTACGCATAAAAATTTCCGACACAAGTATGTTGATTATATTTTAAAAAATGATTACAATATTCATATAAATAAAAAAAATGGTACATCTAAAGAAACGCAAAAAAAAAAATTCAGACATTTGTTATCTAATCTCTGTCCGGATGTTCGTGTTTGCCAGCAGCATTTTCGTTTAAGTCTCGATGAAAGGTACATAGTATAATAATCTCTACAATGTGTGTGACATTTTTTTAGGATTGCGAAATTGTACATTCAGTGATGTGTGTAGATTTCGTTATGTTTTTTTTTATTTTTAGTAATATTATGTAATCGTTTTTGTCAGATGTATTTTTTTTTCTATTGGCGCGCACGAACAAGTGCCTCGATGTTCCGACTAAAATTTTCGCTTGTAATTTTCTTGTCGGTTTTAGCGTTTATTTCGTATTAGTATAATTTTTTTTTTTCTTTCGATTGCTTCGACGCACGAACCCCGTTACTTTCAGCCGAGAGCTCGCACTTAGGCCGTGCACCTTCGATCTCACCATTTTCGTCGTGTTTTTATTATTCAATCCCTCCCCCCTCCCCCCAACCCACAAATACATCGTCGAAGGAAAAAAATCCTTCGTTCGCTACTTTTTAAAATATTTAATCTCGCATTTAAGCGACACGGCCGGTGAGTGACACGCGGACGCATACGAGACCCCCTTAAAATCTCTCTTTTTTTTTAAAGAGTGTCTCAGAAGAGATTAAAGAGAACATCTCGTTCATATATAGAAAAATAAATTATACCAATGAGACCCCCCGCGAAATTCCGGAGAGTGAGTCTTAAACAATATTTTGTTCTCTGGGTACAATATAATAATTATATATGTTATAATGTATAGCGTATATTATACAGTATTTTTTTTTTTCACGACGGAAGAAAGATTTACGAGGAAGCCGCGATTAGAACGCCCCTGGGCTCCATTCCAATCTCCTTTCATCTTGTATTTTCATTTTATTTATCGTAAAATTAATTCACGAATAACCAATTTTTGCTTATCTGTGCGATGAACTAGCGTTGATGTCGGACTACGACGTACATTTCGATCTCGTGGAGATTTTTCAAATCTGACATCGAGAGTCTATTCTGATTTCGTTAAGGGGGAGGGGTACAAGTACTCTGAGTACCGCTTGTTTGAAAAAAACAAAAAAAAAAACAAAAAAAAAGACTAAAAATTCAAATTACACAAAAGCGTCACGAATCGTAAAGAACTTACGTACAATCTCGTATCACTAGTGCCAAAAAGTCATCTTAGACAAAAATAACTACAGATCTAAAAAAAAAACAAATGCAAATTGACTGATTTTGTAAAATAATTTAGAAATCAGTAAACAATGATTTTTCACAAATGTTATGCAAAAATAAATTTACGTGAAATTAGTAATAATGCCAAAAAAGTCATATTTGACAAATATAAATATAGATTTTTAAAAAATATAAATTTACTGATTTTGTAAAATAATTTAGAAATCAGTAAACAATGATTTTTCACAAATTATATACGAAAATAAATTTACAGTAATTAATTAATGTCTGTTTAGCCACTGATAAAAAAAGAAAGACTTTCACCTTTTTTTAGAAAATCAGTGTCTGATCTGACGTGGAATGCTTGAAATGTATTATTTAATAACTACTTTAATGAAAGACTCATTTTTTTTCAAGGTGTAAATAACGAAAAAAAATTTCCTCATGGCCTAAAAACATTCAGTTTGATTTACGACCTTTTGGCATAATTGATGCGATAAGATGTTTGAGTTTCGGTCGTCGCTTGGTAGATATCGCGATAAGTAGTTTTAGCATCGTCGCGTGTCCGGCGTCGAATAGTCTGTATCTACTATATATATATTATATATATAGCACGTTATATACGTACTACGTATCTACAAAACTACGGAACACACGCGAACGTCGCGCAGTGGACACAGACCGTATTATGATCGAACGGACGTTAACGAATTGCCAATAGAGTCCACCACCGTGACTGGTGACGGCCGCTCGACGAGTAGTCACGTCAAGTACTAGTCAGACGCCGATATCTATATTTTTTTTAGTCCACACGATTGTGCGGTACATCCATAAATTTTGTCCTTTTCTTTTATTTTTTTGCTTTTTTCCCTCACAAGACTTCTTTCAGAATCACTGCAAACACTGTAAGTATATATATATATATATACGGGGTATTCCTACTCAAGTCAGTAAGCATTCAACCCTAACCGCTTCCAATTCGCTCCATAATTTTTTATACTATTCAATATGTTCGAAAAACACTTTTAATTTTTTTAAAGATTTTTTTTCATAAATTTTTTTAAATAAAAATTTTTCGCCCCAATAAAATTTTTTTAAATTATTCTAAAAAATTCTGTATTAATATCAAAATTTTTGTGCTGTGACACAGAGTGGGCGAACATTTGCCCCGATTTTTTAAGCCATTTTTTCGAAAAAAAAGCGTGATTCGAAAAAAAGGATGATTTTTGTCGAAATACATGATTTTTTTATATCGACGCAAATGTTTGTCCACTCCGAGTTATAGCTTAAATATGTTGATATTCAATACAGACCTTTTGAGAATAATTTCAATTTTTTAAATTGGCGCACAAAATTTTAATTTAAAAAATTCATGAAAAGAAAGTTTCAATACAAAAAATCTAAAAAAAAATTGAAAGTGTTTTTTTGAGCATGTAGAATAGTATAACAAATTATGGAGTGAATTGAAGGGGTCAGGGTTGAACGCTTACTGAATTGGCTGGGAATATCTCATATAGAGATATAGAAAACAGTACAATATAATATACATCCCGTATAGGGTCCAACAAATTTTGTGAAACTTTTTAGTGGCTGAACACGTCGCTCCGAATTTACGATTCCGCACACTGTCGATGTTCAACATTGAGAATATTTTCAGCGAAAAATTCCAAGTGACCATAAATTACTTCAAGAATAGCAACTTAAACGTACAGGGAGAAACTGCATCAAAGAAAAAGGTACTGAATTTCATCTCTCACTCGTTTTGCAATGAAAATGCACAATTATAAAGTTACGAATATTCCATAGGTACTGTTGAGCCTTTTTGCAACGTTAAATTAAATTTAAAAAATTTAACAAAAATAATAATTTAAAGTGCCGATCATTGTTTGCTAAATAGTAACAATCTATTCGTTATTATCGTTGGATGCTTTAAATAGTCGTCACTATTAGTCAGTCAAAGTAACTATTAAAATTGTATGTAATAAAAATTAATGGTTACCACTCGAAAGTAACTAGGACGCCCATAATTATTAAAAGTAGATTATGAAAATCCTCTGTGTCTAGTAACATTGAGGTCAGTAATTTCAGCCTCAAGTGTTGAACGCTCGTAAATCTTTTGAAATTACCACATTCATGTACACTTTTGAATAGCGTAATATATTTCCGAATATATTTGTCGCTCTGAACGTTTTCTCGTTCCACATTTCGAGAGGTTAGAGTTTGCTGATTATTCAGTGATTACCTAATACCAGAGTTGCAAAAACCTATTACTTTCGAAATTACTCAATTTTATTATTTGCATTCCGTAAATAAGTTGGCAATTACTTTTAGATTATTCTAAATTATTAATAAAAAATATATACACACGTAAAAAATAAAAATAAAAAAAATTCTATTAAAAAAGTTCATTATAAAATCACCCGAAAATCACAATAATGAGACATTATATTTTTCCCATTATTCATGACTTTTTCCATGGGGCATTTTTAAACGAATCTAGAAGAAAAGATATGAACTATTTTTGTTTTTGACAAAAATGTTTATACATTTTCTTATTTCATAATTTTAAATAATTTTAAAAGTGACCTAATTATTTATGGAATAAATAAGCGAATTGAGTGGATTTACAAGTAATGGATTATTACGTCTCTACCTAATACCCGGGATTTACAAACGTGATAACACATTGTGTTTATCGATCCAGTTCATTCTCACTGTATTTTTTATCCCCTTTTGTACTGTCCCTTTTACATCAGTTATTCGTACGTTTCGACAGGGGTGATTATGTTATATATTTCAGTAATATTTCAATCACGCGATTTCGCTCGTTACCTGACCCAGACGGATGATGAGGGTCATTAAGTTTTTTCCTTTTTGATCACTTAATTATTCTCATAACCGACAACGCGACCCTTCAACGCATAATAAAATCTCGATTTTATTCTCCGAAAAAATCTTGTCTTTTATTTCATGACATTATTTCTTGAGCTTTTCGTGGTTTATTTCGTGGTCTACCTGATTAATATTGCGAGATATTTTTTAATTGTTAATCCATGCGACTATTTTTATACTATACTTGTGCACAACGATATTTAGCAATTTCTTTTTTCCGCCACTCAATATATCAATGTATAATATATTTAGTGCGCAACTTGATATAGCACAAAATATATTGATGATAATGTTTTTCGTGCATAATTATATTAGTAACAATTTTTTAATGCACATATCAAGAATCATTGTAAACAATCGCAACCATTCCATTATTTTTAAACGCACTGTATTTATTTCTTCATACCGTAAATAATCTCTTATTCGTTCACTTTTTTTTAGAATATCCCACAATATTGGTAAGGAGATATATAAAAATTGAAATATATAAAATAAATATATAAAAAAACAACGGAAGATACCATAAAAATAAAAGTAATGGTTAATAGGAAAAATAATGTCTTATTTCTTGCTCGACTTTCATTGCATTATCAAACAAATTTGTATAGTAATTTTTATTTTTATCTTAAATTAATTTGTTCTTCTTAAATAAGATATTAAAAAGTGAATATCGAATTATTTACGAAATAAATAAATACATTAATTTCGAATATAATGGGATGATCAAATTAGTGTAATTATAAATTTGAGACTTTGACGTCGAGACGTTATCGCATCTCTTGATATTGCTACAGTTGTTAATTTATCCGTTTTAAATAAGAACCTTAAAAAGTAATGAATATCAAATTATTTACGGAATAAACAAATACGTTAATTTCGAATGTAATGGGATGATTAAATTAGTGTAATTATAAAAACAATCCCATGGATCTCATTCCTCCTGGTAGTTTTGCTCCTTTTGATTTTCTTATTTTTTTTTTTTAGACACCCTATCAGCCATTTTAAGCGAGAAAGAAAAGAAGAGGTTTGTCGCCCGACGCGGACACAATATACAACCTCGTTTGTTAATTATTTTTAGACTTATAAGCAACGTTAGCCGCTTATAAGGGGTTTTTTACGCCACCAGGGTTGAATCTATACCGCGTCGTAATTTCCCCTTCAGCCCCACCGTTCTCCTCGTTTTCCACACCGCCCAATACTCTCAACATTCTCTTTCTCGTTCAATCCACTTGCCAGCCTCTTAGAGCGTCTAAATTAGTATACGTAGTATTAGTAGTAGTGTTAGCAACGCCTTAAAGGTTTTGTCACCTTTTTCATCTTCAGCTGTTCATTGACGCTCGAGAAATGCGCTATTTCACAAAACATCGAGCCCGACTGAATGCATAAATCATTTTCTCTCAAAGCCACCCTTTTTCATAGGTAAAAAGAATCGCGTTTGCTTTCGAGAAAAATAAAATACTTTTTTTTGCCGATGAAATTCTCCTAAAAAAAATGTAACATTTTTTTGGGAGATCTCATTGTGATGGGCAAAAGTGTTCCAAGCTTTTTTTTTGTCATTCAAATTTCTTTGTTTTCCTGTCGTTTACTGGTAGATTATGGGGTGAGTCGGCTCGACCGGAAGGTCGCTGTCCAGGTCCAGTGAAACTCCATCCTTAGCGACCAGATAGTGTGTCAACAATTGGCCTTTACCCTTGACAAATACGAGACCTCGTTGCTCGAAGCCAAAACCAAAGGGTTCAAGGATTTTCCGAGTTTCGTCCGTGACCTTTGAAAAAAGAACATTTACGAAGTATAATTAAATGTACCTGAAAATTAATTCCATAATTCTTAATAAAAACGATTTTTCATGCCGATAACGATAATTTTTTGAAAAGCCTTTTTTGGGAAATGCAGTGTTAATTTATTTCTGATTTTACTCAAGAGTCCAAAACTAAACTTAGTTTTTTTTTTACATAAAAATATTTGTTATCGACCTTTCAAAAGCTGGTGACGGAATGGGGGTTTTTTTTAAGTACCTGTATATGAGCAACTTTTCCAGTGCTCTCCATTCGCGAAGCGACGTTCACAGTATTACCCCAGATATCGTAATGCGGTTTTCTGGCTCCGATGACACCAGCGGTAACCGGTCCATGATTAATACCCATTTTTAGGACAAAGTGATTGAAGCTTTGTTCGTTGATGCCGGACAGTGCTTTTTTGAGTTCCAGCGCGAATTCAACCAACACCGAGAGATGAGCCCATCTCGGACCATCTTCCGGTTCATTCGATTCCGTGATCCCCGAAGCAGCCATATACGTTGAGCCTATCGTTTTGATTTTGATGATGTCCTTGAACTTATCTTGATCAAGAATCTGCGAAAAATTCAATAATATTAATTCGACCCATTGACTGAATTCTAATGGGCCAATTTTCCCATTTCTCTAAATGGTATTGGACCAATTGGGCTCATTGTCTAAATGCCATTGGACCAATTTAGACATATGTCTAAATATCTAAATGCTATTGAACCAATTGAACCAAATGTCTAAATGCGGTTGGACCAATTGAGCCAAATGGCTGAATACTATTGGACCAATTGAGCAAAATGTCTAAATGATATTGGGCCAATTGAGCCAAAGGTCTAAATGCTGTATGGGCCAATTGAGCCAAATGTCTAAATGATGTAAGGACCAATTGAGCCAAATGTCTAACAGCTATTGGAACAATTGAGCCAAATGTCTAAATACTATTGGACCAATTGAGACAAATGTTTCAATGCTATTAGAGCAAGTGGACTTATTGTCTAAATGCTAGTTGGACCAATTACGCTTATTGTCTAAATGCTATTGGGCCAGTTGAAACAATTGTCCAAAAGTTGTTCAACCAATTGGCAGTCGATAAATCGTGATTAGGTCAATAATTACAGATCCGACAATAATATCATGAAGCAATGTGCAAGATTTTTTGTCATGGTCCAATTGACTTACGGCGTCAAAGTCAGATATAACTTCGTTGAGGAATCTGAGACACTCGAGGCCTTGATTATTGATACTGTCCTCGCTGTAGAAATCAGCAAAATTTGGCATACTGGCAAAGAGTACACCGACCTCGGCATAACTTTGACTGTACAAATCATCATGATGCCTGGCGGTCGACAAGAAGTAGGCGGCCACGTGTGGGGGAAGGATGTTGTAGATCAAGGCGCCATTACGCCTCTTCATGTCAGCTGCCCTTTCTCTCTGGGCAACAACTTCTCTGCCACGCAGATACAAAATCCTCCTGGCCTTTTCCGCCTGTAAAGAAAATCCTGCCGTTAAACGATACCATCGCCTGCTGATGTAGACCAACATCATTTTGAACGAATCCGGAAGCTTAACTGATGTGATCAGGACTATTTTTTTTCCTTCACGTAACGAATTTTCTTTTCGGGGGCTTAGATTTAGTGCTACCTTTTCCAAATAGTAACGAGTTCAATTAGCGGCTAATGATGCTATAAAAAAAACAAATTAGTTTCATTGTGTCGTCAACATTGTGTTTTGTGTGTTCAAAAGCGATCGTCTAATCTTGCACATCAGGATGATAGCTTGGTTCCGTGTACACATTTACTTATGACTAATGTTTAGTACACATGTTTTTGTCATAACAATATATTAATTGAAGAAATATGTATGCAACATCATTTGGTTTGGGACTGTAGAAATGCCAAAGACTCTGTAAACTTCCGGGTTACATTTAATAAATACACGATTACCCATGTACGAATTTCAAACCGGCTATGTCTTGGCGCAGTACAGTTGCCAATGTTGTCGGTACTGGCTATTAGTTCTGGGGAGGTACGGAATCATTACTGACTTAATGCTGGGGCAACGCTGGAATAATAACACCGGTCCAGAGTTTGTTTTCTAATATCGGCATAGTACTAACTGACAGTACTGGTGTAGTGCTTTTAGCTAGGTTTGGGCCAGGGTTCATTGATTGGATGGAGCCGAGGTCCAGTTTCAGAAGTGAGCCAGTGTCGGCACAATTGATATGAACATTACCGAATATTAATATTCATATTATTATTAATGTTATATATCTCTCTATATTACAAAAACATCTCGTAGCCGCCGCCGTCGCCGTCTCAAGAATCGAGGGACTTGGAATAATTCGGGCTCGGGGCTTAGCGGAAGGGGGTGGGGCTAAAGGCTTGGGGCCAGCCCCAGCCCTTTCCGTCAAGCCCCGAGCCCGAATTATTCTAAGTCCTCTTCCAAAAACATAGGTCCCCAAGGATGGGGGTACCCTTGCGGGGGGGCACCCTTGCGGGGGAGCACCCTTACGGGGGGGCACCCTTGCGGGGGGGCACCCTTGCGGGGGGGCACCCTTGCGGTGGAGCACCCTGGCGGGGGGGCACCCTTGCGGGGGGGCACCCTTGCGGGGGGGCACCCTTACCGGAGGGTACCGTTGGGTGGAGGGTGATTGCGAGCGCGCGCAGCGCGCGAGCCACAATAAAATCCTAGTTACATAATAAAAATATGTTATCATATTAATTATATCGGTAATATTGTTTCATTAATATTAAAAAAAGAAAAAAAGTGATTGCTTCACAATCACAATTTTTCCGTGATGATCTCTGAGAAGTGATGTGTGGGAAATTGAACCCAGGACCTATCTAACTACCTATCTATCTAACGATGTACACGCTAACCACTAGACCAAAACGACTATATGAATTTCTGATACTGATACTGATTTCTGATACTCGAAGCAACCTTTGTGAAAGTCCATCACAGAATGGCTGCTTCGAGTATAACAGTCACAGAAATATAGACGGATTTAAGTAAAAATATGCCACCCGGTATTTTTGAGGTCGCTTATTACGAATCTGATCTCAAAATTAAGAGATTCAAAATGGCGGAGCCAATATGGCGGACCGAAAATGCTAAAAGTAACGTGGTGTGAATAAGACTCCGTACCCGAAAGCTATTTATGTCGTTGACTACGATTCTTAACTGCACATTAGGAAATTCAAAATCGCGAATCCAATATGGCGGAACAGAATTTAAAAACCGTTTCGATTTAGATGAAACTCAGCACTCATAGGTTTTCGCAGTCCCTGATAACGAATCTGAATACGAAATTCATGAATTAATTCATTCAAGATGGCGTATCTAAATGCAGAATTTCAAAATGGCAGACCAAAATGTAAACCGTAACTAAATTTCAATCAGAGACGGGATACGTAAAGGATTTCGATGTTACTTTATACGAATCTGAATACAATTTTTTTCAATCAAAAAGCCATACATGAATACAAGAACTGACAAATTTAATGGATGTATAGTTACGACATGAGAAGTCTCACTAAGACACGCTCGGTACTCAGACAACTCCTGCGTGGAAAATAAGAATCTGGCCGAGATTCTTAAGAAGATTCTCGCAGAGATTCTCAGCGAGATTCTTAAGATTCTCAGCGAGATTCTTAAGAATCTCAGCGAGAATCTTCTTAAGAATCTCAGCGAGAATCTTCTTAAGAATCTCGGCCAGATTCTTTTTTTCTACGTGGGCTGTCAGGCGTGCATTGGTTCTGGTGTTCAAGCAGTACGAAACGGAAGTGTCGGGAAAATATGACACCAGTACTCAGCCGCAAATCAGCCTGATACTGATGAAGTTTGCTCGCCGACATTAAGATAAGTTTCGGCCCAGGGCAACCCCAGTACCTAGACGACTCTCGACGAACTGCCGTCTATGTCAACTTAGAAGTACTGACCACCAGAACTGACGCAGTATGGGGTCAGTAGTTAATCGGTACTGTAAAAGGACTGCCACACAACACTTAGCACACAAAAATAGTGTTGTGACTATTGTCATCACAAGACACGCCCAGTACTCTGGCGACTGTTGGCTGTGCGATGGCTACAATGTAAAGCCGGTACTTAAGACAAGTGCTGTGGCAGAGCCACCTCAGTACTCAGCCGGATGTCAGGCTGGTACTCATAAAATTTGTTTGCCGACAATGAGACAAGGTGGGGTTTAGTCTACGTTCAGTACTTCGACGACTCTTGGCAGTGTTTCAAAAATATATGTTAGCATTACTTAAGCGCGTATTGCCCCAGCATGGCCGAGGATCTGTGCGGTGTGTCGAGTGGGAACCAGAATGATTTCCTCGCAGGTACTCCGACAATTGTCATCATAAAACCCGCCCAATACTGTGGCGACCGTCGGCCGTGCGTCAGCACATTGCGCAAGAAGTATTTAACACAAGTGTCGTGACAGTATCACCCCAGTACTCAGCCGGACGTCAGGCTGGTACTCATGAAATTTGTTTGCCGACAATGCGACAAATTGTGGTTTAGTCTACGCTCAGTACTTCGGCGAGTCTCGGCTAAGTACCATATATTTTATCTTGGAAGTACTGGTTGCCAGATTCGACCTAGTACGGGACCAGTGATTTGACAATACTGCGACAGCACTACCTAACAACACTTGGCAGCCAAGCTCGTTTCAGTACTGGACCGTGTTGGTAACTCTGGCAGTATACCGGAATTCGCACATGGGCATTTGCTTTGTTACGGTATTGAGAAAACCTATTCCGCAATGTTTAAAGTATGTTCTGGAAAAGTTTTCGCTTCAATTGGGCAGATATTTGAATGTGATAGCTATTCCAAAATCAATGTAGCCAATTTTAGAGCATATAACAATCTGAAGTCCTTCGAGGACGTTTGCGAATTTAAAGATACAAAATTAAATTACTAGGATCTGTTATTACTGCCAATCTTCGTAAAAAATTAAATAAAGTTTATACGAATCTTAAGTCCTTCGAGGACGTTTGCGAATTTAAAGATACAAAATTACAATACTAAGATCTGATATTTCTGCCAATCTCCGTAAAAAAAATTAAATAAAGTTGATAGCAAAAAAATAAAATTCAGACGTCGTTTTTGGACTATATTGATAGAGAGTTTCCTTCCATTATTTCAATGTGATTTTCTTTCGTTGATTTGGCAAAGAGAGTCTCGGGTGAGGAAGAAGAAGAGCCTTTTCTCGTTTTCCGTATCTATCGGCATTTCACTCGGCAATTTTATCCCATTTGATCCCCTTTCGAGGCTCGACGAATCGAAGGTATGGGTAAAACGTTGGAACGGGTACAGGCTTCGCTACTCTACAGGGAAATTGTACGCCGGCTCGTTTGCCAGTGAAATTAATCGAAACCCAATTTTCCCTGACGGCGTCACACATATACACAGACACACAAAGTGAGTGAGGGTGACTCGATGCCGGGTGCACTCTGTTCGCCGCACGCTATCGATTATGTCCCGGCGAAAGCAGTCGTCCTCGTTATTGTCTGAAGGCACGAAGAGAAACTGATTGTTCCATTCGTATATAAATCTGAATCACTGCGCTTTCTCTCACTCGGCCGCGAGAAACTCAAACTCCAATAAACCGAGAGTACCACCCCCTCCCAACCCCTAGCTTCAACTATTCTTGTGCCAATTGTTATCGAACGTAACGAACAATTTTTCCTCCAAGTTTCCGCAAGAGTTATGACTCTTATTACCCAAGTTCAATTACCGGGATTACTTTGCTCAAAGAACGGTCTTGCAGTATCCCTAACTATGAAACGATTTATCAGATTGTTCACGCCAAAAATAACTTTTATGTGTCAAACATTTTTTTTTTAAATGAAATTTCTATGGGATATAATTACACGAAAGTTGACCAGCCACAAAAAGAAAAAAGTATTCTTTTTTGTTTTTTAAATAATATAATTAATGATTAGCTATTCTGGTAATTAAACTATCGAACTATGAACCTGCAGGATTAAGCACATAAAACATTTGTGACGTTAAACTAATTATTTTGGAAATAAAAATAAAACCCTAAATATTAAGGGAATGCTGGAGTGGATTTTTATTTAGCAATATTAGTCGGAAAAAATAGGCGATTTCCTAGTATAGACTATTCATCGTGAATATCTACCCTAAAATAACTGGAGTATTTATGGCAAAAAGATGAATGCCATGGTTTTAGTACGGAAGAGTAAAATAACGTTTACGTGTACATTTTTTTTTTAAGTTAAACTTCTATGTGTCCAATTAACCGCGAAATTATGACCAGCGAAAAAAAGAAAATAATATTTACAATTATTTTTAAATAATATGATTAAGGACGTGCTATTCTGGTAATAAAAAAATGGAAATCTGAACATGCACGACTAAGCACATAAAATATTTGGGATGTTAAAATAATTATATTAGAAATAAAAAGCCCTAATATTAAGAGGGTGCTGGAGTAGATTTTTTACCGAGTTTGATCGGTAAAAATAGGCGATTTCGTAGTATATGAACTGTTCATCGCGAATATGCTACACATATACTTCAAATTATATACGAATGTGATATAAATATTAGTGCTTCGACGTCCGGTCGAATTACGGTTTAAAACATACAAAAAATGTTAAAAATTATATATTACTGGACCTATTAAAAACCAACATGGCCGCTAAAGGTAATCATGACTGGTACATTTACCCTAAAATAACTGGAATATTTATCCCAAAAAGATGAATGACATGTTTTTAGTACGGAAGAGTACAATAACTTTTACGTGTCAAACTTTGTTCTAAAGTCAAACTTCTATGTGTACAGTTGGCCACAAAATTGTGACCAGCGAAAAAAGAAAATAGTTTTTTTTTTAATTTTTTAAATAATATGATTAATGCTGAGCTATTCTGGTAGTTAAAATATCGTACTCTGAACTTGTACGATTAGGCCCATAAAATATTTGTGGCGTTAAAATAATTATTTTGCAAATAAAAAGTTCTAAGTATTAAGGAGATGCTGGAGTAGATTTTTTTTTCGGTTTTTTTTAACGTCGCATCAACTGCCAGGGTTATTAGCGACGGGGAGTAAATTTTTTTTTTTACCGAGTTTGATCGGTAAAAATAGGCGACTTCGTAGTACAGACTATTCATCGTGAATATGCTACACATATTCCATGTAGGAGTATCCAATTGGCCCAGTACTGGGCATGAGCTGGTGGGCAGTCTCTCATTAATGGCGCGTCAACAGAAACCAGCATTGGCTCACTGATGGATAACTACTGGATGATAACTTGGGTCTAGTACTGGTAGTTGTGCACGGCCGGGTACTGGGGGCCAATGCGGCCCAGGAATGGTAACAAACACGGCCAGTATCGGGTAAGTAACGGCGGGAAATATTCGGTATAATTAATTTAGCAATTAATTATTAATTAAAAAAGATATATTTCCTAACGGACCGCCTCAAATAATTTTAATAATGTTATTCTATTATCATTTTAAAAAAAAGTAAATCGTCCACGGATACAATTTCTTCGATAGCTTTCGGGGAAGCTATATGACCTACCTAAACTACCTAACTACCTAACCAGCACGCTAACCACTACACCAAACCGACTATGTGGGTTTCTTATAATTTAAGTCCATAATAGTTGCATCTAGGATAACAATCGCAGGGTCATCAGATAGATTTGGATAAAATTTGGTACAGAGTTGTTTTTGAAGCCACTGATTAAAGAACTCAAATCGAATTCAGAAATTCAAAATGGAGGATCCAATATGGCCTCCAAATGACAATAAAATATATAATTTGTATGAAGCACGAAACAGAGAGCCTTTTAGAATCCAATATGGCGGCTAATATACAAAAAGTGACTTCATGTTCATACAATTGAGTACTCAGGTTTCTTAAGATAATTGATTACCAATCTAAACTTGAAAATAAAGGATAAAAAATGGCCGATCCAAAAAATTCCAAATGCAAAATCTTGTTCAAATGGTAGGAAAGGAAATATGTTTTTTGTAACACGCGCATGAACAGCGGTGCTTTTCATGGCAGTTTTGCGGGCCGAAATTGGCTAGTTTCATAGCAGTGTTGAAACGATAGGTTGACACATGCGCAATTCGCGATTCCTTCACTTTCGAGCCTGCTGTTTCAGTTTCGACCCTAGGGTGGGAAGTTGGTAACCTCACTTTTCACTGTTCGTCCCGCAAAACTACCATTCAAAGCACCACTATTCATGCACTTGTTACAAAAAATATGGTATACAACAGGGGCCAAAATTGACGTTTGCGACTCGTGTGATTGCAGCCCTCGCTTTGCTCGGGCGGCAAACCTCACACTCGTCGCAATCGCTAACTTTCGGCCCTTGTTGCACAATATACTATCTTTTTTGCTGGTCGTCGCTAACGTGCCGACGGTACGCGATATTGAGTTTATGTTAATCTTTGGCATGAGGGTAATGGCCCATATCTGCCCACGACTGACTGACATGCGTGAGAAAGGTATTGGAACTAAGACAATGGTCCCCAATACTGGCACACTACTGATAGCCTTTACTCGGCCAGTGAACATTAGACTATGTTGGGAGCCAGCACTGGTTCGGAATACCACCAATAGTGGCAGCCAACGGTTCCTAGCCATTACTCGGCCAATGCTGGAAGTCAGTACTGGTTCGAAGTTTAACCAATACTGGCAACCAACGGTTCGTAGCCATCATCGGCCAACCATTCGGTCTATTCCCGTGTAGCAAAGTACTTGGAGCTCTGACTTGGCCCTTTCTAGTTTGCCCCAGTTCTATTAGGGGCCCTACTAGGCTAGTCACGCTTGAAGTACGGGGCCTTTAGAGGCTCAATATGGGCGACCCTAGTGAGGGGTCCACATTTAAGCGTGATTAGGCTCCGAAGTTTGTCGTGGCCGCCTCTGTTGAGCCTAGTAGGGTTCTGGAGTAGATTCCCTATTATGGATGCCACGTTTATACCTAAAAAGGCCCCTTATTTAATCGCGGCTGCCCGAACTAATTTCTGCATGGGTTGTTACTACCCGTGCAGAAATTAGTTTGGGAATGACAAATTATTCCCTTACTAAAACCCGTCGGAGTTAACGAGGTGATCACCCATTTAACTATTGCAGGTCAGTGTCAGCTAAGCGGTCACCCATCTATGACCATCATTCGCCAGCCCCGCGGTCATCCATCTGAGTAATGACCGCCAGACTAGGCGGTTACCCATCCTAGTACCCTCAGGTCGGTCAGACGACCATCCACCCAAATACTAACGAACTAATTCGCGCAAGCAATGAAACAAGCAACTTCGTCAAATATGTTTATATATGACAACAACGATACAATGTACCCTTTTACCGATTGCCATAAAAAATAACTGGATGCGCTTCTAAGTTTTTTTTTCTAAATACATTTTCATTATTTACATGGTATGGCTTCAATCGCCTTTTATCGCCCTTCACACCCTTACTCCTATTGCTCCCTATCGGCACTTCACTAAGCTAACCTAATTTTCCAATGCATCCGCAGCCGACTTTAGCTACACTGTACCGCATTTGCCGTGGGCACGGGAAAACAAACTGCGGAAAACCCGTACCGGTACAGACGGCCGTATATTTTTCTGATTTCCCGGTGCATTCACGAAAGTAACTTACTTAACTGTAAACACCGAGATCTCAGAAAAACTGACCTCCCGCTCACTAATTGATGTGCCAGCCGGTGCACGGCTAAACGGTCACCCATCCAAGTTATGACCGCAAACAATGCTGCTTAACTCGGGGGACCGCCGGAGCTGCACACCGACCGCACAACCACCAGTGTCGGTGAATGCGCTTCTATTATTACCACATCAGACGCAATCATATAAATCTATAAAGTTCGGACTATATTATACTAATTTTATTTTATATCTCATACTACCGATATTCAAATAGACAAAAAGAATTATATAATCACATGATCTGAATGGCCGAGTGAGCTAAAGCGCAGCGCAACAACACCATCCGAAGGGTCCCAGGTTCGACTCCCGTCAATGTCAAAAAATGTTTATATGTTTTTCAGTGATTAATATGTATCATCATGTAGAGGAAGACGTAATATCTACTTAAAATGCAGGTTTACTCGATTTAGTAAGCACGATTTAATATTTTTCAATCAATTCTCTTTATTATTTTAGTAAGGGCTTAATAGGGCAGCCATTATAGGCCCTAACAGGGAAATGTATAAAGGCGCCGTACTTTGAAGCGTGACCAGCCTAGTAGGGCTGTACTTAGATTTCCATACTGGGCCCCTAATAGAATTGGAGCAAACTAGAAAGGGCCAAGTAAGAGCCACAACTATTATTCTGCACGGGTGTTGGCGTTTTCTATATGGGATACTTCAAATTATGTAGGAATATAATAAAAATATGAATGGAAAAATGGTAATTAAAAATTGTATATTAATGAACCTGTCAAAAACCAATATGGCCGCTAAAAGGTGATAATAACTGGTACATCTACCTTAAAATATCTGGAATATTTATGTCAAAAAGATGAATGACATGGTTTTAGTACGGAAGAGTAATTAACTTACGTATCTCGCGACGACGACGAGAGTTACAGCGGCACTTATCAGCGTCGCTGACAGGGAATACTTGAGTGGAAACGGTACAGGTCCAGGCGGATAAGATGCGCAGTCCTCCCTGTCGAGACTGGGCCCAAGGATCATTATATTAACCGTGCACTGGGCACCGGACAGCATAAACATGAGCATAGATTTGCCAAGATAGTTTATGTACGCCGGCATTGAAATAACGATGAGCGCTAGAACCCCGACGTGGGAATAGTACGAAGGGTATGGACATCGTGGTGTCCAACTCACCGACGCGTTCGCCGGTTGCTTCGTCTCTTCGATAACAGCGCAATTCGCCTGCGGAAAAAAAAAAACAAAAATAAAATAAAATTCGTCATGTACGTTGGAATTTATTTCTTCACAACGAAAAAAAAAAAATCCTGAAGAAATTCTGGGGTTATCATCGTTATCGTAACTTGTTAGAATTTACCATATTGAATAGTTGGAAGTAACTGCTGAAACACTGTTAAAAGTGTTTGCAAATTGACATTACCAAAAATTTTATTCATCAGCTGACGCGCCGCACAAAAGCGGAAGTACGAAAACAGAGTTTTTTAAATATTATAAGGGTCCAGGTAAAATTTCCATGGTTTTCGGTGTCTAGGTCGATATCTCCATGGTTTTCGGTATCAAGATCGATATCTTCATGGTTTTTGGTCTTGAAGTTAATCACTCCATAGTCGGAATTGGCTAGGTCGATCGCTCCATAATTTTAGGTGTCCTCCAGCTCGGTGGTTTCAAATTTTTTGGTGTTCAGATTCATATCTGTATGTTTTTTTATGTACAGGTCAATGTTTCCACAGTTTTCGGTGTCCGCATATACTCGGCCATTCTTTTTTTTATGTCGATTGCGTTCTGATGACCGAAAACCGGGAAGCTATCGACTTGTTCACCAAAACCATGGAAATTTCGACCTGGACACCTACCGTCATGGAGATATCGACCAGGACATCGAAAACCATGAGGATATCAACTTGGACACCAAAAGTCATGAAGATATCAAACTGGACACTGAAAGCCATGGAAATTTCGAGCTGGACACCGAAAACTCTGGAAATGTTTACCGAGACACCGAAAACTAATAATTCGATCTAATACCCTTTAGGATTACTCAGTTCAATAGACCATACTTAAGGTTTTTAACTTTTTACACTGTTTAAAATACTCTTTTAATACTTTCTTTATTTGGGCGGGATATTATTCAATATGTCTTATTCCAATAAGATAGTCGTGGCATACGTAATCCAAGACTTCTTTAATATTTAAAAAAATTCTGTTTTTATATTTCAGTTTTTGCACCCACGTAAAAATAATTATGTCAAATCGAGATCACAAATCGACATATGTCATAATGTGCCATTTTTGAGATGCGGTAAGATGAAATATCTTAGAAAATTTCAAAGCTATTTTGTGATCGATATGTACAATTGAATTTCAGCGCAATAATTGCACTCAAATTAGTAAAAAAAAACTTGATATCAAATCGATCTCGAAATTGCTTTGAACTTGTCTAAGATTTTTCGTCTTAATACGTCTCAAAAATGGCACTTTTTGAAATATGTCAATTTATGATCACAATTTGTCATAATTATTTTTACGGAGTAAAATTGAATAGGGTAGAAGTACCGGTTGTGGCCACTGTACCGGTTGTAGCCACCCCCACACTTAAATACGTTTTTCGTGGCTATTTTAATTCTGTACCTGTATTTAATCATAATTTTTCATAACGGTGTATACTTTGGAAACATTTATCGTCATTTTGACGTCCGTTCGTCTCCATTACAAAAAGTACTGTATCAGTAATTAAAGTATCATCAGCTGATTCATCAAATTCTCAACTCCTTACGGAATTCGACAAGATTTTGACGAAAACTCTAGATACATATTCGGATTATATAGTTGGCGAATTGCATGCAGCTTTGCACATATCAATCTTAAGAGTCATCACTGCAAATGTTGATGTACTAAAAGTTTGAAATAAAGCTATACATTTATTAAAAATACGATGGCTACAACTGGTACATGGAATAAGCATGTTGCCCCGGATATGGCCATGATAATATAATCATTAATTTTTCGTTAATTGTTACACAATCAATTCATATATTCTTAAAGAAGACACTGAAAAACCAAAAAACGCTAAGAAAAATATATCCTTAGAAATGTATAGTAAAAAGGAAGGTAAAGCGGTGGACCTTTCATGTTGAAGATTCCCATCATTATGTAATGCGATAATCTACTTTCGGAAAGAACTCAGGTAAAAATAAAAATAAAAGTGTAAAGAGTAAAACATGAATATAATGTATGACTATTTGTGACCAAGAAAGCTGCTACGAAAAAGTGCAAAACGAAGAAGACGAATGTCAAAAAAGGTTAGTTAGGTTCACAGATGGCATCTGTGCTTTAAAGACATTTTCGTCTAGAGGAATTGGATGCTTTCATAAGAATGCGATTTTGATTTATTAAACACACCTTAAAAAACGTTTCAAGTGCAATGAATATTGAGTTATTCTAATTTTAAGCATGGCCAAAACCGGTACATTACTGTGGCTAAAATCGGTGCATAGGTGGCCAGAACTGGTGAAATGGCTATGCTCCTACTTTTTTCTATTTTCCAGTGTTTTCTCGACACATATGAGGATTTTAATACTGAAAATCTGAAATTATATTCTTCTCAGATATTAAAAGTATAGGTCCAAAACAGTTTTATGATATTTGGTCCCAGTCACAAGTACTTGAAAATGGGAAAATTCTTGAAGTGGCCACAACCGGTACTTCTACCCTACTCGAGTGCAGTAAAAGCACGAGTTACAAAATACTATTTTTCTTGCTAGCTTAGCTTCCTTAAAGCGAATAAATGAATTAAGCTGAATTGAATTAAAGAAATCTCACCATATCGAGAAGTAAGAAAACACTGAGTGAAAATATCATGAGGAGCGCAAGAGTCCTCCTGAGCCATCTGGCCCTGACTGCACTGCCTAGACAAGTGGCGCCTGCGAGAACAACCCCGAAGAGGGTGACGACACCGGCACCACCCCAAGTGAAGGGTCCCCAAGGTTGGACCCTCCAAATCGGTGCTGTGCACACCATCACAAGTGGACCACCCAGAAGGGAAAGGGGTGAGAAAGCTTCTCCCGAACTGTGAAATGCAGCCTCGACGTTTGGATCCATGAAGTGGAGGGTCAGCCAGGATGCGTGACCTCGTAGTTCCGCTCCACCGTCTGTCAGTGCCATATACATAAAGTGAATTAGTAACTGTTATTTCCATATAGTCGAAGTATAATTTCCAGAAAAAATCGTGTGGTGCTTTGTATTCTATAAAAACTTTTCTTTTTTAATTTGAGACTACTTCAATTTCAGAAAATATAAGGTAAACTTTGACTGAAAAATACAACGTTTCATTCCTGAAAGGATATATTCAATTGAAATTTGTCAATTGACTAAGGAAAAAAATGCACCCAACTGAAAATCTTTTTTTCTGGTTGACCGTACCATATACATAAAGGGAATTAGTAACTCTGATTTCCATGTAGTCGAAGTATAGTTTCCAGAAAAACCGTATGGTGTTTTGTATTTTATATTTTTTTTTATTTTACCAATTTGCGATCACTTCAACTTTAGAAAATATAAGGTAGACTTCGACTGAAAAATTCAACATTCCATTCCTGAAAGGATATACTCAATTGAAATTTGTTAATCGACTAAAGAAAAAAATGCACCCAACTGAAGATCTTTTTTTCTGGTTGACATTGCCATATACATAAAGTCAATTAGTAACTCTGATTTCCATGTAGTCGAAGTGTAGTTTCCAGAAAAATCGTGCGGTGCTTTGTATTTTATATTTTTTTTTTTATTTTTCCAATTTGCGATCACTTCAACTTCAGAAAATATAAGGTAAACTTTGACTGAAAAATCCAACATTCCATTCCTGAAAGGATATATTCAATTGAAATTTGTCAATCGACTAAGGAAAAAAATGCACCCAACTGAAAATCTTTTTTTCTGGTTGACAGTGCCATATACATAAAGTAAATTAGTAACTTTAATTTCCATGTAGTCGAAGTGTAGTTTCCAGAAAAATCGTGTGGTGCTTTGTATTTTATAATTTTTTTTATTTTTCCTATTTGCGATCACTTCAACTTTAGAAAATATAAGGTAAACTTTGACTGAAAAATCCAACATTCCATTCCTGAAAGGATATATTTAATTGAAATTTGTCAATCGACTAAGGAAAAAAATGCACCCAACTGAAAATCTTTTTTTCTGGTTGACAGTGCCATAAAAATAAAGTAAATTAGTAACTTTAATTTCCATGTAGTCGAAGTGTAGTTTCCAGAAAAATCGTGTGGTGCTTTGTATTTTATAATTTTTTTTTATGTTTCCAATTTGCGATCACTTCAACTTTAGAAAGTATAAGGTAAACTTTGACTGAAAAATCCAACATTCCATTCCTGGAAGGATATACTCAATTGAAATTTGTCAATCGACTAAGGAAAAAATGCACCTAACTGAAAATCTTTTGTTCTGGTTGACAGTGCCATACACATAAAGTGAATTAGTAACTCTGATTTCCATGTAGTCGAAGTGTAGTTTCCAGAAAAATCGTGCGGTGCTTTGTATTTTATAATTTTTTTTTTATTTTTCCAATTTTCGATCACTTCAACTTTAGAAAATATAAGGTAAACTTTGACTGAAAAATCCAACATTCCATTCCTGAAAGGATATATTCAATTGAAATTTGTCAATCGACTAAGGAAAAAAATGCACCCAACTGAAAATCTTTTTTTCTGGTTGACAGTGCCATATACATAAAGTGAATTAGTAACTCTGATTTCCATGTAGTCGAAGTGTAGTTTCCAGAAAAATCGTGTGGTGCTTTGTATTTTATAATTTTTTTTTATTTTTCCAATTTGCGATCACTTCAACTTTAGAAAATATAAGGTAAACTTTGACTGAAAAATCCAACATTCCATTCCTGGAAGGATATATTCAATTGAAATTTGTCAATCGACTAAGGAAAAAAATGCACCCAACTGAAAATCTTTTTTTCTGGTTGACAGTGCCATAAAAATAAAGTAAATTAGTAACTTTAATTTCCATGTAGTCGAAGTGTAGTTTCCAGAAAAATCGTGTGGTGCTTTGTATTTTATAATTTTTTTTTATGTTTCCAATTTGCGATCACTTCAACTTTAGAAAATATAAGGTAAACTTTGACTGAAAAATCCAACATTCCATTCCTGGAAGGATATATTCAATTGAAATTTGTCAATCGACTAAGGAAAAAAATGCACCCAACTGAAAATCTTTTTTTCTGGTTGACAGTGCCATATACATAAAGTGAATTAGTAACTCTGATTTCCATGTAGTCGAAGTGTAGTTTCCAGAAAAATCGTGTGGTGCTTTGTATTTTATAATTTTTTTTTATTTTTCCAATTTGCGATCACTTCAACTTTAGAAAATATAAGGTAAACTTTGACTGAAAAATCCAACATTCCATTCCTGGAAGGATATATTCAATTGAAATTTGTCAATCGACTAAGGAAAAAAATGCACCCAACTGAAAATCTTTCTTTCTGGTTGATAGTGCCATATACATAAAGTGAATTAGTAACTCTGATTTCCATGTAGTCGAAGTATAGTTTCCAGAAAAATCGTGTGGTGCTTTGTATTATATATTTTTTTTATTTTTCCAATTTGCGATCACTTCAACTTTAGTGAATATAAGGTAGACTTTGACTGAAAAGTTCAACATTCCATTCCTGAAAGGATATATTCAATTCAAATTTGTCAATCGACTAAGGACAGAAATGCACCCAACCGAAAATCTTTTTTTCTGGCTAACTCATGTCCCTTAATTCTCCGCTTTGTGGGCAAGGATTGAAATGAAAAAGCTGCTTGGAAATTTCATTATATGTCTTTTCTCACCTCGATTATCAAGTTCTCTGCGCAAGCGAAGCCTGAAGTCTTCAGAGTCTTCCTTATTCTTGCCATCCATGTGATCTATTGTTATCCTATTGTTCGTCATTTCTGCGTCCGCAAGTGACGCAAGACTTTTCGTCACCGCTGGTTTGAAGGGTTTCAATGCCCTAACTATGAAGTATGTGATGAGGCCAGCCTTTTGAAGTGCCTCCTCTCGTCTCTCACCATAAGCTGGTTCAACCTCGAATTCCCCGTTCAAAAAGCTCAGAGTGGCATTGGAGATGTGAACCCTCCTTTCAGATCCAAAGTAATCGCATTGACGATAAATATACTATATATAATCAATTAAGGGCTTAACCACCATCCTCAGACACTCAAATACAAGTCGAAAAAAATGTATATGAAATCTTGAAACATCTGCTACAACTGTGTCGGAAAATACTAAAAAACAAAAAGTAGCATAGCAAAAAAAAAATGCTAAATACTGACTTGTAGTTTAGTGTCTCAGGATAGTCTAACTCTTAACCCCTTCGTTGGCAGAGAGAATTCAACTAAATGAGCCCAAAATGGCAAGAAATTTTTTCATCCTGATTTTGATGCCAACTTATACTTAAGAATTTTTTGGGCTGCTAATTACAAAGCTGAACGCCAAAGTCATGAATTCAAAATGGCGAATCCAATATGACACATCGAAACGCAGAAAATTACTGAATTTGGACAAAAGTCGGTACGCGCGGGCTTTTGAGAACGCTGATGACGAATCTGAACTGAAAATTCAGAAATTAAACATGGCGGTTCCAATATGTTCGACCGAAATGCAGAAAGTGACTGAATTTAGATAAAAGTCGGGTCTCGCAGGCTTTTGAGGTCGCTGATTACAAATCTGAACTCAAAATTCAAAAATTCATATAGAGTGGTTTGATTTGAGTGACACCCAGCATGTCAGAGTTTCAACGTCTTAAAAATTGTTTTTATCTTGAGAGTCGTATAAGAGTTATGCAAAAACTAATAAAAGTTTTTCAAAAGGGTGAGAACCTCAACCAGTTTAACTTGGCTCTGAGTTGGACCTAACCTGGAACTGGAACGGAGTTCTCAAGCTTCGTAAATTCTTTGAATTTTAAATTTGTAAAATTTTGAGACATCTCAAAACCGCATTTATTAATATCATTTGAAAGGGTTTCAAAAGGGAATATATTTATTTGGGCACACCGTTTTTTGATCAACTTTTAACTTTCCGCATGGATTATTTTAATTTTGACAACTTCTATTCGAAATTTGAATTGCGGCAAAACCTATTTATGGTACCCATCGTGTGAACAAATTTCGACTATTGTCCATTTTTTGTTAATCATTTTGAATTTAGCAATTTTTATTTGAATTTCAAATTTAACCAAACAAAATATATTTTGATATTTTCTTCCGCCATTTTCAATTCTAAACTTTGAGTTCAGATTCGTAATCAGTACCTTAAAAAACCATCGAGTACCAAGTTTTACCTATCTCCAGCCACTTTTTGAATTTAAATCCGCCATGTTGCGCCCATCATTTTGAATTTCTTAATTTTTATTTCATATTCGTAATCGGCGATCTCAAAAACTCCAGAGTCTCAATGTTCATCCAAATCGATTGAAATTTTCGATTTTGGTGCGCCAACATTTTGTATTTCTGAATTTTTACTTCAGATTCGGATTCAGTGACCTGAAAAATCCCGAAAAGCATTTGGATTCAAAATTGGAGCAAGTGAAATAGGAAATAAAGAATGTGCGTCAATGCCAATGAAGGGATTAAGAGAGAAACTTAAAAAAAAATTAGATTGGTGGGGTTTAATGAAAGAAAATAAATTTTATCACGTCATTAAGAGGATCAAAAAATTACCCGGCCATTCCACTGCTCTCCATTTTATTGGCGAGCTCGACGTCCTTGCTGTAAACATCAAACTGCCACTGTCTCTGTCCGAGTACACCGGCGAGAACAGCTCCTGTGTGAATACCGACCCTCATGTCAACCGGACTGTTGGTCGTCGCCTGTACGTATTTTATCGCGTCTACCATCGACAGACCCATGTGGACACAGAGGACTGCGTGGTCGGGCCTCTCAACCGGTGCTCCGCTTATGCAGTAGTAACAGTCGCCCAGGATCTTTATACGCAGCTGTTCGTACCTGGGATTTACGACGGTTAGAAATAAAGAATGAAAGAGCTCTCAGTCAATGCTGACTACTTCACTTCTTTTGTGGCGAGTCAGAGATTGCAGGACCATTTAAAAATGATAAAAATAAATTGCATGTAAAAATGTAAGTGGAAGAGTCAATTTTGGGTCAGACTAGCGAGGGGCAGAGATTTGCCCATCTCATTACTTTCAAATACGTACTGATGGGTCTAATTTTATTCTATTCATTAGAAAGTTTTGTTAAGGGCGCTCCAAGATGTACAATTTTTTTTTGGCTCCATTGTTAATAAATAAAAGCAAATCCAAACGTATTCTTTTATCCAATATTTATTCCTACTTTGCAGAACTCATTTAACAGCGTATGTATTATTTAGTAGTTTGAAATGCTTTAAACGCGTATTTCCGGAAACCCTTTTTCTCTTCATTTTGCCCTGATTACAAATGAACGGAATTTCAAAACAATTTTTTTAAATTGAGGGATATAAATAATGTGTAATTTTCTACTGAACCTCCTGGATAAGTGTTACTATTTTTTTGTTTCAAAAAGGAAAAATTCTTGTTTCAACAAAAAATCTGGATAAAATGAAATTTTTTAAATAACGTTCAGACGAAAAAATTTATTATTCTATATTATTATATATATTATTATATATAATATAAATATATTATTTATTTATCAATTTGTTTGACAATTTGGTCAACGTTTCTTTGGTATGCATTCTATTGAAAAAAAACGTTTAAAATGGCGTTTGTATACTTTGTTGATGAACATTGAAATTTTTTAGATAAAATAAATTATGGGATACATTAACAAAAAATGCTTTTTTGAAAATAGCAAACACATTATTAGCTGAAGAAATTATAGAGTTTTCGTGGAAACGTAGTAAATTCAATATTTTATGGGAGTGTAGAGATTACGTTTATATAGAACGAGAAATCCTACAATTTTCCAGCCCCGCGCGTCCCTTTGGTAGTCATAAAAAAACATTGAATATCTCGAAGCCCGTCGTCGTGCAATCGTAAAAAGTGACATTAAATGAAACAAGAAAAGATATAGGCCAGATGATACTCCACTGGCCTATATACCAAGACTGCGAGCATACGTAAAAAAAAGGAAATAAATAACATATAAAAGTCATGAAAAGTTTGTAAGTAGAAAAAACATTGTTGGGTCAGACGAGTTTATCGGCTCTCGACATTCCATACGTATAGCGAATACGTTGGTATTAATCGTCGTAAAAAAAATTACTGTCAATAACGAGAAGTACTTTCTCATCGAGCGACGAGATAAAAAAGAATTAATATTTAAGAGGGTATATTTGACGAAAGTGGCCTTAAATATACGGGGTGAGAGACAACGTCGTTATGTGAATGGCCTATGAAGTCATAACGACCGTCGGCGGAATTTTGTAAACACGAACGTCAAGTTCATCTTATATCGACAATAAGTAATCACATTTTTTATCGATTCTTTTTTAAGAATACTTTATTTCTACCATAACTCAACAAATTTAATTGGTTTTCTCAAATTTCTTAAATCCGAACGTATGTATGGGAAAAATCTGATCAAATCCTAAAAAAAATCATGTGTTGCAATAAAAACATTTTTAGCTACTGCTCATTCTAAAGTTACTACTTTTTTTTCGGAAAAAAGTTGAATAAAATCGAAGGTGACGTCGACGCAAATCGACTGAAATCTTTTTAAATAACTTTATTTTTGACAAAAACTTTTTTAGGTTTTTGAAGTACAGCCTTACATTTTTGTTAAATTTTTTAAATACGACCATAGATTAAAAACTTTTTTTAAGTACGGCTATAGATATTTTTGTTTTTAATAAATCATTCATAATTTTAATTTCCCGGAAACTTCAGGCCGGTAAAATTCTTCTTATGTACAATTGAGCAATGTTTAGAAATTTTTGGTTAACCGGTTATCTCAAGAAAATGTGAAGAAGTTACAAAATGATGTTTTTGACATAAAGCAAAAAAAATATTTATTCCAGGGTTCAATAAAATAATTTTTTTTCATGGTATTAGCAAATAAACAGGTGAGATAAACAGGCCTGACTTTTAAGTGAAAAAGGGGTTGTCTGGTCAGACGAGACTTTACTACTCGGGCAACCGCAACGATGTCGAAATTTCGGCACATCGTCTCCGACTGGCAGCTCTTTAGCGATAGTATACATAGTACTATAACATAGTAGATATAGTGGCGAGCATTCTTGTCCCGAAGGAGCTAGTAGTGTATCCTCGGTTATGCGCGACGAAGACCGAGCGTGCAAGGGAGAGTGAGTGGTAGACTCGAATCGATAGGGAGCGGAAAGGACGACGGGCGAAGGAAGGAAAGTGGAGGCGGACGAGTGAACGACGAAGAGTGCGCGGGTGAGCGAGGGCCGAACCTCCTGAAGTACGCGGTAAATTCTCGTCGCACGAATAGCGTGCTATGCGTAATAATAATACAACATCGATACGAGTATCTCACCCTGTTTCTCTACACTTATTCACGTGTAGATACTAATTCAACTGCCTGCTCTACGTTGCTAGTAGGCACCATTATGTAATCAATCCTCAAGGGGGAATCAGAAAAAAAATCTGTCATATTCAATCATGCATATCTCACTTGATTCGTTGTTAATATTGTTGTAAAATGTGTATGTGTCACCTCAAAATCATGAAAATTAAATGGTGCTGAAATCGCACATAAGGAATCTTTGACCTTGATCAAAAACTGGGTTTGCATAAAAAGTATTACATTTCCGAAAGTGGACATTTGTTTCACAGCAAAATTCATCAGTTAAAATATTGTTTTCTTGTACTTCCTCGAGGGAGACGTTTTGTTTTTATTTTTATTTTTAAATATTCCTTTGATAGATCAATAAATCATATTTTTCCTATATAATAAAAAAAAATCTTTTATATTCATTGATGCATTTTTCACTTGATTCGCTACTAGTATTGTTCTAAAATGTGTGTGTCACCTCAAAATCATGAAAATTAAATGTTGCTGAAATCGCACATATGGAATCTTTGATCTTGATCAAAAACGGGGTTAAAAAAGTGATATATTTCCATAAGTGGATATTTGTTTCATATCAAAATTCATCAGTTAAAATATTGTTTTCTTGTACTTCCTCGAGGGAGACGCTTTGTTTTTATTATTTTTTTAAAAATATTCCTTTAATAGATCAATAAACCATACTTTTCCTATATAATTTTAAAAAAATCTTTTATATTCATTGATGCATTTTTCACTTGATTCGCTACTAGTATTGTTGTAAAATGTGTGTGTCACCTCAAAATCATGAAAATTAAATGATGCTGAAATCGCACATATGGAATCTTTGATCTTGATCAAAAACGGGGTTAAAAAAGTGATATATTTCCATAAGTGGATATTTGTTTCATATCAAAATTCATCAGTTAAAATATTGTTTTCTTGTACTTCCTCGAGGGAGACGCTTTGTTTTTATTATTTTTTTAAAAATATTCCTTTAATAGATCAATAAGCCATACTTTTCCTATATAATTTTAAAAAAATCTTTTATACTCATTGATGCATTTTTCACTTGATTCGCTACTAGTATTGTTGTAAAATGTGTACGTGTCACCTCAAAATCATGAAAATTAAATGGTGCTGAAATCGCACATTTTAATCTTTAATCTTGATCAAAAACTGGGTTAAAAAAGTGATACATTTCCATAAGTGGATATTTGTTTCATATCAAAATTAATCAGTTAAAATATTGTTTTCTTTTCCTTTCTCGCTGGAAAAGTTTTGTTTTTTTTAAATATTCCTTCTACAGGTCAATTAACCATATTTTTTATATATAATTTTTAAAAAACTGTCATATTCATTAATGCAGATCTCACTTGTTTCGCTGCTAGTATTGTTGTAAAATGTGTATTAAATTGTGCTGAAATCACACAGATGGAAGCTTTGACCTTGATCAAAAACAACCACTGGGTTTGCATAAAAAGTGAAAAACTTCCATAAGTGAACATTTGTTTCGGAATTGTTGCAAAATTCATCAGTTAAAATATTGTATTTCTTTACTTCCTCGAGGGAGAAGTCTTGTTTTTATTTTTGAAAAATATTCCTTCAGTCGGTCAATAAACTATATTTTCCATATATAATCAGCAGCTGCGAAACAAGTGACATATTTATCGATAATAATCACTATTTTTAACTGGGTCTGATGCTCTTAACAGTTGCTATGACTACCACGATTTCCCTCGCAACGGACACAAAAATTATTATGGACCATAATTATTATTATAATCAGTAAAAAAAATATGAATATTTTGTTAGCATTGAAGGTACCAATGGAGTTACCACCGCTTACAAAGTATCGATATTTTTCTGAATGTTTTTACAGGGGAGAGCAGGGCAAAATGGCAACGCGGGGCATTATGACTACGGGGCACAATGGAACAGGAGCAAAACAGCAACGCGGCCCGCGTTGCTAATAATGTTACGGCAGCACGAACGAGACGGGGCATGCTAAATCGGAGTAAAGTGCAACACATAAAAACAAAAATTCGTACATTGACACTTGACATCCCTCAGTCTTGTCAATTTGCACAAATATTTTTCACAATAAAAAACGCCAAGTTTTTCACATTTTTACTCGACACAATGCACACGATGGAAAAAATATAGTACTTCGACACACGGCATGAGAGTTGTCAATTTACACAAATGTTCTTCATATCATAACGCACAATATTAACAATGACAAAGCCCCGAATTATTGAAAAAACAAATCAAACTCATCTACGAATGTGGAAGAAGGTACACCATGCCGCTTTTACAGTGGCTTGTATTCACAATCGACGGAGTCGTGGATACGTTGCAATACGTGTGAAAAACGGGCACACTTTTCGTGTGCTGATGTCGATGAGAATATCGTTAAATAGATTTGTAAACCCTGCGTCAAATGTAATTTAAAAAAAAAGCTACAAAGTAGAACTTTGCACATTGCTTATTTATTCATTTCCATTTTTCACAAAGCCACACGGAAAGAAATGTTTGGTTGTGGCAAATACGTTTTCGATTTGCTGTACACAATGTCTAAAAAATTAGTTGCCTCAACCATATCGAATAGTAACCTCAACTATTCACGATTAGTTCTCGCGAAATTAGTTAGGTGAACTAATCCAATCCTTGGGACTACCATTCGAATTGTCGGTATTACCATTCGAATCGTTGGTATTACCATTGGCGTTGTAAGGGAAATAGAATAATCGATTGGTTGTGTCAACTCATTTCTTGGTTATGGCAACTAATCTTTTTTTTCCGTGTACCTCTACACGGAGAGAAAAGTCTATGTGTAGCTACGCGGGTTTCTGTCGCTAATTACTATAACTAACGTACCGCGGTGACACAAGGGCTTTATAAAAGTTGTTCCTATACACGTAGAAGCTTTCACAATGTGTATTGTAATCTTTCCGATTCTGCTTTAGTACCGTGCTAATTATTCCTATATTAATGTTTCCCTTTTTATATAGGAACAATTAGTAAATTTTTCGCACTATTTTCAATATGTTACTCGAATTAATTATGGAAGGATTTTCTATGCGTTCCCTTAAATGTATTTAAGGGAAGGAAGGGGAAATGTATTTAATATGATTTGCAATTTAGTGTACAAAAAATGTGAAAATTTTTAAAGACGCCATCATATTTTGTAATTTAATTTTGTTTCTCTGACTGTTGTGTTGAAACTGCAACACGCTAGCCAAAGTAGGTCGATAAGTCAAAGTTGTAACTTATCACATGACAACTCGACCAAAAATACAAATATCGGGCAACATCACTGTCATGTCTTCGATGTCCCACAAAAGACAGTTTTGGGCGAAAAGTCTGCTCTTTATATGCACCGCCGTAGATCTTTTCTTTTACGAGAAAAGTCGTGGTTATTCGCCATCTAGTGGCTGAAAACTCAAGCAATGTTCTCTGGGTTTGTTTACCATCTAAATATGACATGCTAATGTTTCTTATGGTGTATAGTAATTACAACATTTCTTATACACTCTAGATTCACAATTCTACTTATTCGTGCTGCCGCTAGATGGCGAATTCGTGTATACCGATTCTCGTAAATGGAAGTGACTACTGTGAAATAATACCGCAGGGCAATATATCGATTTTTTGTCGCTCTCTTCGGGTCGTTATAAAATAGTAGTGACCCAGCGTTTTTTTCATGAAAAGAAGGATTTAAAAAAAAACCTCAAACAACAAACGTATGCTGTTAGGAATATTTTACATATGTAGTGGATGAATAAATTCGCGACGTCATCATTAACCATATTCTTATTTGCGAATCTAAAAAATCCCTACATGTTGATAATCCCAAAGCAGTATAGGAAATTAATACTGATCGACGGTAATAAGTCCCATGTAAATGAAAATTACTCCAATGTTTTAATCTTTCCAAAAGATACAGATACGACGGATTACTATACTGTTAAGGAATAAGTCATTGTTGTAATCAAGCAAATTTGGGACGATTACTATACGTATCGTAAGCTGTAAGTTGTTTATATGAGCTTTTACAATAGACCCCATGTGTCACCGCCGTACTATATTTTCTGCGAGTGGCAGCTATATTTTCGCGGATCCATTTCTCTCCGTGTATGAGTAAGATTATTTATTAATTTTCACTTCCTCACTCTATGAGGCTTTGTACAAAATGATAATGAATGAGTTCTACTTTGCAACTTTTTTCGTTACCTATGCAGTAGTGAAAAAATTCAAAATCACGTAAAATCCAAACTGCTTTACCGATAACGACTAAATTTGGCAGGTAGGAGCGCTGATTGTTATTTTCCATCTGTACAAAATTTCAGTTGATTTGATGAATTTTGCGATGAGTTAGAGCAAAACGAATATTTTTTGAAAAATTCAAAATCCTATAAAAACCGAAATTTTTTACAGATTCATTCCAAATTCAATACCGATGCTCCTTTACCATAGCTTTATCCATAAAAAATTATTTAGCTCAATTGCTAAAAATTTGTGGTTGCTAGAGAACGTACTGACATTTTTCGAAAATTGCAATGTCAAATAAAATTTGAACAAGTCTATGATTTTTTTTTGTAAATTACCACAAACAAAGCCGTTGACCTGCTTCACATGTTTGCTACATTTCAACCCGATTGTTAAAGCAGTTCTTAAGAAATGTAAGTTTGAATTTTGAGTGGCGGCCACACACACACGCACACACATGCACATCCATCCATACATTTTTTCTAAACCACTTTTCTCGACGTTTTAGACCATTTTGAGTGTACAGATATATTAAAAAATCGAAAAAAAACTTCGCACGAGAACAAAGCTTCCTCTATGAGGAAGCAATAAATATACAACGAGTTAAATTAAACAAAAATAGATGGTTATATTAAATTAAACTCAATTTCAAAGATATAGTGAGATTAATATCATGGCAATTAAACCATAACATAATTCTCTTACTATGTCAGCGTACGCTGGTGCCATTTTCACGAGGTGTGTCATTATGCCCCTGTTCCATAGTGCCCCGTAGCCATTTTGCCCTGCTCTCCCTTATTTATATGTATTTGTCAACATTTTTTTCAGTGTCATTTATTTACCGTTCACTCAGTTGATCGAAGCGTGCGAAGAGTTCGTTGAGTATCTTGACGAGTTCACTGGCGCTGTAGGTCGAGGAAATCGCAGTAAAACCGACGATATCGGCGTACAATATCGACACGTTTTCATGTCTCGACATATAGATCTTCTTGAATTGAGTGTCGAGGGAAGCACCAAGATCCTGTCGCATCTTAACTGCCACGTGCTCCGGCAACACGCTGAGCAATAGGCGCTCTTGTTCTGCGCTCTGTTCCTCGATTATCAGCTGCACCTCGAGGCTCTGACGAGTTTCAAGGAAGGCTCGTCTTTGCTGAAACTCGGCGAGCGAATAGCTCGAGGCTCCCAATGCTGCGGCTCCCACCGACAGTGCCACTGCTATTATCTGTCGAGGATCATGTCAACGTATGTCAAATGATGCTTCATGCGATCTAATTTTATTTTTTTATTTTGACGTTTCTTGATATTTGTTGATTACTCATTAAAAACTAGATAAAAAATTATTAACTGGTTTTACATACGCGCAATAACTGTTATTTAAAACTTAATCAAATTTGGACGTTCATTACAACTTATTGAAAATTTACAAATTTTACTTAACGCAGGAATTTTTTTTTTTGTAAACTAAAATTTTACAATTCAATGTCTAACACATAATTCTTTAAAAAAAATTAGTGAGATATTGTTAGAAAAAAATAGTCAAATTACTTTTCGGTTTAAAAATAAGTTGAAAAAACGAAAACACGTGGGTTTATTGATGGACAAGTATAAAAAAAGGTATCGTGATTTAAAGCTGCGATTATCTGTCAAGGATAATCGCAGTATACATTAACAAGCAATGCGAATGTTTATAACATTCTTTTTTTGGACTACTCATTAATTAATTTAAACTGATTGGAATTATAATTTTTTTAAAATTTTAATTCAAATTTGAACATTTAATGCGCAGCTTATAAATTCCGCTAAAAGTTCAAATAATATTCGTGAGTTATGATTACAGCAAAAAAAATCGCTCAACTATTTATATTCTATAAATAAGTAGTAAAAAAAGCTTACAACGATGAAACGTGGGTTTATTGATGGACAAGAATAAAAAAAGGTTTAAAACCGCGATTATCTGTCATGTATCATGTGACCAAATGTCAAACGATATTCCGTTAAACAAAAAAAGCAATGTTAATATTTTTAACATTTATTTTATATATATATTTTTTTTTCACTATTCATTAATAAAGAATAGAAATACTTTGAAGCATCACTTTTACAATGACAATGCATGACAATAATATCAAACTCAAATAAATTGTATAATTAATTTAAATTGATTGTGAATTATAATATTTTAGCTTGTACTTGGATTTGTTTTTTATTTTAACTCAAATTTTAACATTCAATTCAATAATATTTGTGAGTTATGATTAGACAAAAAAAATCGCTTAATTATTTCTATTTTATAAATAAGTTGTAAAAAAGCTTATGACGAAGACACGTGGGTTTATTGATAGATGCGTATAAAAATAAATGAGAAGAAGAAGGAAAGCGTAGATTGAAGCCGTAGCGGAAAATAACCACCATAAAACGGTACACATTGTACTGTTGTATGTATACGTATATAAAGCACTTGTATTCCACTCTTTGCCTCTCACGCCTCATCGTCACTCACCACCCGGCCCGTGTCAGCGGCAGCTAGGCTCTATTTTAAACTACCATTCACCGGAATCCACTCGAGTGTAACTAACGAACGTGTGCACGTGTTGGGATGAGAGTTAGCTCGACGTAATTCGCTTCCGCCACCCCGTGTCAACGTGGAGCTCCGTATGTATCGATTCACTTTTTCGATTCTCGCAATCAAATGATCGTCACAATACGTCAACTTGTTAAAATGGATCGAAATGCACTTAGATGCTTTTCAAACTATATTTTTCTTCCCTAAATTCTGACAGAAATGCTTTGAACCCTCTAAGATATTATGCATTGAAAAAACAAAAATTTCTTACATTTTCGACACAAGCCTGAATTAAAATAATCAGAAAGCAGAAATTGAAAAATTCACTCTTTACATTTTTTTTGTGCTAATTAATTTCTGTTTAATGGAATAAGAATGTGGATTGTATTCCTCATAATTTTTTTCGAATTTTTTTAATACGCATTCAAAAAGATGGGTTGATAAATAGTTGTTCCTTCAATATTGCTACTTTGGTTGTTGAAGGGTGATTGATCATGTAAGAAATTATTGGCAATGATAAAGTTCAATTATCATTTGCGGGTTTCTAGGTTGAAACTATTTTATAATTTAAAAAAAAGTCTATAACGTAGTTCAATCCAATCGCGCATGAAGAGAAATGTATAGTACACTGAAATAATTATGTCAACTATTATTTGTTAGTGATATTAATTATTTAATGCAACTAGAAAACAATACGTTCCTTTTTGTTAAGTCTAGTATTGGTAGCTAGAAAGTGACAACGATTATTTTTAAATATGTACTAATACGTTTTAATAGTTGCGTTCACTATATAATAGCATAAAACATTTGTCGAAACTATTTTTTAAAAGTTGCATAGACTAAAAATTAATAGACATAATTTTATAATTGCAATTCGTTTAAACCAACTCTAAAGGATTTAGAGCTTTTTGCTTCTGCAGTACCAAAATGATTCTGTAACTGATGATGATGCAACTAAACCAAATAATGGGCAAGAACATGAAACATGGACAAAATACGCAATCCTCTCAACGAAGGACATTCTAGCTGAATAAAATTTTATCTCCGCATATCAACGTCACTAAATAATGAATTCGTAGGTAAACACGTTGCAAAGTAGAACTTTGCACATTGCTTTCTCATTTATTTTCATTTTTCACAAAGCCACCTCTATGAATAAGCTTATTTATTAATTTTGGCGTCCTCACAGTGGAAGCTTTGTAAAATTCGAAAATGAATGAGGAAACAATGTGCAAAGTTCGACTTTGCAACTTTTTTCGTTATCTACGTAGTTCTTGAAAAATTCAAAATCACATAAACTCCAAACCGCTTTACCGATCACGACCGAATTTGGTAGATAGCAGCGCTGAATGTTATTTTTTATCTGTAGAAAATATCCGTTGATTTGGTGAGATTTGACGTAAGTTAGAGCAGACCGAATATTTTTTGAAAAATGCAAAATCTCATAAAAACCGAACTTTTTTATAGATTCATTCCAAATTCAATAGCAACAAATTTGCGGATGCTAAAGAGCGTACAGACATTTTTCGAAAATTACAAAGTCAAATAAAATTTGAACAGGTTTTTGAATTTTTTTTAAAATTACCACAAACAAAAACATCGATCTGCTTTATATTTTTGCTAAGTTTCATCCCGATTGTTAATGCAGTTCTAGAGATATGTAAGTTTGAATTTTGAGTGACTGCCCCACACACACGCACACCCACATCCATTCATTTTTTCTAAACTTTTCTCGACGTTTTAGACCATTTTGAGTGTAGTGACATAAAAAAACTCGAAAAAAAATTTCCGCACGAAAATAAAGCTTCGTCTATGAGGAAGCAAAACCCCAAAACTCACCAGGGCTTCAATCGGTGGTTGCAATGGGGTCTTGGTGAGACCAATAACCGCGACGATGTAAGTAACCGCTGTCGCGAGAGCGAGTAGGGCACAATGTATTAGCCTGAGTGGTAGGGTAGCGAAGAGGAGATACATAAGAATGAGCAGCCATCCCAATCCCTCTCTGGGTACAACATCGGCGGGTTTGAAGAACAGCTGAGCGAGCAGTTGTCCTGTGGATATATTCCATGCCACGTGAGGTATAGTGGACCAAAGGGCGTCCCTCGCCCTGGTCCCTCTTTCAGCAAGTGCTAAAACGCCCAGGTTAAGTCCAAGGAAGACCGCAGTTATGCCGCGAAACAGTAGTTCCGGTTCCGGCGATGCTAATATGTAAACGTCGAATAGTATAGCCGACAAAAGAAAGCAATGTAATCCACCACGTCTTTGTTGTAAAGCGCTTGCACGATATAGCTTCTCGAGCTTCGAGCTGGAAAAGCTTGTCTTGAGTAGGTTAGAAGGCCGTCCGGATTTAAGGTAGGACTCCTCATTCGGTGGTACCGGGCGATGCGACATTTTTGCACCGGTTTCTTCTCTTTCGTTACCTCAAAACAACGTTTCCACTTATTTGTCGACCCGTTCCTGTTTTTTGCCGCTCCCCAATGTCGATCAAATTGATTAGAGCACCACTATAATGTGGTTTGCACAAGTTAGAGAAACATGATTAGCGTTCGGATCATCTGACCCTTACTTCCGGAGTTTTCCCAGCGCTCTTTCATCCCCTTAAACGGAATACGAACTCCCCATTCGCTTACGGGCTATGACATCAAAAATGATTGGGCGACAACTGCTTGTATCGGTCTTGTTATCGAGCAATGATTCGATGCCACATAATTGTTACATTATTTGGTTTTTTTTACAACACTTTCATCTATTTATGTATGTAGTATCCCTTGTAGGAATCATGCAATTAGATGCATCCCTTGAAGCTTTCAGACCCGTTCTCCCACTGACAGAATTTCGCAATATCCTCCAAGTTTCTGTCTATTGTAGCTTCGTACTTGCTTTCTCACTAGGCAGGATATTCTCTTCCCGCGTATATATTCCTCTGTCTGCACACAGAACCACTCATTAGCCACATGTCGGCACCCTTCAACATATCATTGCAACAAGAGGCACTTCCAAAACCGCATTGACACTGATAGTCACATTCCCGATAAGCAAAACCCAAATTTTCCCCCGATTCCCCAAAATGCGAATTAGCACATCAACCAATCTGCCAGCCAAGACTTTTAATCCTTCACTTGTTTATTGCTCACAATCCCCACTACCTAAGAATACAATTTCTTGCATACTTGTTATCAAAGACGTCAACGATAATCCTCCACTTAGTAATCGCCAGAACGAAAGTGGGTTCCAATTCCTACCATCAGGACACATCATCCGTTTATGTTAAGTCACTTTTATCCCTCCTTCGAGTTTCCTTTTATCGACGATAATGACAATCCTTCGTTGTCAATTTGTATGACCGTCAGCTTTGCTGTCATGAGGTTTATATGTCGGTGAAACGTCTGATGATTGGTGACAGTGAAAGGTGACAGGACAGGTCGTGGTCCTTGTATATCGTATCTTTTCGACCCATGCAAACGGCACCGGGGTGTTGGATGCACCGCCCGCGCGCGGGGGACTGGCCGGGTTACTACCAGCAGTTCTAGTTTTCGTCGTTGCTTCCTCGTCCTCCACCGCCCTCAACCATCTCCGACGTCGTCGTCGTCGCTTGCCGCCGCTTTTCCACCACCAACCCCCTGCTACTGCTGCTGCTGGTGCTGCTGGCTTGATGTGCTCCGGCGCACAACCTCCAACATCACCACCACCACCAACCCTCTTCCTCCTCCTTTCACCTCCACCACTGCCACTTGTTCCCCTGTGTTATCCGCGTTTCGTCCAGGCTTGCGCCATGGGAACCGTTGCGACCCACCCCGCGCCGGTCGATATCAACCACCACAACCACCCTTGTACTCCTTGGCTAGAGCAGGCACCAAGCCCGAGGGGTGCGACAGAACGCGAACTGGCTAGAGTGTTTCCAGAGAGCGGAGCAAACGAGAGCCAGAACGGCACACGAAGAGAGTAAAGGGAAAGCCAAGCTTCCAAGGAAAGGACGCCCTACCTGCCCTACCTACCGACCTAATGCCAGCGCCAGCCACCACTGACCCTCCACCACTGCCTCCTCTCTACCACTTTGTCTACCTTCTTCCTTCCGTTAGAGAGGAAGCGACATGAGGGAGATAGAGAAGGAGATTGCTTTCTTCACCTCCGCTGCTGTTTTTTTTTCTTCTTTTTCTTTTCCATTCCCCTTTTCATACCACCCTTTCTACCTATCTGCACTGCTGGTTTTCTTTATTTCTATCCACTTTCCCGTCTTCTTCTTCTTTTCTGTTGAACTCCTTTTTTTTCGTCCTCAACGACGCTTCTTCACGTCATGATGCTTTTACCTGCTACCATCTTACAGTTCTCATTTGATTCTGTCTGCGGCTTTCTTATCTACTATTCGGTGATCGATGATCCAGCACGTTGTGGAGATCATTGTGATTTTTTGTACAGATGAAGATCTGTCATCAACGATTTTTTGTATAAACGAAGTTGGGGAAAAAATATTTTCAGGCAAACAATATATTTCATTCATCTATGAGAGAGGAAAATAAATAATATTCCTTGAAAGAAGCCCCTTAACATCAAACAGATAAAATATTTCATCGAGATACCTTTTCAGATTCTAATGGACTTGTTAGGATCTTTAACAACTTCATCTTTCATTCAGATATTTCTTTCCTTAAGGACAGTTTAACGATAGAATGTTCGCTGCTATTCAACGATAATGAGTTGAATGAATAACTCAGATAACAACATGTAAAATGCTCTCGTGAAGATATTTTAAAGGGATACAAAAATAAAAAGGATACCACAGACTGTATCGCAGTCCGTGGATGTAGACTACGCTCTGTGGCTTCGGTTTTATCGGGACTCTCGCGGCAAACGAGTGTTTCGGCGGTAAAGCACCAAACTTGGGTGTGAGTGAGATGTGGGCGAGGAGCAGGATGGGAGGTACGAATAAGGAGCATTCTAGTGCTTCGTGAAAATAATTGGAGTGGTGCCAGTGAAGCGATTGCGACATAGACGGCCAAGAAGAAGCCGTTTCTCGATGAGGATCGATAAATTCAACAGAAATCACATACTATCTCGAAAGACATAATCGTTTGCGGCGTCGTTTTTCGCCCATGGGAATACAAACGACTTCGGCAAACGTCCAGTACGTGTTACATTAAAATGTGTTTCGATCCTATTGGCAACACGCGAATGGTCACACCATGACCTCTGGTGAAGGAACCGTGAATCTCCTCGTGAATCTCCTCGCAGTTTTTTATATTAGCGTGTATTTTTTTATGGAAACCCACTGAGGAAAATATTTCTTCGAACTTTTCTCTGAAAAATGAAACCCAAACAATTTCAAAAACTTTTTATATATTTTCCATTATGAATTTCGAAATGTCGATGGCTGAATATCTCGACTATTTTTTAACGGATTTCTCCTAAATGCATAATTTCTCAGAGAGTTTCATCATATTTAGGAATTATACATACAAGATATATTTTGCACAATTTTAAAACGGCAATGTGGTAATTTAAAATTTACAATTTTTTTATTCTCGACGCCCATTGAAAAAATCTAACTTTTTCTAAGAGTATGGAAAAATGCATTAAAAAAGTCAAAAGTAAAATTCAGTTCTTGTTATAAATGTTACTAAATATTAAGTAAAATTCGTAGAGAAATTTTATGATTTTCATACATTTCAAGAGAAAATACGATAAATAAGGCAATTATCTGAAAAATGGTTTATTTAAAAATTCAAGATAATAAACGAAAATCTGCAGTGACTATCTAACGTACGATATTTTAATATTAAATTCGTTGAAAATATCTGTCTTTTCCTAAGAGTATGGAAAAATTAATTAAACAAGTCTAAATCAATTTAAGTTCTTGTTATAAATTTTACAGAATATAAAGTACAATGAATAGAGACATTTTGAGATTTTCATACATTTCAAAAGAAAATAAATAAGGCAATTCGGAAAATCTGAAAAATGGTTTATTGAAAAGTTCAAGATAATAAACGAAAAACTACAGTGACTATCTAACGTACGATATTTCAATATTAAATTCGGTGAAAACTCGAGTTATACGAATTTATACGAGTATCAGAGAAGGTCCTGAATGGTCTTGAGAATCTCTTCGGGTACCACGTAACCGAGCTGGTACATCTCCTTAACGATCCTCGGTTTCTTGCTCAACGAATCGATCCACTTGTAGTAGGCTAACTCCTCACGAGTGCCACCGTATTTCTTCGGCAGGCTGGTCGGTGCCACGTGCCTGTGCAGGCTCTCCATGTCGTCGCCGTGGAAGAATATACGACCCTGCATGTTTGCGTCCAGCAAAGGCCTGAACATTGCGAATATCATGTCGAATACCCAGGACTGATGGAGTATGTGAATAGCGTGAGTTTTCATCGGGAATGCTGATACCATTAGCGCCATCACCATACTAGCGATCTGAAATATCCATAAGATTTTTTGTCCCGTCATTATTTCCAAAAATACATAATTAATCAACGATTAAGTAAGAAAAAGGATACAATCTAGAGTTTTGTACATTGCTAAGGTAAAGGTTTACAAAGCTAAAGTAAAGGTACCAATGATCGGACGGTTAAGTCCATCCCCAGATTCAAACATTCATCAGACGGTTAAAGAGATATTTAATTATAAAATGACTGAAATCAAAATCAAGATCATGCCTTCTAGTTTCAAAAGCCTAAGAATTAATCGTCAAAATATACACTGAGAGAAATTAAGATGGTACTGGTAACTAATCAGTGATAATTATATTTTATTAGTCCAGGTGACTATTTTTGTAGTTACATTAGCTACGTTACTATTAATGTAACTACGAAAATAGTCACCTGGACTAATAAAATATAATTATCACTGAATAGTTATCAGGACCATCTCAATTTCTCTCAGTGTAGAATCATTTTCTAATTATCTATGAAAATAATAAAATAGGTCTAATGTACCAGTTTTCGGATGCTGTTCTTTTTTACCATGTGCATATTTCCGGATACCTAATGTTCCGATCCTTCGGACAATCACAAATATCAAGAATTCTGGTATGCAAATACAATTGGTTCGGAATAAAAACTGGCTAATCTCACATCCTCAAAATTGCTACCAGAATCCGGACCCTAGAATCGTCGGTCTTAGAATAAAATAGAATAATAAAATAAACCTCCATGTTTGAACTTGACATTATTTTCCCTGTGCCCTAAATTAAAAAATTTAGATACGATTTCACGTTTCCATTTTTGATATTTGGATTTGTAATAAATGATCCTTCTTTGCCACAAATTTGCGGAAGCTAGAGAACCTACAGACTTTTTTCTAAAAATTCAAAATTGAATACAAAATAATCTTGTTTGAATTTTTTTTTCCACAAACCTGACCACGTGTGTCCCAAATTTCAGTTCGATTGATATAGCCGTTCTTCAGGTATCTAAGTTTGAATTTTGATTGGCGGCCACACACAACACACATGCATTAATTTTTTTCCAAACCCCTTTTCTCGATGCTTCGAACCATTCTGAGTGTCCTGATATTAAAATCTCAAAACAAAATATTTTCACGAAAACAAAGTTTCCTCTATGAGGAAGCAATTAGACTTTACACTTAAGGGGATGCTGGAGTAGATTCTTTTATCGACTTTGGTCGGTAAGTTTCCCGATTATAACACAGATGGCGCCGACGTAGTCTGTTTACTTTGGGGAAAAGATACTGAATCTCCCGAAGTTCAATATGGCCGCACACGATATAGCAACAGACCTTTGCCGTTAGATATAATTGTTTCTGGAAATTAAATATATAAAATCAGACCGGACGTCAATTCTGTGATGATTGCTGTATATTCCAAAACCATCAGAATGTCAACTACACAAGCCAAATCCATATATAGTGTATACTACGTTCGCGTTGCAAAGGCTCGGAGCTTTTTCAAAAGTAAACAGACTACGTCGGCGTCACCTGTGTCCTAATGGGGAAACTTCATTCACGCTCTTCTCGACCTACTCTGATGGCGAACAAACTGCGTAAACGTACTTTACAAACTACATGCACTTCTTTTGTGCTATCGCCAATTCAACAATCTCAAAAAATGCGAAGAACCTCATAGAATCGGCGTCTACGCTCTTCTTTTGAATATGATATTTAGAAATGTTTATATAGGATGTAATAGGTAGTGTTGACAGTTCGAGCGGCCATATTGGTTATCGGTAGGTTTACAAAAGTACGATTTTCTTTATTTTTCAAGTGTTTTCATCCAAAATTCGAGCGGACGCCGATGCGCCTATGTTGATATTATAATCCTGTACAATTTGAAACATATTTGTAAAATATTAACAACGTAGTTTGTACACTACGAAACCGAAGCTTTTTACCGATCAAAGTCGGTAAAAAAATCTACTCCAGCATCCCCTTAATGGCTTAATCAATTGTTTGTGTGACGGCCCTACATTGCATATAAGAGGACGATTCAAATGAGAGAAATATACTAGGTAACATTAGCGCAGTGGTTAGCGCTCTTACTCAGTACCTGAACAATCCGGGTTCGAATCCCGGTGATCACCATATATTTTCTCTCTTCGATAATTCGTCAGACCATCCGCATTACTCACACACACCTTCCATACTCTGTCCTTTCCGACTGTTACATTTGTGCACAATATAAAATATGAATTCGGGTTCGATTTCTATAAAGCCAAAATATTTATTGATTGAAAGCATGATTGAAGGGAAAGTAGTTTTTTTTCCTAAAAAATCCTCTTTATTTGGCATGGAATAAATTTTTTATTGGATTTTTTGGAGTATAATAATCGATATTTCTGCAAGATAATTATAATAATAATACCTGAGGTGTTATCGTCCAGGCGTGAGCCATTGATATTCCCTCAAGATCAAAGATGACAACACCACCGAGAACTTGGGCCCTTGGCTCGAGTATACCCAATTCAAGTATAATCACAGTAGCCTTGAAAAGTTCCTCAATCGGGTATTTCTTCGGATCCCAATTGCCCATTCTGTATATCATCATTCGACGTCCGCACTGAGTTCTGTACGCTGGTACTGTCATTGCATCGTCGTCTCCTATGTGCCTCATCTTCAATGGATTCACGCCTTGATGGATGTCCGGATTCTGCTCTTTGAAGTCATAATACCTGACTACCTGTCGACATTATAATTTTTTTTTCCCTTCGATTGTGTTATGTAATTTTGTTTTTCAATGTCTCGTAACCAGTATATTTATCGTGATGTGCTACAGAGACTCCGCAGGCCTTAAGGATGACGTATGCATTTCCAACCACAGCAAGAATCGATTGATATTTTGTACCCATTTTGCGTACGTGACGATATGATTTTAATAATGACGAAAATTATATATCTAATTTTATATATATAATTTTTGTAATTTTTAAAATCAATATGTCGAAAGTACAGAAAACATATATTTTAATAATAACAATAATAATAATAATAATAATATATATATATATATATTTTTTTTTTAAATGTATATATTAAATAATAATAATAATTATAATAAGTTACTAATCACATGATTTTGTATGAAATATTTAAACAAATTTTTCGATAAATTCTTGTGATTTGCTTCTGAAAAAAAAAAACATCTAAATGAGCTTTTGATAAAGCCTGTAATGCAGGTAATTTCTAAAAACTTCCAACTCTCTCCTGAAATGAATCTTCGAGTAACGTGACCGGTAGTGAAATCGAGTCACGAGCTGCAAGTGAACGGAAATTATATTCGCCGCATAAAACGAGAGCTTCTACGGGAATCGGGACAAGTGGTCGTCCTTGACGTTTTGGAGCTAGCGGAAAGAGGAGGCGAAAAAAAAGAAGTTTATCGAGCTAAAGAATAATGCGAATGCGAGAAACTGCCTCGAGGCAGACGCTGTTTCGGGTGGATCGAGACGATTGAAGCTGAATAGCAACTGTAGATTAACAAGGAAATCGAGTGAGTCTGGACAGGGACATGAGACTTTGTATCCAAAAAATATATGTATATATATGGGGCATTCCGTACGAAATGGCCTCATTTTGACTGCAGCGAAATTATAATAACATCCGAAAAAGATTTTTATTCTAATACTTAGACTTCTAAGTTAAGGGGAGGGAGTCAGGTCAAAAAAATTGATTTTGGAATTTCGACATCATCCAAATCCTATTGCATATAAAAATGCCCAATGGACTATATTGTTGGTGCTCGATGAAAGAATTTTTTACTGTCGTCTGACTTGCATATGCTTTTTAATATTATCTTAAGCAAAGTTTTTAGGTTTTCTATTCTGTGCATGATTCAGATCAAACTGCTAGGCAGATTGGAATCATTGACGTCTCATTTTCTTCTTCATGCAAAGATACACCGGCTAAATGGAACAAACTATTTTTTTTTCATTCTGAAAGCAAAGTTAATCACTGATTTAGAAAATAGCATGAAATTTATTTATTAATAATTATGTTACTCAAAAAATATTACATTTTATTAATATTTGCTCCATTTAGCCGGTGTATCTGTTCATGAAGAAGAAATTGAGACGTCAACCATTCCAATCTGCCTAGTAGTTTGATCTTAATCATGCCCAGAATGAAAAACCTAAGATCTTTGCTTAAGATAATATTTAAAAGCATATGCAAGTCAGGCGACAGTAAAAAATCCTTTAATCGAGTACCAACAATATAGTTCGTTGGGCATTTTTATATGCAATAAGATTTGGATGATATTGAATTTCCAAAATGAATTTTTTTTACCTGACTCCCTCCCCTTAAAATAAAATAATGCTGCATTTTTACACATATGAAATATTTTACTGTGATAAAAACCGGTTCTTTTATTTTGTAGCCATGTTTATTGATGCAGAATTTAGGTTCTATCATGCCTGTGTTGTAGAATTCAATTTGCGCCGCTGCAACGAATTGGTTTTACAAGGGCCAATTCTGTTTGTCGAAAGTCTCCGTTCGATCCGAGTATAGAAATTTTTATTTGAAGAAGAACTTTCGTAGAAGATACTCAATTTCACAGGAAATTTTTCCTTGCATAAGGAACTTTTCGATCGAACTTCCTTGTAACTTCTACGAAAGATCGTCACATTGAAATTCCTATACTCAATCTATACTTGGACTTGGTTAAAAAAGTATCGAGTATTGCATAACGAATTTGATCCAGCGATGCACGCTGAAGTCGAAACTTTAATGGCACAATTGCAAAATAAATAAAATATTTTTTCCCGACTTTGCTAAAAAACACAAAATCGCTCGAATCACTGAAAATCGGTGCAACTTTTTTTCGTTACCTATATAGTTCTTGAAAAATTCAAAATCACGTAAAGTCCAAACCGCTTTACCGATCATCACCAAATTTTGTAGATAGCAGCGCTGAATGTTATTTTTGATCTGTAGAAAATTTCAATTGATTTAGTGAAATTTTACGTGAGTTAGAGCAAACCGAATATTTTTTTAAAAACTTCAAAATCCCATAAAAACTGAACTTTTTTACAGACTCACTCCAAATTCAATATCGATCCTTTTTTAACATATCTTTATTCATAAAAAATTATTTAGCTCAATATCTAAAAATTTGCGGATCATAGAGAGCGTACAGACATTTTTCGAAAATTCCAAAATCAAATAAAATTTGAACATATTTTTAAATTTTTTTCCAAATGATCACAAAAAAATGTCTCGACCTGCTTCACATGTTTGCTAAACTTCAGCTCGATTGTTAAAGCGGTTCTTGAGATATGTATGTTTGAATTTTGAATAACGGCCACACACACATATATATCCACAAGTACATTTTTTCTAAACCACTTTTAAAATTCGAAAAAAGAAATTCACAGGAAAACAGAGCTTAGTTTATGAGGAAGCAAAATGTCCAACAAGGGGATTCGGTTCGTATGGAATACCCCATATATAAATGAATTGGTCGTATATTTTATAATACATAAGTACGTGAGTCTCGAGTCTTACAATTTGGTTGAGCGATCGGTTCGCCTTGACACTGTTACGCAACTCGCGTTCCTGGACGCATAGACGAACGTCTTACTGACAAACTGGCGCGCATATAAAGTTAGTAATACACTGTGTTCGCTGTAATCGCGTATTACGAGACAAATGTCGGGTCGAGATTGAATTTCCACTCTATTTCGATTTTCTCAACATCGTTTCGGAAATCTCATTAGAAAAGTGTATGAGGATTCTCGACAGCCAAGCCGCCGCTTCAATTTTACTGCTTCTATGTCTGCTACTTATCAGGGTCCTGCGGTTACTACTCACCAATCGATGTGCCCGATTCACGTTGAAATTTCGCGCTCGAAGAAATCTTATGAGAAAAGCGTCGTCCACTCTGTGAGGATTGCACTCGCCCCTTTCTGCAAAGACGAACATAAATGTTTAAACATATATATTAAAGTATTGATCATATTTTCTTATTGGAAACGATCCGGATAGTAAAGAAAAGAAAAATAGAATGGAATAGAATAGAAGAACTATTTTTTTTTCAATGTCTCAAAAAAGTGAGTTAAAAGAAAATTTGAATAATATTAGATTAATATTAAATTGAAATATTTTAAATATTTGGATATCAATCTGGTATTGATCATATTTTCTTATTGGAAACGATCCGGATAGTAAAGAAAAGGAAAATAATAGAAGAACTATTTTTTTTTTCAATGTCTCAAAAAAGTGAGTTAAAAAAAATTGAATAATATTAGATTAATATTAAATTTAAATATTTTAAGTATATGGATATTAAGCTGTCTCAAAAAAAAACTTTTTTTTTTACTTGCCAAATAAAAAAACTGTAGTCTGAAAACTGTAGGTCTAATATTGACCCTCATGAAAGAAAAGCTTCGTACGAATTTTTTTAGAGGTGGCGCAACCTTTTGTATTCACCATTTGATTAACAAGTAGAAAAATAAAACCTTGCGTTTCGACGGATATTATTATTTTTGTACGTGATGGATAGTGCTATGTATATAGCATTTGATAGCTTATATGATTACCTTTACACCATTATTGCCATACACTGTAAAAAAAATCTGTGTCAAAATTAATACAAAAGTGTTGGAAGTTTTTTTGCAGATACCGTATATGAAATTTTAAATACGTCATTTAATTTTGAGGTATGGTATTTCAAAATCGGAAATATTGGACTGTAATATTTCTATACATGTGTATATGAAAAGTCATGACATTTAGAGGAATATTAAAATTCAACGTTATGAAGATTTAATGTAAATTTCACAATATCCAAAATGGTATCCGAGCGCTGTAAAAAAAATCTTTCTTGTGCATTAAATTTCATAAACCTTAATGTAGAATTTTCATATGAGCGGTATCTGAAAATTCAAGCACACATGTGTTGGAAATTTACAATGGACATAAAAACCATTTTAAAAAATATAAATATTAGTCGGACATTATTTTTTCACACAAATTATGTCATCAGAAATTGTTGGGAATTGATTTTCGCCACAGAAAATTTTTCGGTTATATTGGGGTTTGAACCTACGACCTACCTAAGTACCTAACAATGCACGCACGCTACCGACTACGCTCAACGACTTAATAATTTTGGATATCTAAACGACATAAGAGTTGTACAACTATTATTCTCTCAAACATACTCATAATTGACATAACAAAATATCCAATTGATTGCAATCAGAGCGCAAAGTGAGTTGGAAATATTTTCAAGTGAACATAATTTTTGGATGAACGGAATCTTTTTGAAAATCTCGAGTAACTTATCAGAAGTCGATGCTAAGTGGTAAGTGTTAGCGATCTAGTGCGGGTTTTTTTTGTTATTGGAAAATGTGTATTAAATTTCAAATCAGTCACTAAAATTCCAAAAATTCATGATGATTTTCATGTACTGATTTAGTAATGATTGATGTAGTGACCATGTGTTGTAATTTTATATGACCGGTTTGGTAAAATCCATACACGCTTACTATGCAACTATATTAATGTTCATTTCGTATAGCGAGTTTTGTAAATTTCTCACACGTTTGTGTAGCAAAATCGCAAACATTTTTCATAAAGTAATATAACCATATAGACAAAATTGCAAATACTTTACTTGGTATTTTGCAATACCAGTAACTGTAGTTTGAGTAACTTTGATCTTACATTTAACGAAACAATGTATATTAAATTTCAAATCGGATATGAAAATTCCGAAAATGCATATTGATTTTCATATACTAATTTAGTCAATGATGATTTAATAATCATGTGTTGTAATTTCCAATTACTGGATTATCAAAATTCATATATCTGTATTAAATTTACTATGCAAACATATTAATTCCGATTTCCTATACCAAGTTTTACAAAACTCATACACGTTTGTATTGGAAAAACGCGAACATTTTTTACAGTCTAGTGTTGAAAATATTCGTAAACAGATGTTTTTTATTTTCCAAGAAATGGTTACCTAAGTCACTGGCATCTTCCTTGGTAGGAACATTGTGAAAATTTGTATAAAATTGGTTAACGACATGTCAAAACTATCCTTCGTACAATTTAGCCTCATTTGTAATTATTATTTGTATTGTTATTATTTGACAATAAAATGCTAATTAAAATGACTAATATTTTTTTTTTTATACACGTCCGAAAATCCCGGTTCATATCCTAATATTGAATCTTGTAACAAGAAAAGACCGTGCGGATTTTTATAAAAGGAGACATGAAGATTTTTCATTTTCTCCATTTGCGATAATTTGATACAAATCAGTTGGGACTGAGAATTCATCACACTATCTCTTAGAAAAATTCACACAGTGTTGTCTGTTTACGAAACTCAATATTATATGTATTAATTCATAATTCCGGTCGTGTATAGTAGAAAAAATAATTATTGGACATTTCAATAAATATTTTATTGTCAAATAATAATACAAATAATAATCATAAATGATTGCTAAATTGTATGAAGGATAGATTTTTAACGTCCTTGATCGATTTTATACAAATTTTCACAGCATTCCTACCAAGGAAGATGGCAGTTTGTCTTATGTAACCGTTTTTTGAAAAAGTAAAAATCATCTGTTTACGCAAAATTAATTATCTCTGACACTATGCAGCCTAAAATTTTTTAGGATACACGAAATTTAAGGTAATTATTCAAGCTATCAAATCCTACCATAGATATTACCGTCCATCGTGTTAAAAAATAATGGTATCCGTCTAAAGGGAAGATTCGATTTTCCACGTGTTACTCGAATGAGCAATACAAAAGAGCATTGCGCCACCTCTGAAAAAATTCGTACGAAGCTTTTCTTCAACGAGGGCCAATATTAGTGTCCATATTATAGTTTTATCATATAGCAAGTGAAAAAAAAAGTTTTTGTATTAGGCAGTCTATATTAGATATCTATATCCATATATTAGAGTTTGGTAATTTTCTAATACACATGCTCATAAAAGGACACCACCTTAATTAGTGTGAAGCGCAATAGCTACCTTAAATTAATTAAAGAGAAATAAAATTGTTCGCTAAAACAATGTCGGGTATTTATATAGTGCTTATGAAGTTTATCATTTTCATGACTAGGATAAATTGTTTGTTTGCTTGTTTACTCGTTGGCCATAGCATTGAAGTAGAGAGAGAGAGATAGAATAGAGACGTGAAAGCCCTCAAGCGATTAATAATTACCGTATATCATCTCTCGTAGCTCTTGGAGCGTCTGACACTTGACCTCGTCAGATTCGCCGAGCTCACGGCGCGCATACTCCATCACCTCGGGCGAGGGTTCATCCAGATCCAAGGAGAGCTCCTCGTCGTTATCATTGTCGTCGTGGCTTTCGTCGCTGTTGATTTTTCCTTTCTGATTTTCGTCGTTCGCCAACAGCTCGTTTTCCGGGCTACTTGCTCCGCTCCGATCGTCCGCGTCGTCGAGCAAACTGCTCGCAATACGATCGCCACGATCTTTGATTCTCGGTATAACGTTTTCCTCAATCTTGCCACGATCCCATTCCTTCTTTTTATCACTCTCGATCAACAAACCATCCAGCTGATTCGTAACGTCCTTCAAACTAAAAATGAATAAATTTTAATGCTCATAGAGTGCGTTATTCATTGTATATTTCATTAAATCAAAGCTATTTAATTAAGTTTCACTTGACTACGCTGAAATAACGTGATTCCGTCCCTGAAAAGCGAGAGGAAAAATTCGACGGTACCTGGCCGTGAGCCGTGTGCATGGGCAGCGGGAAGATATACGAGGCAAGACTCGCTCGGGCATCGTGGCCCCTGTTTTCGCCCACTTCGAGGTATCGTCGAATTTTTCCTCTCGCTTTTCAGCGACAGAAATCACGTCATATTTCAACGCAATCAGAAGAAAAGAATCGTATGCTACGCGGGAGAGAGCGCAATTTCGCGCAAAAATCGCGCTCTTCCCTCCCTTGTAGCATAATGTACTATTTTTCTCCCGACTGCCCTAGCAGATCGAACAACCGTGAAAACAACCGCGACACCCAAAAAACAGTATTTCCAACCCGGTTGGAATGAGCCACAAAACCAACCGATAATTCTTGTCAATCCAACCGAAAAACCAACCGAGCTTTCAAAAGCTCGCAGCTTGCGATTCAAGCCACACTTAGAATTTGCGGTCCTGAAATTCGTCGTGCCGTGATTTCTTTTAGTTATCATTGTCGAAATCACGGTCCTGCTGGGAATTTTTCTATACCCTAACGTATGTTGTAGGCTAGGGTATAACCGAAAATAAAAATGACCCACGTCGGTATATGGGCGTAAAGCGACTTACGATAGCCTGTACTTATACATGGAACGGCGAACAATCACTTGCGAGAAAGTGATTGTTCGCCTTTTTGGCTCATTCGCCATCTAGCGGGCTAACTTCGGGTGCACGTGCGTCGGCGATGGTGAAGAGGTGGACCCCTCCCTTTTTTCACGCGGAAAACCGGTTTAGCTCCACTAGATGGCGAATGACCCGAAATGTTTCTCGCAAGTGATTGTTCGTCGTTCCATGTACAAGTACAAGCTATCGTAAAACGCCGTTCGCCCATTTATCGACGTGGGTCTTTTTTACTGTTGTTTGCACCGTAGCGTACAATATACGCTAGGGTACAAGAAAATTCCCAGCAGGACCGTGATTTTACCCACGATTACTGAAAGAAATCGTGGCACAATGAATTTCAGGACCGTGAATTCTAATTGTGGTTTGAATTGCTAACAAATCCGGTTGGACCTGGGTTTGCACAACCCAGGGACCAATCGGTCGGTGCTTCTTGGGACAGTTGGTATTCTGGTTGGATCTGGCGTTCCACAACCCAGGGACCAATCGGTCGGTGCTTCTTGGGACCGTCGGAATTCTGGTTGGATCTGAGGTTCCATAACCCAGGGACCAACCGGTAGCTGCTTTTTGCGCAGGTTGGTATTCCGGTTGGCAAAACCCTGCACAACCCTGAGACCAACCGAGCGATGCTTCTTGCGATGGTTGGAATTCCGGTTGGACTTGTGTCTCAACAACCCGAGGACCAACCTAATCGCAAGCTGCGAGCTTTTGAAAGCACGGTTGGGTTTTCGGTTGGATTGACAAGAATTATCGGTTGGATTTGTGGCTCAATCCGACCGGGTTGGAAATACGGTTTTTTTTGGGTTGTTCGATCTGCTAGGGTGCCCACAGTGCAAAAAGGCGGGAGTAAGGTTAACGGCCCAGTTCGTGACAGTGTCGCACTTCCTGACACCGACGATACATTTATACCTGTAGTAAATAAAGTTTTCGTTAAATATTTAAAAAATTTACAGGCAAATTGAAGAGCATTTTTTAATGCCGAATATTGCCGAGATACGAATGTTTTTATAGTATTTTTCATATCGAAATGTAATAGTTAAAATTGCGACTGACGTTTCAGTGGACTCTGAGCGATATTCATAGTCTGAATGCATTAGCTCAAGCACATGCGGAATTTTGGATTTATACCCTTAAGTAAGTATTAAATACTATTATATAAAAGTGATGAAAATACCTTCAGAATAAACCACGCTACAAATCTGATACGTAAAAGTTCATCTAAAGGTTAGTTCTTCCCGTAAATTCTTGGAGTCAGTAAGTGCATCACCTAATTCAGGTTATGTTGCAGTTTCTGACACCTATGTCGAAGCGTCACAAACTACGACATATATGTCAGAAACTAAGTCCGCACCGGTGTCAGAAACTGCGACATGGATAATTCAAAAGTGTTAGTAACCCCAGCAGTAGACGACCATAATTAAAACAATAATTTAATTATTATTTCTTAATGATTTAACTTCGAAATCGAGTGAATCTCATTCAGAAGGACTCAATGCAAACGTCAAAGGATTTTTTTTCAGTTTTATAATATAAAGCATTCGTAAATAATAGAAAAACGGGGCCGCGGTTCTAAAGATATCCGAAACTAGGCCATTTACCTTATGTGTTTCACTGACATGGTGTGAAAATGTCTATTTCTATTACACCGAAAGAAAAAGTTTCATTAATTCGCAGAAACCTTTGCCAACGAAATGAAATACTCGAGTTTCAATAATATCTTTTATTTGAATGATCTCAAACCGAATGAAAAGTTGTGACATTGAATCAAAGAAACATTTCTTTAAACGAATGAACCTTTGTCATTCATTTCAAACAAATCGTCTCTGATTCAATGAAACCTTCTTCTTTAACTTCAAAGAAATGTGTATTTAAGACCAGTATATTCTTTTTATTGACTTCACTTAAGAGCCAGTGTCACTTCACCCACCACAGCTCAGAATTTCGAAACCTATTTTTTCCTAAAGTATGCGGCAGATAAAGCTCAAATTTTTAGAGAATGTGCAAAAGTACGGCAGAAATAGGCTAAGATTCTGGTTCCTCAAAACTCGAAACCGTTCGTTCGGGATAATCCGGAAAACAAAAAAAGTGAGGTTATGTGCGAGAGAGATACGCCTATAGGCCTTGTAAGTTCGTGGTTACGTACCAGAAAACTTACTTATGTTAACTAAAAACCTTGTCAGCCTGACCAATTGATCATCTGGCGTGTGTGAAACAACCAAACCTTTTTTTTATTCAAAGTGAACATGCAGATTACATAAAATTTTCTAAAAAGTAGTTTCGAAAGAATTGAAGCAGATAGGTAGCAAATTTGGAGATAAATTTTCCTATGAATTTAAAACAATGAAACTGTTTCTTTTCAGGCAATGAAATGTTTTCTTTGAAATTCAAATGCACTATTTCATTGAAATCAAAGAAAAAAAAAATCAATCCACCCATTTCTTTGGCGTCAATGAAATCTTTTCTCTCGGTGTAGTACAAAGTACTCTAAAACGGTTAAAAATGTCTTGACAAAATTTTGTACACCGGCTCGGTGTAACGGTGTATGTGTCTTTTTCATAGATTGTATGTGTTAGATACGATTTCCGAAAGATATAAGCGTGTAAATAGAGAATCTGTGTGCCTGTTTGAATATATCGACATGTCACAAGATGACCGCCATTATTGCATATTCTGTAAATCACTTCACAGCGCTTTTAGTAAAGTATCAGAATTACTTTAAAAACGATAAAATTAAAAAAAATGTATACAAATTTTTTAAATCCCGACTGAAAAATTGAGTGTATCTAATATTCAAATTGAGTAAATGAAACATTGTTAAATAAGAATCATTCGCATATTATTGTCGAGAGATTACCACATACTTGACGAATTAATCTCGCGACTATCATGCGAATAATTCTTATTTAACCATTTTCCATTTACAAAATTTGTTTATTAATTACACTAATTTTTTTAGTCGTGAGTTTTGACATTTTTTTACAATTATTTCTATTAAAGTGAGGTTACTACATACGACTCATTTCTCTGTGCCAAAATGTCAATTTTTTAATTGCCGACATTAAAAGTTCAAAATTGCTTTTACTTATTTATTTAACTTTAGCATGATATAGTGTTTAAAAAAACGCTATACCTACTTTACTCTTCTACGAAAATGAGTTTTAGGATTGAGTTTAGAGGATTATGATGTAATTTGTTATTTTCTTACTTTAAACTTATAAAAAAAGTCAATAAAACGGCCAAAAGCGTCACATGAAAAAATTTGTGTTTTGAAAATAATTTTATTGGAATGAGAAAAAGAAAGGTACACGCATTAATTACCCGTCTTTGATAGTCTTCTTCTCCATAATGTATCCAACTCTGTATCTCGTACAAATAAGATCCGACTCCTTCAGATTGTTTTTGCCATAAATTTCTGAATTGTCCTTCCAATGACAACGTGTCAACACACTGCAATTTCGGTCGTCCAGAAAAGCTGATTTTTTGTGATTCCGTAGAAATTGACTTTGCGATACTTATGTACACCGTCCGCACTTTTTCTTCCTTGGTTTCGCACGTCTTTAGCTGCTTGTCGCTCGCAACACACAGTTGGCGAATTTCTTGTGAGCTCGTCAAGTTTATCCGCTACTGTGAAGAATAATACGAAGACTATAAGTTCACAAATCCGACCCAATGAAAACTCGTCATTTCACTCTCCATTATTTTGAAAAATACGATGATATATCACGCGATGCTGTGTATCTTGATTATTTTTTTAACAATATTTTTTGTTATTCTTTTAGTCTAATGAATCAAGTTATTCTTTAATACACACATAAGTGTCCGCAATTACATTGTGTCCGAAGCAGAAAACGATGAATAATTATTCCAACGACTAGTGAGAGAGTAAGAGTGCAATAATAACCAGCGTGTCGTGCAATCTTATCTACATGCATAAAATACCAGTTTTTATAATAATTTTTTTCGTCCTCGGAAATATGAGTTCTCGTCGACCCTTGCACTGGTAGATCACTGTATTATCATATGATTATCTGTTAAAATTAACGCTATAATAGTTGCCATGTCAAAATCGATATAAAATTTTTTTATATGCAGTGGTACACAGGATGTGAGAAAAATCGATGGAGCGAAACGTTAATAATCTATGTGCATATAAAAATGTTGACGGTTCATTTTTTTTTAAATAAAAAAATTCATTTCTAGCGTCCAGATTTCTAGTAAAATATCCTAAATACTTCATAACGATCCGAGTTATGTTTTCTCCGAAAAAAAAAAATCGTTTTAGAACATTTTATGCTTTTGTCCGTATTTTGTTTGGAATTTTGTGATAATGTATTAACGATGAGATTAACGAATCTCCTGAGGTGTCTTGATAAAAAAAGTATGTTTATAATCGGAGTGAATTCAATAATACCGGAGGAACTTTCGGGTTAGCATGTTGAATTATTAACGATTGATTGATTTCAAAAAAATAAAACGAATGTGCCAATAAAATGTAAAACAAGCCTGCGAAGTAAAACCTTGCAAATTGCTTCCTCATTATTTCTCGCTTTTTACAAAGCTACCTCTATCAGTAAGATGTTGATCAATTTTGGCTTCCTCATAGAGGAAGCTTTGTAAAAAGCGAGAAATAATGAGGAAGCAATTTGCAAGGTTCTACTTTGCAAGCTTGTTTATGCTCTAGACGTTTTTCTAAAAATTCAAAGTGTCGAAGAATTTTAACCGTGCAACCGATTGTTTTCAAATTTGTACTAAAACCTTGTACCATAGTAGTCCATATGTGGGCCAAATTAGAACCCGGTATCTCGGAATTTGCACGAGCCAATGCGAGAATGAAATTTTTCGAAAAATTCAAAATGCCATAGAATTTGAATGGCTGGACAGATCTGTGTCGAATTTATACTTAAATATTTTTTTATAATAGCCCGCGTAGAAAAAAAGAATCTTGTGAAGAATCTTTTAAAGAATCTTAAAAAAAGTCTTGAAAGAATCTTTACAGGAATCTTGAAAAGAATCACGCATAGGAGCCGGAGCAAGATTCTTTCCAGGATTCTTTTCAAGATTCTTTCCATCCGAAAGCGTTTTGAGAATCTTTGAAAGAATCTTAATGAAATTCTTCAGAGGAATTGAGCGAAACCTGTTGATGCTTTCCAGGATTCTTTTCAAGATTCTTTCCATCCGAAAGCGTTCTGAGAATCTTTTAAAGAATCTTCGAAAGAATCTTGAAAAACGTCTTTAAGAGAATCGTGAAAAGATTCCGTCCATTAAATAGAAAAATCGTTGAAAAAATTTTAATGAAATTCTTCAGAGGAATCGAGCAAACCCTGTTGTTACTTTCTCTTGGTGTCGAGACAGTAAATTTCGGTACGTCAACGAAAGGTAAACCCCTCGTGTATAGTCGAACTCAGAACAGCTTTGCAGTCTTATATACGTTCAGGCTTCAAGTCACTTGCGAGAAACGCTTTGACCGCTCGTCATCTAGCGGAGTATTGAATATAAGTGTTTCGTAGGATGCCACTAGATGGCGAGCGGTCGAAGCGTTTCTCGCAAGTGACTTGAAGCCTGAACATATATAAGACTGCAAAGCTGTTCTGAGTTCGACTATACACGAGGGGTTGACCCTTCGTTGACGTACCGAAATTTACTGTCTCGACACCAAGGGAAAGTAACAACAGGTCTTGCTCGATTCCTCTGAAGAAGTTCATTAAAAAATTTTCAACGATTTTTCTATTTAATGGACGGAATCTTTTCACGATTCTCTTAAAGACGCTTTTCAAGATTCTTTCGAAGATTCTTTAAAAGATTCTCAGAACGCTTTCGGATGGAAAGAATCTTGAAAAGAATCCTGGAAAGCATCAACAGGTTTCGCTCGATTCCTCTGAAGAATTTCATTAAGATTCTTTCAAAGATTCTCAAAACGCTTTCGGATGGAAAGAATCTTGCTCCGGCTCCTATGCGTGATTCTTTTCAAGATTCCTGTAAAGATTCTTTCAAGATTTTTTTAAAGATTCTTTACAAGATTCTTTTTTTCTACACGGGAGTCCATATATGAACAAAATTTAAGATAAATCTGTGCAAAATGTCAAAATTTTTTTTTTTCGTGCCGGCATTTTTTTTTTCATATTCACCAAATCGAAGTTTACCGACATATCGATAGTTCCTTTGACTAAATTCATTATTAACAATCAATAATCGCGAAATCATGTCGAAAATTGCAGCCGAATATCTCAGATTTTACAGAGATGAAGTCTTTGAAGACATTTTTTTTTTTATTGAAATTGCAATAACATTGGAACCGCTTTACCGATTTTCTCCAAATTTGGTACAGATCATGGTTTGATGGTAGTCTATTTACGTACAAACTTTCAGCCCGATATCTCTCAACTTATAGAAGTTATAGCGTGAAAACGATTTTCTCAAAATTTTCAAAATGCTGTAAAATCTAAATTTTCGAACCGATTTGCGTCTACTACAATCACAAACAGTATTCTATGATAGCCCACTCGCGTGCCAAATTTGAAGAACATCCAATGAAAATTACCACAGGTATCGCGCGACCAATGAAATCTGCACATACGCGCATACACATACACACACACATACAGACATGTCGTAAAAACCACTTTTCTCGACGTTTTGACTTTCTGAGTGCAGTGACATGAAATTCTCGAAACAAAAAAAAAATTTCACGAAAACAAAGCTTCCTCTATGAGGAAGCAAAATAAAATGTACGTGCGATTTTATAATGATCTTTTTCGTCCTCGGATCTATGAGTTCTTGCACTGATCAATCACTGTATTATCATATAATTATCGTATAATTATCTCTTAACATTGGCGCTATAATAGTTGCAAATGTCGAAAACGGTATAAATTATTTTCATATGCTATGCTATACAAGATGTGACAAAAATCGATGGAACGAAATGACGATTCATTTGTTTTAATTTAAAAAATTTATTTCTATCGTCCAAATTTCTAGTAAAATATCCTAAATGCTTCATAACGATCCGAGTTATATTTTCTCCGAAAAAAAATTGTTTCACACATTTTATGTTGTTGTACGTATTTTGTTTGGAATTTTTTGACAATGTATTAACGATGAGATGAACGAATCTCCTGAGGTGCTTTGATAAGAAAGTATGTTTTTCAATATGTTTTTTAATCAGAGGCCATTCAATAGTATCGGAGGAACTTCCGTGTTAGCATGTTGAATTATTAACGATTGATTGATTTTTAAAAAATAAAACGTACGTGAGATGTCCGCAGTGCTTACAAAGTGGAATGACACTTGGCGACGCAGTGGACAACAGAACGATTCGCGCTCTCGGTTTACAATAACAACATCGACGTTTATCTTGAAATCCACTAGCGCTCGGACGATTGCACACGTCCGAGGAGATAATAATTATCGGTCATCGTGCCCGGTGATGCGAGAGTGTATTGTATTTGTGACCCGCTATCAAGAAACTTGATTTGAATATAAGTGTAGACAGAATTTATATAAAAATTTCAATAAACAATGAAAAGAATATCGATACTTTAAAAAGATTTGTAAAAATTTCTACAAATATATTCTAAAATAAGAATGTCATTATTATTTATTTTATATTGTATGGCAATGTTGTTTATCGTTATATTAAAATCAAATATTATGCATTATTTTCTTTTTCACTTCGTAATTATTCGTGACTTTATTCATAAATTTCTTGTAATATGGTGTTCACATTAGTTTAAAAAAATTTCATATACGTACATTAAATGAATTGGAGGGTGGGCAATAATCGGGACTCGCGTAGAAAAAAAGTTTTTAAATCTATCTGAGAATATCGCCGACATTCTAGAGAATCTCAGCTTCTTAGCGAGATTCGTTAGTGGGTAGCTGAAAATAAAAAGAATCTCCATCAGAATCTCGCCGAAAATAAACAGAATCTCTATCAAAATCCCACCGAGATTCTTTTCATTTTCATTAAAAATGAAATGAATCTATATCAAAAAAGATCTTTACGAATATTGATGGACTGCTAACACTAATTAGTTAGTACATCAACGCAGGTTCAACCCCTCGTGTGTAGTCGAACTCAGAAAAGCTTTCCAGTCTTATATATACGCTGAGGCTTCAAACCACTTGCGAGAAACTCTCCGTCCCTTCGCCACCTAGTGAAATCATACGAAACACTGTCGGACAGTATTCCGCTAGATGGCGAAGGAACGAAGCGTTTCTCGCGAGTGACTTGAAGTCCCAGCATATATATAAGACTGGAAAGCTTTTCTGAGTTCGACTACACACGAGGGGTCTAACCTTCGTTGATGTACTAACAAATTAGTGTTAGCAATATTAAAATATGCGTAAATATCATTTTTATGTAGATTCTTTTCATTTTCAATGAAAATAAAAATGACAAGAATCTCATTAAGAAGCTGGCCGAGATTCTGATAGAGATTCTTTTTATTTTCGGCGAACCTCTAAAGAATCTCAGTAAAAAGCTGGGCGAGATTCTGATAGAGATTCTTTTTATTTTCAGCTACCCACTAAAGAATCTCGATAAGAAGCTGGCCGAGATTCTCAGATAGATTTAAAAAGAATCTCTGTTCGGCGAGAATCTTCTTAAGGGGAGGGAGTCAGGTAAAAAAAAATTGATTTTGGAAATTCGATATCATCCAAATCCTATTGCAAATAAAAATGCCCAATAGACTATATTGTTGGTGCTCGATGAAAGAATTTTTTACTGTCGTCTGACTTGCATATGCTTTTCAATATTATCTTAAGCAAAGTTCTTAGGTTTTCTATTCTGCGCATGATTCAGATCAAACTACTAGGCAGATTGGAATCATTGACGTCTCATTTTCTTCTTCATGCAAAGATACACCGGCTAAATGGAACAAACTATTTTTTTTCATTCTGAAAGCAAAGTTAATCACTGATTTAGAAAATAGCATAAAATTTATTTATTAATAATTATGTTACTCAAAAAATATTACATCTTATTAACATTTGCTCCATTTAGCTGGTGTATCTGTTTATGAAGAAGAAATTGAGATGTCAACCATTCCAATCTGCCTAGTAGTTTGATTTGAATCATGCGTAGAATGGAAAACCTAAGATCTTTGCTTAACATAATATTTAAAAGCATATGCAAGTCAGACGACAGTAAATAATCCTTTAATCGAGTACCAACAATATAGCTCGTTGGCCATTTTTATATGCAATAGGATTTGGATGATATTGAATTTCCAAAATCAATTTTTTTTTACCTGACTCCCTCCCCTTAAAAATCTCGGCCAGATTCTTTTTTTCTACGCGGGAATGTCGTTATTATTTATTCAATATTTTATGGATATGTTGTTTATCATTATATTAAAATCAAATATAAAACATTATTTTTTTTACTTCGTAATTATTCGTGACTTTATTCATAAATTTATTGCAATATGGAGAACTAAAGTGTAGTTTGGAAAATTGTAATATACGTACATTAAATGAATTGCGGAGTGGGCAATAATCGGAATGTCGTTATTATTTGTTTAATATTTTATTAAAATCAAATATAGTATATTACTATTTTTCTTTTTTTCACTTCCAAATTATTCGTCACTTTTTCATAAATTTATTGTAATATGGAGTTCACTTTAGTTTGAAAAATTGTAATATACGGACATTAAATGAATTGCAGGGTGGGCAATAATCGGAACTAAATTGCGTGACACCGTGAAGGTTATATTATTATTATACACGAGGAGATGGGGCGACGAATGACGCGGGTTGCTGTCGCTGTCGCTGTTGCTACAATTGCCGCTGTCGCGGATGCTGGTTACAAGCGAACGATAATTGCGCTTGCTACGGGCGCCACCCACGCCGCGAAAGCAGCCGGCGCCTCGCACTCGGAAAACCGGTGCGGAAATGTAGCGGATAAGCGATCCCCGGGCGAAATTGCAAATCGAGCGAGCAGGGCGAACAGACAATTACCAGAAAGTAGAAAAGGGTTGTTCTATGCCGGACGAATGGCAGAGAAACTGCAGAAAAGTACATGAATTTATTTAGCCTTGGAATATAAATTATTACGTCGTAATCACACCAAAATTACGAATAAGATTTTTCTATTTTTAATTTCATTGATTCAAAAAAAGTTTAAGCTATCGAATTTTTTTTTCTGTTTCGGATTCGCATCGAGTTAGTGTTGTCATGGTGATATTGATTTATTCAATTTTTCAATGGGTTTGAAATGTCCCAAAACGACCAGAAATCATATTTAGAAAAATATAAAATAATCTACAGACATTTTCTTTAAAACATCCTTTTTTTCGACGTTTTGGACGATTCTTAGAGTACTAACATGAAAGTCTCGAAAATATTTTATTTTTTTCACAGAAACAAAACTTCCTTCAAGGAAGCAAAAAATACGTTTACTTACTTGTAGTCAGGATCCAAAAAAAAAAAATTGTCGAAAATTGAAGTCTCTTGACTTACTTATTATAGTTACCAATATACCAGATTTTTCTATCAGCGTAGCAGCAGCAAAATCACAATAACAGCAGCGCAATCATAATTCTTATGATGGGATAAGACCTCGAGGAAATTTTGGGAAACGAGGCCGATTCGATTATATCGTTGCTCTGGGACGCGAATGCAGCAGTATAGCAAATATATGCAGCATCAACTATATATCAGTACATACAGTACAGTATAGAAACTAAAATACTCGACTAGTGATGTATCGTGAATTTCCTCGCGCACCGTTCGCTATTTGCTCGCTCGAGGTACGCTGTGAGTACTCGGAAATTTGACGGATAAGCCAATATCAAGAGGCGTACTCGAGCACCAACGATAAATCGGCCGAAGTTGTGCAGCTTGTTGGAACTTGTGCGCGCGTTTTCCAGCGTCTTAGTCATTGGACGAGACTCGCGGGACTTTGAACGTCAGTGAACGTTCAACAGCAGCAGCAGCACGAATAGACCGCAAGAGTTACGTTTCTCCCGATGATGCAATTGCATGCAGCTCGATGTAAGCAATACGAGGGAAAATGTGCTTCTATCACCGTCACCGAAAGGACAATTCTATCAAACCTGTCATTTTTAACGTTGAAGTGGTTGCCACTTCAACTCGTTGAGAAACATGAGAGGAAGTCGAATGAAAATTAGTGAGATTCATCGATGAATATCTTAGTTGTTTGCCATGACTGTATTGCATGAAAAAATAGTTTACACAATTTAAAAACCTTCAACTATAAAAGGTTGTAAAGCTTTTTACAAAGTTCCTCTATGAGGAAGTATTGGTCCCTCCAAGTAGAGGACGTTTTGTAAAAATATGAAAAGTAGTGACGAAGCAATGTACAGAGCTCTACTTTGCATCCTTTTTTCGTTCACAATCATGGTAGAAAGGCTCGTAACCGGTATTTTCTGTGGTAGAATATGAGACTTGAGAACGATAGTGAAGGCCAAAATTCAATACCTTAAGGAGGGTCGAGCACAGAAACTGTAACAAGAAATAGATACTGGTTTTTAAGTACCCATTGATATGGATGGCCTGAGTTCAACTGCAAAGTCTGAGTAAGTTTATCTTCATGGTTTTCGAGAAATTGCTTCTTATGGCAGACTGAAAATGGACGATCCATTTTTATATTTCTAAGGATAGTTTATAAGGATACCGTGCAATTAAAATATTGCAAACTATAAAGAATATATTCAAGATGCTCTATGCAAAAATTTAGATACTTGTTCTTCACAATTCATTAACAATAATCAATTATGTGGCTCGAGATCCAGATTTCTTAAACTTGCGTAGCGGCGTCTCTGTCGCACAGTTTCGTGCGACCGCACCGCGTTCCCTGCCGAGCCTATTCCCTCCAAAAAATACGCTCGACCCTCCTTAACGAAAAAGAAAATTCGGTTGGATTTTCCGACCGGAAGTCGGATGTGTGAATTTTGGAATCAGAACCGACCAAAAGTGACTTTTCTCCCGACTGCGCTGAAATAACGTGATTCCGTCCCTGAAAAGCGGGAGGAAAGTCGCCGATATCTGACCGCGAGCAGTGCGCATGTGCAGCGGGCAAGATATACGAGCCAAAATTCCCTAGAGCATCTTGCCCCCTATTTTCGCCCACTTCGAGGTTCCCAGCGCACGGCTCACGGCCAGGTATCGTCGAATTTTTCCTCTCGCTTTTCAGCGACAGAAATGACGTCATATTTCAACGCAATCGGAAGAAAAGAATCGTATGCTACAAGGGAGGGAGCGCAATTTTCACCTCGTGCTCGAGCAGCCCTCGCTTCGCTCGGGCCGCTAACCTCGCACTCGGTGAGAATCGCGCTCTTCTCTCCCTTGTAGCATAATGTACTATTTTTAAACATCATCGTAAAAAGGCATGTAACCGGTACTTTCTGAGGTACAATATAAGACTTGAAACGTTAGTGGAGGCCAAAACACGATTTCATGAAGAAAAAAAAATTATGTTCTTTAGGTTGGATTTTCCGATCAAAAGTCGGATCTATAAATTCTGAAATCAGAACCGACTAAACGTCACTTTTTTAAGGTTATTGTGGGATCTCGGCTTGCGAGGGTGAGGTGGCGGGGAGTCTATAGGGGGCGCGCGGTGTGCGGTGCGTTTGGTGTACGAGTGAGACAGCTGCGTATTCAGTTCCCAAGCGAAGACGACCAAGACTTTTAAAAAATTAATAATTAAATAACGGTGCTGTCGATCGTCTTCCAAAGGTGCCAAACGTTAAAGCGATTATCATTTAAACTATACATAGCTGTTTTATGCACGTGGTAGCATTTTCTTAGCTGTTATAACGTAAATACGGCGATATCGCCAGAACTCGCTATAACAATAGGGCAATAAGTTGTAAAATTTGCGATTTTTTTTCTCCTAAACGGTGCTGTTCACCGTTCTAAAATTTCACCAGACTATTTGCAAAGGGATAATGAATATTCGTGAAAATTTTTATGATAGTTGTAGCATTTTGACTTGGCCCCACAACAACCTTAAAATTCATCGTAAAAAGGCATGTAACCGCTACTTTCTGAGGTATAATATGCGACTTAAGAAAGATAGTGATGGTCAAAATTCGACATGTTAAAGAAAAAAATGTAGGTTCCTTAGGTTGGATTTTCCGACCAAAAGTCGGACCTGTTAATTCTGAAATCAGAACCGACCAAAAGTGACTTTTTTAAAATTCATCGTAAAAAGGTATGTAACCGGTACTTTTTGAGGTACAATATGCGACTTGAAACGTTGGTAGAGGCCGAAATTCGATATTTTGAAGAAATAAAAATTTAGTTCATTTAGTGGTTAGTCGGCTATTGGCGGCCCCATTAAATAAAGAAACTCTTTATTTAAACGTTTCGACCCTGATCTGTGCCCTCTTCAGTATATTATTTAATAATTAATTTCGTGTGTTAATGTTGTGCTTGTCTATGAAGTGAGCTCGTAAGGTGTATGCGTGCTTCTTATCTTTCCTCTGAGACATTGCTCACCGGACTCTCTGGTCCATGTGTAATCGTTTTTGAAGTTATCTTATTTTTTTGGTGGTGTTACTCTGCTATCTTCGATTTTACATTTTTCACTTTTTGAAACAAGTAAAAAATGTAAAATACGATGATTAAACGCCCATGTGTAGTCATTTTTGAGGTTATCTTATTTTTTTGGTGGTGTTACTCTGCTATCTTCGATTTTACATTTTTCACTTGTTGAAACAAGTGAAAAATGTAAAATGGGCCCGAGAGTCCGGTGAGCAATGTCTCAGAGGAAAGATAAGGAGCACGCATACACCTTACGAGCTCACCTAATAGACAAGCACAACATTAACACACGAAATTAATTATTAAATAATATACTGAAGAGGACCCAGACCAGGGTCGAAACGTTTTAATAGAGAGTTTCTTTATTTAATGGGGTCGCCAATAGCCGACTAACCACTAAATCATCATATTACTCGGCCATAGCACCACTAACGTCACAAATAAAAATTTAGGTTTTTTAGGTGGGATTTTCCGACCAAAAGTCGGATCTGTGAAATCTGAAATCCGAACCGACCAAAAGTGATTTTTTTTATCATCGTAAAAAGGCATGTAACCAGTACTTTTTGCAGTACAATATGCGACTTGAGTACTATAGTGATGGTCAAAATTTGATATATTAATGACATTTTTTTAAATTTATAATTTAGCTTTGTAAAAAGTGAAAAATGATGAGGAAGCAATGCACAAGGTTTTTATTACGATCAATGAAGATTTCTTGGCTAATAAAGCTTTTTCTACAGATTTTTTTTATAATTCCAAATTTTTGGTCATATTTAGTATAGAATGTCCCCAACTAAGAGTCATTTTCCAGCTACTTATTCCAGTCATCGCAACAGTGATATTGTTTTTGTCATTTTGTTAAGTAGAATCGAAGTAGCAACTTATACAAGGACTTGTCCGCTGTGCTGCTCTCTACAGTCGAGGCCGAGCGGCACCGGTGCTCACTACTATAAAGAAGAAAAGGAAGTGAAGAGAAGCGACCGGCGCTGAGCTCCACGCGCCGGCAATTCATACACCGCGTCTCGGTACACTGATATCCACTTCGCAGTGGTAGAAGCTGTTCCTCGTACAACTATGCTGTCCGTATATGCACTTTACTAAAGTCAATCAAATGTTACAGTGATTGGCCAACCTAACGACAAAATTACAGTTATTGGCATACTCCTGTCTTGGTAAAATAAAAATTAAAACAAAACAAGCCATACATACATTTTGGCAGAAATTATAACAATCGAAAAAGGACACTTGTTTCACTTGTGTGCCAAATTTCAACTCGATACCTCAACCGATTTTTGAGTTACAGGCGATTGAATGAAAGGATATTTATGAATGTAAAAAATTATTACGGAAATTGAATAATATTAAATAAATTATTTTATTGAATTCGAAATATTAATTGTGTATATTTGTGTATGTGGTATCTAATTTTTAACTGCCTATTCATGATATTTTTCTAACGGAATAAATTCGTTCTAGTTTCAAAATAAAAGAGTAATTAGAAAGTCTAAAATATTATATATATTAAATATAATATACCAATTTATGTAAAAGATCTTTCTTTATCTGTATCAAAATTTCTACAATATTTCTACAATATTTTTTCAATAATGTACCACAAAGACGGACAATCATTAAGGATGCCAATAACTGTATCACTTATGCTATATGAGAATATATAGAGTACGTCGGGTGCATTGTGAGTGCCGTCGCCGCCTCTCGTTAGTGAAAGCACCGGTCCGTGGATGCATGGATGCAACAGGGTGACCCTGACCACGTTTTGCAATGGTCTGTAGCGCTCGGTAATGCCCATCCTCTGTTCTGTACGTTCGTTGTTCGTCGGCTCGCAAAGAATACGAAGAGAGCCCAGAAGAAAAAGGAAAAATAAGTTCTACAGCCGAGTTACCGGTTTCTCGGATGTTTCACATAATCGTCGGCGCAGTGCAGCCAACATAAAAGGCACTATCTACGTATACGTTGTTGTTTCGTCTCCATATTTCTTCATTTTTTGTATTTGTGTTCGTCCTGGATAATAAAGTTTGAGTGTCGAGAAAATTTTATTTACAAACTGGTTCGTGAGATGTGCGTGATAGACAAAGAAAACTGGAATTTGTTTGAATAATATTCTGCAGCTGGCATTTATGATTTTTGCTTGTTTTAAAATCATCGTTTGCCTGTGCTGAAGAATTTATTAGCCAGAAGAAATAGAAGCAGTTTGCTTGGATACGAAAGTAAGTTTAAAATTATTGGAACATAATTTTTTTATGCATCCTTTCTGGTAAACGATTTACTACGTATTGGTTAATTTGAGGTTAGGTATAAATGTCGTTTAATACAAACACTTACGAGGTTTATGATCGTGAAACTTTCTACTTTCGATACTTGGTAAGTCAATTTACTAATAAACATAACAAATACTACTACTTATTTACATGTGCTACTCCGGAGATAATATATGTGCCTAGAGTAGTTTATTTATAAAAACCAAACAAAATATTTGCTAAGTAAATTCATTATCATGTTTATTTTTAGTGCCATATGATTAAAAAATGCATAAAATTTCACACTGCATTTTTGATTCATAAGGTTAATGTTAAAATTTCTAATTCTGACCCCAATAATATTATAAATAATTACCTGATCTCAGTCATAAAAAAATATTATGTGTACTACATTCTATAAAAAAATTAAGTCAGTAGGTGTTCACTACTTAATTACCTGAATCAGATAGTGTCGTAATATAGGTGAGTTGCTTTTTCGTCGATAAATTAATGGTATAATATGTATCTTCATTTCACATAATCGTTATTTCATAATAACTCGTTCGCTTTTGATTCATAAGGCTAATGTTAAAATCTTAAACTCTGACCCCAATAATATTTTAAATAATTACCTGATCTATAAAAAATTATTATGTCTAATGGATTCTATAAAAAAATTAATACAGTAGATGTTAGCTACTTAACTATCTGAATCAGCTAGTGTCGTAATATAGTTGAGCTGTTTTTTCGCAGATAAATTAATGATATAATATGCACCTTCATTTCACATAATCGTTATTTCATAATAACTCGTTCAACTTTGTAGAGGTCAATTTTAAGTCCATTCCAGTTCTGAACAGAACTGGAATGGAAGGTGTTATGAGATAATACGTGTTTTAATGTTATTGTGAAATATCTCATAAAACTGAAAGAAATTACGTCTGTCCGTAAATACTTGATAACATTTCAATATAATACAATGTAACTAGCATAAAGTTTTGGACGTAAGACAGTTAAAAACTATTGAAACAAACAAACAAAAAATGTATAGCAATCACCAGTGAAAGGGAAACTTTCGGCATGCGTCTCTTTCTTACTCGTTGGCACTCGTGACCTGGTGGCGCTGTGGCACACTATCCCATGGCATTGCCCCTTCCCCCTCGCCGTGACCAGCGCAACTTTTTGTATTAAACAATCGAAATTTATGGCATTTTACACATGCGACAATTGATTCGTCGTTCATTCTTCTTTTAACACTCTATATATGTATTTTATGAGATTTCACAGTAAAAAAAAAATATTGTTTATATCTGTTCAATTAACCTCAAACTTGTTTTCATGTTTTCATCGCACTATATCCTCCCGAGTTGTTTTACAGTTTGTGAAACGAAAAGAAAATGTAAAACTACTTTTGATGGATTAAAAAATTTAAAAAAAAATAAAAACAAATGGCAAAAATGATGATGCAGCGAATGATTTCGCGACGCCGTTGTTAATTCGTTGCGTATGACGCGAGCGCATACGCCTCACGTTTGTCCCCGTTGAAGCGATCGCGCGTCGCCGGCTACACTGACGATCGGAGCGTCGAGTGCATAGCACCACAGTCCCGGCAACGTTGGGACCAAAGAGAGGCGAACCACGCAGTAAATACCCTTCCGCGTTTGTTAATCCTCGGTCGACTGCTACACTCTCGCTCGTTCGTACGAGAAAGTTGCAGCCCGCCGAACGTCCAACAACGATACGGGGTACAGGGGGACCTCTCTCAGGACGCCCCACGATCCCTCGCCTTTTCTGCGAGTCCGGGAGTGAGAGTGAGAGTGAGAGTGAGAGTGAGAGTGAGAATCAACTGAGTTGGCGTTTTGGTCTTACTCAATCGACCCATAACCGGGCGGTCTGGTATCTGGCATGAACTTTTATCCTCCATTCCCCCTCCATTCCCCACTTACACTTCTCATCCCACGAGCACTGTCACAGCATGAAAATTCTCGCGAAATTGACAAGACGACGCAGAACAAAAAAATAGTTCATCTGAGCAAAAGAATCCCAAGGGATAGGGAAGACTCCAGATATGAGGGGACTCCTAGAGGTTTTGATAGATAACGGGTTCCAAGAGATGAAACGTCTCTAGGATATGGGGTCCCGAGGGATTAAACGTCCCTGGGGTAAGGGGCCCCAACGGATATGGGGTCACGAGGGATATGCGGCCCCGAGGGATATGGGGCCCCAAGGGATATAGGGCTCCGAGGGTTCTGGGGCCCCGAGGAATATGTGGCCTCGAGGGATAAGGGGCCCCGAGGGATATCAGGCCCCGTAGGATATGGGAGCCCGAAAGATATGGGCCTCGACGAATACGGGGCCCCGTGGGATATAGGGTCTTGAGGGATACGGGTCCCTGTGGGATATGGGAGCCCAAGGGATATGGGCCCCGAGGGATATGGGGCCTCGTGGGATGTGGGGTCAGGAGGTATATGGGGCCCGGAGGGATATGGAGCTCCGAGGGATAAGGGGCCCGGATGGATATGAGGCCCCGTGGGATATGGGAGTCCGAGGGATATGGGCCCCGAGGGATATAGGGTCCTGAGACATATGGAATCCCGAAAGATGAAACGTCTCTAGGGATAAGGAGCCCCGAGGGTTAAGGAGCCCCGAGGTCTCCTAGGTAGATCAAACGTCTCTAGGGGTGAGGGGCCCCGAGGGTTAAAGGGTCCCGAGGGATAAGGGGTCCCGAGGGATATGGGGTCTCTAGCGGTAAGGGGCCCCGAGAGTTAAAGGGTCTCGAGGGTTCAGGGGTCATGAGGGATATGGGGTCCCGAGGGTTCAGGGGTCATGAGCGATATGGGGTCCCGCGGGATAATGGGTCACGTGGGATGCAGGAGCCCAACGGATATGGAAGAATTCGAAAAAATTCGAAAGAGATTGAAGAATTCGAAAAGTTTTCCAAGGTTGAAGAAAAACATGTTATCACATACAATGATTTGAGTTGAACGAGTATTTAACTTTCTTAACATTTCTCAAAGGGAATAGCTGAAAGCGAAAACGTCCAAAACAAAACCTTTCAATCTACAGTCTGGATGTGAAAGCTATCGCGAACGAGAAGCGCGCAAACGACATTAACCTGCTCTTTTTAACTAAGCTACAAGTTCCATCAGTATGTATTTTATAAAACGACTTTGAAGTTGACCGCCAAATTAATTTTCAAACGAAAAACTTAAGTTTTTTTTATCATCTTCAAAAACATTTGTCAATACAGTTATTATTATCTTCTGGTAAATTCACAATACAGGCTAAGATAGGGAAACTATAATACATATTTATGCCAACTTTTAAATGTTCATTTCCCTACTCTCATCTCTTTTTTTCGCATGTCTACACAAAAAATTTGCATTCAAAGTCTTATCGTATATCGAATTAAATACATATTTTTTCTAGAGACGCTTATAAGAGTTAAAACATAACTTAATCTAAACTACAAGTTTCATCAGAATATATTTGATAAAACGATTACGGAGTTACTTGTAAAATTGATTTCAATAACTTGAAACCATTTTTTTAAATTATCTACAAAAATATTTATTCATTATATTGTTATTCTTTCCTCATAGATTTATTACACGCGCTGAGTTAGAAAAACGATAATACATCTTTATTCCAATTTTAAAATACGTGTTTCCTCTATTTTGATGTTTTTTTTGCATGACGGCAAATGCAGTTTACTTGAATTAAAAGTCTTATCGCATATCCAATTAAATAAATTTATTCTGAGAAAGCTTATAATCGTGCGGAATAGCACATATCACGAATTCCCCTCCATCTCGCTTCTTTTTCTTAACTTTCGAGCTCCAACGGCTATGCAGTAGTAACAGCGAAAACGGCACGAGACTTCTGACATCACGACATCGAGCAAGCTCGTAAACAGTAATTCCAGAAGTGGCAGTAATTTTCCGGCACTGAACCGGAAGCTCCCCGACGATTTCTTCTCTCTCTTGAAGGACGGACTCAACTCCACAGTCACAAGAATCTCTTATTTTTTTTCTCTAACTTCAAGATAGGTCGTACTATCGTCCCCAGCGCACAGTGTCCGGACGAAATGTCTTCTCTCAAGAATTTCTCGTGACAATCTTCGCCACTTACTAAGAACCCAGCATGCAAGATGATACTGAAGTTTTGTCTTATTTTTATAAATGGTCACTGATGTACATTAGACTGCATAAAAAAAACTTTGTTTTTACTTATCACACCAAGAAACTATAGTCAATACCCTAATGTATGGTTCTCATTGAAGAAAAACTTCGTTCGAATCTTTTTAGACGTGGCACAATGTCCTTTTGTATTTCTCATTTGATTAACACGTAGAAAATCGAATCTTTCCTTTAGACGGATACCATTATTTTTTAAAACGATGAACGGTACTATCTATGGTAGCATTTGTTAGCTTGAATAAGTACCTTAAATTTCGTATATCGTACAAACTTTTAAGCCGGATAATGTCGGAGATATTTAATTTTGCGTAAACAGATTTTTTTGCTTATCCAAAAAACAGTTCCACACGGAAAGAAAAAAGTAGTTCTGGCTACCAATTTCATCGTATGCTGTGCGGCGTGTTTGTTACTGAAACTAAATCGTAATCGTAGTCTCAACTTTTTTCGATTGGTAGCAAAAATAATACGTATAACCAACAAATTCGTTCCAGCAACTATCACGGCTGCTATCCAATGCAAATGATTCGTTACGCCAACCAACCGGTGAGTTGAGATTATGATCTTAGCTGGTCATTGTTACTATCGATACTCTACCTACGAGGTTATAGTTTCTTCAACCGACCGTGTAGTTGGCGCTATGCTAACTATTTCGATTGGTTGTCGGGACCGATAAATCAGTTGTCACAACTACTTTTTTCTTTCCGAGCATAAGACAAACTGACATCTTCCTTGGTAGGAATACTGTGAAAATTTGTGTAATATAGGTCAAGGACATGTAAAAACTATCCTTCATACATAGTATGTTATAGGCGTGACCGAATATTGTTGTTTATTAATTTTTTATCGACTATTAGCGGTCTATTTTTTTCTGATGGCATTTTTGCGAAGCACATCTCGGATTTGAGACAGTCGCTAGATTCAAAGCGCGCGAAAACCAAGCCTAATTCAAATTTCACTAAGCCTCATTTGTGATTATTATTTGCATTATTATTATTTGACAATAAAATGCTTATTAAAGTGGCCAACATTTTTTTTCCTACTATAGACAACGGAAATTCTCGGTTTATACAATAATATTAAGTTTCGTAAAAAGACAACACCGCGTAAATTTTTCTAAGAGGTAGCGTAATGAATTTAGACTCCCAACCGATTTATAATAAATTGGTGCAAATGGAAAAAATGAAAAATATTCATGTCGCCTTTTACAAAAATTCACACGGTGTTTTCTTACTACGAGATTCAATATTATGGTATAAACCGGGATTTTCTGACGTGTATAGTAAGAAAAATAATGTATTAGACATTTTAATAAGCATTTTATTGCAAATAAATTATGATACAAATAATAATCACAAATGAGGCTAAATTGTATGGAAGATAGTTTTGACATGTCCTTGACCAATTTTATACCAAATTATCACAGTGTTTCTACCAAAGAGGATGCCAGTTTGTCTTAGGTAACTGTTTTTTGGAAAAGTAAAAAGACATCTGTTTACGAAAAATTGAATATCTTTCACACTATGCGTCCGAAAATGTTCTACAATCCACGGAATTAAAGGTAATCATTGAAGCTATCAAATGCAACTATACATCGAACTATCCATCGTGTACGAAAATAATGATAACCGTCGAAACGAAAGGTTAGATTTCCTACGTGTTAATCAAATGGGAAATCCAAAAAGTCGTTGTTCCACCTCTAAAAAAATTCGTACGAAGCTTTCTTTCACGAGGGTCAATATTAGGGTCCAGACTATAGTTTTTTGATGTGGCAAGGAACAAAAAAGTTATTTTTTTGAGGCAGTCCAATGTACATACACCTTTTTCAAGAATTAGGGTCATTCAAATAGCAAACCATTAATGAACCATTTTCATAGAGGAAAATGGTAGAGATAATGGTGAGGAAAGAAATGGTTGAATAATTGACCATATCATGACCATGGTTCTCTACATTAACCCGTAATAGAAAATTACAGTAAAGGGGCCGTTCATAAATGACGTCACCAGACAAGGAGGGGGGGGGGGGGAGGAGACCCGAAAAAAGTGACGTTTTGTGACGACAGCGGCGGAGGGGGGGGGGGGAGTCACAATTGTGACGTCACGCATTTTTCACTTTTTTTAAAACCTCACGCAAAATTACCCAATCTCATGGGGAAATTTCCTTTCTTTCGATTTCACTATAACGAAATGATCTCTAACGATTATTTCATTTGAAATCTTCGTTTTTACCAGTCTTGGAGCATTTTTAATCAATGAACAGAGTACTTACGTTTTTGTTAAACCGATGTATGAAAAGTTACATTGTTCTTCCTACTATTCATAAATAATGTAAAAATATTTATTATCGTTCGACTATGACTGATATATGTATAGAACGTATTTTGATAATACAAAACTTGAAATTATTTTTACTTTATTGGGGTGCGGGGGGGGGAGATCTGGCGAGATCGCGTGATGTCACGTTTGGACGGAGGGCTTTGCAATTGTGACGATACGTGACCAGGGGGAGGGGGGGGGGGGTCCAAAAACATCAAATCCGTGGTGACGTCATTTATGGACGGCCCCAAATATTTTTAACAGTGTATAAACCTACAATAACGGTAAATATCTGAAAGCTTCACAAAAACGTGGCTGAAATATCAGAGGATACCGCATATAACTTATATTTAAGATAAACATACGTATAATATTTCATATATCATTTTGCTATTGCCACGTCAATGAATAAACGTCCAATGAATGAAATCGTCTCTGCTAAGGAAATTCTTTCAAGAACGAAAGTAGTTTTGCGCACGCCTTCCTCGACAGTGACAAGCTGCCCACTTGACTCAATGACTGCCACTGCAATTGCAAGTCATAGAAACTCGATTCCTCTTTGATGATGATCAATCTTGCACCAATGTAACGATTCCTTTCGCCGACTGACGAGTGATCACTCGAGTAGAACGCGACACGTGTCCAACACATCATCAAAGTCTAACATGCTTCGATAAATCGCTTGGACTCTCAACCTATACCAACCAAAGACGTCATTGAGCACCGACTGAAAACATAACCAGGAAGTATATACAGAGAATCTCAAAGAGAATCTCGAGGTATACAACGGCTAACATATAGGTAATCCTCTAATGGATTTTATATTCATCAAGCAATTCTTCAAATCTTGAGAGCAACTCGGTACGCGTTTTTTAAATATACTGGGTGTCCAATTTCCAAAAATACAAATATAGAGTTAGTGTATAAATTTCCGACCCTTTTACAATATTTCGAAAGCAAATCTGCATTTTTTCGGGTTCACTTTTTATTATTATTTACTCAATGAATAACATAATATTATTTATTGTCATCTATCATACTGATATTTTATATTATATTATTTCTAGATATTGCTAAAGACGTGTACTAACTGTTTAAAAAAATTTTATTCATGAAAACAAAGCTTTCTCTATGAGGAAACAAAATGCTTTTTTTTATCACATTGATCAAAATAATTATTAAATTAAGACCTCTCGATTTGGTTTTTCATTGCAAAAATTAAATCTTCCACTCGATTTTAGTTTTAGTGACAATAAATAAACCTATTTGAAAAATTTAGTTTTTTTAAGTTTTATGACGAAAATTGGACACCTTATGTATATTACAGGTCGATTTTTTTTTCTTTCAGGCTTCTTAGACTCTGCCCTCTCGTAGTCGCATCCTCGACCCTTTGCCTCGACGTTTTTCTCTTTTTTACTTCTATCTGTCTCTATTCTATTTCTGAACTGCAAAACCGCGAGTATTTTTCCACAGGCAGATATACGCCATATTTCTTTTTCTTCCAACCGCCGACACGTTTTTTGTCGTTGCGAGACGTCGGGAGTGGAAGATTGCCGGAGGCTCGAGCTCGGGAATGAGCCGGCGGTTTTCAGACTCCACTTTTGTAGTAATGCGCTGAAAGCTTTCTGTATATGAACAATGTTAATCCTACTAACACACGTGCAAATCTACATTCTACGCGCGCATTTTCGAATATATATTTCCAAGTGCATGTCCGCAATTTTCGAACAAAAAACTGACGACGCACGAATTAGATATAAGGCTGCTTATACGTGAACGGTAATTGGCACACTATGAATTATGCCCTCGTGTTGAATTTTATTTTGAATTCTGCATTAATTATCCACTGAATATTCAGACAAGTCTCTTGCAAATATACTTTTTCTCATTCCACTGGCTTCTATTTTTGTAAACAATATATTCAATGTCACAAATGTCGTAATTGTCAACCATTTTTTTCTGTTTTCTTATTTATTTATTTTTTAATTCAACAAAATGATCAGATCTCGAATTTCCAAATTGTGAACGTAAAATACAGGAAAAATGGTTTATCTGTTTAATAATGAATGAAATATACACGCCTAACCAAACATTTTATTCAATGAGAATTTGAGTACTTCGAGACAAGGATAAAATTTAATGAAAATCAATGTCTGCGCCGATTAATGAAAACATCAATAAATTAGTAAATGCCGAAAAAGATTATTAAATTTCTATAAAACTTTTTTTTGTAATTAATTATTTGTTCATTCCGAATGCATATAAATAGTAATAATATTTTACGCTATTGAAACTTTCAAAAAATGTTATAAATGATTGAAATGTCGGATTTTTTTTTTTTTTTATCATATATGAAAAGTGCTCCGCGCGGAAAAAAAAGATTAGTTGCCATAACCAAGAAATGAGTTGACACAACCAATCGATTATTCGATTTCCCTAGCAACTCAAATGGTAATACCGACGATTCGAATGATAATACCGACGATTCGAATGATAATACAGACGATTCGAATGGTAGTCCCAACTATTCGAGTGGTTGTCCCAACGATTAGATTAGTTAACCTAACTAATGCAATCGTTGGGACTATTATTCGATTGGATTAGTTAACCTAACCAATCCAATCGTTGGGACTATTATTCGATTGGATTAGTTAACCTAACTAATCCAATTAGTAACTCGATTGGATTAGTTAACCTAACTAATCCAATCGAGAACTAATCGCGAATAGTTGAGGTTACTATTCGATATGGTTGAGGCAACTAATTTTTTAGACATTGTGTACAGCAAATCGAAAACGTAGTTGCCACAACCAAACATTTCTTTCCGTGCTTCTTGTGCCTGGAGAGAGTGGCGTAAGTGACGTTTTATAGTCATATTACAAAGGAATGTACAATAAAATACTGCGTATGCGCAAATCGGTCCGGTTTTATTTCTCGCACGCACTTCTCGACCCGTCGAGACACCAGCATTCCTAACCGAGTTTCAGTCAGCTCTCTGTTACCACATGATTATCGTCGCAACGCTGAGCGAAAATCCGCGAGAATAACCATGATCGACATTGTGACCCAAGCGGAAATCCGCGAAGCGGTGAAAAAGGTCGTCGATAATTTGTTACCAGAAGCATCTGCCACTAAACCAATTTTTTTTATTTGGTTACCTATCGGAAATTACCCCCCCCCCCCACTAGGGGGAAAGTAACCCTATCGATGTTGGTGTGGTTGTTTGAATTGTGTAAATTATTCTGTTCATCACTGCACTCAATTGCACTTCACATGCATTCGTTACAAAATAGTACTTTATTTCACTCAGTGCGTAGAACGCGGTTTTACGCACACTTCGCGTGCGTCAAACGTCGTTTACACACCACGTAAAATAAAATTTTGTACGATACTCATGCGAAAAACGTTTTCTTATCTCGTGTGATTGCAACACTCGCCTTCGGCTCGTGCTGCAAATTCACACTCGTCAGAAAAAGTTTTTTCGCACTCGTATCGTAATGTACTATTACGATACTAGTGCGATAAAACTTTTTCTGATGAGTGTGAGTTTGCAACGCGAGTAAAGAAAACGTTTAGCGCACGAGTATCGTACAAAATTTTATTTCACAAGGTGTGGAAATGGGGATTTATGATGCGTGCGTAAAACCGCGTTTCTCTCACCGAGTAAAATAGTAGTACTTTACGATATTAGGGCGATAAAACTTTTTCTGATGCACGGGAAAAAAGGCTTGGTTGGAACAACCAAGTGCCTTGGTTATATATGCGCCAGACAATTAATTGGTCAGACCAACCAAGTAATTGGTAGCCTAACAAATTACTTGGTTGGTCTAACCAATTAATCGTCTGGCGCATATATAACCAAGGCACTTGGTTGTTCCAACCAAGCCTTTTTTGCGTGTGAGTTAAGAAAACCTTTACCGCACGAGAACCGTGCGTAAAACCGTGTTTCTCGCACCGAGTGAAATAAAATAGTATGCGATACTCATGCTCGAAAGCGACCATTATACGCAAAATGAAATTGATCGTACTCGTGCGCCTCGTGCGATCAACTTTTCAGCCTACGTATAATGGTCGCTTTCTCGCACACGGAAAAAAAGGCTTGGTTGGAACAGCCAAGTGCTATGGTTATATATGCGCCAGACGATAAAATTGGTTAGACCAACCAAGTAATTTGTTAGGCTACCAATTTCTTGGTTGGTCTAACCAAGTCACTTGGTTAGCTTACCAATTTTTTGGTTGGTCTAACCAAGTCACTTGGTTAGTCCAACCAAGAAATTGGCCTAACAAATTACTTGGTTGATCGAACCAATTAATTGGCTAGCGCATATATAACCATTGCACTTGGTTGTTTCAACCAAGCCTTTCTTTCCGTGCACTTGTATCGCGAAATACTAATATGACGACAATTGAAGTTTGAGAATCATAGAACGTAGATTTTTATAAAAACCTCTTTGAAAAATTGTCCTCTATAAGGAAGCAAAAATGTTCGAAAAAGTAAATTTACCATTTCACCGTGTTCTATAATTGCATTACTGTGAGAAATGCGTCCATTGAATGCAACTGACCCAATGCCACCGGTTCTCACTGATGCTGAAAGCATCCTTGATACTGGTAATTATTATCATGCTGCGTCAATTAAAGTGACAAAGATAATGGAGTATGTATTTAACTCGGAGTCGTGAATAGAATGTAATAATTCAGTTCGAAGGGAAATAATTGTATCCAGGAATAGAGTGAATAGTGAGCAAGTGTTTGGGGGGGTCGCAATTTTCAGTGGTGCCTGAGAGGGTTGAGGGTTGGCCGCGAGTATAACTCGCTCAGTGTCGTTCTCACTCACTTGCAAACGCGACGTCACCCCGCCAAGAGGCCTCTCTGGTTTCTGAGTGGGCGTAATAATTAATGTCCGTAGTGGCAAAAGGAATTAAGAGGGAGGGAAGGGGGTAGGGAGCGTCGGTGCTCGTAGGCGACTACGAAGCCACGGGAGGATAGATTAAAAAACTTTTTTCATTCTTTCTCTGTGCACAGCTAGAGGCACACGCTTCGTGGTGAGAATGAGAGAAAACGAGAAAGAATAAGACAGGTTATTTCTCCAGAACTAGAGTCCCGTGCCCTGAGGGCCTCTTTTCCTTTCATGCTTCTCCTTTTCCCCGAGTTAACTCAGGATCTATGATCACGTATACCTTTCTTAATGCTTGTCTTATTTTTTATTTTGTGCATAACTATTATCAATGCCATTTTGGCTGCTAATGTGGAATTACCACCTGTCGAATTTTTTTTTCCGTTAGTTCTAAAAGCCTCGAAAAGAACTAGAGTCCCTTGCCCTAAGGACCTCTTTTCCTTTCATGCTTCTCCTTTTCCCCGAGTTAACCCACGATCTATGATCACATATATCTCTCTTAATGCTTGTCTTATTTTTTTTGTGAATAACTATTATCACCGCCATTTTGCCTAAAAATGTGGAATTACCACTTGTCGAACTTTTTTTCGGATAGTTCTAAAAGCCTCGAAAACAACTAGAGTCTCTTGCCCTATGGGCCTCTTTTTCGTTCATGCATCTCCTTTCCCCCGAGTTAATCCACGATCTATGCTCATCTTATTTTTTATTTTGTGAATAACTGTTATCACCGCCATTTCGCGTACTAATGTGGAATTACCACCTGTTGAATTTTTTTTCGAATTGTTCTAAAAACCTCGAAAAGAACTAGAGTCCCTTACCCTGAGGGCCTCTTTTCCTTTCATGCTTCTCCTCTACCCCGAGTTAACCCCGGATCTATGATCATGGATATCTCTTAATGCTTGTTTCGTTTTATTTATTATTTTTGGCATAACTATTATCACCGCCATTTTGCCCACTAACGTGGAATTACCACACCGAGAGAAAAGATTTCATTGACGCCAAAGAAATAGGTGGATTGATTTTTTTTCACTGATTTCAACGAAATATTTCTTTGATTTCAATGAAATAGTGCATTTGAATTTCAAAGAGAACATTTCATTGCCTGTAAATAAAGATTTACTTAGGGAGCATATAATAAAGAAACAGTTTCATTGTTTTAAAGAGACGTTTTCATTGGTTCAACGAAACGTTTTCATTGATCTTTCTCTCGCACCTAACCTCACTTTTTTGTTTTCCGGTTCTCCCGAACGATCGGCTTCGAGTTTCGAGGAGCCAGAAGCGTAGCTTATTTCTGCCGTACTTCCTTACATACTCACAAAATTTGAGCTTTATCTGCCGCGTACTTTAGGAAAAAATAGAATTTTTATAATAAAAATAAAACTTTTTCTCTCGGTGCACCTGTCGCATTTTTTTTGGATAATTCTAAAAGCCTCAATTAATGATTATATAAATGGTATTAAAATCTGTACAGATATTTTTTTTACAAATCGCTCAGATGGATTTAATTGAGTATACATCAAGTATACTATGAGTAATTATTTGAGAACAATATGATTATTAACAATGGAACGCACAAGTGATCATGAGTGAGGTAGAAACTCACTACGGTCGGTTTTCAAAGTGCACTACAAAGTTGGAATTTGATATTATCGGCTGGGTACTATGAACATAATTAAGTTTCGCTATCTGACAGTGAGGGCGGGACGGTATAGCAGTATTGTGATGCTCGTAGCTGTCAAACAGGACGATCATGAAGCCAACTTGTTACTAGGTATTTGTCTCAGTCTTAAGGTCATGTTAGTGTCTTATGGAGGGAAATAAATTTTACTTTTCCACGGGAACCTCAATATTTCAATTATTTTTACGTAGTAGTAGGAGTAGTAAGTTCATTCATTAACAATACATGATACAATTTTTTTATATGTCATTTTTTATTTCACTATTTATCATTAGCATATATTGCTAATACAGGCCGTTGATCGAAGTCCTTCCGAATCTCATCGGCTAATTATCCACGTCACGTAAACGCAATAACAGAAAAGAGAGACACCAAATAGTTTTTTTTTTAATTTCAGAATAGTCATTCCGAGCCTCGTTAACAATGACGCATGTGATGAAATCTCAAAAAAACCTCAGCTCGCCTTCAATTTTGTGACGGTTGCGTTTTTAATGCACGTGGAGAATAATAGACTAGATAATTCGTACATTTTGCCTAAGGTAATATAAAAAGGATCGGGAGAATTTAGCAGTAATTCAGATGGAAATAAAATGACGATAAATTATAAATAACCTCTGAGCACCAGACAAAAGAGTAAACAGGAATATTAAACAAGGATTCAAAGTAGAACCTTGCACATTGCTTCCTCATTATTTTTCGCTTTTTATAAAGCTACCTCTATGAGGAAGTATGTTATTCAATTTTGGCTTCCTCATAGAGAAAGCTTATAAAAAGTGAAATGTTGTGAATTCGCTTTTTCTATCTCGTTATTCCGTTATGAAGTTATTATTAGAGCGTTTCCGAAAGTAAATGTGACAACGTATATTTTTAAAAATAATTCAACATTCCATAAAATCAAAAATTTCATACCGTTCGTCACTAAATTATACATATATAATGGCTGAATATTATTTCAATTATATACAAAATTTGAGCTCGCTATCTCAAGTTTTGCAAAAGTTACAATAGAGCGATAATGTAAATTTTTTAAAAAATTCAAAATTCCATAAAATCTGAACCACTTTGCCGATCGAGCCAAATTCAATACCAAACAACATTGAGTGCACCTGCTCTTATACCAACTATTTGGCAAAATAGACTAAATTTTACGAAAGTTAGAGCAACTGCCTCCTTTTTTCAAAAAATTCAAAACGGGATAAAATCAAAAATTTTGTACAGATTTTGTCGAAAATTGTTACAGTTGAAGAGGGTCTGCTGTTACACTTATGTGACAAATTTGATCGCGATATACAAAACGATTCTTGAGTTATCGGCGTTCGAATTTTCGGAGTTGTATACACGCACACGCACACGCACACGCACACGCACACGCACACGCACACGCACACGCACACGCACACGCACACGCACACGCACACGCACACGCACACGCACACGCACACGCACACGCACACGCACACGCACACGCACACGCACACGCACACGCACACGCACACGCACACGCACACGCACACGCACACGCACACGCACACACCACATACATACAGATATTGTAGATCTAGATCACTTTTCTGGGCGTTTTGGACTATTTTAAGTGTCCTGACATAAATATCTCGAAATTTTTTTTTCATGAAAACATAGCTTCCTCTATAAGGAAGCAAAAATACCCGACTAAAACAATGAGTGTAATTAATAAACAAATTGGGTAAATGATAAATGGTTGAATAAGAATCATTCGCATATTATAGTCGGGAGATTAATTTGTCAAGAGTGTGTTAAGAATGATTCTTATTTAACCATTTTTCATTTATCCAATTTATTAATTAATAACACTCATTTTTTTCAGTCAGGAGTTTTTAAAATTTTATAGAATTATTTTTATTTCACCGTTTATAAAGTAATTCTAATACTTCACCATTCGCGCTGTGAAGTGAGTTACAGAATACCCAATAATGGCGGCCATCTTGTGGCACTTCGATATATTCAAACAGGCAAACAATGTAAATTCATTGGCAACAAGTAAATATTTCCTTGATTCGAAGAAATCGGCAGATTAAATTTGTTTCTTTGATTTCAATGAAATATTTACTTGTTTCCAATAAAATGTCGCGTTTGAATTTCAAAGACAACATTTTATTGCCTTTAAAGAAACATTTACTTGATGAGAATAATCAAAGAGACGTTTTCATTGATTCAAAGAAAAGGTTCCATTGCTTCAGCATGTTGAAAAACGGTTCTTTCTTTTAAGGTATCTTTTTCTTAATTCAATGTAACTACATTTCAATGAATACCTGATTATTAAAAAAATATATAATATTAGCTGAAGTATATTATTTCATTGATTTCAAAGAAATGTTTCATAGATTGGGATTTTAAAGAAATTTCGTTGAATCAAGGAAACTTTTTCTCTCGGTGTGCGGACAGTCGGGAGTAAAAATACAAAAAGACTTTAGCTGCATGTGAGAACACGACGATATAAGTATCAAAGGACGTCGAGAATTTCTTATGCTGTTTCTATGCAAACTGGAGAATTGACATAACGTTGTAGCAAGCACTAAAGTATTCAATATGGATTTGAAGAAGGGTATGACGTAGAATCCTGTCCAATTCGACCTGCGAACTTCGATTCCAGGCGGAATATGACGGGGAAAAAAACTAGCTGTCCGTGAACGTGAAGCTGGGCTACATTGACACGGAAGGCAACAGAACGAGGAAGGACGGATAGATAGCCGTATGGCCAATAGGAAAAGAGATGAGTTGCTGGAGCGCAGGCGTCACTGTGTTGTGCCCGAGGCTGACTAGTAATTTTATTTTTTTAATTTGATTCCTCTCTTCGGGTGTTTCTCGCATTTGCAGCGTCACAAACTTTTTCATATTGTCACCTCTCCTGCTGGTTCTCGCACTTCTCGCGTTGTTCGCAATTAGCGTAATTATATACGCGAGTTTCATGCTGGAATAGCGGGGCAATGTTGGTCAATGAAGAGGGAATTTTTTGCGATAATTAATTAATTTACAATTGCTTGAATATCAGAAGGTTGAGAAAGCAAACGAACCAAGAATAGAAATACGATCGCTATACACTCGCAGACATGAAACGGAATATAAATTGTACTGAAATACATTGTGATTAATAAGGGCATGAGTAAAATATTTATAAATTAAACAGTTATTAAGTAAAGCATAGTATGAAACGTAGAAAGTATATTACTTTAAAAGTCACTCTATTTGTTTATTTATCATCAATAATCATAAAGTGCATATTTAGAAAATCGATGGGACAAACAAACATCCACTCACAGACACTTTCAGAGACTCACACACTCATGCAACACTCATGGATATTCCAGTAAACGGACTTGGGTGCCTGTGTGAGGATCTGTGTGAGTGTCTGTGTGAATGTCTGTGTGAACGTCTGTGTGAGAGCCTGTGTGAGTGTCTGTGTGAGTGTCTCTGTGAGTATCTGTGTGAGTATCTGCGTGAGTATCTGTGTGAGAATCTGTGTGAGTATCTATGAGAGTATCTATTTGAGTATCTATGTGAGTACTATGTAAGTATCTGTGTGAGTACTATGTGAGTGTCTGTATGGATGTCTGTGTGAGTGTCTGTATGAATGTGTGTATGAATGTCTGTGTGAGTGTCTGTATGAATGGCTGTGGGTGTCGATGTGAGTGTCTGTGTGAGTGTTTGCGTGTGTATCTGTGTGAGAATCTGTGTGAGTATCCATGTAAGTATCGATGTGAGTACTATGTAAGTATCTGTGTGAGTATCTATGTGAGTATCTGTGTGGGTGTCTGTGTGAATGTCTGCGTGAGAGTCTGTGTGAGTGTCTGTATGAATGTGTGTATAAATGTATGTGTGAGTGTCTATGTGAGTGTCTATATGAATATATATGTGAGTGTCTATGCGAGTGTCTGTGTGAGTGTCTATGCGAGTGTCTGTATGAATGTCTGTGTGAGTGTCTATGCGAGTGTCTGTATGAATGTCTGTGTATGTGTCTGTGTGAGTGTCTGTATGAATGTCTGTATGAATGTCTGTGTGTGTGTCTGTGTGAGTGTGTGTATGAATGTATGTGTGAGTGTCTATGCGAGTGTCTGTGTGAGTGTTTGTGTGGCTGCGTATTGTACGAGATCAAAAAATAATATTTTTGATCTCGTACAATTAAATATAATTACAGAAACCAAAAACTGATTTGAATCTTTTTTTTCTTCAGATTTGCGAATTACATTAATTATTGCGAATACGTAGAAATAACATTTCTGAATAATAATTATCATACCCTGGTATTTAAGAAAAATGAACTTTATATGATTTTTCATTCAAATCATGCAAATTCCTCATCATAATAATCTTTATTGATTTATATCTCAGTAAAAGACGAAATATTTATTTATTCAAACGTGAAAAATTCTCCCCAATCATATCTCGTTTTATCGCTCGTTTATATATGCCTACTTTTTTTTCTCGTCCTCGAATCATACGTAGAGCCAACCCAACCCATCTTTCGTTAAAAAAATTATCTCTACGTCGCGCTTCCATGTTTAACGGTCCATCATTTTTCTTTTCTCTCACTCTCGTTGTGAATATTTTATAGAAAAAAAAAAAAAATTATCGGCCCCGGACGTGAATTTTCTTTTATCTAGTTTTTTATGCATGCAGCTTCTGGGCACCTGCATATGCATGCGATCGGGAGGTGGTTGAACGTTTTCACCAGTTTTCTCTTCCTCATTCTCGACTCTATTGGGCACATAGGGAAAATTATTCGTATTTTTGTGCGCACTGGTCGATTCTGAACTTTTTTGTTACTGGTACTGTAAAAATTTTGCGGTAAAGAATGATATCGGTAATTAACCGAAGAAATGATAATTTCTTCGGTTGTGAAAAATTTGTTTAATTATTTTTAAATATTAATCCTTCATCGTCAATAACATTTTTTTAAAATAAATTCTTAAACCTTCTCTCACGTCTCGCCATACCGATGTTTATGATTACGTTATCTTGAAAGATCATTGGCCTCTGTTAATTGTTTTTTTTCTACTGTCAGTAACGATTTACCGATCAACGACAAAGACAAACGATCTCTCTTCGATCGGGAAATCGGTTGGATGCTCAACGTCCTCCGTTCTCTGAGTTGTCGCGATCGGCCAATACGAAAGCATCTACTACTCGCCACCTTCTTTGCTCGACGCATATGAGCTACAAGCTCACAGGCACAAAATTTCAATAGTGGATGAGCGAAAGATCGGTAATGGAAGGGGATCTCGAGGGTCAGAGCTCAATCGCGCCAGACCCCTTCCCGTTTATATAGAGAGCCTTCACGATCTTATTAACTAACGTGCGACCTACCGCGAATTCGTTTAGTTTCGACTCTCGACGCGGGATATTATCCGCGGGATAAAAACCGATCGAAGATCGTGATAATCAAAACCTGTCTGCACAGTGTGTACATTAGTGTTAACGGTTTTATTCGATCCGATAAATAAAAATTCCATTGGAGTATAAACCCGTGTTAAATTGCCCTCGAGAAAAGGAAGAAAACGATAAATCGGTGAGTGTCTTCAAAAGTTATGTGTTTGAAAATCGGATAAACCAATACCGAGTACATCTATTAGCAATTTTTTTTTTTTATGGCAGATAAACAACAGTGAAAGCATTGAACACATGGTGAATTCAATTGCGTTTGATTCGTGTTGCGTTTGCCAGCATTTTGTAAAAATCGGTTCACAAACTTATAGTTCCGATATTATTTTGATGAAATTTTATAACCAAAATAATAGGATGGAAAATTTGCTCAAATTAGATATTAAATATTTACTAGGTTTGTTAATTGCGAAATAAAAAAAATTGTAATTTTCATCCGATTTCAATCTCAAGGTATTGTGACATGTGAATACTTTACAAAAAGTTCAGTTTGATGTAGAGCCTAGGAAATTAAACAATGAAATAATAGTTTATTTTATAATCAGCAAAGATTCAACATTCGTAAATCCAAGTTTATGCATTCATTTTTTCAAAAATTGCAGCAATGAAAATCGGGCTGTTGCTTCACTTGTGTGTCAAATTCCCGCTCGATCGGTTGAATGGTTCTTGAATTACAAGTGATTGAAATTTCCAAGTTCGGCGAAACACACACAGTGACATTGTTTTCTAAACCACTTTTCTCCATGTTTTTTCCAGAAAAACTTTTATAAAAAAAATCCTCTACGGAAGCAAGACATTTGTACCGACACTTTTAAGGAGGCTTCTGCGTTTCACACTAGACAAACCAGTGCTAAATTTTCAAAAACGTTTTTACAATTTTTTGATGGTTTAATTAACAGTTCTCAGGATTTACTCCCGTAGCAGAATCAGTTCTTAATATATAAGTACATTCACAACCGTTATTTGAATAGAAAATCGACTGATATATGCGCATCACCCATGTCAAGTTTTTTTCGTACAGTTATAAAAAATAATAATCCAGTTTTTTTATAGTATTAGTCGTTAAAAAAATTGCAGTCATTTGTATGCCCGATATTAGATTAGAACAAAATAATTAACCATTTCTATATTTTGAACCACTAATACTACCAAAAATCTAGACACCTAATCGATAAACCATGATTCCACAATCAAAATGCGCTTTTGCTTGTCATAATCGCACTGACATTACGTTTTACGCTTTTAAAAAAATGGATGAAAAAAAAACGTGACGTCGGACATTGCAGATATCAATCGACTTATTTTTCATATCACCGCTGTGAATGTATATTTTATATTTAGAACTAATGTCGCTACATGAGTGATGCTTCAAAATTTTTAATCTGCCAGAAACCGTAGAAACGCTTTTAAAAATTTAGCACTCATTTCACTTAGTGTAAAGTGCACTTTGCGGGCTTCTGCATGCAGAAACCTCCTTAAAATCGCTTTCATGACTAAATAGCTTATGATCTATTTATTGCTTTTGTATAATATATTAGAGAAAAAGACTTTCCATGAGATTGCAAGTCATTGATGTTTTGTACGAACGACCAGCTGATGGTTACGATTATAGCTACTTCATGAGCGTATACGTAATCTGCAATCACAACGTGGACGTGCATACGTATGTTCAAAGTGCCGTCATCGTGTCATTGAGCTCCCGTATATTTCGTCGTTCACGTATTCGTGCTTACATTGTATGCAGATACTATTCCATACGAGAGTCCAACGCCGTTACCATACAGGTAATGTGTATGACGCTCGGGACAACCACGCTGCCGCAACCAATTACTATCACTCAGTCAAGCATCTCGTACACTTGCTCGCTGACATAATATACACGTCACTGTCAAAGTACGGGATTTCGACACCAAGTATATGATATTCGGGTGTGTAAATACATCACCTAAAAACTGTAAAACTAATACTAATTGCACTATCAATACATAAAAAATTATCGACGGTATGATAATGAATTGGAGTATGAATTTTGTAGGAATAAAATCAGTTTTTGGTCACTTTGATAAATTTTTCCGAAAAAAATTCAACAATTTATTAAGCGCCATCTGAGGGAATTTAAAAAATATCTCTCGTGAAATATTATTTGAGAACAGTTACGAATAAATTCATTTTGGCAAATTATTTTTCTTCGTCACTTCGATACAGTTTGAATGGAATGAAAAATATTCTAGCTCCAATAACATGTATGTATTTATTAACTAATCCTTTTAGTTTCAATTTTGAATTACCATTTCACCATTGATTTTAATTTTTTTTTTAAATTTTTATTAATATTGTTTTAATTGTGATAATTAATTTAAAAAGTATTATAATTAATTGGAGTATGAATTTGGTCTCTGAATAAAATCAGCTTTTGTACCGTTCACTTTGATACATGTTTCCAAAAAATTTCAATAATTAATTAAGCGGGAATAACAAAAATTGCCTCTCGTGAAATATTATTTGCGAACAAATTCGAATAACTTTATTTTGGGATATTATTTTTATTCGTAATTGACTTCGATACAGTTTGAATGAACTGAAAAATATTCTAGCTCCAATAACATATATGTATTCATTAACTAATCCTTTTAGTTCCAATTTTGAATTTTGCCATTAATTTTTTTTTTTCGTAAGTTGTTGTTCTCCTCGTGTGGAGTAAAAAAAATGTATAATCTTGTTTGCTACCTTGCCATCACCGCAATGCGATGATAATTGTACACTATAAAAAATGTTTGCGTTTTTTCTATACAAACGTGTATGAATTTTTTAAAACTTGGTACAGGAAATCGAAATTAATATGTTTGCGTAGTAAATTTAATACAGATATATGAATTTTGATAATCCGATGATTGGAAATTACAACATATGATTATTAAATCATAATTTACTAAATTAGTACCTGAAAATCAATATGCATTTTCGGAATTTTCGTACCTGATTTGAAATTTAATATACATTGTTGCATTAAATGTAAGAACAAATCTTTTACACTGTTAAAAATGAATTTAATGTACCAAACGATATGAGATTTACAAAACGGGTATATGAATTCCATATTAATATACTTTTATAGTAAATTTAAGAATAGTATACAAATTCTCCGATACTGCTATTTGAAAATTACAGTACGTGATTATTTTTATTTATAAATCTGAAAATTAATATAACGGTATATGCATCCGAGCTTTATATACTGTATATTAATTTCCAAACAATATTTTTTTATAGTGTAACACTTATCACTTAGACTTCTCATTAGTTACTCGAGATTTCCAAAATCGATCTTTTTTAAACACTGGAGCATGTCGTTGTTGCTGTTTATGTTTGTTGCTAGACCTTCACAGGTCTGTGGATATAATTTTTTCGAAAATCCGGATACCTGAGCCTCTTCGGGAGAAAAAGATTCCGTTCATCCAAAAAATATGTTCACTTGAAAATATTTCCAACCCACTTCGCGCTCTGATTGTAATCAATTGAATATTTTGTTCTGTCAATTATAAGTATATGCTTGAGAGAATAATAGCTGTACAACTCTTAAGCCATTTAGATATCCGAAACTACTAAGTCGTTGATAGCGCAATCAGTAGCGTGCGTGCGTTATTAGGTACTTAGATAGGTAGGTCGTTGGTTCAAACCCCAGTGTAAGCGAAAAATTTTCTGTGGCGAAAAATATTCTAAATTCTAAATTCTGTCCGACTAATATTTATATATTTTTTAAAATTGTTTTTACGTCCATTAAAAATTTCCAACACATATGTGCTTGAATTTTCAGATACCGCTCATATGAAAATTCAACATAAATGTTTATAAAATTTAATATACAGGGTCGTTAAATCCATGAATTTTCAAACATATTCATCAAAAAATATCTTGCAGCGATGGAAAAACCAGAAACAATTGTGCCGTAATGTTATCGAACGCTATATTTTTTCCAAAACCGTTTATATGAAAATTCAATATAAATGTTTATGAAATTTAATGCACAGTTTATGCATATGGTACTTCCGATACAAGTCTATTAATTTTTAAAAATATTTTTTTAACAGTATACATGATAATTAAAAAAGTATGATAATTAATTGGAGTATGAATTTTATCTCTGAATAAAATCAGTTTTTGTATCTTTCACTTTGATGACATAATTTGTGTGAAAAAATAATGTCCGACTAATTTTTATATATTTTTTTAAAATTGTTTTTATGCCCATTTAAAATTTCCAACATATATGTGCTTGAATTTTCAGATACCGCTCATATGAAAATTCAACATAAATGTTTATGAAATTTAATATACAAGGTCATTAAATCTATGAATTTTCAAACATATTCATCGAAAAATATCTTGCAGCGATGGAAAAACCAGAAACAATTGTGCCGTAATGTTATCGAACGCTATATTTTTTCCAAAACCGTTTTTATGAAAATTCAATATAAATGTTTATGAAATTTAATGCACAGTTTATGCATATGGTACTTCCGATACAAGTCTATTAATTTTTTCAAATATTTTTTTAACAGTGTACATGATAATTAAAAAAGTATGATAATTAATAGGAGTATGAATTTTATCTCTGAATAAAATCAATTTTTGTATCTTTCACTTTGATACATTTTTCCAAAAAAATTTCAATTATTAATTAAGCGACATCTGCGGGAATAGAAAAAAATTGCCTCTCGTCAAATATTATTTGAGAACAATTTAGAATAATTTCATTTTAGCAAATTATTTTTATTCGTGACTTACTTCGATACAGTTTTAATGGACTGAAGAATATCTTAGCTCCAATAATATGTATATATTCATTAGTTCCATTTTAGTTCTGATTTCGAATGGCCATTTTACCATTGATATTTTTTTTGTAAGTTGTTGTTCTCCTCGTGCGGAATAAAAAAAATGTATAATCTTGTTTGTTACCTTGTCATCATCGCAATGTGATGTACGTGCCTCGGTCATTCGTTGTAAATGTCTAGCATTTGCTTGAGGCCTGCAGTCGAACAGTTCTCGGTATGATATTATCCTATCTTGTACTAGTACTATATATATATATCTGGTGATCGACTCTTTTTTTGTTCACTTCCTAAATCCGTAATCTCATTATACATTTTAATGCCGAATAACCCTGAAATTCCGGCGTTGACATAAAAATATTGAACGAATCAAAAATATTAAATCACGAATACAAACTGGATAAAGCAATTATGAAAAAAAATTCCGTGACACGAAACGTTTATCTATTATTGCTGAATATTCTTACGTCCTTGTAGAAAATGTAAACTTAATTTATGGAAATTGATTTGAATTATAACAAAACCTAAATTTTTCGAAAAATCGAAATTCTCTAAAATTCGAACCGCTTTCTAGATTTAGTTCAAATTTAATGCCGATTGTCGTTTCACATGATTTTATTTGTGAATAATTATTTAGCTCATTAGTTAGAAAATTTTCGCAGGTAAAGAACGTACAGACATTTTTTTTTTTTTAATTCAGAATTTTATAAAATCTGAGCAGATGGTTAAATTGCTGCATACATTTTTACAACGAAAAATATTCTCAAAATATTATGGTTTGAATTTTGCAGAATAAACTACTTTTCTCGATGTTCGATCTATAAATATCGTTATAAATATTTCAATTTTTTCTAACGCTAATTTATTAACTTAATAATTTAAATATATATTTATTTACTATACAAGCTACGAGTTTATTTCAAAACACGCTGCAATTGGAGCACGTAAACAACAGGCACAAGACTAATTATTCCGCTTATCGCTTATTATAATTGCAAGCATTACAGTTACTCTTCTAGGTCTATTGACGATTGCCAATAGTAGAACAAAAAATGCACTTGGTGCTACAGAAAAAAAAATTCATTAGTTCTTGATCCGATATAAGTCTATCAATTTTTTGTCTGCCTATCTATTTTTTATTTCTCGTTTTTTTTTTTTACCTCTTCCTCAATGGGGCAAAGTTCGAAATGCTTGGATGACCGTGACGGGAAGTCGTAAGTGACAACAAAATTAGCCTCACGTCGCAAACGGCTGATCCACCTCAACCATCACGTATCTTCAGGTGCATGGAGACTCGAACGGTGTATATGTTCACTACTACCATTAACACACGCGTATAATTCCGTAATGTAGCTGTATATGCCAGCAGGTAATCTCGGAAAACCTCCGCGTAGGTATACACCTTCTCTTTCATTGTAGCGACTGGCTTGGCTTTGCTTTAGCTCAGTGTCAGACCTAGAAGCAGGGGAATCCACATATAAGAAACGGGCAGTCGCATCGCCATTTATTTGGTCGCTTTCGACCATCCGTGACCAGCCTCCCATACCATTAGTTCTATGAAATATATGGAACGTATCATGTGAGACAGTCTTTCGTGATCAAGTGACTCAATTACAGTGCATTTTTTATTTATATGTATACAGATATAGGTATATATACATATATTTGTTGTGCTTCCGTGATAATTCCTTAGCGACATTGAAAGCGATTATTACGCCTGTAAAATCAAGATGGCTAAAATTCACGTGGGTGAGTAAAAACATAAAATAAAAAATGTTTGCTTCCTCATAGAGGAAGCTTTGTTTTCGTGAAAATTTTTTTTTTCGAGATTTTCATGTCAGTACATTCAGAATGGTCCAAAACGTCGAGAAAAGTGATTTAGAAAAAATGTCTGTATGTGTGTGTGTGTGTGTGTTACATGGTCAAAAAATGTAAACCGTTATAACTCGGGAACGCCTCGAGATATAGAGCTGAAATTTACACCATAGATAGAGGGGTCAATCCTCATTGTTCATACCAATTTTTGTTAAAATCCCCATAATCGTTAAATTTTTACGCGGTTTAAAATTTTTTTTAAATGTCCGTTAACGCGTAACTCTTTTAATTTTCGAGATATTAAGCTCAAAATTGGTATGTATGTGAGTTTTCATACACTGGTGATCCCTATTAAATTTGATTAAGATCGGTTGAAATGTTAAAATTTTATGAAATTTTGATTTTTTAAATTTTTTAATTTTTTTTTTGCGATGCGAATTTTAGTATCAAATATCAAGCTGGGAGTTAAATGAGTACCAAATTCATGATTAACAGAAAAAATACGTGAGATATAGACCAAAAATGATGAACGATACCATATTTTCATAGCGAAGTTGCACAGTCTATATTGCGAAAAGTTGCGATTTATGTCGTATAAACTATCCATATCCTTGCTTCCCAATCAAATTTCGGAAAACACCGGTTTCTATGGTGCTCTACAAAAAAAACAGAGAAGATAGAGTATTCGAGAGAGTTTCCAGACCATTCGTCGTTATTATATTTTTACAAAGCAGGAGTGTGCGCTTATTTATTTATTTAAAACAAGGATGCAAAGCAGAACCTTGCACATTGCTTCCTCATTATATTTCGGTTTTTACAAAGCTTCCTCTATGAGGAAGCCAAAATCAATTACCGTACTTCCTCTTAGAGGTTGCTTTGTATAAAAGCAAGTAAAAAGCAAAATATAATGAGGAAGCAATATGCAAGGTTTTTTCTAACAAAGTTGAATAGGTCATTCTGACTGAAAAAAAGGTGTTTTGCATTTTTTTTCTAAAAAAGTAAAATAAGTATTTAGCAATTCTGGTTTAAAAAAGCTATCTTACAATTTTTTCTAAAAAAGTAAAATAGACGTTTAGTAACTCTGGTTAACAAAAAGTTTAGTGTTCAGTCGCTTTGCATTTTTAAAAAACAAAAATTCTGGTTGATGAAAGCAATTTTGTAATTTTTTCTAAAAAAAAGTAAAATAGGCATTTAGTAATTCTTCTTGGAAAAAAGGTGTTTCACATTTTTTTAAATAAAAAAAGTTAAATAGGTATCTAGTAATTTTGGATGAAAAAAATTTCAGTGGTTTTACATTAAAAAAATTAAACCAAAATTCCGACAAAATATGAGGGACACAATAAATGTCAATTATATTTACAACGATTAAAGGGCAGCAACTTATTCACTTATGCGCCAAGTTTCAATTTGATAATCCTATTCAAGGAAATCCACATATAAGAAACGGCCAATCGCATCGCCATTTATTTGGTCGCTTTTGACCATCCGTGACCAGCCTCCCATGCCATTAGTTATATCCAATATATGAAACGTATAATGTGTCAGTCTTTCGCGACCAAGTGACTCAATTACAGTGGATTTTTTATTTACACACACATATATGTATATAAGGTATTCAGAATTTTTTTAGATTTTTAAATTATGGCATGCTGGTGGTAGAATATAGTTTGTATGGTGCTAGATAAGCTTAGTTCAGAAAAATTTGACAAATTCCTAAAAATATGAAAAAATTCGAAAAAATCCGAGTTCACAAAAATAAACGTTTGACCACTCGCTTGTATTAGATTAATTTTTTTTTCTATTTTTTCATAATTTTTTGAAATCAAAAAAGCTTAAAAATTATAAGAAAAAAATGTTTACCCACCTTGGCTATAAGCTAGAAAATTTTTGTATTCAGCAAAGTATTTTTCAGATTTTTAAATTAGGGCATTCGATATGTCACTTTAAAATAAAAAAAATAAAATCTGCTGCATTTGAAGGTCTAACCAATCCTACAAAAAATTTCGAGCCAAATCAAGGAGGTCGAGGTTAGACCCACGTCGAATCGGGATGGAATGCCTCATATATGTATCTGTTGTGCTTCCGTGATAATTCCTTAGCGACACTGAAAGCGATTATTGTGCCTGTAAAATGAACATGACTAAAATTCACGTGAGTGAGGGAAAAAAAAGTAAAACGTGTTTAACTATTTAAGCAATTTAACAATTTTTTTCATAACAAAGTAGAATAGGTATTTAGTAATCTGATTGAAAAAGAAAGTATTTCGCATTTTTTTCTAAATAAGTAGAATAGGTATTTAGTAATTTTGGATGAAAAAAAAGTTTAGTTTTTAGTCGTGTTAAATTAAAAAAATAAAACCAAAATTCCGATAAAATATGAAGGACACAAAAAATATCAATTACATCTACAACGATTGAAGGGCAGCAACTTATGCGCCAAGTTTCAATTTGATAGTCCTACTCCTTCTTCAGTTATAATCGAATTTATAGTTCCAAATTTGAATTCAAGTTGGTACTTAAGATTGTAAGAAAAAAAAGCTGCAAAGTAGAATTTTGCAAATTGCTTTCTCATTATTTTTCACTTTCTACAAAGCGGAAGCCAAAATCGATTGACATACTTCCTCATAGAGGAAGCTTTGTAAAAAAGCGAAAAGTGCAAAGTTCCATTTTGCAGCTTCATTTTTTGTAACCATAACTTTTCAATGTAAATATTTTTTAAGTGAAAAGACTATAAAAAATGAAAAGGAAATTTAATTAAGAATTAGGAAGAAATTACAAGGTTCTACTTTACAGACTTGTTTATGCCTGTAAAGTAAGAAATTTTTTTCAATTCAAAGTGTCGTGAAATTTCAACCGCTTAACCAATTTTTCTCAAATTTTTACTAAAAAGTTGTACTGTGGAAGTCCATATATGGACCAAAATCGAACACGGTATCTCATAATTTGCACGAGTCAGCGTGAGAATAAGATTTTTCGAAAAATTAAAAATGCCATAAAAATTGAACGGCTAGGTAGATCTGCGTCAAATTTTAACTCAAATCTTGTTTGACGACTGTCCATATGTAAACCAAATTTAAGCTAAATTTGCAAATAATGTCTAATCTTTATTTTTCGTGACGGTTTTTTATTCTTTTTTATGCAGCGAAATCGGTATTTACCGACATATTGACCGTTCCTTTGACTAAATTCATCATTCATGATCACTAATCGTAAAACTACATCAAAAACTGCAGCCGGATATCTCAGAATTTACAGGAGTTGAAGTATTTACAAACATATGAAAAAAAAATTCAAATGTCAGACAAATTAGAGCCACTATATCGATTCTCGCCAAATTTAATAGAGATCGTGGTTTAATATTAGTCGACCTCTTTACAAAATTTCAGCCCGATATCTCTTAATTTACGAAAGTTACAGCGTGAAAAGTATTTTTCCAAAATTTTCAAAATGCTGCTAATTTTGAATTTCCCAACCGATTCGCGCCAAGTTCAATCCCAAACGCTGTTGTATGATACCCCAGTACCGTACCAAATTTGAAAAAGATTCATCGAAAATTACGATAGTTATCGTGCTTGCAAGGAAATCTGCACATACACACACTCAAACTTCTCGAAAAAAAAAGATTCTTCACGAAAACAAAACTTCCTCTAGGAGGAAGCAAAAAAATGCATAATGTCTGATGGAAAATTTAATTTTTAACTATTCCCATGGTAGATTAAGGTTGGATCTTCGAAAATGGATATTGTAAATAAAGTTGTTGATCATCTTCAAAGCTTTTGAATGGCATAAGAAAAAACGCTTATTATTCCATTTACTTGTGGCAGAAATCGCGTGTCGTCTGTCGTAAACCGTGTAGGTATACACCGAACTCGGTATACCATTATCATTTCACCTGAGTCCGGTTTCGGTATATTTGTCACGATCCTGAGTGCTTGTTTGTGTGTTTGTATTTCTTCGAACGCGTGTGGCTCGGTATTCCCGACTGACTTACACTTTCGGCCTTGCTTGGTCCGTATAAACGCCAGATCTTTATTCGGGTTCCTCACTCAGTTTGTCGCGATCGGTCCTGGAGTACACTCATATACTCGAAAATATTACCCTGTGTATTATATTACTAGTGTAAAATATTCCGTTCTTGTGGATAAAACTTCAAACATGCCGCCACAAATGGGTAAGCCAAAAACGTACATATTAGGCAATCATTCCAAAATCTCCAACGATGTCCAGAATTACAAATTCAAAAATATAGGTTATTCGTTTTCGACAGCCAAAAATAATTTTCATTTATTTTGTATATTATAATAATTTGCAATATTTTGGGAAATTTGATAAATGTTTAACACAATTATTTGAGGCTTGGATTAATATGTTTTACATACAAAAGTCTCAATTTTTTTTGGAATAAAAATAGTTTTGACGTTTTTGAAGTAGAGAACCATTTTTATTAATATATGTTAATAAATTATTAAATTAATATTATATAAATGAATATTAATAATTCCGTGCCATAAAAAAATTGGTAAATATTAAAGTTAATTGTTTTAGGGCTGAATGTAAAAATTCAAGAGGGCTATAAAACTTTTAATTGGATTACTGGAAATCGGTAAATGTTCATGAAAATTATTTTAGATGTGAATTTATATGCAATACATGCAAAGTCGTCATAGTTTGTCAGAAAAAAAATAGTTACATAATTTCCGAGACAGAAAATCGATTCTTATATATTAAATTATTAAAAATATATTCCTGTCAGGGTTAAAATTTGCATTGTCAATTTTTAAAAATGCTAATATAATTAATTTTTAATGAGATACCAAAATTCGATAAATATTCATTTATTTTAGAGGCGAATACAACATCGTTTTAATCATACGGTAATCTATTCAAGTTGTTCTGTTTCATCATCTTCCGAGCTAATTACTCAAATTCAATGGTTTCTCAACATCCCTGATTTCCTCTGTCAATTCGCTTTTCACCCGAGCGATTCAATTCCTGGCGGTCTCTATTCAACCGCGATCGAATCCGAATTAATTCCGACGACTCAAAGTACATAGTATATGACTAGGATTCCTGGTAGTATTCTTGCCACTGGGAATTGGGATCGCTTCTGTGATTACGCGTGTTCTCCCTTATTGCTTCTTCTAGTCCAACTGGATATTGGTGACCTCTTAAATCTCTTCTCTTTATCCCCTATATTAATACTATTGAAAATAATATTCAAAAAAATTAAACCTACAATAATAATTTGTTAAACGATCTATACAAATTCACCTGTTAATAAAAATGCATATATTGCTGTACATTTTTTTTACGACAAGAAAAATTAAAATTAAAGAAAAGATAAAGCGGTTCCGATTTTATGGAGTTTTGAAATTTTCGACAAATTTACGTTATTACATAAACTTTCGCAAAACTTCTAGTGATGCCAGATTTCTAATTTAGAGAAGATAGGTAGAACGGTTCGGATTTGATAGAAATGATTATTTTTTGTTTATCATTATTTGACGTATAAAATTTTGCTCAACTTCAGTTTTTTAATTTATTCGAAATAAGAATGCAAAGTAGCAACTTGCTCATGGTTTCCGCATTATTTTTTCTTTACTTTCTCATAGTGGCCTTGCAAAAAGCGAAAAATACCCTGAGAAACATAAATTATAGACACTGATACAGATCGATAAAATTCGAATGAAATTTAATCGTGTGTTATCATCGCTATTTCATTTCATTCAGACTTTGAACAAATTATACAAATTGAATTGCTGTTATTAGTTTCCTATAGCTTTCGTTTTCTATGGTTTAAATACGATAAATACTAATATTGAATTTACGTTTAGTCACTTGTAAATTGTAATGCCTTTGTGGTGTACCGTGTTATATCGTAAATATATAATTCAACATTAATCTTTCGCAATCAAAGAGGCATCAATAGAGTGATCCTATCATTTTCTATCGTCTCACAATTGTATAAAGTATATCGGAATAAATCGTATGTATTTAGACTGAAATAATTATCTTAATCTATCGTAAAACCCTGATAAAAATGAAACAGCCTTCTATCATTTATACAATAATTTCATGCTGATTAACTCGTTTGTCTTCTCATCGTTTCGCAGCTATACGAAGTCTATCATAATGAATCTTGAATATGATAAATATCTGAATCCAACGATTTGCGGATGAAACTTTTTTTTAATGATAAATATAATATAATTATTAATATTACTCCTACGATAGTATATTTTGCTTTCTCACAGAGGAAGCTTTGTTTTCTTGAAAAAACAAATTTCCTGGATTTTCGTGTCAGATTACTCAGAATGGTCTAAAACATTGTAAAAAGTGGTTTAGAAAAAATGTGTGTGTGGCAGGCTTGCAAAATTCAAACCGCTGATCTCAAGAACGACTTTAATAATCAAGCAAAAATTTGGTACACTAGTAGAGCAGCAACACCCCTTCCTATGTATAAGTGTACGAAAAAAATGAGAAACATTTTTTCAGATTTTATAAGACTTTACATTTTTCGAAAATGTCTGTATGTTCTCTAGCTGTCGCATTTTTTGAGCTATTGAGCTGAATAGTTCTTGACAAATAAAGTAATGAAAACTGACGATCGGTATAGAATTTTCATCGAAATCCATAAAGCGGTTAAGATTTTATAGAATTTCTAATTTTCGAAAAATTGATGTTTTTGTTCTAATTCAAGTTAATTACGAGCAATCCTGCTCAAATCTTCTACAAGGACGAATTGATATCCAGCTATAGTAGATATCGAATTTGGTGAAGATCAGTAAAGAGGTTCGGATTTTATAGGATTTTGAACTTTCGAAAACTTTACGTCGTTATAATTTAAATCAACTTTGACTAATTCAGCAAATCTTATACCGAATTCAAATTTGGTGCACATACGGATTAACATGGAACAAAATTGAAGTACAAATTTACCATAAATCGGTCGAGCGGTTCAGATTTTATAAAACTTCGAATTTTTAGATAAAAGTTTTCACAGTAGAACCTTGCAAATTGCTTCCTCATTATTCTTTGCTTTTTACAAGAAAATCGATCAACATATTTTCTCATAGAGGTAGCTTTGTAAAAAGCAAAAAACAATGAGGAAGCAATTTGCAAGGTTCTACTTTGCAGACTTGTATACTTATTATTAAATTTAATACAAAAATTATATTATTTGTAATATAGTAATATAGTATATAGTAAGTTCTACTATAAAAATAATGAAACGTGCCATAATTTAGTTGCTAGATATATTATTTATTGTTACAGCACCATAAAAACATAGTTGCCGTCTCAGGGAAACATGTGTATAGTTGAATTGACCATCAATTTTTTTGGGTGTAGGATATGAAAGAAACATATACGATTCCGATTGCAAATTTATAATAGTACTTCGTAAATTCGCGAACCAAAGTTCGTATTCGTGATGATAGGATTTGAAAAAAATCGTTTTCTATCATTTATTTTTACCAGGGCAATGAAGTAGTATAATGTTGCAAGGTTCTATCTTTTTCTTTACAATTTCTAGAAGTACACAATTCAAATAAATAAAGCTCTTCTGCGAGTACAATTCCATGCGCGTCACGTGACCTCCGGTGTAGAGTTCATTGTTCGTGTCGTCGACGTCAGTGGTGATGCTTTAGAAAGTTTCATTGCGGCTGAAAAGCCGATAACCTGCGAGACGTTTTCGTCTCGGGGCCAAAACGATCGTCAGGAAGAGGTTCACCTCGAACCTCAGTACAGGACCACCTTCAGCTTTTTCCATCGACCCACGAGGTCGGTCGCTTTGCGTCTCGAAAAACCTCCAGACATTATTTTATTGACTCATAAGCATTGTAAACTGCAATTTCAATGTTAGTCATGAAGCAAAGTGGAATAAAAAAAAAATCTCGGTCACCTTCGATCGATTAATTATTTTTTTCCACTCTTTGACGTCTCTCGTGAATTACATTGTGCAATTATAACGCAAGACTGTCGTTGTGTTTATGAATATTGATTTCAACACTTCAAGCTGTATCGATGAGTCTTTATTTCCGTGTATAAATTGCTCTTGCATCAACAAGCCACATTTTTTCTTTCTTTACCATCCAATTATTGGGGACTGACCTTAATATTCCAGTGGACATATTTGAGCGTGTAATTGCCAACATAGCATTTTTGCTGAATTACAGAAATAGTTATTTTTCAAGACATACTTTTTTTTATTTATATCCAAAAATTCTAGGAGAATCTTAAAGATAATGATTGAATTGAATTTAAATGAAATTCTATTAGGAATTTATTATACATTTTCATTTCATAAAACGTAACATGTGATTTTTTTTTCAAGTTTCAAAAGTGAAATTTTGACTTTAGATGAGAAATTTATATACGCAAAGTAATAAAAGTTGAAAATACTTTTATTAATGCGTTAAATTATTAATACTGAACATCTACATGCAAATTTTTATTCTTAATGTTAATAGTATAATATGCATAATAGTGTAACTTAAATAATTAATAACTCGAGAAATATGCAGACGATCCACTTGAAATTGGGCATAAAGGTGTAATTTTAATGGATAAATAATCTCTACAAATATTAAACTTATTCGTATTATTTTGGCGCTGACTGCGCAACCTCCTTAATGTAAAGAGTATTGAGTACTGAGTTATGTAACCGCTTCAGTGAAACAAGAGAATGAGTGCGCAATGAAGACACAGTAAAGAAGAAATTAATGTAAATCACGGTGAACGTGGACATTGAGAAACGTATTGGTACATTCAATTGTGCTGATTGTTGTATAACCGCAAAGACCTGAGAAACTCAATTGCTATGATATCGACACTGAGTTTTTTTTACTCGACTACGTGAAACTTACCCTCGGAAAAACTGTCACTACTTTTCCAAACCTAAATTTAAGTACAAAGACCACTCTTCGTCAAATTCCTCCTCATATTAAAGTTTTCCATAATTTATTGTCGAAGACATTTTAATTTTAATATTAGAATTTTGAATGCATAAACTGGTATAATACATTATACAAATGCGTTATAAATCCATGGATATATATATATAATTTACATTAATTTTAACGTCTCTCTTTGACGCTACTGTAAAAATAATTCTACTGCACGGAAAAAAAGGCTTGGTTGGAACAACCATGTCCCTTGGTTATATATGCGCCAGACAATTAATTGGTTAGACCAACCAAGTTATTTGTTAGGCTACCAATTTCTTGGTTGGTCTAACTAAGTCACTTGGTCCGTCTAACCAAGTCACTTGGTTAGTCCAACCAAGAAATTGGTAGCCTAACAAATAACTTAGTTGGTCTAACCAACTAATTGTCTGGCGCATATATAACCAAGGCACTTGGTTGTTCCAACCAAGCCTTTTTTTCCGTGTGCACGAAAAAAAATGCTTGGTTATATATACGCTAGCTGATTAATTGGTTTGACGCTACTGTAAAACAATTCTATCCACTGCAGGGAAAAAACATACTTGGTTATATATACGCTAGCTGATTAATTGGTTAGACCAACCAAGTTATTGGTCAGCGCCACCAAGCGCACTGTAATACAAACAATAACTTGGTTGGCATAACCAACAATCTGATTGGTCTAACCAAGAAATCGGCTGGCGCGTATTTAACCAAGCCTTATTTTCCGTGTGTACAATAAATATACAATTTTTATTCAACAGTGTTTTTCTCTAAGAATATCTTGCATTTTTCCAAAAGAATTTTTTTTTTTAATTTCACTCGAAACGCCCTGTATACTATACAAGTATTATACAAGTATATATCTAATCACGCAAACGTGATGCATCGGTCATGTGGCTCATGCGCCTCCACGTGCGTCAGGAGCTTTGTGGAAATTTTATCGCGACACGAAACCGACACGGTCTAACCATTTTATCCATGGTTTTCATGACGGCTACGTCCTTTTTGCTTCCACATAGAGGAAGCTTTGTTTTCGTGAACATTTTTTTCGAAATTTTATGTCAGTACATTCAGAATGGTCCAAAACATCGAGAAAAGTGGTTTAGAAAAAATGTCTGTGTGTGTGTGTATGTTACACGCTTGAAAAATGTAAACCCTTATAACTCGGGAACGCCTCGAGATATCAAGCTGAATTTTACACCATAGATAGAGGGGTTAATCCTCATCGTTCATAACAATTTTTGTTAAAAACCCCCTGATCGTTAAATTTTTACGAGGTTTTGAATTTTTTCAAAAATGTCTGTTAACGCGATAACTCTTTCAATTTTCGAGATATTGAGCTCAAAATTGGTATGAATGTGAGCTTTCATACACCGGTGATCCCTATTAAATTTGGTTAAGATCGATTGAACCGTAAAAATTTTATGAGGTTTTGATTTTTTTTATTTATACATTTTTTATTCTCCGATGCGAATTTGGTATCACATGTCGAGCTGGGAGTTAAATGAGTGCCAGATTCATAATTAACAGAAAAAATACGTCAGATATAGACCAAAAATGATGAACGATACCATATTTTCATAGCGATTTTGTGCAGTCTATATTGCGAAGAGTAGCCATTTATGTCGTATAAACTAGCCATATCCTTGCTTCTCAATGAAATTTCGGTAAACACCGGTTTCTATCGTGGTCTAGAGAAAAAAAAAACAGAGATGATAGAGTATTCGAGGGAGTTTCCGGACCGTTCGTCCTTATTATTTTTTCGCAAAGCTCGAGTGTGCGCTTATTTATTTATTTATTTAAAACTAGGATGCAAAGTAGAACCTTGCATATTGCTTCCTCATAGAGGAAGCGTTGTTTTCGTCAAAAAATGTTTTTTCGAGATTTTCGTGTCAGGACACTCAGAATGGTCCAAAACGTTGAGAAAAGTGGTTTAGAAAAAATGTCTGTATGTATGTGTGCGCAGATAACTGTCGTAATTTTAGATGTATCTTCGTCAAATTTGGCACGCAAGTGGGCTGTCATACAACAATGATTGGGATTGTAGTTGACGCGAATCGGCTGAAAAATTCAAGTTTTATAGAATTTTGAAAAATTTGAAAATATCGTTCTCACGCTATAACTTTCGCAATTTAAGAGATATCGGGCTTAAATTTTGTACATAAATGGACTACCATCATAGCATGATGTGCACCAAATTTGGCGAGATTCGATAGGGTGGTTATAATTTTATTGCAATTTCAATTTTTTTTAAATTTCTTCAAACACTTCATCTCCTGTAAATTCTTATTGATTGTTAATGATCAATTTAGTCAAATGAACTATCGATATAACGGTAAATTTCCATTTTAGTGAATTTAAAAAAATGTCGTCACGAAAAAAAACACTTTTAAAATTTTTCCGAGATTTATCTTAAATTCTGTTCATATATGGACTATCATCGAAAAACATTTGTGTACAAACTTGACGCAGATCTGTCCAGCCGTTCAAATTTTATGGCATTTTGAATTTTACAAAAAATCTCATTCTCGCGCTGGCTCGTGCAAATTATGAGATACCGGGATCTAATTTGGTCCACATATGGACTACCATGTTACACAGTTTTAGTACGAATTTGAGAAAAATCGGTTACACGGTTAAAATTCTCCGACACTTTGAATTGTTAGAAAAATGTCTAGAGCATAAACAAGCCTGCAAAGTAGAACTTTGCAAATTGCTTTCTCATTTTTTTTTCGCTTTTTACAAAGTTTCGTCTATGAGGAATCCAACATCGATTACATACTTCCTCATAGAGGTAGCTATGTAAAAGGGGAAAAAAAATGAGGAAACAATTTGCAAAGTTTTACTTTGCAGACTTAGTTACAAATCTAACTTATGAGGATATATGTTAATCAATGTTAGCTTCCTCATAGAGGAAACTTTAAAAAAAAGCGAAAAATAATGAGGAAGTAATGTGCAAGGTTCTACTTTACATCCTTGTTTTAAAAGTTTTTAGGAGAGTTTTTTACATTCTCCTTTAAATTAATTGTTCTCGGATTTTTATCTACAGTCGATTTTTCTTCACAGAAAATTTTGTTTCGGAGAAGATTTTTTTTTTCTAATTCATTTATGTTAATACACACATAAAAATGTATGGTTAATTCTACTATGCACATAATTCTCTGAGAGGACAACTAGTTTTTATCGTTACCGCAACAATAATTAATGTAACCAGCAACTAAATTATGGTACACGTAACTATTTGTATAGTACCATTGGGAAATAACATGTAGCAACACGACATCTGGTGGATTTTTTTAAAACTACTTTATCCCAGTCGTCATAACCTATTATTTTATTTAGAAAAACAATTTATCATTAATATAAATCGATATTCATAAGTGGATAAACATTTTTTGTAATGATATCCGTTGAAATAATTAAAACTCTTACAAATGAAGAGTGCAAAGTCTTGACCGACTGGGATAACGCGGCCATTTTTGCTTGATGTTGATTCCCAATATTCAAATAGCTATCCCCTGATTTTTTTCAGTGTATACATAAAATAGTCTCGTACATCGAAAAATGAGCTTTAGATAAAATGGTTGAAAGGACAACGAAACTTTTGAATGTCGAAAGACGTCACCACGTGCATTGTCGTTAACTGATGTACGGTTCGTGAGGAGTCTCCTCACGTTTGACGCTCCTAATAAGCTCGGATCTACTTGCGCGCTCGCTTTCCACGTGACGTACAGCGCAGTAGTATATTTATATTCATGAATTTTGATCCCCGTTTCTAAAACCGTCAAATTTTAGGATACTCCGTTTGTTATGTTGAACATAAGCAATATAAGAAAATTCAAAGGACACGAAATATAAATTGTTGCCAAAATTCGATACTTAATGACAAAAATAAATAAGTTTGTAACAGAAACGTATCGATCAATTTATCGAAACCAATTTTTCCACTTATTGTGAAGCGAAACTAAAAAGGTCTGAATATGATCTTCGAACTCAATGCGTCTGACGTTGAATGTGTTTTATCACATTTTTATCGGTAACCTCGCATAAAGAATGGTCGAAGATCACCGATTGTTAAAAATGATCTGATCATGTATAAAAAATATCATATCAAAATACAACAAATTTTAAGAAAATTTTTATTTTTTGCAATATCATTTTTATCATATTTTCTGTTTTTCACAAATGTACTCCTGTTATTATTTTTTAATATTTGACGTAGCTTTGTTTAACTTCATTAGAATATACTGCAGTATTGAACAACAGACGGGAATTAAATTAGCTATTGTCTAAAATATTAATCCATTGAATTTAAATATTTCTACTATCAGCAGTGGACGTCATTGGTGCATAGCGAAGAAATGTCAATATGCAAAGCATTTTCTTAAACCAAAACCTGATTTTTATAAAAAAATATATTTAAAAAAACTACATAAATAAAAGTAACAATAAAATCGATGGTTTTCTATTTTATCAATATCCATTGATTCTTTGTAATAAAATGATTTTATGTTCCCAATATATAAAGAAAAAAAAAGATTATCGAAGTTTAAAATTTTTCTTTTTAAACTTCGCTTAATTTCACCTTAATTTAAAACAAATGAAAATAAGTTGGAATGACGTTTTGACCTGAAATGCCCTGTGCACTATACTTACTATATAAAATCCTCGTTGTCGAGTGTACATCAAGTCACAAATACGATCGAGCTCGCATTGTCCAAGTCTGACGACGAGACGGGCAACCGCAAATTCCAGATGCACATCGTGTGCTTGCGCAAATAAAATTCGTCGATGCGCATACATGCCTCGAGTTTTAATGCTTGCTGAGGTAGACGAGTCGTACGACTACGACGACTACGACATCGATATTGCATACCATTGGTAGACGAACATTTTACGTATCGTAAATATATACATATACAAATCATGACGTATGATTTAATACACACACACATATATACTAAAAGTCCGAAGCATTCGATTTAAATTACGCAATGAGATGCGCACACACGATTGCGATCTCCTTACCTCGAGACTGAAATCGAAATATTTGTCATTTTTCATACACAAGCATATACGTTGTAAAATTAATATGTTTGTATGTTGAACACGAATTTTACAACATATTTAGTAAACTGCAAAATCATTTGGCACAATGATTGTATATTACATTTAATATACGTGTCATCTGAATTTTTTTTTAAATTTCCTATATGGGGCATTATACACCGATCGGATTATAGTTGATTATTTTTTTTAATCATTCACTCCAATGAATGAAGCTTGTGCTTTTTTTTTCAAAATTTTCATTGCATATTTCGCGCACTTGTGAATTTCTGAAAATTTCTCTAAAAATTGCGTTCAAAAACTTTCGAATGTACATATCTTCTTAAGTCGTATCGTAAAAAAACCTGCATAAAAGTTTCTCACTTTGAAGTATACTTTTATTCCAATTTATTTTAAAAATTCTTCAACTTCTCCGAAACATTGATTTTTTATTAATAAACATAAAAATCGATTTTTCAAAAATTTGGACATTTCATATTTTTTTCCAAAAAAATCTCTAAGATACTACTCATGCAGACGAACATTTTAAGCCTAGACGGGAAGTGGGACACTCTTTTTTTCGAATTTTTATGAGAGTTTAAAAGTTAAATAAAAAATGAAAACTCTCATAAAAAATCGGAAAAAAGATTGTCTCACTTTTTGGTTGGGCAACAAAAATTGTCGGACAATTTTTTTCCGATTTTTTAAGAGACTTCATTTTTTATTTATCTTTTAAACACTCATAAAAATTCGAAAAAAGGGTTGTCCCACTTCCCGTCTAGGCTTAAAATTTTCGTCTTTATGAGTATTATAGAGATTGTATCGGAAAAAATAAAAAATGTCCAAGTTTTTGAAAACTCAATTTTTATGTTTACTAATTAAAAATCACACTGTAAAAAAATCTACTTGAAATTTAGTGTACTTTTACTGGAAGTTTTTATTCATAAGCTAGTATATTAAATTCAGTATACAAGTGTAATGTAAAATTAATGTATGGTACAGCACATTCAATAATTTGCTTTAATTTTACCGAAAAAGTACATGAATTTTATACCACAATTGTATATTAAATTTCGATGTCGAGTTTATAAATAAAAACTTCCCATCTTTTTTAACAGTGCAATGGTTCGGAGGGATCGAAGTATTTTTTAAACAAATTTTCATAAAAGTATACTTCAAAATGAAAACCTTTTATATACGTTTTTTACGATACGACTTATATCCAAGAAGATGCGTGCGTTCGAAAGTTTTTAGACGCAATTATTCGAGCAATTTTTATAGATTCACAAGTGCGCGAGTTATGCGATGAAAAATTTCAAAAAAAATTGAGCATGCTCAATCCATTCGACTGAATGACTATAAAAATAATCAACTATATCAACGACGGTCGTGGTAAAAGGTGGTCTGATCGGTGCATACATAGTGCATAAATAGATAGGAAAACTATAAAATTTATAAGTTGCATATATTCTGGATATATGCCATAAATGAAAAATATATGAAACATATATGTCCAATATGCAAGATTTTGGCGCATTTCCTACATAAGGCATATATGTAAGTTGTATGTTTTATATATACAAAAAATATAAATTAGATATATTCTTTGTACATCTTAAACTATACAAAAGATATATAATGGATATATCGCTTTTATACTTCAGGATATATCCATTATATATGGAAACCACATATAAAAAACCAATAATTATAAAATAATTAATTGCAGTATTTGAATTCGGCTTATCTTGAACTTCCAATTGGACATTCGGAGTTATTTTGTTAATTATTAAATATTAATCGCTGGAACATTTTTTTGCCGTGGAAGGGAATCGAACCTGGATCGTCTGGGTGTTTAATGGGTGCTTTAGCTCCCTCGGCCATTGATATCTTGAAAGACTGATATTTTCATTGTCTGTTTGAAGTATATTAAACGTGAAAAGACGTCAAGACTACATTAATTTATATTGTTGAGACAGAAATATTCAAAATGCAAACACCGTGGGCCGATTATCCTGAAGGATCAAAATGTAATAAGCTTTGAGGGATACTGAAAAATTTAGTCGAGGGTCGGTCACCCATCCATGTACTGACCCTCGAGGAACTTAGAAAAATTTGGGTATGGGCGGTCACCCATCTCAGTCGTTACTCGGAAATATGTGACACTCATGTTTAAAATATACTTTGCAGTCAAGTTAGATATACGGGACATACATACATCATACATTCGATATATAATGCATAGCATACATAAATTATATATTTCTTATTTTTGAAATATATTTTGTAGTCCAACAATATATATTTTACAATATATGTTTCATATATTAACGAAATATTTGCATAATACATACGAATTATATAAGATTTGGTTGTTACATATATTTTACAGTTAGGCGACATATATTCAACATATATGTACAATACATTCGTGACATATATGCGAGATATATAATAATTATACAACATTTTGGCGACATATATGCCGCCCATATAAAATATATGTTGCATATATTTTTGGCATATATTCCACATACATATATTTCCATACGGATAATGCCTCATATATTATGCTAATTTTTATAAATAATTTTTTTGAGCATTGCTCAATTCATCTTCTCATGTAAGGCCAAATCACTTATTACTTTTCATCTCAATCTAATTTATTTATTTATTCTAGAAGTAATGTAGTATTAGCTTTTGTTTGCAATATTCATCTTTATTATTTATACGATGGAAAAATATTTTACGGAAGCGAAAAAGGAGTTTGTTAAAAATTGGATCAATAAATTGCTATAAATACCATATAATAGTGATGGATATTGACAAAATTAATAATGACTTTTTCAGTCGATTTTTTTCTAATTTAATGGAAAATATTATCTTTAAAATAAATTATTCACTGTTTTCGACATTTTTCTTTCTGATTCTTGTCGTCCTTATCACGTATCATTTGTATCCATGATATTTGCAGTATTATTTAGTAATTATATATCGCAGTTGTCTGTCACATTTAGCTAAGACTGTATTTATTATCCCACCTTTGCAGCCTTGATCCCGCTCGTAATGGACGCTCGTTAACACGATACGAGTCTTAGGATTTTTTTTTCATCAAACGATATTATCACTTTTTATTTAAAAAAAAAGCTAATTCCTGTACATACTCATATGTTCATTTGTATAAATTGTAATTTTTACAGTAAAATACAAGCAGCTATAAATCGTTCGTTATGGAATAATTTTCTGAATATTCACGTAATAACATGGTGTGAAGCTGCTTATTGATTTGCTCTAGAAATTATTTGATCTCGATATGGAAAATTGGGACAAGAATACATGTAGGATTTATAGTTTCTCAGGATTTTTTTTTCAGCGAAGAAAAATCCTGTAAATATTATTATATATTATTTACAAATATTATATATATATATATATATATATATATATATATATATAATATTATTATAAATATTATCACTTCTTATTGAAAAAAAAGTTAACGCTTGTATGTACTCATAAGTGCAATTGTACAAATTGTCAATTTAACAGTAAAATACAAGCAACTATAAATCGTTCGTTATAGAATAATTTTCGGAATATTCAGTCATTAAATGACGCATATTGATTTGCTCTAGAAATGATTTAATCTCGATATGGAAAATGGAGACAAAAATATACGTAGGATTTATATTTTCTCAGGATTTTTTTTTTCAGCGAAGAATATTATCACTTTTTTTTATCAGTAAAATACAAGCAGCTACAAATCGTTCGTTATGGAATAATTTTCTGAATATTCATTTAATAACAGGGTGCTTATCGATTCGATCTAAAAATTATTTGATCTCGTTATGGAAAATTGGGACAAGAAGAAATCTAGGATTTATATTTTAACATATATCAGATTGGAGTCAAGGTTTTGTAATAAGAAAATATTTCCAATCGAAGAGTTCGATGTACAAATTTCAAAACTTATCACACTAATCTTTCAGTCTATCATAAATTTACTAAGATATTAATCGAACGGGATCGAGGAAAAATCGGAGACGGATTGATGGATATCTCACTTATTTGATAAGATATCTCACATCTGGTATCAAAAATAATACCAGATGTGAGAAAAAAATATATATATATATATTTTTTAACATGTTGATTTAAATATAAAATTTATTTCATTTAGATTAAATGTTAAATAATAACATATCCTTTTTTTAATCGATAAACATTACATCCTCTTTAAAAAAAATTCAAAACAAATCACAGTTTACTTGGCTCTCCCCCCTTAAAAGCATTGTAATGATTTATAATTAGAAAAAATCTTAACACTTAATTCGGCACTAAAATCTTTTTTTTCTTTTTTTACTTTTATTTTATGTTGCTTGCAGATTGTTATTAGTTTTATATGGAAAATGTGTTTCAAGCTAATATAAAATGAAACTTTAAGGTTTTTTCCTTTTTCGACCGCATGGTCTTAAGTAAAAACCTAAAAAAAGACCACGGGAATACTTTTTTTTGTTTCCTGAAAAATGTCCAGATGTATGTATGTATGTAGGTATGTGTGTATGTATGTCTGTATGTACGTGTGTGTGTTTGGCACGCTTGCAAAATTCAAACTGCTGTATCTCGAAAACGGCTTTAACAATCAAGCTGAAATTTGGCACGCTGGTAGAGGAGCAACGCCCCTTCCTATCTATACATTTTCGAAAAAATTGATAAAAAATATCAGATTTTATAAGCCTTTCAATTTTTCGAAAAATGTATGTATGTTCTCTAGCTTCCGCAATTTTTTAGCTAATAAGCTAAATAGTTCTGGACAAATAGAGAAATGAAAAATGAAGGTCGGTATTGAATTTGAGCGAAATCTCGAAATTTTCGAAAATTTGAATTTTCGAAAAAATTTTGTTTTCGTTCTTATTCAAGTTAAGTTCGACGAAACCTGCTCAAATCTTTTGCAAGGTAAAATTAACATCCAGTTGTAGTAGATATCAAATTTGGTGACGATTGGTAAAGTGGTTCAGATTTTATAAGACATTGAATTTTTCAAAAAATCTCTGTATGTTCTGTAGCTGCCACAATTTTTTAGATAATGAGCTTAAACAGTTTTTGACGAATAAAGCAATGAAAAATAATAATCGGTATTGAATTTAAGTGAAATACATAAAGCGGTTTAGATTTTATAGAATTCTGAATTTATGAAAATTGTTGTCTTCGTACTTCTTTAATTTGTATTTAAAATAAGGATGCAAAGTAGAACTTTGCACATTGCTTCGTCAATAATTTTCATTATCGCAAAGCTTCCTCTATGAGGAAGCCAAAAATAAAATAAAGAAACTTCTTCATAAAGGCGGCGTTGCAAAAGATGAAAATTAATGAGGAAGCAATGTGCAAAGTTCTACTTTGCATCCTTTTTTTACTTGTATTTTATGTTACTTGCAGATTATTACCAGTTTTATATTGAAAATATGTTTCAAGCTAATACAAAATGAAACTTTGAGTCTTTTCCCCTTTTTCGTCCGTATGGTCTTAGGTAAGAACCTAGTTACATGTAATGCACGAAGACCATGTGAATACTACGAATAAAATAATGATGAAGACGAAGAATACGAATTAGGATGCTGTTCACGTAAGCACGTGACATTCCCACAGGAAGTATATCGGTCGCGCATGCTCTGGCTTCTACAGTAAGAGAGAGGAGGCAACGATTGCGTTATCTTCTGGTCCCTCGCGCAGCCCTCACCTACGATAACTCGATATCGGTCGTTTAACATCGAGAGACTCGCGTTCTGCTATGCAGTCAGTCGCGTCTCCTCGAACCGAGAATTTCGCGCGCATCCTCCAATCGAGTAGAGATCAATCTCACCCGCGCACAATTATGTCGATCGCATACGTCAAAGGTGATTGATAAATACACGAACCGGTCAATTGATTCGTCACTTGTTCGCACACTCATATTCATTTTTCTTTTTTTCATCCTTTATCAGATTTCGATTTGTTTTTTATACCCGATTTAAAACGCTATGTGTTTGTGATATATTTATATCTATTTTTTTTCATGATCTTCTTTTAATCTTTATTTAAATTTAAATTTAAAAAGGCTAAAATGATTAAAATTGAAGAGGTCATATGACTAGTTAAATATCCACGAATTTTAAGAGGGATAACAAAAACAAATCTAAAAAATGTCAAGAACAAAAAATCTAAGAGGGATTGCGGATCGAAAATTGATCGAACCAAAATTGCATATATTTATATTAGAACTTTTGTCAGAAAAAAAAATTATGTTACAGCAGAAATATATATATTTTTTCATGATATTATAATCCGCATTTTATGCCACTTCGAATGGAGAAAATTTAAAAAGACTTAAATGATTAAAATTTAAGAGATCATAGAATTATTTAAGTATCCACTTATTTTAAGTTTTAAATATTTTTAAAAAATATATAAACAAATCTAAGAAAAAAAAGTTTAAGAGTCTTTGCGGATCGAAAATTGATGGAACCAAAATTGCATATATGCATATTAGAACTTTTGTCAGAAAAAAAAATTAAGTTATAGCAGAAATATATAAAGCGCTATAAGGCGCCATTACAAACGGTATGTGATTGTGATACATTTATATATGTTTTTTTCATGATAATATAATCTTACGCCATTTCGAATAGACAGATTTAAAAAGGCTGAGATGATTAAAATTCAAGAGATCGTAGGATTATTTAAATATTCACTAATTTTAAGAGGGTTTGCGGGTCGAAAATTGATGAAACCAAAATTTATATTAGAATGTATATATATATTACAACTTTTGTCAAAAAGAAAAAAAAATTAATAAGTATTTAAGATAATACCATCGATACAATCAAGGCAATCGAGTGTTCAGATATGAAAAAAAACGGAGTCACTATGCGATAAAAAAAATCAACAATCTTGTTTGAGTAACATAATATTATGAAAAAAAAATCCGGATTTAACGCCATTTCGAATGGATAAAATTTAAAAAGGCTAAAATGATTAAAATTTAAGAGGCCATAGGACGATTTAAATATTCACTGATTTTAAGACGTTTTGCGGGCCGAAAATTGAAGAAACAAAATTGCATATATTAATTTTAAATCTTTTGTCAAAAAGAAAAAAAATTTAAATTTAAAAGTCGATGGCAGAAATATATAAAGTGCCATAAAGCGCAACATTTGTCTTTCCAAATAACTATTTAGGGTAATATAGTCAAGGCAATCGAGTGGTCAGATTTAAAAAAACGGAGTCGCTGTTTAATCAAAAAAATAAACAATTTCCTTTGAATAGAATATTCCAGGATTCGCCGGTATATCGCACCATACATATATTTATATTACTAGAATTTTATGACTGTTGGTCATAGAAACCGGTTGTAGATTCAAGATTCTTCTTCTTGTTGTTATTCGTTGCGTGCACAAAACTTGTCTGACAGCAAGTTGATATTCCTCCCCTCATTAATGCTATGACTAAATCAAAATAGTTCGAGGCCTTAGGGCGTATTTTGCGTGCAAAATGGAATTTTCCAATATAAAGAATTTAATAAAACAAATTTCTTATTATTTTGCTTAGGAAAAATACTTTTACGTGTCACGGAATTTTTATGTCACCGTCATCCTTGCATATTTTGAGTTGAATAAATATTGCATCGCAATTTTTCTATTTTCATGACTAGAAATAGAGAAATTACAATCATTGGTAAAATTTACGTTCTCAAATAAGGTAAAAACTTTGCAAATTGCTTCCTCATTATTATTGGATTTTTACAAATCTACCTCTATGAGGAAGCATGTTAATCTATTTTGGCTACCACGTATAGGAAGCTTTGTAAAAATCCAATAATAATGAGGAAGCAATTTGCAAAGTTCTACTTTGCAGCCTTGTTTAAAAAAATATTAAATGACATTAGTTTTGAACCCCTTGACAGTTTCTCGCTAGATTCGAACTGATGCTTAGTTTATCCACACTCTACTTGTGGACCAAATTTGAGCCCGATATCTTAAAAATTGCGGAAGTTAGAGCACGAACAAAAAATTCAAAATGCCATAAATTTTAAACCCCTTGACGGATTGACGTCAAATTCACTGCCAAACTTTATTTAATAACAGTCCACTTGTGGACCAAATTTGAGCCCGATATCTTCAAAATTGCGAAAGTTAGAGCACGAACAAAAAATGTCAAAAAATTTAAAAATGCCATAAATTGTGAACCCCTTAACGGATTGACACCAAATTTAATCCCAAACACTTCTGGTCCAAGTTTGAGTCGGATATCGTGAAAATTACGGGAGTTAGAGCCCGAACCAACATTCTCCAAAAAATTCAAAATGCCATAAATTTTCAACACCTTGATGGATTAAATCCAAATTCAATCCCACACCTTGTTTAACGACAGTTTTCTCGTGGTTCAAATTCGAGCCCGATATCTTAAAAATTGCGACGGCTATCGTGCTAACAAAAAATTGTACACATACGCACACACACACACACACATACAGACATTTTTTCTAAACCACTTTTCTCGACATTTTAGACCATTCTGAGTATCCTAACATGAAAATCTCGACAAAACAAATTTTCACGAAAACAAAGCTTCCTCTATGAGGAAGCAAAATGGTTAGAATCAAAGAACCAAAATTTCAGAAATATGTACTATTTTTAGAAATGAATTTTCTATTATTAGTCAAATATTTCGATTTCGTAGATATTTAAATCTAATAAAAAGATTGACAATTACCGACTTGAAATAAGTAGATACAAAACCGCATATGTAAAATTTTGTCGAATTACGTACTTGAGATTTTCACTTTAAATGCTGAAGTTTTAACATAGTCATGCAGCCCCACATCAATATTGACTTCTTCAACTGAATAACCGATTACTCATTCACAATCAAATAAAACGTTTGATTGTAATTCCAATATAAATATTTTAATCAAACAAATTGCTTATTATTTTACTTAAAAAAAATACTTTTACGAGCCACAGAATTTTTATATCACTGTCACCCTTGCATATTTTGAGTTGAATAAATATTGCAACGCAATTTTTCTACTTTTATGACTAGAAATAGAGAAATTACAATTATTGGTAAAATTTAAGATCTCAAGTACACCGAGAGAAAAAGTTTCATTGATTCACGGAAATCTTTGCCAATGAAATGAAATACTTGAAATTCAATACTATCTTTTCTTTGAATGACCTCAAACTCAATGAAAAGTAGTGACATTGATTGGAAGAAACATTTCTTTAAACCAACGAACCTTTTTCATTGATTTCAAAGATATCGTCTCTGATTCAATGAAACCTTCTTCTTACCATCTCAAAATTTCGAAACCTATTTTTTCCTGAAGTACGCGGCAGATAAAGCTCAAATTTTGTGAGTATGTAAGAAAGTACGGCAGAAATAGGCTAAGCTTCCGCCTCCTCGAAACTCGAAGCCGTTCGTTCGGGAGAACCGGAAAACTAAAAAGTGAGGTTAGGTGCCAGAGAGAGATCAATGAAAACGTTTCTTTGAACCAATTAAAACATCTCTTTAAAACAATAAAACTGTTTTTTTTAATTATATGCTCACTAAGTAAATCTTTATTTACAGGCAATGAAATGTTCTCTTTGAAATTCAAATGCACTATTTCATTGAAATTAAAGAAATATTTCATTGACAACAATGAAGAAAAAAATTAATGCCCCCATTTCTTTGGCGTCAATGAAATCTTTTCTCTCGGTGTAAGGTAAAAATGGTTAGAATCAAAGAACGAAAATTTCAGAAACATGTGCTATTTTCAGAAATGAATTTTCTGTTATTAGTCAAATATTTCGATTTCGTAGATATTTAAATGTAACAAAAAGATTGACAATTACCGACTTGAAATAAGTAGAAACAAAATCGCGTATGTAAAATTTTGTCGAATTACGTACTTGAGATTTTCACTTTAAATGCTAAAGTTTTAACATAATCAGCACAGTGTCCTGCAGCCCCACATCAATATTGACTTCTCCAACTGAGTAACCGATTACTCATTCACAATCAAACAAAACGTTCTCGTTCCGTCTAAGAGACGGCATAATTGAGTCTCGCTTAGCACCTGACGGATTCCATTGACTGGCTTTTCCATGTACAGTATAACCATTGTGGGAATTACACGAGAAGAAAAAACACGTTTCTCACGCTCAAAGTACTTGCAGAATGACGACTGCGTTTTTAAAAAGCTCTCGGAAAACTATTTCTCGACTGGGGTTAACGTCTATTCGCAGTGTTTTTTTTGCCTTGCACACAGAAACTTTGATTTGTTTGCCTTCCTGTACAATTCAGGAAAGACCTTGTGAATACTTTATGAGATTGTTCATTCATATAACTCATTATGGCAAAATAACCAGTTTTGACTTTCTCATAAAAGCAGCTTTGTGAAAGGTAAAAAAATGAAGAAGCAATACTCACGTTTTGAATTTGCAGGCTTGTTAATACTAAAATAAACGGACCTTGTGCCGTTAATTTATAAATATTGTATGAAGTTAATAGTACATAGCTTCACATTTTTTTAATTTCATTTATATGCAGCCAAAATCTAGAAGAAAATATCCTGAAATATCAGCTAACACTTGCGTTCGTTCTAAATAAAAATAATTTTATAAAAATTAAAAAACTCCCGACTGAAAAAAATTAGTTTAATTAATAAACAAATTGGGTAAATTAATTTTTTTTTTATTGATGGAATTTCATCATTCCATAATTTAAAAAAACATTAACCGGAATAGTCGTTTAAAAAATTAATATTAGCAATACATGGTCGCTGCCTATAGTATATTATTGTAAAAGTGTTTGTAAATCAAGTTTGAGTCTTTATTCAAAGCGGCAAAATAATTTTCGAAAAATTGAATTATAGATAAAGGTGTGAAAATGGGGATTTAAAAAATGATTTGTTCAACAGCAACGTTTTTATTATTTTTATTCAGAGAACTGTTCAAAATTTTTTTTAAATAATTCTACGTCAAGGATTATACCGAACCACAATATAATCTGTTGCATCCTGTGTATCATCGCTCTAAACTATGCACAGCTCGAAAATGTTGAGTCAACAGCGATAGTCGACTTTTCCAAGCATTAAATTGTATATATACTTATATATGGGGCATTCCATCCCAATTCGATCAGGGTCTGACCCTCGACCTCCCCGATTTGGCTCGTAATTTTTTTTAGGATTTGTTAGACCCTCAAATGCACCAGATTTTATTTTTTTTATTTTTTCCATGCAAATTTTTTTTTTAATATTTTTTTTTAGTGACATATCGAATGCCCTAATTTAAAAATCTGAAAAATACTTTGTTGAATACCAAATTTTTCTAGCTATAGCCAAAGTGAGTAAAATTTTTCTTATAGTTTTTAAACTTTGTTTATTTAGAAAAATTATGAAAAAATAGAAAAAAAATTAATCTACAACAAGCGACCAATCGCTTGTTTATGTGAACTCGGATTTTTTAGAATTTTCTCAGATTTTTAGATACTTGTCAAGTTTTTCTGAACTAAGACTTTTCTAGCACCATACATGCCACATACTAGCACCAGCATGCGATAATTAAAAAATCTGAAAAAATTCTGAAACATACTTTATTGAATCTCAAAATTTTCTAGCTTAGAGCCAAAGTGTTGAAGATTTTTCTTCACATAGTTTTTAAACTTTTTTGATTAAAAAAATTATTAAAAAATAGAAAAAAAATCAAACTACTATGGACGACTTGTCAAACATTTTTGTATATGAAACTGTATGTTTCAGAATTTTTTCTGATTTTTAAATTATGGCATGCTCGTGCTAGAATGTGGCGCGTATGGTGCTGGAATAGTCTTAGTTCAGAAAATTTTTACAAATTCCTAAAAATCTGAAAAAACTCTAAAACATCAGAGTTTACATAAAAAAAACATTTGACAAATCACTTGTAGTAGATTTATTTTTTTTTTTTCTATTTTTTCATAATTTTTGTAAATCAAAAACGCTTAAACACTATAAGAAGAAAAATGTTGCCCAGTTTGGCTATAAGCTAGAAAATGTTGATATTGAACAAAATATTTTTCAGAATTTTTTCAGATTTTTAAATTAGGGCATTCGATATATCACTTTAAAAAGATATTTAAAAAAATATTTGCATAGAAAAAATAAAAAAATAAAATCCGGTGCATTTGAAGGTCTAACCAATCCTACAAAAAAATACGAGCCAAATCAAGGAGGTCGAGGGTCAGACCCAGGTCGAATCGGGTTGGAATGCCTCATATATAGAATATGCAAGTGTCTTTTCGTCTATATCTGCGACGAGTGGCTTTGAGTCATCGCCGAGAAGGACAAGAGGCTGAGTTTTGCGGGCGAGCATAAAAAAGAACCATTGCGAATCATAGCTTGTCGATAGCAGGTCGCCACCATCTGTTTTATGTACTTATTCAGCAATTAAATTTTTTTTATTATTACTAATTTGAACAATAAAAAATAAAAATATTTTAAATGATAATTTTATTATTATTAATTTGAAGAATAATAAATGAAAATATTTAAAATGATCATTTTATTATTATTAATATGAACAATAATGAATAAAAATATTTGAAATGATCATTATATTATTATTAATTTGAACAATAATGAATAAAAATATTTGAAATGTTCATCTTATTATTAATAGTTTGAAGAATAATAAATACAAATATTTGGCATATTCATTTTAGTATTGTGTATTAATTATTAATTAACTTTTTTCGTTTATTTCCAGAAACCATGTTGACCGATATGGATCAGTTGCCGTCCATCAAGCTGGGTGATTTTACCCTCGAGTTTGAACTCGGGCCACCCAGCGCCGAAATCCAGGAGGTCGCGAGGAAGGAACTACGCGAGTCGCCGGAACTTCAGAAAGAGGCAGTCGCCCAACTCAGGGAATTGCTCAAAGGTAATTAATCAAACACTGTAAATATAAAACTTACTTCTTCCCGTTACTAACATCATTTCATTTACATCAATCATTTATGTATGATCGAAATTAGCGAGTAAGTTATTTTTCACTTGAAAAAGCAATTAATTTATTTTGCTTTTAGTATTGTAAAATTAAAATGAAGTAAAAAATAAACTGCAATTTTTGTTCAAAATAATTTGTTAAACATAATTTTCGCTTTTATGACGTCAATTTTGACTTAATTTACGCAATTAAAAATGTACACAAAGCCAAATATAAATCTTTCTTATTGTTAATTTCAAACCGTCCAAATCTATTTTAAGGCTGCAATGCTGGACTTAGTAAGAAATAATTAGAAAAAAAATGGAGCTTGCAAAATCTAATTTATATATATTTGTAATATCATTCCAAGTTAAAAAATATATATAGAGTATATAAAGATTATATATAGTTGAAAACATAGAATTGGGTATTTATATTCTACATACACTCTATCTAATCCCCCATACAGCTGAATTTAGACCCTCTTCAATAATTTTGACAATTTTTCATCACACAGTATTTTGAAAAAGAAAAGACACGTATTTTTTTTTTGACGCTACGATCAATATTTTCGACACACGAATTTTTCGGAATTTATATATTTTTAATCGTTAATATCTTGGAAATTAGCAGGCCTATGAAAAAATGTCCAAGATTAAATTTGTTCAGTTAGCAATGAGCTACATAATGTATATTAAAAATGTTATTTTAATTATCCTAACATTTTGTTATTTAACGTTAAACAACAATATATCGTTTTGCAAAAAGGGCCACTGTTTGTAATTTTGATATACTTACATAAAAATTCTGTCTAAAATTACGAAATTTTTGAGATCCTGGTAGGATTTTTTTTAAAAAGTTCCATTTAATTCAAGTTTTACGTAAGAATTCAGGATATTAAAAAAATTTCAATTAGGTAGAACTATTTATGAAAAAATCGGCCCATTGTGGATAGAGTCTCAAAAATGTCGTATTTTTCAAACAGAATTTTTTTGTAGGTATATAAAAATGATAAAAAGTGGCCTTTTTTGCAAAACGATATATTGTGTAACGTCATATAACAAAATTTTAGGAAAACTAAAAAACACCGTTTTAATATACATTATGTAGCTCTTTACAAACTGAACAAATTTCATCTCGGACATTTTTCGATAGGACTATTAATTTCCAATATATTAACGATCAAAAATATATAAAGCCCGAAAAAACTCAAATCGTTACAAAAATTCGTGTGTCAAAAATATTGATCGTAGCGGCAAACAAAAAAATACGTGTCTTTTGTTTTTTAAAATACCATTTGATAAAAAATTTTCAAAATTATTGAAAAGTATCAGGGGCAGATCATAAAAAATTCAGCTAGATTCTCCTATACAGTGAAAGAAAAATACATGGTTGAAACAACAATTCTATACTTTTACCATACAGTATAATTCTCAAGAGGGACGTTTAGATTTTATAGTTACGACAGTGATAAAAAATAATAGCTGCAAATATAATAATAGCCCAAATAATCAAATACATAGTTTCCAGTACCAATCGATATGATCGACACTCCTGGGAATTATATCGGTATAGTTCGACCTACTATTCTACTATATTTTTCTCTCAGTGTATGCAATCCATATACAATTTATACATAAACTCATCTTCAAATTTAGTCTCATATATAAATTGCACATAGAGTATATATAAAATGTATACAGATTATATATGCCCAATTATGTCGGACTATATATAATTTTGCTTCCTCATAGAGGAAGCTTTGTTTTCATGAAATTTTTTTTTTCGAGATTTTCATGTCAGTACACTCAGAATGGGCCAAAACGTCGAGAAAAGTGATTTAGAAAAAATGTCTGTATGTGTGTGTGTGTGTGTGTGTGTGTATGTGTGTATGTTACACGATCGAAAAATGTAAACCTTTATAACTCGGGAATGCCTTGAGATATCAAGCTGAAATTTGGTCCATAGATAGAGGGATCAAGCCTCCTCGTTCATACAGATTTTTGTAAAAATCCACTACATCGTTAAATTATTACGCGTTTTTTAATTTTTCCAAAAATGTCTGTTTACGCGATAACTTTTTTCAATTTTCGAGATATTGATCTTAAAATTGGTGTGAATTTGAGCTTTCATACGCCGGTGATCGCTATTGAATTTGGTTAAGATCGGTTGAACCGTTAAAATTTTATGATGTTTTGAATTTTTCAAAAAATTGACATTATCGCTCTATTGTAACTTTTGCAAAATTTAAGATAGCGAGCTCAAATTTTGTATATAAATGAAACAATATTCAGCCATTATATATGTATAATTCAGTGACGAACGGTATGAAATTTTTGATTTTATGGAATGTTGAACTATTTTTAAAAATATACATTATTACATTCACTTTCGGAAACGCTCTAATAATCGAATCCATAACATGTATATTTACCTAATTAAAACAAGGATGCAAAGTAGAACCTTGCACATTGCTTCCTCATTATTTTTCGCGTTTTACAATGCTTCCTCTATGAGGAAGCCAAAAACTGAATAACATACTTCCTCATAGAGGTAGCTTTGTAAGAAGCGATAAATAATGAGGAAGTAATGTGCAAGGTTCTACTTTGCATCCTTGTTTTTCCTTGTGATTATAATAATTACACTGTAAAAAATGTTTGGAAAATTCATATACTGTATAGTAATTTAATGTATTGTATTTTTACTGAACCCGTGTAGGAAATTTAGTTTAATATACAAAAAAAAATAAAAATTCAATGTACGTTTTGTAAAATTGAATTTAACTTATATCAAAAAGACGACTTTTGTTACAAATTTAGGAAACTGTACATCAATTTTACATTATCTTCGTGTAGTAAATTTATATCCCGGTTTCTGTAAATAAAAGAGCTTCCTGCACATGTGTAGTAATTTTACCTTAACTATTTTTAACAGTGGACGCGGGTACTGCGAAATTAAAGTTAACTCATATTAAAAGCACGCCTCGTATGGCGTATTTAGTATACTGGGCATTAATTAATAGGACTTTTGTAACGAATTTAGCAGATATGTACATAAATTTAACATTATACTCCCGTAGTAAATTTATAGACCCGTTTTTGTAAAAGAGCTTCCTGCACATGTGTAGTAATTTTACCTTAAATATTTTTAACAGTGTATATACTACACTATTAAAAAAGATTGGAAGTTTTTGTTCATAAACTCGTCATAGAAATTTAATATACAATTGTGGTATAAAATTCCTGCACTTTTTCAGTAAAATTAAAACAAATTATTAAAATTAAAGTCCTTTTACTATAAAATTAAAGTAAATTATTGAATCTGCTGTACCGTACATTAGTTTTATATTACACTTGTATACTAAATTTAATATACTAGTTTATGAATAAAAACTTCCAGTAAAAGTACACTAAATTTCAAGTAAACTTTTTTTTACAGTGCACTGAGAGAAAAATCTGGTAATTTAAATAAAAATATAGTTAGACCGACGACAATCTAACTATAAACTATAATTCCCAGGAGGAACGTCTATATTTTATGGTTATAGCAAATATAAGAAAATAGTTGGATGAACCATTAATATAATTCCCAGGAGGAACGTCTATATTTCATGGTTTTAGCAAATATAATTATGGTAGCAATCATCAAAATGATAATAGTTTCAAAAACTATTCTAATAGTTTCAAATATGCCGTTTCGTTGTATATACGATTTCAACGTTTGTTTCCAATAACCTTGCAAGTATCGGTTATTAAACCATATTATCATCGCTTCAACCATAAAACATTGAAAGCCTTCCTATATTCGTTTTATCATGTGAAATCGTTAAATCAACGATATGCTTTTCTCTCAGTGTGTATATAACCGATACTAATTAAAAATTTTCAATTTCAGCTGAGAAAGATCTGCTGTGTCCTCTGGACAACGAGGCGTGGCTCATAAGATTTCTGAGGCCATGCAAATACTATCCGGAATCGGCGGTGAAGCTCGTCAAGGAATATTACAATTTCAAAGTGAAACACGCCAACGTTTACGACGGATTGAAGCCCAGCCGCGAGAGGAACATCTTCGAGCACAACATATTGACGGTATTGCCGAATCGCGATCAGCATGGACGTCGTATATTGATTATCGAGCTTGGCAAGAAGTGGAAGCACAACAAGTGCAGCCTCGACGAGGTATTCAAAGGCTGCGTGCTTTATCTGGAAGCTGCGATGCTAGAGCCAACATCACAAATCGCCGGTGCCGTTGTAGTCTTCGACATGGACGGCCTCAGTATTCAGCAGACCTGGCAATTCACTCCGCCATTCGCAAAGAGAATAGTCGATTGGTTGCAGGATGCTGTGCCTTTGAGAATCAAAAACATTCACATTGTCAATCAGCCTTATGTCTTCAACGTCGTATTCTCGCTGTTCAAGCCTTTCCTCAGGGCGAAGTTGAAATCAAGAGTGAGTACCGCCATTTTCTCCTCGATATTACATCCACAAAATGTTCAAAGAAAATCGTAGGAAATGTTGCGCATCCTTTCTGATGGATATTTTCTTTCTTTGCGAAGATGTAGATCCTGCGATCCAGGTTAGAAACATTTCATCATGTTGTAATCATTGTGGAAATCATTTTTCACATCTTTTACTATACACAAAAAGCAGCTATTATTAGTTCCTGAATATTGTAACTTACCTGGAAACCTGAGAGATTGGATTTTCATTTTGTCAGAATACAAAAGGGTTTAGCAGGCACAGTTAAGTAATTGGTAATCCAGATTGTGCGTAATATTTTACATATTTAATATGTTACATAATGTTGAAAAAATGATGAAAACTAAATTTCATTATACGCACTGTATGATAAAATTTTAATAATTTTTTGTATATTAGGAAAATGTATTTCGTTCTTTTACGATATTTGTACTATTATCAACAAAATGTAAAAAAATATATATATTTACATACCTCAAATTTTTTTCGGCCATGTTTTAAATGTTACGCGATCTTTAACGATATATGTGGAATTTTTAAAGAACATTTCGATAACATTTCTTTTTGACTCATGTTCATGGGCTGAAATATTTTAAAAACCTGTTTCTAAAACATTTTATGAGTATTCAATAATTATTTTTTAAGAAGTTAAAGCAGAGATAGGCATTCATTCAATGGAAATGTACTTAAAATAATTTTTCTATAAAAAAACGAATTGTCCCATTTCTACAATAATTATAAATAATTTAGATGAATTATTCTTTTACGAAGAATTCCAATATTTAACAGGCTTATATAATGCTTATTCACTTAATTACTGATACAAGTATTTCAAATACATTTTCATTGAATGAATGCCCATTTCTGAGCTAAAGTCTAAACGTGACTAGTAGAACCATCCCAACTATTTTAGTTTTACATATGTGTTAGACGTGGTTTATTGAAATTTTTGTCTCTTCTGCCAGATTATTTTCCATGGAACGGACCGAAAGTCTCTGCACCAATACATGTCGCCAAAATCACTGCCCGAGTGTTACGGAGGCACCCTTCAAATCCCCAGGGTCACTGGACCTCAGTGGCTCGAACTTTTGCTCATGTGCGACCAAGAATATGACGGTAAGAATTTATTTCGAAACTAACGTTTTTAAGGATATTTTCAGTATTTTTTCAGTGACTTACATTAATTACATTAATGTAATTAATGTAAGACATTACATTAATGTAAGATTCAATTTGTTGTTACTATTAATTTGTATGTTACACAAAGCAGAGTTGTAAATCTCTAATTCTTCTAGAATTATAGTCGATGATATAATTTGCTTTATGATTACGTTTCCATAAAATTAACATGTGGCTATTATAATATGATGTTTAAACTTTTGAATAGATGCAAAAAATATAAATTTTCAGTTCAGTTTCATGGTAATCTTCTTGAAAAAGTGGAGAAAAACAGTTAATGCATTGCGAAAATAATGGAGTTTTATACTCTGTTAATGCATTGCGAAAATAATGGAGTTTTATACTCTTCCATTTTGCCCCCTTTTTTCCCAAGGCTTGATTGAAAATGAGATTTCTTTTCAGGTATATGACAGTTCACATATCATTTCATAAAAGCTACAGGTTATTATTGCGAAATCACTACTTTAAAGCGAATTGTACTTTAAACTTTATTTCTTAAAGTAATGGGGTTAACAACACTGCACAAAGTTTATGAAAAAATACGTTAAACAACTATGGCTTTGATAGAGAAAAATTTTTGTAATAGTCTCTGGTAGGCAATACGTCGTTTCTACAGAACCCGATTCTACACATCACCGACTCAACACCACCGACTCTACACAACGGCAATTCGACACATGCGTCGATTCAACACAACAGCAACTGTACACATCACCAACTCGACACATCACCAACTCGACACATCACCAACTCGACATAACCCCAATTCTACACAGCCCCGATTCTACACAGTCACGTCTGCCACGAGCCAAATGCACAATGGCAATACTCTACACAGGCACAAATGTCACGAGCTAAATTCACAACGGCAATACTCTACACAGCCCCGATTCTACACAGGCACAACTGTCACGAGCTAAATTCATCAAAGTCCCGATTCAACACATCACCAATTCTACACCGTCACCAACTCACATCCAATCAACGTATGTCGTTCAAGTATTCCAACTCATCGACGCACTATGATTGGATGAGAGTTGGTGACGGTGTAAAATCGGTGATGTGTTGAATCGGGACTTTGTTGAATTTAGCTCGTGACAGTTGTGCCTGTGTAGAATCGGGGCTGTGTAGAGTATTGCCGTTGTGAATTTAGCTCGTGACATTTGTGCCTGTGTAGAATCGGGGCTGTGTAGAGTATTACCGTTGTGCATTTGGCTCGTGACAGTCGTGACTGTGTAGAATCGGGGCTGTGTAGAATTGGAGTTGTGTCGAATTGAGGTATGTGTCAAGTTGGTGATGTGTTAAGTTGGTGATGTGTATAGTTGCTGTTGTGTTGAATCGAGGCATGTGTCGAATTGCCGTTGTGTAGAGTCAGTGGTGTTGAGTCGGTGATGTGTAGAATCGGGTTCTGTAGAAACGTTCCCAATACGAATTTTGGTACGCGAATTTACGAAGTACCGTCATAAATTTACGCTCAAAATCCTATATGTTTCATCTATATCCTATAATATTGTTATAAATAATATAATTTTTGCATTAAATGTAATATTAAAAATGTAGGAACATAGAAATAATATTAATATTAAATTCTGCATTAAAATAAAGTTTCATCTACAAATCATTGGATTCAAATATTTATCTACAACTGCGAAAAATAGTCATTCAAAATGCGCGCGATACGTGACTCTGCAGCGATCACAGCAGTCTGAAGTTTGCTTTAGGTCAAAGTCATCGACAACCAATCAGATTGTTTAAAAACTTGCTTCAGTTTTCGATATTTCGACTTTCGATATGCCATGTCTTTTTTAAGAGAGGATTCAATTTGTATTAATTGATAAAAGTCCGAATAGATAGCGATAATAACGTACGATTAAATCTCATTCAAATTCTGTCCATTTGTATCAGTCTCTATAATTTATTTTCACCAGGGATGTCAGAGTTTTTACAATAGAATCTTCTATGCTTTATTTATAGTTTATTCGTCGATAAATTGTTAATTTAACTGACAAATTGATTAATACAAGTTTTGTTTTTATGTCCATAGCCATCAACTCCTACGGCTACAAGAAGAAATAAAGGAACATTCAATGGACTAAACCGAGTGCGAGCCTCTACTTTTGTAGCTAGGGACGACATAAATAATTCTGTAATGGGTCTACCGGGTCGTCGGCATCGTTGAACGATCGCGACATCCGCAAATACCAATAGTAATTTTCTTCCCAGTTTCACGCCATTGCGGGGCATATTTTTTGTACACACGTTTGTATATCAAAGGTTCCCTTGACGGCCACCTCGTCCAGGCGTACTTATAATTTATGTCAACCCGACGTTGTTCAATCTTTGAAGTTATCCGTTTATTCGTTCGGCGTGTCAATTTTCTCACACCTGAGAAAAATATTTTCTCAATTGTGAGAAGATGTAGTGATTATACCGTCATGTTTTTTTTTCTTCTTTTTTCTCTTATAATTCTGTCTGTCCAAACGGCTTAGTGATTAGATCGGTTGTCAGTGTCTCTAATTTACGTACGTATGTGCGTTTTCTGTTCTTTCTTTTTTATTACACTATAATAACCAAGCGAGTCAGCGAGTGAAAGGTGGATGGATATGAAAAAAAAAAAAAAACGTGTGACTGAGAAATTGGCGGCGAAAGGTTTAACAGTATCTGCGTGCAATGTGCAACTATAAAAAAAAAGCGAAGACACAAAAAAAGCGTATATCTTAAAATATGAATATATTATAAATATTTGTATACTTACTCGATCATGATGAGTAGTGCGGTAAAGTACTTTGTTTTTTAAACGCCGAATCGACGAGATCGGATAATCTTATTTAGGAAAAAAATTTAATAAATAAAAAGTCGAAATAAAAATAATCTGGTGTATTAAAATCGACGTCTTCCAAACTCCAACAATATAAAATACTTGTTATTTTTAAAAACAGGAATATTCGCCCCCGGAATAGAATCGATGATAATTTATATCCAAGGAACTAAATATAAGGAACTATATTTTATCTAATTTCAACTAAGAAAATAAATCAAAATAGTCAATGATTATAAAAGGAATGATTTGCATATTCTTTGTCTTTTTTTCCCTTCTTTTCCGTGAGAAAAAAAAAACGTATCCCGTTATTATCTACTGTGAGTCGACAATTCGTCATTATATTGCGATTGTGATGGACTTTACGTAACTGAACAAAGATTTCTAGTGACGAAACATTCAATTATTGTATAGGATATCATTTCTGCTAGATGCTCCGTTGGCATTCACATGAAAAAACATGAGAGCCACGTCTACTTACAAAATTCATCATCGTTCTCCGTGAACAATTGCTTTCTTTTGTGCGTTTGAACTTTAGCCATTTTAAATAATTTCACTAATAATAATAATCATAATATTCGAAGAACTAGTGACAAATCAGGCCCGAGTTTCTTCTTTAATTGAACAAAATCTCTTTTTTCGTAGAGAAATGTTTTTGGTTAACGTTTCTTTACGTTTTTTTCGTGTAACCATAACGGCCAGTCACTGAAATAAAGAAACAATAAGACAAATTAGAATTGGATGACAAGAATATAAAATATCTACTAGTTCTACAAGTACCAACGCACGACTCTGATTTTTGGTAATAGCCATGTTTTAATTATTTATCAAATTATTAAATGTGTGAGGAAATTAAAAAATAATAGTTCGATGTCCTTCACGCGGAAAGGCAATATATATGGGGCATTCAATGCCAACGGTCAACGGCTGAACCTCAAGTTTTTTTTAGTGGCAATTTTTTATGTTATTCTTTGAACTGAAAAATGTATGCAGAAATTTTTTCAGATTTTTTTATATCGAAATTTTTGAGTTATAAATAATTAAAGGTACCTAAAAAACGCCCTAATTTCAAGATTTCAAAAAAAAATTCTAAAATACTATGATATGCAACAAAACGTTTAAACCATAGGCCAAAGTGGGCCGAGATCTTCTGCTATTTTTTTCTCCATTTTATAACATTATTCAATGGTTTTTTTAAACGTTAAATAGACAACACTTCGATTTCGAAATCTCCAAAAAATTTCAAAAATATTGTGATGATACCCTAATATGAAGTATTCTCTGTCAATTCAACCACTTTTTTTTCGACCCTCTCCGATTTGCCCTGTAATCGATTATATGAATGTACCACTAAAAGACACTCTATGTGCATTTTTTCAGATTTTTAAAAATAATTTTTCAGAAAATGGCTTTTTTTATTCAAGTGCAAATATCTCAGAATTTTGAAGTTACTGAAAAAAATGTCTGCACATAAAAGTTGTCGTTTATTGTTAGCTTTCGAGCGGAATATTCCAAATAATTGTCACGTTCCTGTGAGTATGATTTTTTTCCGAAAAATGGAGGAATTATTTTTTAATTAAAAAAAGGATATTTTTTTTATTGAAAAAATTACAGAGTATTGCTACATGACTGTTGATACCACAAAAAAATCGCCAGAGTGGCACCGATCGATCTTCTGGTATTAAAAAAAATTCCATTTGTGTGAAAGTTCCGAAAAACGGGGGCATTATTATTTTTTTCATAAAAAAAGGTTACTTTTTTTGGCTAATAAAATTACAGAGTATTCTTGCATGACTGTATATATTACAAAAAAATCATCAGCGTAGCAAGGATCGAGCTTACGGTATTAAAAACAATTATTCGTGTGGAAGTTTCGAAAAACGGGGGAATTATTTTTTTTTTATCCCGGAAGCTCGATCCGTACCACTCTGGCGATTTTTTTGTGATATCAACAGTCATGTAGGAATACTCTGTAATTTTTCCAGTAAAAAAAATATCCTTTTTTTAATTAAAAAATAATTCCTCCATTTTTCGGGAAAAAATCAAACTCACAGGAACGTGACAATTATTTGGAATATTCCGCTCGAAAGCTAACAATAAACGACAACTTTTATGTGCTGACTTTTTTTTTCAGTAACTTCAAAATTCTGAGATATTTGCACTTGAATAAAAAAAGCCATTTTCTGAAAAATTATTTTTAAAAATCTGAAGAAATTCACATAGAGTGTCTTTTAGTGATATATTCATATAACCAATTACAGGGCAAATCGGAGAGGGTCGAAAAAAAAGTGGCTGAATTGAGAGAGAATGCTATATATATATATATATATATATATATATATATATATATATATATATATATATATTTCCAAAAATATATATATATATATATTTCCAAAAAAAAATCGAGATTCTTTTATTAAACTTGCAAAAGTGTGTGTCTGGACCTCCATATGTACCTTTTCACATAGAACCCGGCGGCAGATTTTTTTCAGAATAATAATAATAGATCATATTTATTGATATGATTTAGATTCCAACTCAGACTAATCTGTATATTCGTCATAGTATTTTTGATATTCTTTAGAGATTTTTAAATCGGCGCTTTTTCGTAACGTTTGAAATACCTTTAATTAATATTATAAAATGAAAAAAAAAATGAAAAAGTTCTTCTTGCTCTTTTTCCTTCTGATCGAAAACACATCTTATCATGATAGTAATTTTGAGATTTTTCAATTGGGGTGCTGTTTACTTAACGATTAAAATACCTTTAAATAACGTTATAAATGGAAGAAATAATGGAATGAGGTTGGTTTTTCACTTTTTCCTGATGAACAAAAATTTTGTTGTTCGTCATAGTATTTTTGAGATTTTTAAATCGGGACGTTTTTCTTAACATTTGAAATACCTTTAGTTAACATTATAAAATTCAAAAGGTCTTCTTCCTCTTTTTCCTTCTGATAAAAAATTTTGTTATTTATTACAGTATTTTTGAGATTTTTTTGGGATTTATAGATCAACGCGTTGTTTATTTAACGTTTAAAAAACTTTCGAACGATGTTATAAAATGGAAAAAAAAATAGTAGAAGGTCTCGGCCCACTCGGGGCTGTGGTTCAAACGTTTTGTTGCACATGATCGTATTATTGAGATTTCTAAATTAGGGCGTTTTTTAGATAGCTTTGATTATTTATAACTCAAAAATTTCGATTAAAAGAAATCTGAAAAAATGTCTGCATGTTTTTGTCAGTTGGAAGAATAGCATAAAAAATAGAAGCTAAAAAAAAATTGAAGTTCAGCCGTTGACCGAGTTGCCATGGAATGTCTCATATGGTCAATATTAGTAATCAGCGATGTTAAATGACCGTTATTTCTGGATCGTGTTTTTATGACCCTAACTTGACGGTAATTTGATGTAAATTTAATAAAAAATTATATCTTGGTAAAATGACCGTCATCTAATCATTTCCCATCATTTATCCCAAGTCATGGGACGTGACAAGCGAATAAAGAGGCATTGTAACACTGTTCCGATCACTTAGAAAAAATCTCACGATCCAAGTGCAATCAACTATATATATTGTTGAAAAACAATTAAAAATATGAAGTAGAAGAAATCACTTATAAAAAAAATAACATTTTTTTTACAACAAATAGGAATTTTTTGTTTAATTAGTAGAGGATATTTTCTGAACAATGAGAGAAGTTTTCAGCCAATTTTTTTAGATTTTCAGAGATATTTTTATATTTTATTCTGGAGATTTTTTTTTTGAATGAACGAAATATTGTTACGATCAGTCGCATGCGATTTTTATCCAGTTTGTTGCAGATGTAAAATGAATCGTCAATTCGATTTTTTATTAAAGTTAAAGTCATTCGCTGCCAACACAAAACTTGAGGGACTAATATTGTTGTAATTAAAGATAAGTTTTGATGAATGGAAAAAGAACTTACTTTCGAATTCCTCTTGGAAATTGCAGAAATATTCCCAGAGAGGTTCACCAATGGGTTCGGAAGGCATTTCGACCTCACCACCATATCGTGTGGGTAACGCCTTGGCATCGATATACTTCAGCAATGAATCTCTGTCAGTGCCATGGAAAATGACGCGCTTTCGGAGTTTTTCCTATGAGAAGATATCAATTGACGAATTAGTTTTAATTGCAAAATTAGTATCAAATCATCAGTCGCAATTTGACAAACTGGGCGAAAAATAACTTTACTCTGTAAAATATATTAGAAGTAACTTTTTCCGTGATCTCAAAATAAAACAACAACAATCGTTTTTATAATAATCCAAAAGACTAGAACAAAGTATCTTCTTCCGACATTTTTAAAATTTTTCTGATCTGTACAATTTCTTATTTATTCAAATTAACGACTTTAATTCAACTCTTTTTTTTACTAATTAAAATTTTTTTTATAAGCAGTCAGACAGTATTGTTAATTTAACAAAATCAGACATAGCATTTACCTGGAGGAAAGGTTTGAATACCGCAAACACCATGTTGAAGATGAAGGGCTGATTGATAATGTGTACACCCTTGAGGCGGGTAGGTAGACACTTTTGTACCCACTCGAGAACAGCGGCAGCGAAGCTAGGGGTGAAGTACGTCACGTGGGTTAGCGACAGGCCATCCATATCCAAAATTACCCGACATCCAGCCACCTGGCGTAATAAAATATTTTATAGTGCTATAAATATCTTGAAACAATTTCAATTGAAGATTTTAAGTCGACAATTAAGTTTCATTCACATCCACATTCGCACCTGAGAAATGCGTGTTTCAAGACGATATGTATCGAAAATATTGAAATATTGAGGTATTGAAATATTGAAATATTGTAAAATTGTAATATTGAAATATTTAAATATTGAAATATTGTAAAATTGTAATATTGAAATATTTAAATATTGTAGTATTGAAATATCTAAATATTTAAATATTTATATCGGGGAGATGGGGGCAAAACGGGCAGCTCCATTAAAAATCGGGATTGGGGGCAAAACGGGCACCGTCTCAATTTTCGTAAAAACGATTTGTCTCAGTTTTTTACGTTCCTTAGATAGGGAAAGTGCGGAAAATACGTCAAATTGGTGATGAAAAAAAATTGACAATCTTCATCAGATCAGAATTTTTTTAACCATCCGTTCAGAACTTTTTTCGATACTTTGTTGAGCAAAGAAAAAAAATATAGTCAAATGAATTTTTCAAAAATTTTATAATCAAATTAATTCTTTGAAAAAAAAAGTCGGTATGTCATAAAGAAATCAATTAGAACGAAATTCTCATTTTATGATTTGGTGCCAATTTTGACCCCGATACTTATATTTAGCCGAGATCCCTGTTTTGCCTCCCTTCCTGTTTTATTGACATCACCAGTTATTTTCCGAAATGTTCAAGTAAGAAATGTCAGGTAATTGAAAAACGTCGTGTTAAAAAAAAATTGAAACGATGCCCGTTTTGCCCCAATTGTCATTTTCAGTCGTGATGCCCGTTTTGCCCCCCTGCCCGTTTTGCCCCCATATCCCCTATCGATATTTCGAAACATGGAAATACCGATATTCCGTATTATTGAAGTATCGATATATCGAAATATCGAGTTCATCATTAAGTTATAGGGTTTTGAATTTTACATTTTGTAACGTGACTTTTTTTTTTGCAAAAACAAACATTTCTGAAAACAAACGGTTTAAGAATTATATGATTACCTGAGTTTTTGGCTCGGCAAGTGCAGCATCAAGCGCAAGCATTACACCCCGGAACATTTGGTCGAGAGTGATTTCCTTTGGCTTCCATCTTTTACCACCTTCAACAAGTAAGATTCTCTCGCCGTCTTGGCATCGAAGAGGCAATGGTGTTATTATCCCAGACGTCAGTATCGCGCGTTCATTTACGGGTACCAGACCATCGCAATAACGAGGGTGAGTGACGCGATAATAATAGAAACGTTTCATCTGTATGTCGATTAAAAAAATTAAACATTAGATTTTTTTAACTATCTTATAAAATAGTAGAAACACCCCTAGCAATCACGACAACTGTCAAAGTGACCGAAAAAATAACGGTGGTAGAAGTTGTTTTCTGCACAGAAAAAACTTTCGGTAATGGTTAAAGTGACTTTCGAAACAACCAAACGAAAAAATCTGAAAGTTGTTTTTCCGTCGCTGTAACCAATGAGTGACCGTCAAAACAACCTTCGCGTAGACATTAGGAATACACGTTTCGATTGTCTATTTGTAATACAAATAAAGTCTAATCATGTTATGAGTTTTTACAATTGTGTAATTGTATCTAAAACTACATAAAAATGCCCCCGGGTCGAAAATTGATAATCCATACAAATAATGTACAATTAAAAGAGCAAGATAACCCGTTAAATTAAGCGCAAAAACGATTTTTTTCTTCGACATTTACATGAGTTGTTTTGATAGTGACCACCGAGTCAAAATAACTTTCCCGGAGTTAGCAGGAAGGTTGTTTTGACGGTGACTCTTTGATTCCGGCGACGGAGAAACAACTTTCAGATTTATTTTTGTTTGTTTGTTTCGAAAGTCATTTTGACAATTACCGAAAGTTTTTTCCGTGCAAAATACAACTTCTACTCAGCGTTATTTTTTTGGTTATTCAGATAGTTGTTTTTGCGAAAAAATGAAAGTTATCGTGATTGCTAGGGACGTTTTTAAAAATAATATATACACACCAGATTGAATGCAGGCTTCGCATACCACTTGCAGGGCCTCAAAAATTTCATGTAGAAGCTGTCCTCATCAGGAACGTTAAAATCGGGTTCACCTGTGTACCAAAACATATTATTATAATAAATGTCAAAGATGTGTGTGATTAAGATTTTTTAATCTATTAAGCCACTCATAAAGATGGTTGTTAACTGTCTTAAAAACCACGTTTACCTAAAAGGTTCAGTATCAATAAATTAAAAGCATAATAATAATGTGTTTTTAATCCTAACTGCCAATGTTCAATGTTCTCTAAAATGGTTAAAGATATCTTAACACAATCCCTATCGGATCACCGCAACGTTAAAACAACCCGTAAAACAACGGTAGCAAAACGCCGTGGAAGTAACCGCTTGGCATCCGCGATTCTACCATTGTAACCGCGAAGCAACTGCACTGAGAGAAAACTTGAAATCCTGACAACCTCGCGCGCTGGTTGGCAAATACAACGTTGGCTCAAAGAAATAGAGTTGACACAATTTTTTTAGAGAACTACCCCATGTAATTGAACGTCAATATAATAATGTTTTGGCTGAACATTGATGCCGCTGTTGAGCGAATGGCAATGCAGTTGACTTAACCTCGTGAGGGGTTAAGGCAACAATTTTTCGGGACTTAATACGCGTGTCACGAGTGGTTGAGACAATCCCCGATGTCATTCAAATCAGGAAAATGATTTATATGAAGCAACTGCACGGAAAAAAGGCTTGGTTGGAACAACTAAGTGCCTTGGTTATATACCAAGTCACTTGGTTAGCTTACCAAGTGACTTGGTTAGTCCAACCAAGAAATTGGTAGCCTAACAAATAACTTGGTTGGTCTAACCAATTAATTGTCTGGCGCATATATAACCAAGGCACTTGGTTGTTCCAACCGAGCCTTTTTTCCGTGTGTATTGGAATGGTTACAAGAACTTTTATGCTTTTGAAAGAATCTCGGTGTAACTGGCTTCTACAAAATATAAGGTTGACTCAACCTCACGTCCGTTTGTGTGGAAGCCGTTTCTGAAGATATGAGTACTGATTTTTACAGTCATCCCGGTCGTCACCTAAACTACTGACAGCCAGAGACAGCCAGGTGACCCATCCTAGTATTGACCCTTAGGTCAGTCAGACGGTCATCTACCCAAATACTAACGAACCAATTCACGCAAACAACGAAACAAGCAACTTCATCATGTTACCGATATTTAAGGATGTTTGACTGTTTCACACTAGTCAAATCAGTGCTAAATTTTTGTAATTGTTTCATTAAAGTTTATTTTTTTTATTTTATTTTATTTTCTTTGTAAACGGGGCAAGCCCCTTGATAACTACGGCGCGATGGATATTAAGGACCTACAGTTTTAGGTGGGTTCCGAACCATCGGGGATTACAGAAAAAAGCACATAGAAAAATTCCATTGGTGCCCGGCCGGGAATCGAACCAGGGCCCCCTGCTTGAGAGGCCGCGTCTCTATCCACTGCGCCACTGCCTTCCCCATTAATGCATTAAATAATGCATTAATGGGGATGTTGCATTAATGCATTAATGTTTAATGCATTAAATAACTGTAGTGGAGCGTTAATTTGTATTGAAGCATGTACACTTAACCGAGAAAAAAATAAATACTGATGGATTTGAATAAATATTAACTGATTAACGTTACTTTCCGATGGGAGATATTTTCGTTCAGTTTTTTCCAAGAATAATCAATAATTTTTAGCCAATTTTGATGAATGATAGCTCATTCTCTTTCTTAAAAGATGCTCTACAAATTGACCGGCTGGATATTTGATATTATTAATAGTTCAATAATTATAGCTATTTGTTTATGAAAGTAGTTTGATTTCTGTTAAACAACAGGCTATAATTATCAAACGATCAATAATATTAAATATCCAGTTGGTCAATTTGTAGAGCATTATTCTTGAAAAAAACTGAAGGAAAATGTATCCCATTGGAAAGTAACGTTAATTAGTTAATTTGTATGCAAATCCAGCAATATTAATCTTTCCCTGGGTTAAGCGTACATGCTTCAATTCAAACTACACTCTACTATTTTTATTTTGATGCATTAAACTTTAATGAAACAGTTACAAAAATTTAGCACTGATTTGACTAGTGTGAAATAGCCGAACATCCTTAAATACACAAAAAAATTGTTGAACGATATGATCTGAATGGCCGAGTAGACTAAAGCGCAGCGCAACAACACCATCCGGAGGGTTCCAGGTTCGATTCCCGTCAATGTAAAAAAAATTAAATATGTTTTTTCAGCGATTAATATGTACCATCATGAAGAGGAAGTCGTAATATCTAATAAAAATGCAGGATTAGGGGAGAACGGGGGAATCGCAGTCACCGGGCAATGCCGGTCACCTTATTTTTGCATCAACTAGTGAATATATCAAACTTTTTGTTGCTTAATCGGCTTACATATATAATTTACTTTTTATTGGCGTCGAGTCGCTACCGCGACTCTTGATTAACTGATCTTATTTTTGCATCAGCTAGTGAATATATGAAACTTTTTTTGCTCAATCAGCTTACGTATATACTAATTAACTGATTAACTAACTTAATATTCCGTACCAATTATACTACAAAAAAATAAACAAATGAAATGATTTTTAGATTATGCACTCTTTTTTTATAAGAAAATCAGTATTTTAAATAAGGCTTTTGCGTAACTTATTGACGTTAAAATCACATCTAACCGTTTTTCATGTATTTTAATTTCCCCATGTTAAAATATTGATTCCGTAAATAAATATATTGAAATTTGATATAAAAAGTCTTCGCGGTTGTCGGGGTAACGACGATCACGTGCGCGGGGCAATGGTAGTCGAGGGACGCCAGTGAGTTACCGCCACAATTCGCCGGCGCACATCAAATGAATTTTTCGCCGTAAACATCACGGTATGTATGCATTAATAATAAAAATTCAGTTCAACTAATGACTTAGTAAAAACTTAGAAACGAACAAGAATTAACGAATTGAAAAATATACGTACAAATGTGTTCAATTTGTTGGCGATTTCAGTGTTGACATGAGGCTACAATTTTTGAGGTTAGATTTTTTATTAAAAGAAACTGATAGTATAGTAAAGTTGCGATTTTCTTATACTTTAAAAGAGACTGTTATATTATTATATTATTATTATTATATAATGTTTACGTAAGACAGTATAAAATGAGTTATATCAATACATTTTAAGGGAGGATAGATAACTGTACCAAAAGACTGTGATTTATAATAGCTATATTGATAAGCGTTATATTTTCACGAGGAAATAAAAAAAATTTTAACAATTATATTTTCCGTAGTATGGTATTGGTTTCTATAAAATCACCTTCTATAAAAAATAGTTGTCAGCTAAACAACGAAAGTTAACGACCGGATGGTATTGCCACAAAGGTGACTTTAGATACCCCGTAATTGACCGCAGTTCCCCAATAGGCGACCGTGATTACCCAAATCGTCGGATAATGGCAGACGCTGCACATGTTTCGAAAAAGAATAAAAAGTCCATTTATACGATTGCTTTCGTGATTTTCATGCTGTTCATTTTCAGTAATGGTTGATGAAGTATCCAACAACCATTACTTTTTAGCAGAAACGACGTTTTATTTACAGAAAAAAGCAAATATTCCTTAGTGACTGCCATTCCCCCGTTTTCCCCTACTCCATTGAATAAACACAAATTGATATTTAAAAATTAATTTCCTTTATTATTTTTAATTAGCTCAAATATATAATCAATTTAATTTAAATGTGAGTGTAGTTGAACCAACCGTGTCAATAGTTCCAATCAATCGATTAGAGATTGATGTAAGAGTGCGCATGTTCTGAGCGAAAACGATGTTAGAGTTACAATAAATTCGCTGTGGTTGTCTCAACCACATGAAACATTTGAATCGAAGAAAGTCCGACAACCATTTGGTGTGTTTGACCCAACCTCCTCATTCCATTCCCCGCATATAACCTCTCGGAGAGGTTGAGTCAACCTCTATTTCGTTGTGCCCAACATTTTTTTCTCTCAGTGCGCGTTTCTGCCAACGGTATTTTTTACACTTCCGACTGCAGCAACCGAAACCAACCGTAAAACAACCGTTTTTCCACCAGCGCCAAGGTTTTTTCATAGTCGTTCAGCGGTAAATTGTACGGCGGAAGGCGACCAGTGGTGTCTCGGTAGAAAAGTGGTTGTCGCCACGGTTGCACTGAGAAAAGAAATCGTTAGAACCAACAAAACGTGCGCTTGCGGGCAGCGAAAAGAATATTTTGTCGATGGGACAAAATATTTGGCAATGGTAATCGAATAATGTTTCGTTTGATCATCTGTTGCTTCGATCAATTACATATTTCGTTCGATCAAAAAAATATTCTTTTCGTTGCCCGCAAGCGCCCGTTTTGTTGGTTCTAACGATTTTTTTTTCTCAGTGTGCACTGAGAAAAATAAATGCGACAACTTGCTAAATATAGTGAGTGCTACTATAAAAATAATGAAACGTGCCATAATTTAATTGTTAGATACATTATTTATTGTTACAACGACCATAAAAACATAGTGGTCGACGCAGGGAAACATGTGTATGGTTGAATTCACCATCAATTTTTTTGCGTGTGCCTAATCTGACAGGGATTTCGTACATTGGTTCTGTGTACCGGTTGATATGTCTTTTTCATAGTTTGTATGTATTAGGTGCGATTTCCGAAAGATATAAGCGTTTAAACGAAGAGTCCGTTTGTCTGTTTGAATATATCGAGATGCCACAAGATGGTCGCTATTATTGCGTATTCTAGAACTCACTTCACAGCGCTTTTGATGCAGTATTAGAATTACTTTTAAAACGATGATATACGAATAATATTATAAAAATTAAAAAACTCCAGACTGAAAAAATAACTGTAATTAATTTTTAAAAAATGGGTTAATGAGAAATGGTTAAATAAGAATAATTTGTATATTATGACCGGGAGATTACCACACCCTTGACGAATTAATCTCCCTACTATAATATGCGAATGATTCTTCTTTAACCATTTGTCATTTACCCTATTTGTTTATTAATTACAGTAATTTTTTCCGTCGGGAAATTTTTTATTTTTATAAAATAATTTTTTTCAATCGTTCGCTTCACTCGAATCAAACCAAAGTTTAATAACAGAGTGCTATGTCATTTTAATTCGTCGTAGATTTTATTTTTTAAAAAACGACTCACGAATTCTGATTTCATGTGAAATCGGGTATCCGATCTTTCGATTTTTTTTTGCCGTAGTAACAGAATCGAACGAAAAAATTATATATATTTATGTATTACAGTCCGATCAAATAAAACGCGATAATGTATTCGTATTGATACGCTAAATATTGATGACAAGATAATTGTTAAAAATCGTTATTTTGTTGTATTTGTTTTTACGATCTTCCGATATAATTAATAAACGATACGAATGTTGATGCATAGCAAATTTTCAAGTGTTATTCGGGTGCCCGACCTGACCCGACCCGACAAAAAATGTTACCTGCACACCCCTAGTTATTACTCTAACTCAAACAAATTTCCCGCTATCGAGCTGCAACTTACACCGAGATAAAAGATTTCATTGATGCCAAAGAAATGGGTGGATTGATTTTTTTTCCATTGATTTCAACAAAATATTTCTTTGATTTCAATGAAATAGTGCATTTGAATTTCAAAGAGAACATTTCATTGCCTGTAAATAAAGATTTACTTAGTGAGCATATAATAAAGAAACAGTTTCATTGTTTTAAAGAGACGTTTTCATTGGTTCAAAGAAACGATTTCATTGATCTCTCTCTCGCACCTAACCTCACTTTTTTGTTTTCCGGTTCTCCCGAACGAACGGCTTTGAGTTTCGAGAAGCCAGAAGCTTAGCCTATTTCTGCCGTACTTCCTTACATACTCACAAAGTTTGAGCTTTATCTGCCGCGTACTTCAGAAAAAAATAGGTTTCGAAATTTTGAGCTGGTAAGAAGAAGGTTTTATTGAATCAGAGACGATATCTTTGAAATCAATTAAAAAGGTTCATTGGTTTAAAGAAATGTTTCTTGGAATCAATGTCACTACTTTTCATTGAGTTTGAGATCATTCAAAGAAATATAGTATTGAAATTTAAGTATTTCATTTCATTGGCAAAGATTTCCGTGAATCAATGAAACTTTTTCTCTCGGTGTAGCATGATACTTGGACGAAGCAATGCGATTTTTGGTACCGTATTGGAGCGAAATCGGTAAAGGAGTGCTAATTTTATGAAGTATTGTAAATTTCGAAAAGTTGACGTTATTCCATTAACTTTTAAAAAACTTTATTCAGTGAGTACAAATTTTCTTCGTAAACGAATTCATGTTGTCCCAATTCCGTCTGCTACCTCTTCAATTACTAATTCCAATATGCTAATTATTCACGTCTGATTCTGTTCTGATTATTCGAGTAGCACATTTGAATAGCTGAATAAGCATCTTAATGAAATATCCACTAAGGCAGGTCAGTAGGTCTCTGAAAACGGAAAATTCACTGGTCATCACCAATACTTCCAATAAATCAGCACATGATTTTCATATAAAACTATCATCAGCTTCATTGCATATGTAAAAAAAAAATCTACACTAGATACGCGTCTATAAAGAACGTTTCTATAATAGCGCATTACGACTTTAGTCTTCATATTTTGGATTCAATGAATTCCTCTGTAATTTCACTGACGGGCTAAAATTTAGTAAACATTTCGAACCATTTTAAAGAAGAAACTAGGAAAAATTGCGATGGTTCCGAATTAAACAGTTCCTACATAATGCAAAAAAAAATTCATTGTATATCATAATTTACCTTCATTCTTTTTCAAAATAAGAGTAAATAAATATAAATATAAACTTCAAGAAATATTGTGTCAGCTGGAGAAAAAAATTCACAATAAATTCACTAAAATTACAAATTATATAAATATCATTGCCTAAATCTAGCCAGTTTTTTGTTTTAAATTAGCATAGGAATTAGATTTGAAAGCTTATAAATGGACGCGTGAATGTGTAAATTTCCTATGACTGTAATGGCGATTCACACCTTATTTTAAACGTGCAAGTCTTGTAAAGTTTGTAAACACATATACACTGCGCAAACACGGATTCTAAATTGTGAAACGCATTCTCGGTAAATTCCGTACGTTCTCCAAGCTCACCGCACTAAAATGCGGCAGTCTTTCGTCATAGCTTAGCACATACAATAAATTTAAAAAAACGGACAACGCACGCCGGTTTTCGCCCGCCCATCGAGTGGCAGCAATCGACAAAGCGAGAACTGTTGCCGAACGCTCGAGCGAGTTATTGCATCATATCTAGAAGGAGAACCGACGAAGTCAGTGAATCGTTAACCCATGCATAATTGATTATTGCATCAATGGCAAGACAGGAACAGAAAAAAAAGTATTAAAGGAAATGATTAGCAAAAGAAGACAAAGATTGAGAGTAAGTATAACAATGGACTAGGTAGTTTCTGGTATTAACCGCATATGTAATGAAGGTTACCGATTCCAGAACGCACTTAAACTTTTAAATGCGAACATAGCATTTTTGCTACATTGAAGAAAATTTTACAAACTGTGGAACTTAATTAGGAATTAAAAATTAGGAACTAATAAGGAGAATTTTGCAAAAGCGTAACTTTTCCATTGTTTTGGTTTGTAAAAATATTCAAAACATTTATTTGTAAACAATGGAACTTAATTAGGAATCAAATAGGAGAATTTTACAAAGGCGCAACTTTTCCACTATTTTGGTTTGTAAAAGAGCCGAATATTTAAAATATTTTTTTTCCACGGAAAAGACTTTGATTATTAAAGGATTAAGTATCATATCTGGATGGACAACCGACGAACGAAGCCAGTCACTCGTTAACCCATGCATAATTATGCATAGCAGGAACAGAAAAAAAAGTATTAAAGGAAATGATCAGCAAAAGAAGACAAAGATTGGGAGTAAGTGTAACAATGGAGTAGGTAGTTTCTGGTATTAAACGCATATTTAACGAAGGTTGCCGATTCCAGAGCGCACTTGAACTTTTAAAGGCGAACGTAGTATTTTTGCGACATTCAAGGAAATTTTATTAACAGTGGAACTTAATTAGGAATTAAATAACAGAATTTTACAAACGCGCAACTTTTCACTATTATGGTTTGTAAAAGGGCCGAATATTTAAAACATTTATTTTGCAAACAGTGGAACTTAATTCGGAATTAAATAGAAGAAGTTTACAAACGCGTAACTTTTCACTATTTTGGTTTGTAAAAGGGTGGAATATTTAAAACATTTATTTTACAAACAGTGGGACTTAATTCGGAATTAAATAGGAGAATTCTTAAACGCATAACTTTTCCACTATTTTAATTTGTAAAGGGGCCGAATTTATTTTTCAACAGTGGTACTTAAATAGGCATTAAATAGGAAAATTTTATAAAAGCGTAACTCTTCCACTATTTTGGTTTGTAAAAGAGCCGAATATTTAAAACATTTATTTTCAAACAGTGGAACTTAATCAGGAATTAAATAGGAGAATTTTACGAAAGCGTAATTTTTCCACTATTTTAATTTGTAAAAGGACGGAATATTTTTGAAAAAAATTTTAAACGGAAAAGATTCTGATTATTAAAGAATTAAGTAAAAGGGTTAGGTACAAATCAGTTATATTCATTCACAAATATCTCAGATTATTCCATAAAATCTGCTCTCAAGTCTTTCGCCAATTTTGCTTTAACCTGAAAATGCTACAGTTATGTTAGAAAAATTCATCTTCTACACAACTGAAAATTGTTTAAGAATATTTGCCCTAACGGTTGTCACATAATTGTCATCAAAAATTATTTTATATATCCCAGGATAACTAAATACTTTCCAAATAATGAAAAAAAAAATGTCAGTCCGTTCAGAAAAGTACGAAAAATATTTTTTGTAAAAACCGATGCGAAAAGTGAATTTTTCCGAACGCCGTGTGTAAAGTAATAACCTTACACACCCCGTCCGCGATTTTTAAATATTATTTGCTCATTTTACTAAACATACAAAAATATGTTTCTTTTTTTCCAATGGCAAAAAAAATTGTGACACAAATCTTATGCGATTTAATTTACATGACAGGGTTTTAATAAAATTAAAAATTGTCATGTTCGAAAATATATAAAAATTTGAAGTTACATTTAAAAAAATTATGCACTCACTATTTATTTATATATCTACATCTGATTGTTTTTTGCACATAATTATATAAAACCGTTACGAGCACTATGTGGCTTGTAATTTTTTATGCTATTTTTTTTCTAGCATGTGGGATTTAGAAATTGGTAATTGCTTTTTAATATGATGATGACTCTACCGAGAAGCTATTAAAACAAACTGACATTTCTTTTGTGAAAAGGCTTGTGCGCACTGTTGTATACATTTTAAGCATGGGAAAGAAGAAAAGGAAGAAAGTTTGTAATAAAAATGTGAAGTACAATTTTTTAAAAATTATACACTCCCTATTTATTTATATATCTACATCTGAATGTTTTTCGCACATAATTATATAAAACCGGTACCAGCATTATGTGGCTTTTAATTTTTTTATACCACTTTTTTTCTAGCATGTGGGATTTAGAAATTGGTAATTGCTTTTTAATATGATGATGACTCTTCCGGGAAGCTATTTTAAAAAACTGACATTTATTTTGTGAAACGACTTGTGCGCACTGTTGTATACATTTTAAGCATGGGGAAGAAGAAAAGGAAGAAAGTGTGTAATAAAAATATGAAGTTCAATTTTTAAAAAAATGATACACTTACTATTTATTTATATATCTACCCTAGCAAGTCATATCACCGCAATTTTAACCGCAATTTACCCCTAGTTCACTAAAAAACGACTGACGTTTGTGCAAAAATGTTACAGCAAATCACTGCAAAACGACCGATATTATTTTATACTCGATCGGTCGTTTGCCGGCTAGTTGACGACTGCAAAACGACCGACCTTATTTCATGCTTTATCAGTCGTTTTACGTTTAACGACCGAAAAACGACTGCAAAACTGCAAAATATTAATTAAATATTATTAAATTAATAAATGCACGGAACACGAAAATATGTGCGCGCTCCTGAAATATCGTATTTGGAGAAAAAAAAAATTAGTCACGTCTGTAGGTCTCGAACCTGAAACCTTCGGATTACGAGCCAGGTGCTCTACCTCATCGGCCACTTTTTTTTTGATCACTTTATTTCATACAGGAGAACATATATTGGTACAAGGTACATGAAGGCTCAAACAAAGAGTATAAAAAAATGTGCCTTACATTCTAGGAAAGTACGGCGGCTCAAGCCCTCGTGCAAGAGGGACGCTTCGCTAGTATATATCGGTGTTTGGGATGAGAGAAGTTATCATTTTATCGGCATAATGCTCGTTCATATAATTGCATTACAGAGGATGCTCTATAGTTATGGGGGAAAATTGACTGCATATGTAAAAAACCCTTACAACAATATCGAGACCTCCTCGGCCACTCAGTTCGTTAATACATGTTAAACTCATGTTCCATATAAGTTATCAACCGAAACGTATGGTAGCTTATGAGGAATAATCTATCATTGGAAAAGGAAGAAAGCGGATAAACGTATCTCGATCAAATAAACGACTTCAGAGAGCATGAAGAAAAGTTCAAATTCTCCACGGCAATATCCCCATCAGATTTCCTAGGATTTTCACCGACTTAAAAACCAAAAATACTGGTGACGGCAGTACCTCGTTTCTACACATCCCAAGTGAACACAGACCCAACTCGACACAGGCAATTGAACACGAATTCAATTCGACACATGGCCACTCGACGTAGCGAAACTGGACACATCACTAACTCGACACGACGAAAATCGACACATCATTAATTCGACACAGCAAAACGCTTCCACGTCCTAACTCGACACAACAAAACTGTACCAGCGCGCAAGTCGACGGGACGAAACTGTACCGTGGCGCAACTGAACATAATCAAACTCTACAGTGGCGCAACTCGACACAGCTGAAATCTCCATGGCTCAACTCGACACGGCCAAACTGTACCATGGCTCAACTCGACACAGCCAAACTGTACCATGGCGCAACACGACACGGCCAAACTTTGGTACAGTTGCGCCATGGTACCGTTTGGCTGTGTCGAGTTGAGCCATGGTACAGTTTGGCCGTATCGAGTTGAGCCATGGAGATTTCAGCTGTGTCGAGTTGCGCCGCTGTAGAGTTTGATTATGTTCAGTTGCGCCACGATACAGTTTCGTCCCGTCGACTTGCGTGCTGGTACAGTTTTGTTGTGTCGAGTTAGGACGTGGAAGAGTTTTGCTGTGTCGAATTAATGATGTGTCGATTTTCGTCGTGTCGAGTTAGTGATGTGTCCAGTTTCGCTACGTCGAGTGGCCATGTGTCCAATTGAATTCGTGTTCAATTGCCTGTGTCGATTTGGGTCTGTGTTCAATTAGGATGTGTAGAAACGAGGTACTGCCCTGGTGGCTCTCTTCACGATGACCCAACCATTTTAAAACTCATTCAACGTAAACAACGTCTCCTCAGGCGCAACTGAACATAATCAAACTCTACAGCGACGCAACTCGACACAGCTGAAATCTCTACGGCTCAACTCGACACGGCCAAACTGTACCATGGCTCAACTCGACACAGCCAAACTGTACCATGGCGCAACTCGACACGGCCAAACTTTGGTACAGTTGCGCCATGGTACTGTTTGGCTGTGTCGAGTTGAGCCATGGTACAGTTTGGCCGTATCGAGTTGAGCCATGGAGATTTCAGCTGTGTCGAGTTGCGCCGCTGTAGAGTTTGATTATGTTCAGTTGCGCCACGGTACAATTTCGTCCCGTCGACTTGCGTGCTGGTACAGTTTTGTTGTGTCGAGTTAGGACGTGGAAGAGTTTTGCTGTGTCGAATTAATGATGTGCCGATTTTCGTCGTGTCGAGTTAGTGATGTGTCCAGTTTCGCTACGTCGAGTGGCCATGTGTCCAATTGAATTCGTGTTCAATTGCCTGTGTCGATTTGGGTCTGTGTTCAATTAGGATGTGTAGAAACGAGGTACTGCCCTGGTGGCTCTCTTCACGATGACCCAACCATTTTAAAACTCATTCAACGTAAACAACGTCTCCTCAGGCGCCCCTACTAAATAAACCCACCCCACACCCATGAGTATTAGGAGAGCTTATACTAAGCATAAAACAAGCAGTTACTCGTTAAGCTGCCTAAGCTATTAGCTATTCCTTGTATATATGTACATATTTATTTCCTATCTCTGTTATCCAACCTTCTCAAATAGTCTATAAGCACAGAGTTTATATTGTTGAAGGGGTTTTTGTTTGATATAACTTTTTCTCCCACATCCACCTAGCAAGCTACACTGTGAGCGTCATTAATGTTAGAACTACTTTCTGTTACAAAATTATGATGTATTCACACTATCTTTAAGTAATACTGTAAGGCAACGAGATCCCTTATGCGCAAGGGCATGAGCCTATGAACCGCACATAATTTAAGGACTCTTTTTTGTAACTGTTTATTTTAACCTATTACTCATAAGATATTGTATTACCATTTGAAATAAACAAGTTAATAAAAAAAAAGTACTCGACTGGTAATCCGAAGGTTGCAAGTTCGAGACCTATCAGCGACACAATTTATTTATTTCTTATTTTTGAAAAATGAAAAAAGATCGGTCGTTTTGCAGTCGTTAAACGTAAAACGACTGATCGAACATGAAATGAGGTCGGTCGTTTTGCAGTCGTTTGTTCGTCAACCAGCGAGAAAACGACCGATCTAGCATAAAATAATATCGGTCGTTTTGCAGTGATTTGCCGTAACATTTTTACACAAAACGACGTCAGCCGTTTTTGCGGTTATTATCGGTGGTACCACTTGCTAGGGTACATCTGAATATTTTTTGCACATAATTATTTAAAACGGTTACGAGCATTATGTGGCTTGTAATTTCTTTATACCACCTTTTTTTTCTAGCATGTGGTATTCATAAATTGGTAATTGCTTTTTAATATGATGATGACTCTACCGAGAAGCTATTTAAAAAAACTGACATTTCTTTTGTGAAAAGGCTTGTGCGCACTGTTGTATACATCTTAAGCATGGGAAAGAAGGAAAGGAAGAAACTGTGTAACCGAGCCCAAGGTCGAAAGGGAGAGGGCAGAACGGCCTGTTGCCTTTCTTACACACGAGTAAATATATACATAGCGTTGAGACGCTACCGCGACTCTTGATGTTTATATACACACACGACAGTGCGTTTAAATTTTCTCAGGGAAGAAAAAACAGGTTTAAAATCCTCGACTACCGGGAACAGTACGTAGGTAGTTGGAGTCACGGTGCGATGGGTATTTCCTCGTTCTCGCAAACATGCATGTGGAAGTTTGACCTGACGACACACGTTTCAGGAAACGGGAATGGTCAACATTATACCTTGATGAAATTTACACTATTTTGACAGTAAGTATTTTCCCTGGTAAAAAAAAAGTGATAGAAAACGATTTTAAAAAATCCTATCGTTCCGAATATGGACTTTACGAATTTACGAAGTACTGTCATAAATTTACGATCGAAATCCTATATGTTTCTTCCATATCCCATAATAATATTATAAATAATATCATTTTTGTATTAAATCTAATAATAAAAATATACGAGGAATAATATTAATAATATTACATTTTTTACTTAAAACAAGGATGCAAAGTAGAACCTTGCACATTGCTTCCTCATTATTTTTCGCGTTTTACAAAGCTACCTCTATGAGGAAGTATGTTATTCAATTTTTGGCTTCCTGATAGAGGAAGCTTTGTAAAACGCGAAAAATAATGAGGAAGCAATGTGCAAGGTTCTACTTTGCATCCTTGTTTTAATTAGATAAATATACATGTTCTGGATTCGCTTTTTCTATTTCGTTATTACGTTATTTCGTGATTATTAGAGCGTTTCCGAATGTGAATGTGATAATGTATATTTTTAAAAATAATTCAACATTCCATAAAACCAAAAATTTCATACCGTTCGTCACTAAATTATACATATATAATGGCTGAATATTGTTTCATTTATATACAAAATTTCAGCTCGCTATCTTAAGTTTTGCAAAAGTTACAATAGAGCGATAATGTCAATTTTTTGAAAAATTCAAAACATCATAAAATTTTAACGGTTAAACCGATATTAACCAAATCCAATAGGGGTTACCGGTGTATGAAATCGCACATTCATACCAATTTTGAGCTCAATATCTCGAAAATTGAAAAAGTTATCGCGTTAACAGACATTTTTGGAAAAATTCAAAACCGCGTAAAAATTTAACGATCGGGGGATTTTAACAAAAACTAGTATGAACGATGAGTATTGACAGCTCTACCTATGGTGTAAATATCAGCTTGATAGCTCGAGGCGTTCCCGAGTTATAAAGGTTTACATTTTTCCAGCGTGTAACATACACACACACACACACACACACATACAGACATTTTTTCTAAACCACTTTTCTCGACGTTTTGGACCATTCTGAGTGTACTGACACGAATATCTCGAAAAAAAAATTTTCACGCAAACAAAGCTTCCTCTATGAGGAAGCAAAAAAAGGTTTCATCCAGAAATCTTTGGATTTCAATATTTATAATATTCAAGATTGATTATGATAGACTTCCTACAGCTGTGAAATGATGAGAAGAGAAATGTTTCAATCAGCACGAAATTATTGTATAAATTGTAGAACACTGTTTCATTTATATCAGGATTTTACGATAGATGATGTTTAAACACATACGATTTATTCCTATATACTTTCTATAATTGTGAAACGGTAGAAAATTATAGGATCACTCTATTGATGCCTCTTTGATTGCGAAAGATTAATGTTGAATCACATATTTATGATATAACACGATACACCACAAATTGGATAATAAATGACAAGTGACGAAATGTAAATTCAATGCAAAATATTATAAATCCGTTGACGCACCATACATACCGATAACGTATCTATCGTATTTACCCCATAGAAAACAAAAACTATAGGAAACTAATAAATAACGACGATTCATTTTGTATAAATTGATCAGAGTTCAAATAGATAGACATGATAATATACGATTGAATCCCATTCAAGTATACGATCGATCTGTATCAATCTCTTTAATTTATTTTTACCAGGGTTATTTAATAATAATTAAAGGCACTAATGTTTACTTCTGTAAATTTTACAGTTACCGACAAAGAATAATATATAAAAAATAACCATATTTCACACAACTCGAATGTTCATGTAACATTGTGTAAAGTGAGTTGCGGTGATATTTTCGCTAAATGACTAATTATTAAGGAGGTTACGCTTCACACTAGTTAAACCAGTGATGCTTGTTTAAAGGCATTTTTACAATTTTTGGTGATATAATAAAATGTTCCGAGGTGTTAGTCACGTAGTAGCATTAGTTCTTAATATACAAAGTGATATGAAAAGTCAAACATTTGATATCTGCAAATGTCTTGTGTTATGTTTTTTTTCTTCCAGATTGTAAAAGAGTCAACCGTAATGTTACCCTGAATTAAAATACAGCAAGTTTATTGCTGTAATATCGCAATCCATAATAAATTTTCACATCACTGATTCTTGCATAAACATCACGTATTACTATATCGGCTTAAGGGCTGCCGGCCTATAATTAGTCAGCACATTTATTTAAATCAGTGGTTTCGAATTCATGATTTTGCCACATTGATTTCCAGTGAGTCCTATATGCTCGCGGACTAGTAGCTGATATTAAAGTCAACATTTTCATAAAAATCGTGGGGTAACCCAACTTTTTGCCGATGTCATTTTAATCACTGGAATCTCTAGAACATATTAGACTATTTGTATCTAATGCATCTAATCACAAAATATAAATAAAAAATAATAAAACGACTATCGAAATGTCTTTTCCATAAGAGCTCATGCTAAATCTTTCGGCTTTGGATTGAATTATTTTCTGTAAATGGCCGGTAACCTTGCTTGAAATTTTACATAGAGCCTCCTCTATATATTATTTGTAGCATATGACAACATTTAGTAACGTATCTATTAATTAAGGTCATAACCATATTACCTTAATACTTTTGCATTTGACGTAATTAATGGAACTATACCTTTCACCAATTCACGAATTTCTGCTAAAGCTTGCTTCATGACATCAGGAGTTTCCCGCAACTCTTTAGCCGCTCTTTCGGTATATTCTTTGTCCAGTGGCTCCGGCTCAAATGTTATCGCAACTGATCCCACTTTCAGCGAAGGTGCCTTCTTCGCACGCTCCAAAATAATTGATTGGTGATCCATCCTCGGTTCTTCGATGCTTACTGGAGATTTCTCCAGTAGATCCTAATAATAATATAATTAGTAAGACAAATTTCAAGCCGTAATATAATTTCCTTCGCTCGGTGCATAAATCACAGTTTTCACACATTGCGAAGTAAAATTTTTTACAATACTCGTTGGAAATTTTTTTTTCCCTCATATACTATAATCTACTATTTTTTTTATTAAAAAGAGAAAAAGTGCAATTAATTCAGGCAGATGTTCAATTTTTCTATGTGGGTGAAATGAAATAGTATAAAAAATTCATGATTGATCTTTTTTTTTTTAATTTTAACTTGGTAAAACAAATCGTCTCTATGAAGTTTTCCAGACATGTTTTTAGCAGTTTTGTAATTTCTCAGTCAGGTAGAACTTTTAAAATATAGAATTACATATACGAATCATTTTAAAAAACCCGTGCAAATCGGTCAATTTTTTTTTAATTCAAAGGTTACGTAGAACAGGTGGAACTCTGTAACGGCGATACATACATGCTTACACCATAGTTCATTTTCATTGAAAAGACAGTCGCAAAAACCAGAGAAAGTTTTTAATTAATTGATTGATCATTATTCACGCTTTAGTTCTCGAACAATAGTCATTAAAATACGACCTCAACATGTAATTGCCCCCTTAAGTTGCTGAACGCTCACGTGAGGAATTCACTTTTCCGCAACTAAGAATTATTTAAGAATATTTGGCCCAAAAGTGTTCCTATAAAATGGTGCATAGCGTAAAAAATATATATATATTTTTGGTGACTAAAAATAGTCAGACTGATAAAAATGTTTGTGAATTTACATTACCGGAAATATGATTCATCAACTGATATATGACATTTAATACACGCGTGTATAAATGTTTATATTACATTTACTAATTTTCATACGATTTAATAGAAAATACAGTGATTTTGAATTTCACTTAAATTTCAATTCTAATACACCAGACCATGTAAAAAAATCTTTCCTTGCCGTAATAAAAACTTATACGAAATATTTATTGCAATGCATTTTTCACAGATTTTAATAAATACCTTAAAATTATTTCTTTAAGAGGTCAACAATATATAATATATTTTATTATAACATGATATAAAAATACATATGAGATCAACAGCCTAACAAATGAGATATGCATCAATCAATATCAATTTATATCACTGAACTTGACCCGAATCACCCCCTTAAAACTTAGAGATGTTGGACAGTAATAATTTTGCAAATGTGTCACTCATTTAATTGATAACCTTCAAGCTTCATTTTATATTTAAAAAATCAGGAGACATGTTATTATATGGATTATATATCGTAATCAATCAACCATTATCGGCTGATAATAGTTGATTGGTCGATTTTTGCATTAAAATCTTTTTTTTTAAATCTTGTCTATGTATTCCTCTTGCAATCTTATCAATTTACGCAGTATTCAGCGCAGCATAAAATCGTAACTCCCGAGGAATGAGTGAAAGTTATACATCACATACCTCGACACGGAGACTTCCACACTATTAAGGCTAAGCCAATAAACAATATTGATGCACGTTCACGTAGCACAAAGAAGAAAAAGAAAATCTCTATCGATCTTTGTGAATGAAGTTAGAAGCGAATGAACAAGAGAAATGAACAAAAAAAACAGAGTCACGCTTTTCCGAGTTTGCGCTGAACTTCACTCGACTATATATATATTTACGTCAATGAGTGTTTCCTCAACCACTCGCGCTTTCACTTTTCTAAATCTCTAATAAACTTCTTTTTTCAGCTGCTTTTTCCCTTTTTCGATTTTTCTTTGTTTTTTTTTTTATTTTTTTTTTTTGTAATCTATTTCAACGTCCCGAAAACCCATCAATCTCCCAATACAACTATAAAATTGACAAATGACGAAGTATCCTCAGAGCAAATGATTGATCGATTCGACAGAGAATAAAAAATGAAGGAAATAGAAAAAAAAACTGGAAAATAAATGTCACCTTTTTATATATATCTATAAAATCCGACGAGGCACGATTGGCGAATGACCACGAGGGAAGAGCAACAGGAGTGCACTACCGGCTTTGCTGAAGAGCTCGAACGATCTGTCGGAGAACCTCGTTGACCGCGGCTCGAACGCAGTACAAACAACGGGAAAGCAAAGCGCTCTCTGTCCCCACTACGATCCGAACTCTTCCCATTCGGCTAGAGGTCTCGGTCGTGCAAAAGGAATTAAGTCATGCATACATATGTGTAACATGCTTTATAGTACACATACACTTAAAACTATGAATTGTAGTAATCAAGAAGTATAAAAATGGCGCTGCCCTCGCGGACACTGACTCAACGCTTGGCGAAAATATCTATCTCACCATAACTCTGCAAAATTACGCCGTAACGTTACCAAACTTTTTACAGATTTTCCATCTTACTTTTATTTTGCTACATTTTCAAACATAATTTTGTAGAATATTATCTTTTGCAAAAAGATTTATCTTATTGTATGTGTCATTCCATACCAAGTCGGCCATTTTCCATCACGCCAATTTTTCTATAGTTTGTAAACGTAATAATGGAAATTCTGTGAAATTTTTAGAAAAATCGGAATAGTCTGTCTCAACGAAAAAATATATTACGATATTTCGTCAAAAAATGGCGGAAATTTTTTTTGAACACGAATGAATTTTTTTAAATTAAAAAGTACATTGAAAATCTGTAATTTTATACAGGAACATATTTTTTGTACGATCGGTAATTTTGAATATACAGCGAATTGAAAAATGTGAAATAAGATAAATCGTTATTAAATTTTGGGAAAACCAAAGGTGCTAAAATTCTGAAATAATTTATGGATGTTCGTGATACTCTAAACAACTATTAAAAAAATTATGAACCCATTCTGCGAACATGCTAAATTTGGGGTAACTCACTTGGTATAGAATGACCCCTATATGGGGTATTCCTGACCAACTCAGTAAGCGTTGAACTCTGAGCCATTCCAATGCGCTCCATAATTTTTATACTATTGTATTTGCTCGAAAAAAAACACTTTAAAATTTGTTTTTTTATAGATTTTTTTTACTGAAAATTCTTTTTTCATGAATTTTTTTATTAAAAAAGTTGTGACACAATTTAAAAATTTGAAATTATTCTCACAAATCCTGTATTAGATATCAACATTTTTGGGCTATGACCCAGAGTGGACAAACGTTTGCGTCGATTTTTAAGCCATTTAAAAAAAAAACGGTAAAAAATGGAAAAAAAATTAAACGAGATGGCAGTTCAAGGTCGGTTGTTGCTCACGTAACTACCAATAGTTGGTATTAAAAGTCAACCAAAAGCCAACCATCGCTGTACTCAGCTCAGGGTTGGAATTATGATGATTATTCAACCGTAAACCAACGTTTCATTATTTAATACATGATTTTTTTGCATATCGATAAAAAAAAGCTTCAGCAAAATTCTAAAATAATCTTGCGTTACGTATAAAATGTTTACGCAGCAACCGACCATGACCTACCATTTGGTTGCATTTTCTTCCATTTTTAACGAATTTTTTTTTTTCGAAAAAATGGCTTAAAAAACTGACGCAAATGTTTGTCCACTCTGGATCATTGCTAAAAAATTTTGATATCTAATAGAAAATTGTCGAGAATAATTTCGAATTTTTTAATAGGGGCGCCAAATTCTTATTTGAAAAATTTATGAAAAAACATGTTTCGGTACAAAATCTCTAAAAGAAATTAAAAGTGTTTTTTTTTTCGAGTATATAGAATAGTATAAAAAATTATGGAGCGAATTGGATGGGATCAGGGTTGAACGCTTACTGAGTTGGCCAGAAATACCTCATATAGGTATGAAAAAGTTGATATTCTTAAGAATTTTTTGAGAGTCTAATATTTTCTGAGATATAGTGATATTTAAAAAAAACCGTAAATCCTGAACTTAAATAGTACAACAAACTGACAAATATAAAATAATATCCGGGAAGTCAACCGAAAAAAGTGGCCCAGTTGATAAAGAATGCCTCATATACGAATATTTGTCTAAACCACTTTTCTCGATGTTATGGACCATTTTGAGTGACCTGACATGAAAAATCACGAAAAAATGTTTTCATAAAAACAAAGCTTCCTCTGTGATACAAATTTCTTTCTTAATATTCATCGCTTTGTAAAAAGCGCAAATGTAAGAACGCCAGATTATTCATGATCTAATATTGTATGCGCAATGCAGTGCACTTGTTATCAATCACGCCACAATTGGAATGATCAAAGAATATTGCGTGTGCTAAGCTCAATACATTTTTAGGGCGTTTTTCGATATGTCATTTCTACTTCTACTTACTACTATTTCTAACTACGACGATCTTAGAAGGTATCACCTTCTATCTATTAATTCATAAAAAAATGAATCTTTAAAAAATCTTATGATAATAATAACCCGTAGCTTGTTTTTATTTATGGAAAAATATGTCTGCAATTGCGAGCAATTCTCGAAAAAATGATTATATTCGGATATAAGTATGTTTCACATAATATTATTGTTTACTTAAGGACCTCCTTAAGTAAGGAAGCAACAGAAGAAAATATTTGTTCCGATAACGTAAAAAAAAAATCCACTTATGAAAATGTTTCACTTTTTGCTTCCTCATAGAGGAAGCTTTGTTTTCATGAAATTTTTTTTTTCGAGATTTTCATGTGAGTACACTCAGAATGGGCCAAAACGTCGAGAAAAGTGATTTAGAAAAAATATCTGTATGTGTGTGTATGTGTGTGTGTGTGTGTGTGTGTGTGTGTGTGTGTGTGTATGTATGTGTGTATGTTACACGATCGACAAATGTAAACCTTTATAACTCGGGAATGCCTTGAGATATCAAGTTGAAATTTGGACCATAGATAGAGGGATCAAGCCTCATCGTTCATACAGATTTTTGTTAAAATCCACTCCATCGTTAAATTATTACGCGTTTTTTCATTTTTTGAAAAATGTCTGTTTACGCGAAAACTCTTTCAATTTTTGAGATATTGATCTTAAAATTGGTATGAATTTCAGCTTTCATACGCCGGTGATCGCTATTGAATTTGGTTAAGATCGGTTGAACCGTTAAAATTTTATGATGTTTTGAATTTTTCCAAAAATTGACATTATCGCTCTATTGTAACTTTTGCAAAACTTAAGATAGCGAGCTCAAATTTTGTATATAAATGAAACAATATTCAGCCATTATATATGTATAATTTAGTGACGAACGGTATGAAATTTTTGATTTTATGGAATGTTGAATTATTTTTAAAAATATACATTATCAAATTCACATTCGGAAATGCTCTAATAATCGCGAAATAACGTAATAACGAAATAGAAAAAGTGAATCCACAACATGTATATTTATCTAATTAAAACAAGGATGCAAAGTAGAACCTTGCACAATGTTTCCTCATTATTTTTCGCGTTTTACAAAGCTTCCTCTATGAGGAAGCTAAAAATTGAATAACATACTTCCTCATAGAGGTAGCTGTGTAAGAAGCGAAAAATAATGAAGAAGCAATGTGCAAAGTTCTACTTTGCATCCTTGTTCTGCTTCTCCTCGGATATTTTCTTATCAAGTTAAAAGAGTTGATCTAATTGCAGCATCATTTAGTTTTAATTATCGGCCTCCGGTTTATTCAATAATTTTTTTTTCTCCGCTGGTTCTTATATCCTGACAGATTTTCTACCATTACTATTTTTGTTAAATTATCTTCTACACCGTCACGCGATTAAGACGAGTACTTCTTGTTTACATATTTACTTCAAGCTTACGTGTCATCGCTCACATCGAAAGAAGCATATTTTATTTTCCGCAGTAGCCACAGACTTTATCGATGTTCATTGTAATTTGGACTTTCCGTATGTGCTGTGTGCTAACAAAGATGAAATTTTCACTGTCACTCGAGACTTGTGTTGTTGGAGTACAAAGTCAACCCACGTAAAGAGATAGTGTGATAACGAACAATCTCTGTGTGTCGCTTCACTACATTGCACTGTATAAATGGTTACAATCAAGAATGGAAAAAAAGAAAAGCACTCCGGTCTGACACTGACATGTTGGAAATCGAATGTCAGTTCAGAGTGTTTGTAGAAGTAGATTATTTTTATTTTCATCATTTCAATATTACAAAGTTCACGATTCTGTCTCGTAATTACCTAAACATATAAATTGTAAATGTAAATGTGACTAAAAAGTTGTTTGACTATTCTGAGATCTCTGAAATGCGCTGCGCATTTTTAAATATGATGAAAAATGACATCGCACCAAGGCCAAAGACTGGTGGATTTTACGCCAACTCTAAATGGAGTTTTTTCCTACACTGTAAAAAAATCTACTTGAAATGTAATATACAAATACTGGAAGTTTTTATGCATAAACTGTAATATAAAAGTGGGATGTAAAATTAATGTATGGTACAACAAATTCTTTTTTACATTAATTTGATTTCATTTTAACTCAAAACTATATTAATTTTATAACACACTTATAAGTCACTTTTTTTAATTCATGGTAAAAAAACTTGTAACCAGTATTTTCTGTGGCAGAATGTGGGACATGAGAACGATAGCGGAGGCCTAAATTCCATTTCTTAGGGAAAAAAAATTAGGTTGGATTTTCTGACCGGAAGTCGAATCTGTGAATTCTAGAATCAGAAATATAAAAAGTCACTTTTTATAAAATTATGGTAAAAAGCTATGTAACAGGTATTATCTCTGGTAGAATATGCGACTTGAGAACGATAGTGAAGACCGAAATTCGATATCTTGAAAAAAACAAAATTTAGATTGGATTTTCCGACCGAAAGTCGGATTTGTGAATTCTGAAATCACAACCGACCAAAAGTGACTTTTTCAAAAATCATCATAAAAAGGCATGTAAACGGTACTTTCTGACGTGCAATATGCGACTTGAGAACGATAGTGAAGGCCAAAATTCGATATTGAAGAAAAAAAATGTCGGTTGGATTTTCCGACCGGAAGTCGGGTCTGTCAATTGTAAAATCAGAACCGACCAAAAGTGACTTTTATTTGAATGATCGTAAAAAGGCATGTAACCGGTACTTTCTGCACCCAGGAAAAAGATTTGGTAATATTAACTAAAATTATCTATTCAACATTTAATTATTTCAATCAACGAAAATTTACTTTCCCTTCAACAAATATGTATTTCATTCCATTTTTCAGTTTTTTAAATTTGAAACATATTTATTTATTTGAACCAACTTTCACTGCGCAACGAACACTAAAAAAATTATTTGTTGCTACTAAATACTTTCTTAATCCGGAAAAAAGATCTAGTTAAAACGACCAAATACATGTATTAGATATTTTTTAATTAAATCAATTAGAACTATCTTATAATCCAATATATATTTATTTCCTTTCATCATTGAAGTTCATTATTATCAACGTGCAACATTTATCGATTTGACTTAATTCCTGTCGTATATTTATACAAAAATTATATATTCTTTAAAGACTTCGACCTGAACGTTATCGACTAATCAGCCTCACTACACGGAGAGAAGGATCTGATACTTTTTACCATATTTCTAGTAAAAATTATCGTAAATTCCTGGTACAGGGAAGCCACGACGCCACCTATCAAGAATTACGAGAACTACGAAAATTGTTACTACGAAATATGGTAAAAAATTTTATATATATGATAGAAATTCTCATAGTTCTCGTATCTTTCGTTAGGTGGCGGCTGTGGCTTCTCAATACCAGGCGCGTTTAATAATTTTTACCATAGCGTCTGGTAAATTTTAACAGATCCTTCTTTCCGTGTACGAGTATTAGTAAAGTCTACGAGATAATAATTAACCAAAAAATCACCTACTACTGTGTAGCACACAACATTATTCCCGGTAATCAATTTGGATTCAAATTCAAGCATTCAACTACACACGCAATTCACAAACTGCTATCTGATATTAATACGCAAATCCACCAAGGTAATTTAGTCGGGACTGCCTTACTAGACTTAGAGAAGGCGTTTGATTCCGTCTGGCATAATGGAATGTTATACAAATTAGATCAAAAAGAATTTCCCGACTGGTTGATTCGACTAATTTGGGATATGATATCCAACAAAAAAATTTTAAACCTGGAACTGCAAGTTGTTTTCATCAGAAGAGTTTATCATAAGGGAGGGTCTTCAGCAATGGACGGTAAACTCACCTGTGCTGTTCAATATATATACTATTGATATTCTTAATCTCTTTTATCTTAACACCAAACCAAATCTCTGGTGACCGCCTACCAAAAATTCAAGAGGAATTAGAAAGTTTAGGAGAAAAAGTAAATAGATACTACATGGAACCTTCGCCTAAACTCAACAAAATGTGAAACTATTTTGTTTAGAAAACCAAATATCCACCTCTCCCGCAATAAAAAATTAGGCGCCAGCCAATTTAGTATAGAAACGACGATTCCTGGAACACAACCCAAAGCTATGATACCTCATATGAAGACTGTGAAATATCTAGGCGTATATCTCGACTGCCTATTAAGACTAAATACTCATCTTAAGACACAACTCGCCAAAGCCATAGCGGCCTTTAAAGCTAATGCACGTATCTTTTATAACAAAATACTAACCAAAAGAGGTAGTCATACTATACATGCTACTAATTAGGACCATAATTACATATGCAGCCCCCACATGGTGGAATGTCAACTCCTCATCAATGGAAGAATTAAGAGCTTTCGAACGTAGCTGCCTTAGAAGTTGTCTTAACATATATCGTTCCGCCCACGCTAATACTCTCACAGAGTCAGCAACCAAATCCTATATAACACGGCTAAAATCCCACGCATAGATTGTTTCACTTTAAAACTGACCAGAGACTACCTTAGTAAATTAACTAATATAAGGAACGAAATTACAAGATCTCTCTCTGAAATAGATGTAAATAGAACTATTAATCAAGCTTCAAATGGATACCTTCCCCCTCAAGCTTTTATATATTTCGACTCGGGTGGACTGATTCACAATTCAGATAATATTCCTATAATCTACACGGAAAGAAATGTTTGGTTGTGGCAACTACGTTTTCGATTTGCTGTACACAATGTCTAAAAAATTAGTTGCCTCAACCATATCGAATAGAGACCTTAACTATTCACGATTAGTTCTCGATTGGATTACTTAGGTTAACTAATCCTTGTGTAATCCTGATTGGATTAGTTAGGTTAACTAATCCAATCGTTGGGACTACCATTCAAATAGTTGGGACTACCATTCAAATCGTCGGTATTATCATTCGAATCGTCGGTATTACCATTCGAATCGTCGGTATTGCCATTCGAATCGTTGGTATTACCATTTGAGTTGCTAGGGAAATAGAATAATCGATTGGTTGTGTCAACTCATTTCTTGGTTATGGCAACTAATCTTTTTTTTCCGTGTATCATTGGAAAAGGAACAAAGCGAATAAACGTATCTCGACCAAAAGAAACGAATTCAGAGAGCATGAAGAAAAGTTCAAATTCTCCACGGCAATATCCGAATCAGACTACAGTAGCCTCCCGCTAAGTGCTCGCCTCAAACTCATATGCATGCATTTTTAACATGTTGTAATTTAGCTATTCAATTTTACTTGCACAAAATCTGGAAGGCTTTTACCGAGCATTTGAATGAACAATTAAAACTTGAAAATCGATCTTTTTACACGGTACACACGGGAAGGCTGGAAAAACTGATCTTTAAATAGAAAATTAATATACTTAGATCAAAGATAGAGAAAAAATAAAAAGTACTACGGATTCGCAAATCATTCAGGACTTGATGCATCATGAAAAAAGGTAAAGTCTCCGGAATAATGTTTAATTGAGCCAAGGTCAAAATGCACGATACCGGGCCAAATGACGTTTCCTAACCTAATTATCGTAAAAATGAAGTCAAATCCGCACTAAACATATCAACTATTTACAAATAATCGTTTTAAATTAATTACGACAATTTCGAAGGATTCTCGACTATTTTTTATATTATTATTGAGGCAGTCAAAATTATGCGTATGATTATTTTTTAATGTCATATAGACTCTGAGGTTTATGACTCCGGCGTACCGACAGAACTACCTTAAAAACCAAAACTACTGGTGGCTCTCTCACGATGACCGAACCATTTTAAAAACTCATTCAACGTAAACAACGCCTCCTCAGGCGCCACTACCATGGTAATGGTACCTTGACTGGTTGTTTAAGCGGTCGCTTATTTGGTTGCTTCCAACAACAAAAAACTGCAGTGTAACGAGTGGTTGCTTTCCTGGTCGTTTGAGTGGCTGCATTTTTGCACAAAACGACTGGTTGCTTTGCCGGTTTTGTAACGGTCGTTATTGTGGTTGCCGTGTTTGTTAGGGGTGCCTTCAATAGTGTACAATACACCGACTATATCAATTCCGAATAACGTACTATAATAGTACGTCGATCAAGCATTGGGAAATAGGTAACAGTCAAGACGAGATAGAAGGAAGAGAAAAATTGTCGTATGGAGGCCACATTAATTTTCTTTTAATACTTGGCGTCGGGACGCTAGCGCGTCTCTTGATAGTTCTTAATAGTCAATAATTTATACATTTTTCAATATAAAAGATAAACGAGAGTTCATCTACGCCATAATTTCCCACCTCACTCCTTGATACACTGATGATGGCGTAGATGTGGTACAGTTCCTGTTTATGGTAATTTTTTCCTTTGTGTATTGTTTGCACATGAGGTTACGCCATATGTTGTATTCTGCGACATTTGGAACGCATAAACTAATTTAAATATATAAAAAAAAGTACTATATAAAAATCATTTAGTACATAAATTTGAAAATTTTGATTTTATAGTATTATTGATTTTTTATTAATTTTACAAGAATAATTAACATGGTTTTTTCGTCATTCAAGTTTAATGACAGAGTTAACACACTCTTGTGTACAGAGCTTCTTTATCTATCAGCAGCATACGCTCATGCATCATAATTCACGTCTATCAGATGATTCTAATTATCTTCCTATTTAATATTTATAATCGTTCGTTTGTACTTTTAAAAAATGGTAATTACCTGCTCCCTGTTTACGGAAATTATTTGTGCTGATTACGACATTCGAGATCGAACTATGTAAAGAATTTCCGGCTAACCGTACTGCAAAAATTTAAAAAATTTGAAAAAAAAAAGTTTTCAAAGATTTTCTACCTGCCGAAGACTTACCTCAAAAAAAAAAAGATTCAAACTAGAACTTTGCGCATTGCTTCCTCATTATTTTGGCAAAGACTCTGAAGAAAAGTACATTGATCATTTATGGCCTTCTCGTAAAGGAAGCTGTGTGAAAAATAATAAATAATAAAAAAGCAACATGTAACATTTTATTACGCATCGCTCTTTTAAAAAAAGTTGCTTCAAATTCGAATTCTAATAACAAGGTGTCGCCGCGTGAAAAGAACTTTACCAACTACGTTAACAATTCATTTGGAATTTATCCCTGAAAGCATAGCAAAACGAAGAAACTTTCTAACAGTAGAATCGTTTTGCTTCCTCATAGAGCATGATTTGTTCATTCTAAATATTTTTGCTTCCTCATAGAGCATGATTTGTTCTCACGAATTATTTTTGCTTCCTCATAGAGGAAGCTTTGTTTTCATGAAAAAAAAAATGTCGAGATTTTTATGTCAGGACACTTAGAATTATCCAAAACGTCCAGAAAAGTGATCTAGAAAAAATTTTCGTATGTATGTTTTCTTGATTTTCGTGTTAGCTTAGTCAAAATGGTCTCAAAATACGAGAAAAAAGTAGAACCTTGCATATTGCTTCCCCATTATATTTCGCATTTTATAAAGCTACCTCTATGAGGAAGTATGTTAATCAATTTTGGCTTCCTCATAGAGGAAGCTTTGCAAAAAGCGAAAAATAATGAGGAAGCAATGTTCAAGGTTCTACTTTGCATCCTTGTTTCAATTCGATATTTTTATAATTTTAAAAAATAATTCAACATTCGATAAAATCAAAAATTTCATACCTTTCGTCACTAAATTATACATATACTAGGCTGCGCCCTTCGTGCGCCAACCCTCTTCCCCCTGCCGAACTCACAATCTTCAAACACACACTCACAAACACTACAAAATATTGTCGTGTCTACACCACTGTGAAGTAGATAATACGACACGTTTATTTTTAATATCCAATTTCTAAGACTTTTAATCCAAGTTTTACTTTACGTTATCATTACAACGTAAACTCAGTTCCTTTGCAAACCGCAAAACCTCGGTTAAATATTTCGAATCAATTTTTTACAATTCCATTGCCAACTTGATACCACTCATTCAAAATTCCATGGCCAACGTGAAATCACTCACTTGAGATTCCATGGCCAACTTCATATCCCTCGGGAACCTATCCCCTATCCCAGGGTCTGGTACGTTTCGCCGACAACCGTTTGATCGACGAATCAGTTTGCCGACACCATTTGGCCGACAGGTACACTTGGCTGACAGGTATACTTGGCCGACCTGTACATTTGGCTAACACGTATACTTTTTTAAATAGGGGCGTGCGAAGTTCGTCTTCTCGTGCCTGCGTAGCGTGCGCGGAATGGTCGATTCTCGCATCTTATAGGACAGAAAAAAATGTCGATTTTTTAGCATATAAATCTTGTGTATTTACAGTCGGAGGGCTCTGCCCCCCCCCCCCCCAACTCCCGGCGGGGCTCCGCCCCCATACCCCGCGAGAGGCTGCGCCCCTCGACCTCGTTAGCCCCCCCCCCCCCCCCCCCGTTAGTGTACCTATCGGCCAAGTGTATCTGTCGGCCAAGTGTACCTGTCGGTGAAATGATGTGTCGATCAAATAATGTGTCGGCTAAGTGTACCTGTTGGCTAAATGATGTGTCGGCTAAGAGTACCTGTCGGTCAACCGTACCTGTCGGTCAAATGATGTGGCGGCCAAATGGTGTCGGCCAACTGATTCCTCGGTCAAACGATTGTCGACCAAGTGACCGGCACCGCCTATCCCACGGGAACCCCTCCCCTATCCCTCAGAAACCCCGCTTCTATCCCTCAGGTACGCCCTCTCTATCCCTCGAAAGCCTCCCTCTACCCCTCGGGAACCCTTCCCCGAGTAGAAATTCAGCTACGGGGAATATCAGGCCCTAGCGTGGTAGCCGGATTTAAATCTAAGGCCCCTGCCTGGCAACCTTATACGGGCCTTGCAGGAAAGTAACGCAGCGCATGATCAGGGCCAGATTAAGTTTTCCAGATAAAGGCCGGATAGAGACTGCCTTACTAAGCCCCTACTTATAAAAACGGCAAATAGATTACAAAATAATTATCTGCGCTCATCGAATTCGACTTATTTTGCACTTTCTATTGGATATTCGAGCTTATTTAGTTTTCAGTACATATTAATTGCTGAAAAAAACACATGTAAAGTTATTTGCCGTTGGTGGGAATCGAACCTTGATCCTCTGGGTGACAGTTCTGCGCCTTAGCCTACTCGGCCATTGACATCTTAGAAAGTTTATATATTTATTGTCTATTTGAAGTATACTTAAAATGAAAACACGTCAAGACTGTACATCCATTTATTGTGACTACGACCGAAATATTCAAAATTCAAACATGATGGGGCGTTCACACATCCAGGTATTGGCGTTTGACAGTCAGTACCTGGATAGATTTCAAAGTAATTCTAGCGGTACAGTTCCGTAAAACGTGAGTTTCAGCGAAAATTTCGAATACTTCTCGATTGGATAAAGATGTGAAAAAATCCAGCACACGCAAGGTGCTGAAAAGATTGATTTTGCATAACAATAATTGTTAAATGTTTTTAACGAATGCCGTATCTAGCCCTTACACGAACCTGATAATGTAAATTTACGGCATATTTAAAAAAAAACTATACCATACGAAGACTGTATGCGGATCTGACCAGGGAAAGTAAAGGTAAGTTGGACAAAATCTTGGTCCAAATGCCACAGAAAGACCTTATGCGAAACGGATAAGGTCGATGAATGACATTTCTATATGAGGTTACCGTATGTAAAGCCTGACATGGGTCTGATCCGGTGGAAAAACGGCATTTTTAAGATTGAATGCCATATCTCAGTCTTACATGGACCTGATCCGGTGAACTTACGACGACCCCTAAATAAGGTTACCATATCTAGCCTGACATCAGCCTGATCCGGTGGAAAGACGGCATTATTAAGTACGAATGCCATATCTCAGTCTTACGTAGACCTGAGCAGGTGAATTTACGGCGGCCCCAAATAAGGTTACCGTACCTAAAACTGATCTGGACCTCGCGTGACAGCAGGCATGCCTGATGAAATTTCTACTCGGGTCTACTATTCCTCGGGAGCCTCTTACCTATCCCTCGGGAACCCCTCCTCGATCCCTCGGGAACCTCTCCTCTATTCCACGGGAACCGTACCTCTACTTAAAAAATCCCCCGACGTCATCCCTCCGAAACGTCAGCCTTCCAAAGCGTCAGCCCTCCGAAATATCAACACTCCGAAACGTCAGCCCCCCAAAGCGTCAGTACCCGAAAAACGTCAGTCCTCCAAAGCGTCAGTACCCGAAAAAACGTCAGCCCTCCGAAACGTCAACACTCCGAAACGTCAGCCCACCGAAAGGTCAACACTCCGAAACGTCAGCATTCTAAAGCGTCCGTACACGAAAAAACGTCAGCCCTGACAGGATACTTTTTATAGTATAGTATAGATATAGATAATGGCTGAATATTGTTTCATTTGCAGACGAAATTTAAGCTCGCTATCTCAAGTTTTGCAAAACTTACATTAGAGCGTTAGAGCTCACAGAGGAAGCTTTCATGAAAATATTTTTTTGTCGAGATTTTTATGTCAGGACACTCAGAATGGTTCAACACGTCCAGAAAACTGATCTGGAAAAAATAGCCGTATGTATATATGTATACAACTCCGAAAATTCGAACGCCGATAACTCAAGAACCGTTTTGTATATCGAGCTCAAATGTGACACACACGTGTAGCAGCAGGCCCTCTTCAATTGTAACAATTTTCGATAAAATATGGGCGAAAATTTCGATTTTCTGCCGTTTTGAATTTTTTTAAAAAGAGGGCGTGAGCGCTCTAAGTTTCCTAAAATTTAGTCTATTTTGCTAAATAATTGTTTATAAGAGCAAGTGCACTCAATGTTGTTTGGCATTGAATTTGGCTCGAATCGGTAATGTGGTTCAGATTTTATGGAATTTTGAATTTTTCAAAAAATTTACACTATCGTTCTATTGTAACTTTCGCAAAACTTGAGATAGCGAGCTCAAATTTTGTATGTAAATTAAACAATATTTAGCCATTATATATGTATAATTTAGTGACGAACAGTATGCAATTTTTGATTTTATGAAATGTTGAATTGTTTTAAAAAATATACGTTATCACATTTACTTTCGGAAACGCTCTATTTATAACGAAATAACGGAACAACGAAATAGAAAAAGCGAATTCACAATATGTTTATTTATCTAATTAAAGCAAGGATGCGAAGTATAAAACCTTGCACATTGCTTCCTTATTATTTTTCGCTTTTCACAAACCTTTCTCTGTGAGGAAGCCAATATTGATTAAAATACTTCCTCATAGAGGTAACTTTGTAAAATGCGAAAATTAGCGAGGAAGAAATGTGCAAGGTCTTTACCAGGGCCATCAATCAAGCTAAAATTAGTTGCGCTTCTTTCCTTATAAAAATTTATGCAATAATTGAACCATCTTGTCAGTTTTTATAAAACTTTATATTTTTCCAAGAATTTAAATTGAAACCCCTATTAAATCTTAAATTATCAAGAAATTATTGCGGAGATTCAACCAAGAAAAAGGAGTATAATGATGTACTTGTGTGCTCAAATTGGGCACGATTGATAGACGCATTCTTAAAATAGTTATTCAAATTTTTTAAATGTCACACAAACAAAAACATACATTTAAACATTTTCTCTAAATGTCATTTTCTGTCTATTTGAGATATAAAGTTTTCTCTATGCGGAAGTAAAAACAATAACTTGCGTAATACATAAAATATAATAAGACTTATATAAAAGAAATCAACAATGTAGTTCTGTACACTTTTTTTTATTTTCCATTTTTTTTAACAATAATAAAAATTCGAGAAAGTAGAAATTATCGAAACAGTTTAAAAATAATTTCGCATTTTGCTAACTACGTACTAAGGGGTGATTTTAATTCGTATATTATAATAAAGTATTTTTTATAGTATATTCTGTTTGTTCTCTCGTTTTGAAATTATTAGTTGCATTGTTGTATTCTTTGTATTCTTCTGAGTTCCCCATTCGAGTTTCGCATTTTCATTTCATCGTGTTTCCGGCAGCGTATACGCCCGATGGGCCGGATTTTACATCTAGTAGTTGTGACGATGTTGATCAGTCTGTTTCTATTGTGGCTTGACGCGGCCGTACGTGTTCCATTCTGAAATTCCAAGTTTTTAATGTTAGTCGTGGGTCGTGCTGGTCAGGTCAGCCGGATACAAAGTCAATGCTCAGAAACTCGATACGTATTATAACGAGTGCACTCAATGTGTGTCAATGTGTTACACATAAACAGATGTAAACGTGATCGATATTAACACCCATTATAAAAAAGATTTAACTATAATTTTATAAGTGAGAATATTTATGATTCAATAGCCTTAATATTTGTCATTGAATAGCAGCTTTTATAAAAAGATTGCTACGAAAAAAACCAATTTTTGCAGAATATGACAAATTTTTTTTTCGCATATCTATTTACTTGGAATTTGTTTTTTTATGTGCATCTCCATTTTTTCTCAAAATTTCTCGCAAAATTTTAATAAAAATTCAATTTTAATAAAAATGCAGAACAATATTTGTGATATTCATTGATGCTTATCTCACTTGTTGTTGGTGCTTTATGAAATGTGGTGTTATAACCCCTTAAAGAAATAATTTTTTTACTAGCTGGCAAAAACATCTGGCTATTCTGGGTCACAACAATTTTTTTAATTTTTAGATGCGATACATCTTATTTTACTATCACATAGCTAATTTTCTTTTCCAAAAGATACGTTACAAATTAGCCATCTCGATATTTAACATGGTAACCTGTTTATCAATTATAGCTGATTGTTTATGAAAATCTTTTTATTCTCTAAACAAAAAGCTGTAGTTCATAAAAAATTAACATAATAAAATATCAGAATTGTAGATTCATAAAGGATCTTCGAAGAAAGAAAATGCGCCTTCTCCTCTCAAAATCTACAAGTTCGAATAATCCTTCGGCCCAAATTCATTTAAAAAAGACCTCCTCGAAAATCATTGTTAATTGTATATTTTTGCAATTTTATTGCTATCAATAAATTTGCAAAATTGTCACTGTTATTCAATGCATCAAGACTCGCAGAAAATATAATACTGATTTGACTAATGTGAAGCACTCGAACCCTCGTTACATAATTATATTCATGAATATTTTTCAATGCCATGAAACTCACGTTTGATATTGTCTTCGCACTTCTCGAAGGTCGGATACCAATCGGCGGCGGTATAATCAATTTCGGGCAACTGACCACCGTAGTTTTTGGGTAAGTGACTTGGGTTCATATGTGTATGAAGCGAATTCATTTTCGAGCCGTGGAAATACATGCGCTTCCTCAGCTTCTCCCTGGTGAAAGGCTTGAACATACGCCAAACGACGTCGAAGAGGAAAGGTTGCTTCACAAAGTGCACTTCCTTCAATCGCAGTGGCATCGCGTCTTGAATGAAGGACAAAAGCCTCATGCTGAAGGAAGGTGTAAGGCCCATCACTTGCTTCATTGATAGACCCTCAAAATCCATTATTACAACAACACCGTGCACCTAGAAACCAATAAACAGTTATTAATTACAATAATTGAGAAGAAAAATGATTCAATAGGGTAGAAGTACCGGTTGTGGCCACTTTAAGAATTTTCCCATTTTCAAGTACTTGTGATTGGGACCAAATATCATAAAACTGTTTTGGACCTATACTTTTCATATCTGAGAAGAATATAATTTCAGATTTCTAGCATTAAAATCTTCATATGTATCGAGAAAACACTGGAAAATAGAAAAAAGTAGGAGCATAGCCATTTCACCAGTTCTGGCCACCTATGCACCAGTTTTGGCCACAGTAATGTACCGGTTTTGGCCATACTTAAAATTAGAATAACTCAATATTCATTGCACTTCAAACATTTTTTAAGGTGTGTTTAATAAATCAAAATCGTATTCTTATGAAAGCATCCAATTCCTCTACACGAAAATGTCTTTAAAGCACAGATGCCATCTGTGAACCTAACTAACTTTTTTTGACATTCGTCTCCTTCGTTTTGCACTTTTTCGTAGCACCTTTCTTTGTCACAAATAGTCATACATTATATTAATGTTTTACTCTTTACACTTTTATTTTTACTTTTACCAGAGTTCTTTCCCAAAGTAGATTTTCCCATTGCATAATGATGGGAATCTTCAACATGAAAGGTGTTCCACCGCTTTACCTTCTTTTTTACTATACATTTCTAAGGATATATTTTTCTTAGCGTTTTTTTCGTTTTTTTGTTTCTTCTTTACGAATTTATGAATTGATTGTGTAATAATTAACGAAAAATTAATGATTATATTATCATGGCCATATCCGGGGAAACATGCTTATTCCATGTACCAGTTGTGGCCATCGTATTTTTTATAAATGTATAGCTTTATTTCAAACTTTTAGTACATCAACATTTGCAGTGATGGCTCTTAAGATTGATATGCGCAAAGCTGCATGCAATTCGCCAACTATATAATCCGAATATGTATCTAGAGCTTTCGCCAAAATCTTGTCGAATTCCGTCAGGAGTTGACAATTTGATGAATCAGCTAATGATACTTTAATTACTGACATAGTACTTTTTGTAATGGAGACGAACGGACGTCAAAATGACGATAAATGTTTCCAAAATACACAACGTTATGAAAAATTATGATTAAATACAGGTACAGAATTAAAATAGCCACGAAAAACCTATTTAAGTGTAGGGGTGGCCACAACCGGTACAGTGGCCCCAACCCGTTACTTCTACCCTACTTCATTAAACAAAATCATTTTCCGTCAAGGGGCTTTTAGTATAAACATTTTTTCTTCCTTAGCTGAATTCGACTAGTTAACAAACGAACTGTGATCCAAAGGCGGTTGGGTGATATCGACGGACGCGAACGAAGTGGTTTGTGAAGAGCGATAAATAAGTAGAACATTGCAAATTGCTTCCTCATTATTTTTTGCTTTTTACAAAGCTACCTCTAAGAGAAAGTATGTTGATCGATTTTGGCTTTCTCATATATTAGGAAACTTTGTATGAAGCAAAAAATAATGAGGAAGCCATTTGCAAGATTTTACTTTGCAGGCTTGTTTTGGCTCTAGAGGCGTTTTTCTAAAAATTCAAAGTGACATAAAATTTGGTTAATCCGTATGTGCAATAAACTTGAATTCGGTATCTCGTATAAAATTTACTGAATTAGTCGAAGTTGACTTAAATTATAACGACAACGTAAATTTTTCGAGAGTTCAACATCCTATAAAATCCGAACCTCTTTACCGATCTTCACCAAATTCGATATCTATCACAGCTGAATATTAATTCGTTCTTGTAGAAGATTTGAACAGGGTTGGTACAAAATTAAATTGAATTTGCACGAAATCATAAATTAAAATTCTATAAAAATTTTATTCTAAAAATTCTAAAAAATTCAAAATTCTATAAAATCTGAACCGCTTTATGGATTTCGTTGAAATTCAATACCGACCGTCATTTTTCATTACTGTATTTGTCAAAAGTTATTTACCTCACTAGCTCAAAAATTGCGGCAACTAGAGAACATACCGACATTTTTCGAAAAATTCAAGATCTCATAAAATCTGAAAAAATGTTTCAATTTTTGCATAAATTTATACATAGGAAGGGGAGTCGCTGTTCTACCAGTGTATGAAATTTTAGCTTGATTGTTAAAGCGGTTCTTGAGATACAGCAGGTTGAATTTTGCAAGCCTGCCCCACACTCACACACATACATCCATTCGGACATTTTTTCTAAACCACTTCTCTCGATGTTTTAGACCATTCTGAGTACTCCAGGAAATTTTTTATCACGAAAACGAAGCTTTCTCTATGAGGAAACAAAATGAAGGAATTTGATGAAAATGACTCGGTAGAAAAGTGTCTATCTGTGGAAAGACTGTTTGGAAATGATTATATCTATATTGATTTTGGATATAAAGTACGGAATGTTTTTATGAAGACGGAAGTGGAAATATTGTATGTACAATGTATTTTGTAAAAAGTTTGTATAAAGTTTTGTAAAAAGCTGATGTCGTACACGGTAATAAAGTCTCATTTTTGCTTCCTCATTGAAAAATCTTCAGGAGCATATTTTTTTCCACATTTTCATGTCAGCTTACTCAGAATTGTCCAAAACGTCGAGAAAAGTGATCTTGAACCTATAACTCGAAAACCGTTCCATCGATCAAACTGAAATTTAGAACAAAAGTGCCCAACGTCCCAATATTTTTCGTTAAAAAGAAATTTAAATTTCATAGATTCTTGAATTTTTCCAATTCAATTTTTCAGTTCAGTAAATTCCATATTTTTATTTTTTAAATCGAAATTGAATAAAGAAAATCGAAAAAATTAAGTATTGGAAATATAAAATTTTGACAAAATGCTCTAGGCAAGATTTCAATGTGATTGTCCGATTTTTAACTGGGGAAAAAAATTGAATTTTTATAAATTTTATAAATCAAAGATCTTTTCGCTGCTACAATGTTATTTAACCATAATATTTAAATCAATTGACAAATTTTTAATTATTGCATAATTGATTATTCAGTCGATTTTGATAGTGCAATATAATCTATTCAGGGTCATATGTATAATAACGGATTATTCAGCAATGTAATAATAATCGTGTATAGTAAAAATTTAAGAGATCTACAAAAATGTCACAAGAATCTTAGCCGTTCGGTTATCAGTTCTCTATATAACTGACAAATTCCGATAGCTCTCGACCCTTGAACCGATATCGCATATCGACAGAAACGAGTTGTATATCTCATTGTACTTATCGCGGAGCAAAGTACGATTGGGACGTCGCGTCTTTGCTTCCCACTTAACGCATAGCTATGAATCTATAGAAAACTTGTCAAAGATTATCTTTGGATTAACAAAGTGTTTTTCCATATTGATATACTCAATTTGTACATACAATCTTAGCTATTTCCATTCATACATCAAGTTGCCTCTTCAACAAGAACATGCATAGTTTCTCGTTAGAAATATACACGGTTCGATAAATAACTTTTTTTTTATTAGATTCACATAAAGGATATAAAAGTATCAATTAATTTACGACTAATTCGTACTAAAATAGAACGTGTAATCAATCAGGAAAAAAGTGATTGATACAAACAAGAATTTAATCAACGAATTAATCAGTGAATTTATTTATTACCATATTTATCGTTTGTAAAGAAGAACCTGTTAAAATTTAATTGAATTCTGAATAATTATTTATTCGAACCAGATATTTCACAGTATTTTTTAAAATATACTTATCTATAAATTTAAGGGTCTATAAATTGTGTGAATAAATACATATTTAATTGAATTGTAAAAAATTAAATAAAACTCACTTGGGTTTCAGGCTCCAAAACTGCAGCTTCGTGTATGAGATAAAAGATCCTGAACATTTGATCAGCGCTGACCTTGGACGGATCCCATGATTTTCCAGCATTTACAACCAGAACTCTTCTTCTCTTGTGATCACGATTTTTTAAAACATTCACGACGTTGTTTTCATAAATGGTGGTTTTTTCATCTCCGGGCATCAGATTGTCGAGAAGTGATGCATGCTTCACCTTAAAATCGGCGATCCTCTGCATCAGGGCGTAAGCGCTTTCAGGATAGAATTTGCAGGGACGCAGGAAAATAATGAGAAACTCATCGTCTGTTCTGAAGTAGATGGTCTTGTCCTCTGCAAATGGAGATATAAAATGTAATTAATTATTCGTTGGATAATTAATTGTCTCAAGAATGTACAAAGTAATATAATTAATCACTTAATATTACATTTATTGAATGATAAGAAAAATTTAAAATTAAATAACCATGTTATATATGTATGTACGATATTTTATTGGGAAATATATGATTAATGTACAGTTTTCGATAACCGTAACCAATTTAGTACTTGAGTGCATCTCGTTAAATGAATTAAATTAACACATGCAGCGACCAAAAGTTTTTATCGAGTTAATCAAGTCGTTGAACTTCCATTACGTTCTAAAATAAACGGTATCATTTTATTTCGTAATTATTATGTATTATCACTAAATTGCAGTATAAGAAAAAAAAGGTTAAACTTTGAAATAACCGTTGAAATAAATAATTCAAAAGATTTGATATAACCCCTAGTATTATTTATATATTCAACATGATTATTTATTTTATTTATTTTATTTATTTTATTCAGTTTACAGCACATTAATTTAGCGTCATACTAGTGTATATTAAATTATTTTTAAAATACGTCATTTCTCCACGAAAACATCTCATATAAGTAAATTTATTATCAGTATGAAAATGTGAACAATGCAGAGTTAGACAATCATTGTTTACAGTATTTTCATTGGATAGCCAGCGAACTATATCAAATTGGAATAATTCCATTAATACATTTATCAAAACATCCATCCTTTTTTCAAGCCATTTACTTTTCCGCTTAGTACATGAATAGCAAAGTGTCGGGGTTTAATGCAGATAACACTCTTCGAGAAGATGACCGAGAGTGACCCGGTCAGCAGCTTGCGGACAAGGTTTCCCTCTACGCTTATTATTATTCTTATTAACGCGAGCACTTATTATTATACGCAAACCGTTAAGTTAAATACGTTGATGAAAAAACTTTGTTTAATTGACTAACCTGCGGTAATATTTACTTCATTAAAACCAATAATTAGTCCATCAATTGAATATTAGTCAATAATTTAATATTAGTTCAATAATTTAATATTAGTTCAATAATTTAATATTTATCCATCCAATTGACCAAACGTTATTATTAAACCATTTAATCAGTCAGATGGAGTAATAATTAAGCAAAGTGAAAATCAGTGATATTAATCTACAAAATATCTCTATTTTTGGACTACTTATTGCCCACCTACAATATTATTTTCGCTGTTATTAAAATTTACACATTTTTGTAACAAAATGGGTAAGTTAAATACTTTTCAATAATGCTCAATCGTGCGGGAGATGAGTTATTCTAAAATAAATTTAGTGATTTAGGATAGAATAAAAGTTGGGAAAATATTGTAGAGTGAATACAGATTTTAACGAATAATTTCTTATATAAATTGTAACTTCAGAAATTTAACAAAAAATAAATTGAAAATAATGTCCAATTACTTGGAAATATTTTCCACTAATAATTTGATAAAAGTGTGCAAAGTGTAGAAACAAAAAAATGTACTGCATATAAACTTTACAAAATATTCTTTGTTTAATGGGTCAATAGTATATCTATTTCATATAATATCAGTATCAGAACAAGTGCGATATTCATCCATAAATATCACTGATTATTTTTTCCACTCGGTTTTCGGTAAATCAGAGCGCAATGTTTGAAGCTACCCAACAGTTTTATATCGGAAATTTCTTAAAAATTTCCGATGAGCTTTCATATGTTTCTCCTCATTTTCGGCGCATTTCACACTAACTATTCTATGTGTCATAAAAAAAGTGGGTTACTTTAAATGTGATTGAAACAAGGATGCAAAGTAGAACCTTGCACATTGCTGCCTCATTATTTTTCGCTTCTTACAAAGCTACCTCTATGAGGAAGTATGTTATTCAATTTTTGGCATCCTCATAGAGGAAGCTTTGTAAAACGCGAAAAACAATGAGGAAGCAATGTGTAAGGTTCTACTTTGCATCCTTGTTTTAATTAGATAAATATACATGTTGTGGATTCGCTTTTTTTATTTCGTTATTACGTTATTTCGTGATTATTAGAGCGTTTCCGAAAGTGAATGTCATAATGTATACTTTTAAAAATAATTCAACATTCCATAAAATCAAAAATTTCATACCGTTCGTCACTAATTTATACATATATAATGGCTGAATATTGTTTCATTTATATACTAAATTTGAGCTCGCTATCTTAAGTTTTGCAAAAGTTACAATAGAACGATAATGTCAATTTTTTTGAAAAATTCAAAACATCATAAAATTTTAACGGTTCAACCGATCTTAACCAAATTCAATAGCGATCACTGGCGTATGAAAACTCAAATTCATACCAATTTTAAGATCAATATCTCGAAAATTGAAAGAGTTATCGCGTAAACAGACATTTTTCAAAAAATTCAAAAACGCGTAATAATTTAACGATGAAGTGGATTTTAACAAAAATCTGTATGAACGATGACGCTTGATCCCTCTATCTATGGTCCAAATTTCAGCTTGATATGATCTGAAGAATGAGCCGAAATTCCGATGGAAAAAATAATCCGACAAATACCCCTCGAGCTCCAAAATTAATCGTGTATTTCCCTCAAACTTCCCTGCATACAAACAATCGTGTCAAGTTTTGCAGAAAATTCCCTCGCGCGAGCGCTCGGGATTTTTTAACCTGCAAAACTTGACACTCTTGTTTGTATGCAACGAAGTTATCGGGAAATACCCGATAATTTTGAAACTCTTGGGGTATTACTACTGATTAAGACCTACTCCCCCTTAAACGTAAAACTACTTTAATTTGACATCATACTTGGATATTAAATTCAATATACAACATTATGCACAAAATTTTCTAGCTCATGTATATTAAGAACCAGAATAATTTAAACAGTGTTTTCAATTATATCGTTTGTTAGCCAATGTATTTTCATAATTACGGTTAAAATACTGTAATGAATGAATGAAAACCAAAAGTTACAACTGTTCCTTCAGATGTCTTCCAAAAATGTCTTCATCCTCGAATTATCCTCCATTTCTGTACTAAATTGTGATCATTAAATATTCCCATAAAAAATACAACGAATAATTCAAGCAAAATATTCTTATTGTCGTAATATAACATTCTTAAAACTTCCAACACTCAAAATTTCTTCACTGTGTAAAAGCATAGATCGTGATAATCCTAATTCATCTTGATCTCGGACCAGTTATTTTTATAATTACGTTTATTAACAAAACTTCAAACTTTAAATGTTCCGCAAAATTATCTTTATATATGAACTTTTCTAAAACTGCACAATCCTTCGTTAATTATTGTACTTAAACATACATAAAGTCAAAACTAATAAATCCCAAAAAAAAAAGCGACAACAATAATCACCTAAAAAAAACTGACCTGCAATTAAATTTCCATTATTAACAAAACTTCAAACTTCAAATATTCTACAAAATTACCTTTACACTTGAACATTTCTAAAACTACACAATCCCCTATTAATTATCGTAATTAACTATTCATAAAGTGGAAATAATAAGTCCCAAAAAAAATAGCAACAATAATAGTTATAAAAAAAACTGACCTTCGATTAATTTTCTGAGTGCTACAATTCCATTCTTGACGTTTTCCTCAGTTTCCCTGAGTTCCTTTTCCGCAAGAGCTTTGGTCTCTTCGTCCAACGGACCAATATGAAGTTCGAAGGACATTTTACCGGCGAATCGGTATAGATCGTTCAATACGATCGGACGTGAATTTATAAGAATGAATTAAAACGTGAGCCTCCGGTTGGATAAATTATGGAGCCAAGTGGTTGTAGTAGTAACCCTTAACGATGCTCGCAGTGGAACGTCCGCGATATATCTGTGATCGAGTACTCTGGGGAGGCTCTTTTCCACCAGATCTCGGTACAATCTTTGACCACTCAAAGTCCAATCGACTCTCGGTTTCGAGTGAATCGACGGACAGCATAGCGACGACGACGACAACGCATCGCTCTTTTTTCTCTCTCGATATGTAAGTAGGTACATGCATCACTAATACAAGTTTAAAACACGGCGTTCTCTTATGCTCGCCCCCGCTGGTCCACGTCACCTACACGTTGCCCCTGCCCCCCTCATAATATATACTCTTGCTTAGTCTTCCCTCACTTCCATGAGTGATAACGAAGTTACAAGAGCACAACGACTGTATCGTTCAGGGTAAGTATTAGTTGCGATATATGTACTATATGTATAACATATGTGTTTATATATCGTGTACTCGGGTCATTATATCGCTCGGTGTATTAGGTATATACTTATAGTCACTTCTGCATGATAGTTCTTTAATCACCATCTGCCAATGCCAGTTTTCTATCAGTACCAACAAACGTGACGGGGAAACGTTTATCGAACAGCTCAACGATGTTGCACATGCTGCGAAAACTAATGCCAGCATTTTTATGGGGGATTTTGTCAATTGGTGGCCCTTAGTGCGCAATTTTGGGATTGTAGTGATTTGGCATTTTAGAATTTTTTTATTGTACAGTTTTGGAATTGTAGAGGATTTTAATTGACGAATTTGGTAACTGCAGAGTTTTGAAATTATACAATTATGGAATGGTAGAATTTTGGAATTGTTGAATTTTGGAATTGTTGAATTTTGGAATTACAGAATATTGGAATTGTAGAAATTTGGTATTGTAAAAGTTTGGAGTTGTAAAATTTGGAATTGTAAAAATTTGGAATTATAGAATATTGGAATTGTAGAAGTTTGGTATTGTAAAAATTTGGAATTGTAGAAATTTGGAATTGTAAAAATTTGGAATTGTAGAATATTGGAATTGTAGAAGTTTGGTGTTGTAAAAGTTTGGAATTGTAGAAGTTTGGTATTGTAAAAGTTTGGAATTGTAGAAATTTGGAATTGTAAAAATTTGGAATTGTAGGCATTTGGAATTGTAGAAATTTGGAATTGTAGAAATTTGAAATTGTAGAAATTTGGAATTTCCGAAATTTGAAATTATAAAAATTTGGAATTGCAGATATTGGGAATTGCAGAAATTTGACATAAAAAAATTTGGAATTGTAGATATACGTAATTGTAGAAATTTGGAAATCTAAACAACTTTGAATTATAGAATTTTGGAATTGTAAAAATGTGGTATTCTAAAAATTTGGAATTGTTAAATTATTGAGTTGTTAAATTTTGGAACTGTAGAATTTTGAAATTCGAAAATTTTGAACTTGTACAGATGTTTTGTTTCGTCAACAACATGGTTTTTAGCCATGACTGATAATAATCATGAATACAATTTTATTTACAGTTGTTTATAAGTTAATATTTTTGTTGCATAATTCTGTCATTTTTGCAGTGGTTGAGGAGTCCCATTAACATTTTTCAGTTATCCATATTTGTGATTGTCGATATAAGTGATGTGATGAGACGATTGATCGAAATTGGTATGTTGCATATCGAGTTCACATTTTTCTTTAGGGTTGATTCATTAGTTATGTTCGCGATAACTAATGAATCAATCAGCGAAGATGCAACTACACGGAAAAAAAGGCTTGGTTGGAACAACCAAGTGCTATGGCTATATATGCGCCAGACGATTAATTGGTTAGACCAACCAAGTAATTTGTTAAACTACCAATTTCTTGGTTGGTCTAACCAATTAATCGTCTGGCGCATATATAACCATAGCACTTGGTTGCTCAACCAAGCCTTTCTTTCCGTGTAGTTGCATCTTCGTTGATTGATTGTGCAAAGAATGGATCTGAGCTCAACTAATGTACTGGCCAAAGATTGTGTCAGTATATGAGTTTTTCTAGAACAAACCGATTTCTCTAGGTGAAGGACATACACTTGGAACGAAATTTCATTGGTTTTATGAGGAACTAACCGATTAGCAATCATTACACAGCAGAATTAACAAATTGATTGATGCCAGTTGGCTTTACGATCATCGACCGTGATTCCATCGTGATCCCGTGGACCCATCACGTCGGGTAAATTATAGTTATATTTACACTGAGAGAAACTGAGATGGTCCTGGCAACTATTCAGTGATAATTATATTTTATCAGTCCAGGTGATTATTTTCGTAGTTACATTAACTCTCTTTACTGTTAATGTAACTACGAAAATAGTCACCAGAATTAATAAAATATAATTATCACTGAATAGTTACATGAACCATGCAAATTTCTCTCAGTGTACAAACATCGAATTCTGGTATATTCTAATAAAATAGAAACTCAGTAATTAAAAAACTGCTGACTGAAAGAATGAGTGCAATTAATAAACAATAAATTGTAACTTCAGAAATTTAACAAAAAATAAATTAAAAATAATTTCCAATTATTTGGAAATATTTTCCACCAATAATTTGATAAAAGTGTGTAAAGTGTAGAAACAAAAAAATGTATTGCATATGCACCTTACAAAATATTCTTTGTTTAATGGGTCAATAGTATATCTATTTCATATAATATCAGTATCAGAACAAGTGCGATATTCATCCATAAATATCACTGATTATTTTTCCCACTCGGTTTTCGGCCAATCAGAGCGCAGTGTTTGAAGCTACAGGTGACTATTTTCGGGGTGGGATACAAAATTTGGAATGTCGAAAGTTTGGAATTACTAATATCTTGAAATTCCAGAATTGTGAAAATTAAAATAACGATAGATAAGTTGCTTGAATTTAAAAATTTAAAAATATCACGATGTCCAATGATTATTTGTTTTTCTTATTTATTCGAACAATATTCAAATAATAATATATTTTTTTATTTATTCCAATAATATTCGAATAATTATTTATTTTTCTTATTTATGCGAACAATATTCAAATAATAATATATTTTTTTATTTATTCCAACAATATTCAAATAATAATATTTTTTTTGTTTATTCCAAGAATATTCGAATAATTATTTATTTTTTAATTTATTCGAACAATATTCAAATAATAATATATTTTTTTATTATATAAATAAATATTATATTTTTTATATTATTATAAATAAATATTATATAAATAAAAAAATATATTATTATTTGAATATTGTTCGAATAAATAAAAAAAATTATTATTCGAATATTGTTCGAATAAATTTAAAAAAAAAATAATTATTTGAATATTGTTCGAATAAATAAGAAAAACAAATAATCATTGGACATCGTGATATTTTAAAATTTTTAAATTCAAGCAACTTATCTATCGTTATTTTAATTTTCACAATTCTGGAATTTCAAGATATTAGTAATTCCAAACTTTCGACATTCCAAATTTTGTATCCCACCCTATTTTCGTAGTTACATTAACTCTCTTTACTGCTAACGTAACTACGAAACGTAAGTACGAAAATAGTCACCAGGACTAATAAAATATAATTATCACTGAATAGTTACAAGAACCATGCAAATTTCTCTCAGTGTACAAACATCGAATTAAAAACTCCCAACTGAAAAAATGAGTGTAATTAATAAACAAATTGGGTAAATAAAAAATGGTTAAATATGAATCATTCGCATATTATAGTCGAGGGCATTGTAATCTCGCGTGGAATAAAGGGGGTGAGAATTGTAAAAGTCAATAGGCGTCATTGATGAATAATAAAAAAATAAAAAAGTATGGATATAAAAAAAAGGTTTTTAGCTAAACAGCAAAAATTGTTGCATTTTTAATGAATAGATTAACAAATATAGTTTTATCAAAAATTAAATAAAAATCGTTTTAACAATTGTATAATCATGCAACGAACTTGTCACCAAAATGTTATTATTCTCGTGTATTGTTACGAATCACTATTCTGAGAATTTTACACGTTAAAAATGACGACTATTCGACTTGGATATGTGACAACGATATTTAGCATTGTTAATTTTTTATCTCGAGTTAAAAATTATGACTACTCTACTTAGATATATGACAACAATTTTAGCATATTTGATTTTTTCATCTCGAAATGCTAATTTCTAAACTCTAAGGTCCAGCTTGGAACTAATTGAACAGAAACCTTGTGGAATTCATAGTGGCAGTCGTATAATAATGCAATTTGTATTTAACACAAGATGGTCTCGATACACCTGTGCATTATTATGTAATAAGTAGTAAAGGAATGTGGAATAGCGAGCAGGAAGAAAATCATGGTAATCAGTGGTTCCAAAGGTGAATCTTATCTCCGGAGAAAGCTGTCAAATATTATAACATTTTGTGTAACTTGAGATAAACGAGATCCCTTAAGGAGGATCAACAGCCCACCAACAGAGATAAAGTACATTGCTGATGCATTTTTCTTCAGTATATTTATTCAGAGTATCTAAAAATATCAATAGAAATATTCCGTTCTATTTTAGAAACATAATATAAGAACATGCAAGTCTGATTTCTTAAAAATTTACGAAGATTCATTAATAATAAATGTTATATAAATTTCAACCGAATATCTCCAAACTTAAAAATAAAAAAACTCCGGGCGAAGTGGATAATTTTTAAAAAATGCAGAGGGTACATAGATCAGATGTAACTCTGCAAAAACTATACATACAGACTTAAACCTTAGCTCATTTAGATCGTAAAGATTCTAATTTAATAAAATCTTGCGTACTAGCCGAATTCGATCGTAACTAAAACATTGTACTTAAACCCTTCAGTAATTTCAGATAATTTCATTTTGTAAAACGCGAATGAAATGCGCACTTTTCTGGACAGAGTATTGAAAAGTGGTATTCGAATGATCACTCAAATCTCGATCTTTTATAGATCAGAAATTCATTTATAAGTACGAATATTTTTCAAAATATCGTATGCTAATTTTTAAAAAATTGCGAAGCTTAAAAATTCATTCGTATTTTAAAAACGGATGTGAGAAAATATTGTATCAAAAATGACGTTTCCGCCTGTACTGAATATTTACAAATGAATGTTCAGAAAATTAATTGGAACTGGTCGGGCTTTTGAACGTTCGATTTTGTATAAAATACAACGTCATACTACATTTAATTGTGCGAAGCTTAAAAATTCATTCGTATTTTAAAAACAGATGTTAAAAAAAATCACGTTTCCACTTTTACTGAACGTTCCAAAAAAGTTCGATGATAAAAAGGTTTCATATTAATTGAGTCCGTTCGCGTTTTTGAATGTTTGATTTTCTATAGAATATATCATACAACTTTTTTTTCAGAAAGCTTTCGCTTGGCAACATAAATAGGGTTGTTATTATGTAGGTAAATCAAATTGAAAAAAAAATCACGATTACGCCTTTACCGAATGTTCACAAATGAATGTTCAACACAAAGATGCAAAGTAGAACCTTGCACATTGCTTCATTATATTTCGCTCTATACAAACATTGTAAAGAAAATCTACTTGAAATTAAGCGTACTTTTACTGGAAGTAAAATTAGTCTATGGTACAGCACATTCAATAATTTACTTTAATTTTACAGTAAAAGTACTTTAATTCTAATAATTTGCTTTAATTTTACTGAAAAAGTACATGAATTTTATACCACAATTGTATATTATATTTCGATGACGAATTTATGAATAAAAACTTCCAATCTTTGTTAACAGTGAAGCTACGTCTATGAGGAAGTATTTTGAGCAAGGTTCTACTTTGCATCTTTGTTTTATGTAGATCAACATTATTTTGTTTATTTGAGTATTATTTTGTTCACATATTGAATTTGGGCTTCATATCAAGTTTTTCAAAAGTTAACGCGATAAAGTTAATATTTGAAATAATTAAAAATTCCATAAAATCATAGTTATTTACGTTTCGTCACTAAATTATATATCTACAATGACTGAATATGATTTCGTTTACATACCAAATTTGGGCTTGATATCTTAAGTTTTGCAAAAATTAATGCAATAAAGTTAGACTTTTTAATGCGAAATTCCCTAAAATCAAATTTTTTTTCCGTTCATCACTAAATTATATATCTATCAAAGCTGCATATTAATTCGCTCACATATTTAATTTGTGATTGGTATCTCATGTTTTGCCGCAGTTAATGCGATACCGTTAATTTTTTCAATTATCCAAAATTCCGTAAAACAAACATTTTTATATCGTTTTTATAGCTAAATATTGTTCTGTTCATGTATCAAATTTGAGCTCGATATATGGGATCAGATTTTGAAACAGTTAATGAAATAATGTAAATTTTTTAAAAATTTCAAAACTCCATAAAATCTTAACTACACGACCGATTCGAGCCAAATGCAATACCAAACAATATCAAGTGCAAATTTTTACAAAAGTTAGAGCGACCACGTCCTTTTTTCAAAAAATGTAAAAACCTACAAAATCTAAATTGTTACATCCATTCAGTCAACATTTGCAGTAATAAAAGAGGAGCTGATGGTCCAGTTATGTGCCAAATTTGAGCTCGATAGCTAAAATGGTTCTTGAGTTATTAGTGTTTGAATTTTCGAAGTTGTATAGATACACTCATACATACACATACATACGGACATTTTTTCTGGATCACTTTTCTCGACGTTTTGGACCATTCTGAGTGTCCTGACATAAAAATCTCGAAATTTTTTTTTTCATGAACACAGAGCTTCCTCTATGAAAAAACAAAATTAATTGGGACTGGTCGGTCTTTTGAACGTTCGATTTTCTATAGAATACGTCATACAATTTTTGATTGTGCGAAGCTTAAAAATTCATTCGTATTTTAAAAACGGATATGAAAAAAAAAAATCATATTTCCGCTTTGCCGAATGTTAAAAAAAAGTTCAATGATAAATAGATTTCATATTAATTGGGACTGGTCGGGTTTTTGATCATTCGATTTTCTATAGAATACGTCATACAACTTTTTTTTCAGAAAGCTTTCATTTGGCAAAATAAATGGAGTTGTTATTGTGTAGGTAGTTCAGTGTCAGAGAACTTTGTCGTCGAGTCTCATATTTCCAAGGATGCATCAGGTGTGAGCGCGGGCCTTTGTAATTTATATACACAGAGTGAAGAACAACAAATGATAAGGCTGGTGCGTCGCTCTCGATCCCACGAGTAAAAGCGTATGACGAGTGTTGATATATTTGGAGCGAAAAAAAAAATGCAGCGTGTGCGAAAATGGCCTTTTATTGTCAACGACGAGGCAACAGCTAGGGAGTAGGTCGACCGGTATACTATATATATACAAATATACGAGCGCATACGAGATGACCTCGTATGCACTCAAACCCGTAAGCAGCACAGCTGATTCACTGCAACCGTGTGCAAACGGGACTCCGTGAGAAAAATATTTCTCTTCTTTTCTTTCTTTTTATTGTAACGTTGATTTTTTTTTTTATGCATGGAAATGTCGCTGTGGTCGCACGTGTATATATCGACGTTTCCCTATAAACGATGCACGTGTTGTCTCGGCCCTTGACACTCGGTTGGTATGAATGTGTGTCTATAATATGTATATGTATCACATACTAGAAGTATATTTAACCTTTTAGCTGTCGACGCAGTTTATTTGGCACATTGGAGGAATAGATTTTTTTTTATATTTAAAAAATGTCTATTTATTTATTATTTATTTTTCATTGAAAAATGCTGGCAATAATTATCAAATATGGAAGTTTTATTAATAATTATTAAGATTGCATTTAACATTAATTTTTAAAAAAGAATCTCGTATGTGCTTGTACTGTAGCTGCAAGTGCACTGAGAGAAGAGTTTGTTAACAGTGAACAAATCTTGGTTAAATATGGCGAAATGAACCATTTAGTTATTCTTATTGAATCTCACTTGAGCCAAATAAGATTTGTTAACTGTTAACAAATGTCAGCGAGCTTTATTTGCGACAAGCAAATTTTATTTAGCTCAAGTGAGATTCAATAAGAATAACTAAATGGTTCATTTCGCCATATTTAACCAAGATTTGTTAACTGTTAACATATTCTTCTCTCAGTGTGATTCACTGCAAACGTGTGCAAACGAATCTCTGTGAGAAAAAATATTTACGTTCGTATCTTACTTTTCATTGTAATGTTGATGTTTCGTTTTTTTTCATGGAAATGTCGCTGCTGTGGAACGATTAACACGTGCTTATCGATATTTCCGAATAAACGATGCACGTGATGTTGAGGCCCTTGACACTCGGCTGACACATATATACCCGCATGGAAATAAATCTATTCGGAATATACGCAAAAAATATATGTGGCGTATATTTTATATATATATATAGTATATGTATGTCGTGAATATATTTCGCACTTATAATAAATACACATCATAAGTATGTTATATAAAATCTACGTATATTAACTATATACGTCATGGATATGCTCAATATATTTTTAGTATATGTTCAAATATATTTGGAATAACATTTTTATATAATAATTGCATACTTGAAACCCATGCCCTTTATATGCTACATTTAGGCCTACATATATTTTCTTTCCATTACTCTTATAAAATACTCGCAAAATCGATGTATATTGGGTATATTTCTTATATATTCGAGATATATCGTACAAGTATGGAAAATATGGTTTCAATTAATAGATACTCAATTCTATATATATTATACTTATAAATGACTTGTATGAAAAGTATATTTTTTTATATTGGAAATGTACGGATAATATAACGGAAATTTATTACGTATGTATTTTTTCCATGTGAGGTACAACGGAGATTTAACGATATGGAGTAGAATGACTTCAGTGCATCAATGAACTATAATGAAAGAACGTTATTACGTGTCCCATGCGTCCGCCAAAGTTGGAGGGTTCAATGATCGTTTATATCAGTCAATACGAACCCCTTATCTCGTATTCAGTGTTGCCTACAATTTGGTTCCTAGACTCCATAGTGTCTCTGGATTATCGGAAAATTTCGGATTCTCACACGGAAAAAAAAAGATTAGTTGCCTAACCAAGAAATGAGTTGACACAACCAATCGATTATTCTGTTTCCCTACCCTAGCGGATCTGAAGAACCGCAAAATAACCGAAGAGTGACCGGTCGTTATGGAACAAAAAATCACTCCAGAATAACCGAGAAGGAACCTAGTGACCGGCGGGTAACCGTAAAGTGAACCGTAAAGTGACCCGTAATGAACCCAATGTTCCGTTTCGGGTTACTATTCGGTTATATGAAGATCTTTCAAATAACCGAAAAACAACTTTTAACAAACTGTCGGTTACTTCTGCGTTACTTTAAAGTTTGTTTTTGGTTAAAACATTGGTCGCTTTGCAGTTGCAATCGGGTTCTTTTTTGTTCCAAAATAACGGTCGCTTTGTCGGTTACATTACAGTTGTTTTACGGTAAAACAACTGGAAATGAACCTCATAATGACGGTTACTTGTATGTGACCGTAAAGCAACCACAAAATGACGGTTGCTCGGATCCGCTAGGGTAGCAACTCAAATGGTAATATCAACGATTGGAATGATAATACCGACGATTCGAATGGTAGTCCCAACTATTCGAGTGGTAGTCCCAACGATTGGATTAGTTAACCTAACTAATCCAATCGAGAACTAATCGTGAATAGTTGAGGTTACTATTCGATATGGTTGAGGCAACTAATTTTTTAGACATTGTGTACATCAAATCGAAAACGTAGTTGCCACAACCAAACTTTTTTTTCCGTGCATAGGGAAATGACGATAAACAAATTCTTATAACGTAAGTTGATGTTAGGCAATAGGCATATTAATTGTCTGTTAGGTAAAGACCGGTGAAGCGAATATATCTACTAGGAGAGATATTGTCAGTGTTTCTCTATGGAAATATAGCAGCATTAAATTATTTGATTTGCGTCTTTTTTTTACGGGTATGAATGCAAAAAAAACGATAATTCCGACTACAAATTCAAGTTGGACTTTTCCCGTTGCTGCAAGTTGCAGCTCCTTGCACTTTTTGGCTATATTAGCTATATTTGGCTATATTATAAAACGAACCGGATATATTTCATATGTAATATCTCTCTATATTATAAAAAGATCTCGCCGCCGCCGCCGCCGCCGCCGTGTCAAGAATCGAGGGACTTAGAAAAATTTCAGGGGTCTTTCCCATACTTACTGGAGGTCTTTCCCATACTTCCCGGGAGTCTTTCCCATACTTCCTGGAGGTCTTTCTCATACTTCCCGGGAGTCTTTCCGATACTTCCTGGAGGTCTTTCCCATACTTCCTGGAGGTCTTTCCGATACTTCCCGGAGGTCTTTCCCATACTTCCCGGGAGTCTTTCCGATACTTCCTGGAGGTCTTTCCCATACTTCCTGGAGGTCTTTCCCATACTTCCCGGGAGTCTTTCCCATACTTCCTGGAGGTCTTTCCCATACTTCCTGGAGGTCTTTCCCATACTTCCCGGGAGTCTTTCCCATACTTCATGGAGGTCTTTCCCATACATCCCAGGGAGTCTTTCCCATACTTCCTGGAGGTTTTTCTCATACTTCCCGGGAGTCTTTCCCATACTTCCCGGGAGTCTTTCCTATACTTCCTAGAGGTCTTTGGGGAGATTGCACTTTTTTGGGGGAGATTGCGAGCGCGCGCAGCGCGCGAGCCACAATAAAATCCTAGTATATATATATATATGCTCCACGTATATCTAAAATATGTAAAATATAAAATTGATACTTTCGAGATATATGCAGACTATATTTTGCGAACATATATATAAATGAGGGTATATACTTTATATATACGCAGTATGTATATACGTAGCTGAATGGGTACATACTGTATACATTTAGTATATATTTTAAATGAAAATATAACAGATATTTTATATATTTCGTTTATAAAAATAAGTGTGGTTTATATATATATGCAAAATACATTCCCGATATACGTACGAGTTAACCTGATTATATTTTTTATATATCGAGTTTCAATGGTCTATATATAATATATTAATGTACCATATATTTTATTGAACGTATGTTTCCCATATATTTTTGCGGCGAAATATTGGTTATTCAAAGAATATTCCACGTATATTGCAGATATACGACATTGATCCGAAATATATGCAACTTATATTCCTGATATATTGGCAATATATTTTTTGCATAGATTTTAAATACTTAAATTTCCAGGCGGCTAGTGTATATATAATGTGTATGTAGCACATAGTAGAGGTGTATTTAACCTTTTAAGTATAAACGCAGTTTATTTTTTAATTAGATATTTTCGTGTATTAATTCCATGTTAAAAAAAAGGATAGAACATTGCACATTGCTTTATTATTATTTTTCGCTTTTTACAAAGCTTCCTCTATGTCTGAGTATGTTAATCAATTTTGGCTTCCTATTAGAGGAAGCTTTTTAAGAAGCGAAAAATAATGAAGAAGGTTCTGCTTTGCATTCTTATTTTTTATTGTTTAAAATCATGGTAAAAAGACTTGTAACTGGTATTTTCTGTGGTAGAATATGCGACTTGAGAACGATAGTGAATGCCAAAATTCGATATCTTGAATATAAAACAATTCAGGTCGGATTTTCCGACAGGCAGTGGGATCTATGAATTCTGGAATCAGAAACGGAAAAAAAGTCAGTTTTTTTTTAAATCATGGTAAAAACGCTTGTACCCGGTATTTTCTGTGATAGAATATGCAGCTTGAGAACGATAGTGAAGGCCACAATTCGATATCTTTAAAAAAAAAAAAACTTTCAATTTTCCGACCGGAAGTTAGATCTGCGCATTCTGGAATCAGAAACGGAAAAAAGTCACTTTTTTTAAATCATAATAAAAAAGGTTGTAACCGGTATTTTCTATGGTAGAATATACGACTTGAGAACGGTAGTGAAAAAAAAAAAATTTGCACGAAAACAAAGCTTCCTCTATGAGGAAGCAAAATAATCGAAAGTTACACGAACTTCTTTAAAATCTTTATTGCTCGGTTGACCCACAAATTAGAAATTAGTTGAAATACATCAGCAACAGCGTTAACGATGACGAAAGCCTTCTCTGACCATGACTTACGTGCATGTTTCGCGAATCGACTTTAAACTTCGTGACTAATCGCGAATCGTGTGTGACGTATGATCAGTCTGAGTGTGGGCACGTGTCTAAAGACCATCACTACAAATCGTCGCGGATCCATCCTATATCATCCTGCAATTAATTATCAGACCATTTTTTGTTTTTTCTCTTTTTTCTAAGGAAGCAAGGGGCAATCTGAGTATGACGTATATATATTCGTGAGAGCTCGTGGCGCATGAGTACTTCCGTCTCTGATGGGATTCGACGTATGGCACGTAATCGTGAATGCAGGTCACAATAAAGCGCAAACCACAATATTGTAATCACCAGATTTTGTCGGTGTGACCTGCAGTTTATTTGTGACAGGATTGTAAATATAGTCGTATATTTAATGCTCTTTGATTTTAAGATTAATTAAATGGATATCTGCAAACTTCTATAAACAAATATACACATTGTTATGTTCTGATAAAGGAAGCTTTATTATAGTAAAAAAATTTTTTTTTCAAGATCTTCATCTCAGAACTTCGAAACATATTTTCAAGATGATAATCTAATTTTATAAGTAAATACAAAGCTACCTCTATGAGGAAGTATGTTATTCAATTTTGGCTTCCTCATTGAGGAAGCTTTGTAAAAAGCGAAAGATAATGAGGAAGCAATGTGCAAGGTTCTACTTTGCATCCTTGTTTTAATCAGATAAATAAACATGTTGTGAATTCGCTTTTTCTATTTCGTTATTCCGTTATTTCGTTTTTATTAGAGCGTTTTCGGAAGTGGATGTGATAACTTATATTTTTTTAAATAATTCAACATTCCATAAAATCAAAAATTTCATACCATTCGTCTCTAAATTATACATATATAATGGCTGAATATTGTTTCATTTATATACAAAATTTGAGCTCGCTATCTCAAGTTTTGCAAAAGTTACAATAGAGCGATAATGTCAATTTTTTTTAAATTCGAAATTTCATAAAATTTGAACCACTTTACCGATTCGAGCCAAATTCAATACCAAACAACGTTGAGTGCACCTGCTCTTATAAACAACTATTTAGCATAATAGGCTAAATTTTACGGAAGTTAAAGCGCGCACCTCCGTTTTTAAAAAAATTCAAAAGGGCATAAAATCGATACTTTCGCACACATTTTCTCGAAAATTGCTACAGTTGAAAAGACTGCTACTGTGTCAAATTTGAGCTCGATATACAAGACTTAATTCTTGAGTTATCAGCGTTCATAGTTGCACACGCACACGCACACACACATACACACACATACGGGCGAATCTCCGGAACCTTTAACTTTCATCATTATGAAAAAAAAATTCAAAAAATTAAAATCACATCTGTTTAATACACAAATTATGGTTTCAAAATTGAAAAACTATCATCAAATGCTGCAGAACATCGTTTTTTCCAGTGCCCGCGGTTGAGAAATTAATAAACAAACCATAACCTAAATTTGTCATTTTTTGCAATAATTTTCATAAGTAAAAAATCTAATTAAATCACAAATTCGAATGCAATTCAACATATATATGTTTTAACTTATTATGAATTCCTGTAAATACATTTTTTACAATATTTACCACATTCTTTTCTCAACTGCAAATACACAACACATAAACTTTTTTGGCTCTGTTTAAAATCTATTCTTCGTCCTCAATATTTCTCTCTTCCTGTCCCTCTCCCTCTTTCTCTCCCTCTTCCTCGCCCTCTTCCTCTCCCTACTTCTACTGTACTCTTGCAATTTTCCGGGGTTTGTTCTTTTTTTTGTTATTTTATTTTCACTGAAGATCATTTTATCATCGCTCAAAAAGTCTGTCAATTCATTCAATTTTCTTTTTCTTGTTTTTGGTTCTGCAGCTTTTTCTACAAATAAAAATGATTTTGGATTCAAAGTGAAATGATCACAAGGTGGATTTGAAATACATTTTGTGCATGATAAATAATTTAAAAATATTTTGTGTCGATCTTCGCGTGTCCAAATCAATTGATGCAACATCTTTGTGTTCGGAATTGTTTTGAGATTATCAGGAACCGTTTTCACGACTTTTTCAATTTCGTTGTTATCAATTAAAAACATTTTTAGTTTCGAATTTTGTTGCTTCGAAACAACGCGAATCACATCTTCAGCAGAGATGATGTCAGTATCATACATAACTGCTTTATCACAAATGCCTTTGACAGTTCCACCTGTACCATCTGCACAACTTTTTCCGTGACCAGCAGTTGAAAAATTCCAAGTCGCGTGACTCAATCCTAGTTCTTGGCATCGAGCATGAAAAAAATAAAAATTGGTCTTATTTTTGTACTGGGTACTGGGTCCGTCACTCTGAAAGTGTATAGTGTCTAAATTCGGAATCAAAACTTTTACAAGCTTCAAAATGGGAACCATGTGAGCCCAGATTGATGCAGCATCATGTCGCAGATTTTCGGAAACTGTGCAAAAAGATGTACACTCAGTTTCTTCTTCCTCTTTTTTCTTATAAAAAATGGCTCCAGTGTGCAAAGAAATTTGTTTTTGAGAAGTTCCGAAATGCTTGAGGTGCTCTGATTTTACAAATATCTTTATAAATTTCAATATAATTTCAAAAAACCATTATAATTATATTTACAAAAAATGAATTAAAAAAATTAAAATACATACTTTTAACCGTATTTAATTATAGTTTTTATCAATATATTCAATAAAAACCAAGTTTATGTTACTTAATTTGAATTTTCAACATTGATTGTGACAAGATTTCGGTTGTGACGGAATTTCGGTCGTGACATTTAATGGTTACATCAAAATCTTTAAAAATAGTCTAAATTTATCAAAGCACACTTACCCACTGATAAAGGAAACAAAAACGATTGTGTGCATATAAATTTTAAATGAATTTATTGGTAACTGTTCAAGTCCGTGAGGATTTAAATTGTGACATTGTAACCTAGACAGGCTGACAGATAATGTGTCTTCGTCTATAAACAATATAAAGAAATTTTTTTTTGAAAATAAATCGATACGTTTTTTTTCTATTTGATTTGAATTTCATGTGCAATACAAAAAATTAGCTTTATATTAACAATTACTTACTTTATTTTTGAAAATTCCGTGATTTCGGTCGTGACACCTCAAATTGAGAGACAAACTTTAACTGATCGAATATATCAAATTAAACAACGGATGTCATTAAAATATATTAAATCGAATTTTCGAATTAAAAATTCATTGTTTTCCATGTTTAAAGTTTTAATTAGTTAATGTATTAATTACAAAATAGTATAATAAAAGTAAGAAATCGCGAAAAGACAGCCGAAATATTGTTACAGGTATAGTTTGTGAAGTCAAAATCAAGGATAATTAATATTTAGACATCATTAAAATCGTAAAAAAAGCTAGTAATGATAAACCGATTTGATATTTATTCATTTTTTTAGATGTTTTATTATTCATTTAATTGGCTAATCATACGAGAAGTCGTAAGACATATAGATTAAAGATTCCGGAGATTCGCCCATACACATATCCCACACAGAAAATATCGACCATGGTACGTCTTTTGAACATCCATGGTGGATGAACCGATCGTTCCGGGGACATCAATGGACATCCAGCACATAACCACAGAAAGTGTCAATCGGCACGAATTCTAGGTAATGTGGTCGGTCTTTGAACGTGCCAGTAAGTATATAATATACGTATATCAAATATCTAATGGATGTCATCGATCGCGTGAAAACAGCTATCCATAAGACGTTCAACGAACATATATTTTATGACATTTAAACGTTCATATTATACGTTCAGCGGACGTGAAATGTATGTCCAATAAACATCTACAAGTATGTTCAAGAGATAACCATATTACATAGAATTGGTGCTGATTACTACTTACTGTGGATGTTTAGTGAATGCATATAGATGTCCCCTGTATGTTTAGCTTTTCATCCAGATTAGACGTATAATTTAGAGACAATGACCAGCCACACTACGATCTGGCTTACGTATATACTGTGTAATGTGTACATATTTCGGCCGCATGGGGTGATGTTCATTCGAAATGCAACTGATGTTCTATGGATATGGAGAACAACGTCCGCTATGCACATGTCCAGCTGATGCGCTAAACAGGCTACTATTCAATGTCGTTTTTCGGATGTCTGGTGTATGTCCACTGAACGATCTTGCGAAACATTCATTCAGAGTCTTGCCGCGGCCATCCAATAGACATTCCCATTACGTCCATTAGGTACGTTTCCGTGAAGACAAAGTTTGAAGATACATTAGATGTCCAGTTGACGTATTGACGGTGCAGCAATATAATGCGGTCCTCTGGAAGTTTAGTGTTCGTTCACCTTATGGCCCTGAATGACGTTCATTTTTCATCATGCAAAAATGATGCAAGGGACGTTCACATTTTATCTATGAAATACATCTCCTTGTAGATGAATTTTGAACGTCTATTAGATGTCTCGTTAAAGTACTACAGATTCATCTAATCGAGGTATTCTACTTAATGGTCCATGGACATTCATTTTATATCCATTTGGACCGATCAAGGTAGTACGTATTATGTATGTCTAATGGATGTCCCGTTTTTATCCACTGTCATGTGTCCAACTACAAGACTGCTATAGACGTTAAATGGAGATACATATATCGTCCACCATGGATGTGGACGTTTTACGGACCAATGGACCATTCGTGGACATCCAATGGACAGTACGTTCTGTGTGGGTACGGACATTTTTTCTAGACCATTTCTTTGGACGTTTTGAGCAATTCTGCGTGTCCTGACATAAAAATCTCGACATTTTTTTTTCATGAAAACAAAGTTACCTCTATGAGGAAGTAAGTTTATCTATTTTTTCTTCCTCATAGAGGAAGTTTTGTAAATATTCAATTATAATGAGGAACCTACACGGAAAGAAAAGATTAGTTGCCATAACCAAGAAATGAGTTGACACAACCAATCGATTATTCTATTTGTCTTACAACTCAAATGGTAATACCAACGATTCGAATGGTAATACCGAAAGATAATACCGACGATTTGAATGGTAGTCCCGACTATTCGAGTGGTAGTCCCAACGATTGGATTAGTTAACCTAACTAATCCAATCGAGAACTATTCGTGTATAGTTAAGGTTCCTATTCGATATGGTTGAGGCAACTAATTTTTTAGACATCGTGTACAGCAAATCGAAAACGTAGTTGCCACAATCAAACATTTCTTTCCGTGTATGTGAAAAACTCTACTTTGCACCCTTGTCTTATATAAGTAAATAAATATCACGTTTATATATTTTTTCTTGCTCTTCATGCGGTCGTTTTTTTCAGTGTACCATGAAAAACTGAAAAAACAACCGAAAAACATTGTTAGGGCAGTTGTTTTCGCGGTTGTTACAACCAAATTTTGATTTATTTTTTGCAAAAAACCACCCGGTTGTTTGATGGTGGTTTTTACGGTGAATCAGCTGAAAACGACGGTTGTCAAGATTGCTAGGGTCAACACCTCAATTTATTTAGTGTTAGTTGACCTGAATTAGAGGAAAACCTTTATTTTTTTTTAACATTCAAAATGCCATAAAATCCGAACCACTTCACCGATCATCACGGAATTTGGTACGTAGGAGCGCTACTATTGTTAGTCTGTAGAAAATTTCAATTGATTCAGTGATATTTTACGTGAGTTAGAGCAAAATGTAAATTTTTCGAAACATTCAAAATCCCATAAAAACCAAACGTATTTACAGATTCATCCCAAATTCAAAACCGATCCTCCTTTAGCATGGCTTTATTTGTAAAAAGTTATTTAGCTCGATAGCTACAAATTAGTGGAAGCTAGAGAACCTACAGATGTTTTTCTAAAAATTCAAAGTTGAGTAAATAATAACCTCATGTTTGAATTCTTTTCAATGATCACAAACAAAGGCCCAACATGTGTGCTAAATTTCAACTTGATTGGTAAAGCCGTTTTTTCGGTATCTCAATTTGAATTTTGCCTGCCGGTCACACATACATATATACGGGTCATTCCGTACCAAGTGGGCCATTTATTTGCCATCACGCCATTTTTTCTGTAGTTCGTAAGCATAATAATGGAAATTCTGTGAAATTTTGAGAAAATTCTGACTGGTGTGTCTCATACGGCGAAAAGGGTATAGTTATAGGAACTACGGAATTGATACGTGCCAACCAACAGGCATTCGCAAGTTATTGCGTGTCAGAACCAACCGATTGGTAATGCCAACTAACCGATTGATGTCAACCAACCGATTGGTAACGCCCACCAACCGATTGGTGGCGCCAACCAACCGATTGGTACACCGAGAGAAAAGATTTCATTGACGCCAAAGAAATGGGTGGATTGATTTTTATTTCATTGATTTCAACGAAATATTTGTTTGATTTCAATGAAACAGTGCATTCGAATTTCAAAGAGAACGTTTCATTGCTTGTAGATACAGATTTACTTAGTGAGCATATAATAAACGGTTTCATTGTTTTAAAGAGACGTATTTATTGGTTCGATGAAACGTTTTCATTGATCTCTCTCTCGAACCTAACCTCACTTTTTTGTTTTCCGGTTCTCTCGAACGAACGGCTTCGAGCTTCGAGGAGCCAGAAGCTTAGCCTATTTCTGCCGTACTTCCTTACATACTCACAAACTTTAAGCTTTATCTGCCGCGTACTTCAGGAAAAAATAGGTTTCAAAATTTTGAGCTGGTAAGAAGAAGGTTTCATTAAATCAGAAACGATATCTTTGAAATCAATGAAAAAGGTTCATTGGTTTAAAGAAATGTTTCTTCGAATCAATGTCACTACTTTTCATTGTGTTTGAGATCATTCAAATTAAAGTTTGTATTGAAATTCAAGTATTTTATTTCATTGACAACGATTTCCGTGAATCAATGAAACTTTTTCTCTCGGTGTAATGCCAACCAAACTACATCTAACGCTCCAAGCATTTAAAGGTTAGCTTTCTCAGCTAACCCGTTTGCTCCGTGGCAACGAAAAAAAATATCGTTACTTTATTCTGTCAATAAATGGTGGCCATTTTTTTTGAGCGGCTATGGAAAATTTTTCATTAAAAAAAACATTCAAAACTTTAAAATTTATACAGGAACAATTTTTTTGTACGTTCGGTAATTTTGAATATACAGCGAATTGAAAAAAATGAAATAAAAAAAACCGTATTAAATTTTGAGCAAACTATAGGTGATAAAATTCTGAAATAATTTATGGATGTTCATGATACACTAAACAACTTTTGAAAAAATTAGGAATACTTTTTGCGACCATGTTAAATTTGGGTGGTCTACTTGGTATCGAATGACCCATACATTTTTTCTAAACCACATTTCTCGACGTTTCGGACCATTCGGAGTGTCTAGACACGAGAAAACCAGAAAAAAAATTTCACGTAAACAAGCCTCTTCCTCTACGATGAAGCAAAAAAGGTGAACATTTTTTAATTTACTTTACCCCTTTGTGTCACAGTGGGTCACTAAGTGACCCACCTGTATTCGCTCACATTTAAATGTTTCATACTAATTTCTCACAATAATTAAAGAGTTTTTTACTTTCGGAGATGAAAAATGTATGGCTCAAAGGGTTAACCATTCATAAACCACTGACTTACCATAGGTAGATGCCGCAATTCGTTACTGCGATTACGATGCTTTCCATACGTTTCTTCGCGTGATGAACTAGCGATGGTATCCCGGCTAATCGCCTTGTAACATCGATCTGTGTACTGTACACTATTAACGCATAGCCTTGAACGCTCTGAAGTTTCAAATAGAAGTTTATTTTAAGAATCGATTGGAAACTGATCTATAAATGCAGGGATGCTGCACACCACGCCCAAGCATATTATATGTTGCTCCCACGTCGGAGTGACGTACTTAACGTAGTTGACTGACTTTAATGTAAATAATGATAGAATATCTACACCGTTAGAAAAGATTGGAAGTTTTTATTCATAAACTCGTCATTGACATTTAATATACAATTGTGGTATAAAATCCATGTACTTTTCCTGTAAAATTAAAGCAAATTATTGAAATTAAAGTACTTTTACTGTAAAATTAAAGTAAATTATTAAATGTGCTGTACCATACCTTAATTTTACATTACACTTGTATACTGAATTTAATATACTAGTTTATGAATAAAAACTTCCAGTAAAAGTACACTAAATTTCAAGTAGATTTTTTTTACAGTGTATACAAACCGTGTATACAGTGTATATATGGGGCATTATACACTGATCGTACCACCTTATACTACGACCATCCTCGATATAGTTGATTATTTTTTTAGTCATTCACCTCAATAGATGGAGCATACTCCATTTTTTTTCAAATTTTTTATCGCATATTTCGCGCACTTCTGAAATTCTAAAAATTCCTCTAAAAGTTGCGTTTAAAAACTTTCGAATACACGTATCTTTTTGGATATAAGTCATATCGTAAAAAAACGTATATAAGAGTATTTCATTTTGAAGTATGCCTTTATACAAATTAATTTTTTAAATTCTTTAACTCCTCTGAGGCATTGATTTTTAATTAATAAACATAAAAATTGATTTTTCAATAACTTGGATATTTTAAATTTTTTAATTTTTAAATCTCTAAAATACTACTCATAAAGACGAACATTTTAAGCCTAGACGGAAAGTGGGTCAATCTTTTTAAAATTTGTAAAAACTTAACATACGGTAGAATGCAATGCGGGCTGCATACTTTATGTCGATTTTATGATTGAAAAAAAGTATTCACACTTCAAAACTCATAAAGTGCATTTAAAATTTAAGAAAAAATATTTTTCCTCAAATTTAGCATCTTTTTTTTCTTTTATTTACCACAAATCCTTTGAAAAATTACGAACCCTTTGAGCTATGTCTGATCGTGCGATCTTCCAATGTTTAAAAGATATGCATTTCTCAAATATTAAAAACAATTGTACAAAATTATATTTATTCCGAACCTTTTTTAAATTTTATACCGAATTTTTCAAATCATTTTATTTCAATTTTTTTTACACCTTGATTCATTTTCTACGCATTTAAAAAAAATAGGTAAACACGCAGTTGCGAGATATCGTTTAGAGAAAAAATTCTATGAAAGTGCATTTCAAAGTCTGAAAAAAATTTACGTTTCTTTCTGATGGGTTCATGTGAAAATATTTGCAAAAAATCAATTTAAAAAATGGTGAGATCTAATGGTCTACGAAATAAAATGGTCTGCCTCACATAGAATTCCATGGTAATTCTTTAAAATTGGGCCTTTTATCAATACCCTAGCAATCACGATAACATACATTTTTTCACAAAAACACCTGTCGAAATATCCAAAAAAATAACGCAGAGTAGAATTTGTTTTTTGCACGGAAAAAACTTTCGGAAATTCTCAAAATGACATTCGAAACAACCGAACAAAAATAAATCTGATTATTTTTCCTATCGGAATTTCGGCCAATAGAAACGACGCATTTGGCCTCATGTGGGGGAACCTAGGCGATTTTATTTCGGATATTTTTCGGATATTTCCTAATAAGTTGCTAAGCAATAAAAACAATTAACCGGTCAAGTTTTGCAGAAAATTCCCTCGCGCAAGCGCTCGGGATTTTTTAATCTGCAAAACTTGACACTCTTGTTTGTATGCAACGAAGTTATCGGGAAATACCCGATAGTTTTGAAGCTCTTGGGGTATTACTACTGAAAGTCCATCGCCGGAACCAAAGAATCACCGTCAAAACAACCTTCCTGCTAACTCCGGGAATAGTACATTATGCTACAAGGGAGGGAAGAGCGCGATTTTCACCGAGTGCGAGGTTAGATGCCCGAGCACGAGGTGAAAATTGCGCTCCCTCCCGCGTAACATACGATTCTTTTCTTCCGATTGCGTTGAAATATGACGTGATTTCTGTCGCTGAAAAGCGAGAGGAAAAATTCGACGATACCTGGCCGTGAGCCGTGTGCATGGGCAGCGGGAAGATATACGAGGCAAGACTCGCTCGGGCATCGTGGCCCCTGTTTTTGCGCGCTTCGAGGTTCGCAGCGCGAGCGCCGCGGTACGCGGCGGTCTCGCTGGGAACCTCGAAGTGGGCGAAAATAGGGGGCAAGATGCCCTAGGGAGTTTGTGCTTGTATCTCTTGCCCGGTGCACATGCGCACTGCTCGCGGTCAGATATCGGCAACTTTCCTCCCGCTTTCCACCGACGGAATCACGTTATTTCAGCGCAGTCAGGAGAAAAGTTATTTTGACTCGGTGGTCACTGTCAAAACAACCCATGTAAATTTCGAAGAAAAAAGTCGTTTTTGCGTTTAATTTAACGGGTAATCTTGCTCTTTCAATTGTACATTATTTGTATGGATTAATAATTTTTTACTCGGGGGCATTTTTATGTAGTTTTAGATACAGTTACACAATTGTAAAAACTCATAACATGATTAGACTTTTTTGTATTACAAATAGACAATCGAAACATATATTCCTAAAAGTGTGAATAGCTGAGTGGTCTAAGGCACATGGCAACAATCACAAGGTCCCAGGTTCGAATCCTACCAGTGACAAAAAATTACATTCTCTGTTCATGTTCAAACACGTATCGAATTGTTGAACAAGGTCGAAAATGCAGTAAACGCGCAAAATAACCGGTTAAATCAAAAACAATTTTTTTTGTTTTTTCGAAATCTTCATCGGTTGTTTTTACGGTGATCATCAAGTGGAAACAACTTTCCCGGAGTTAGCGGGAAGGTTGTTTTGACGGTCTGGAGCCACCCGAAAAGCAACCTTCCCGGTGTCTACGGGAAGATTGTTTTGACGGCCACTCATTAGTTCCAGCGACGGAAAAACAACTTTCAGATTTTTTCGTTTGGTTACCCTAACAGATTGAACCACGCCTGGAATTGACGCTGTTCACGATCGAATCACGGTGAAAATCACGCGTAAGTTTCGACACCGAAAAACACGGTCGTATCACGGCGGAAATCACGGACCCTCTTATACCGTTTAAGCTTTGGAGCTTGCGGAACGTGATTTTACAATAAATAACGGTTGAAATCACATCCCGAATCACGACTCGACGGAATTTTCAGTGCCATGGTAATTCGGAAAATCACGTCTCAAATCACGGCAACCTTCACATTTCTGGGATTTGTCTTATCGTGATTTTTCTTTTAATCATGACCTATATGACGGCTGAATTCACGGTAGTGAAATTCGTCGTGCTGAAATTTTTTCCAGTAATCATGGTCGGAATCACAGCTGAAATTGCTGTTGGGAATTTTTCTGTATCCTAGCATATATTGTACCACTCATAAAAGACAGTAAAAATGACCCACATCAGTACATGGGTGGACGCTAACTAACGATAGCCCGTTTCAGCTCGTTCGCCATCTAGTGGGCTAATTACGGGCGTCCCTTTTGCCACGCAGAGACCCGGCTTAGCTCCGCTAGATGGCCAGCGACCCGAAACGTTTCTCGCAAGTGATTGTTTACCTTTGCCTGCATATAAACACGCAGCTGTCGCAAGTTGCTGTGCTATCATATCCTGAAGGACCACGTTTTGGAGATGTCCTAACCATTTGACATAGATGACTTAGCCATTTAGAAAAGAGGACCAAGAAAAGACTCCGTTGTCTTCTCTTCAGAGTTTCAAATGTTACACATTTTATATAATTAAAAACTAAATACCGACGGTAACAGCATTTCATTGCCATCACGGCAACGTGACATCTGCCGTGATTCTGACCGTGATTACTAAAGAAAATCACGGCACGACGGATTTTAGGGCCGTGATATCGGCCATGATTAAAGAAAAATCACGATAAGTAAAACCCAGAAACGTGAAATCTGTCGTGATTTTGCGATTTACCACGGCACTGAAAATTCCGTCGAGCCGTGATTTCAACCGTTATTTATTGTAAAATCACAGTCCGCAAGCTCAGAAGCTTAAACGGTATAAGAGGGTCCGTGATTTCCGCCGTGATACAACCTCGAATTTTGGTGTCAAAACTCACGCGTGATTTTCACCGTGATCGACCGTCGTTCGAAGTGCTAGGGTCGTTTCGAAAGTCATTTTGACCATTACCGAAAGTTTTTTCTGTGCAGAAAACAACTTCTACCACCGTTATTTTTTCGATCACTTTGACAGTTGTCGTGATTGCTAGGGTTTGCAAGTAATTTTTTTTTATCAAACACTGTTATTTATATGGATACATTGTTATATATGGATACATTGAAGAATTTTGCGCGGGAAGTGGAAAAACACGAAATTTTTTTTTTTTTTAAGTTTTCAAAAACTTGATAAATTGAAAAAAAATGCATTATGCTACTAGATAGATAGAGTTTAAAGCTTAGGTAGTTTGGGTTCTTTAGGTTCTCAAATTTTGTTTTTTCATGCTTTTTTCGGTATTTCCCGCGAAATTATTCAACTTGAAGATACAAACACAAACTTTCCCGACGAAAAATATGAATAAACCCGTAATTTCGTAAAAATCCCAACTCTAAATAGTTACAAAAAAAACGATGAGGTCAAATGGTCTACGAACAGAATTGGATTGCCTCACACATAATTCCAGTCAAACCACTACATGCTTAAACAATGCATGCATATATAATTAGACGATTTCCTGCGCATTGCAGCCACGTATACCATTTTTCCGTACATTACCGGCGCGCCAAGGAGGCGTCGACACGAGCTACCTACTCCTCATCTCGAGTTTCTTTCATACCGCTAACATATGTCGTTATTCGCTCGTGATACCCACAAGCTCAGATTATAACATACGTGTCTCTTCACTGTCTGCTGCTGTGTGGTGTCGGCATTGCGGTGATATTCGCGCACCGAAAAATATACATACATACATACATACACATATGTTTACACGTAGTATTATACATATACATAGCAGCTTGTCGTCATCAATGTGTGCGCCGCACGACAGCGGTTTCTGATGTGCGCCCTTCGCTCCTTAACGTTTAATGCGAAACAGTGAAGATGACAAGACCGGATCTTATCGCGACGGACTTGATCGACGGTATCTGGCCATTTCTACAGAGCGTAAGTTGCATCAATCGTCGATTTAAAAATAAACCGAAAACCGCCCGTGATTTCACCTGATTTCAAGTCCGCAAACAGGTTATGCAAGTGTTTATAGGTTATGTCTGTTTATGCGCCAAACACACACTGCATATATAGCTTCCAGTGCATTTGATAATTCGTTTTCGTGACAGCACTTGAGCTGTCAAACGAAATGGAAACATTTCAGCGGCGATAGATAATTTATTCGTCTGTGTTATGTATTATCATGATTATTATGCATAAAGCCCGAACAGAAGTCGCGATCTTTTTTCTTTTTTTTTTTCTATTTTCTTCCGACTTTACGAGGTTAACATACGATTGATCCGAACAACGTCAAAGGAAGACATTACTCGGTTTTCCGTATTAAAAGCGTAATTTTGTTCATGTTCAATTTTCTCTCCCTATCGTTTGATGAACGTTTGAGGTATTTTGCTACATTAGGAAAATAGATAAGTACCTGGAAATAATTGACGGGTTCGTTTATGCCGGGCTTACGACGCATTACGAAATCAGCAATTCCAAATCGTAATTATATTCACGTGACGTCACGATGACACGGAAATATGCGAAACCACGAGCTGATTGTCAGTTTTATTTTAATGGGTGATTGGAAAATACTTAGCAATGTTTTGGTTTTATTTGTTAGCAATTTAACAATTTTTCATTTAAGTACAATGTAGTAACTGATTTGAATAAATAACTTAATCAGCATCTTGGCCTTGTAGGTTTAATTCATCTATGTGACCTTCAATGAACCATAAATGGTTGGAGTCTCCTGGAAATTATTAAAATTAAATTAAATTTTCTGGATTTTTCTTTAAAAATTGGGTTTTCAACATTTTTTACACACAATTTTTCATAAAGTTACATTGAAAATTGATTTTTCTTGAAGCTATTCAAGAGCTTAAAGATGAAACTACATGTAATTGTTATAAAATAATAATAATGATGATGAGGTTACGATATATTTCAATTTAAAAAAAATAAGAGGATTTAGACGTGATTAATAAAAAAATTAAAAATTGCTGTTAATATTCTGGTTACACGTTGCAACATGTTTGTCATAATTTGGGTCCAATTAACATGGTAATTACAATGGTTTATATTGGTTTTACAGATAGAATGGCGGGATCCATGGTTGGCACTGCTGTTGACGTTCCATGTAGCTGTTACCATGACTGCGCTAATGACTCGTAATCATGCCAACTTCCAAATTCTACTATTCCTTGCGCTATGTAAGTTACTGATTTTTTTACTCCAAAAAATTGTAAGTTTTGAGAATTTTTTTTGTTTTTTAATTAATTAATTAATCATTCGCTTGTCTCTTTTTTTGCAGTACTGCTAGTTTATTTCTCGGAAAGCATCAACGAAGTAGCTGCCACCAATTGGATGTAAGAATTTTTTGTACTTATATTCATTGGCAAATATTTAATTTCTTTGTCTGCTGATTTCATTTAGAAAATTGCAAATGAGTTATACAAAATTGATGGGTTTTTAAACTTCTTCACACTTTTCTGAGATCATTGGTAAGCCAAACATTTCTAAAAGTTGCTCAATTGCACATAAGACAAATTCTTCCGGCAAGAATGCAGCTTTGATTTTTCTTTTTTCTGAAAATTAGTGATATTATAATTTTTTTCTTAAAATAATTGTTTAAAATAACACTCGATTTTATGGCATTTTGTCAATTTTACCTTTATCTCAAATCTCTACATTCATGCCAAAAGAATTGTTCTTATATACAATTACGCAATTTGTAGAAATTTTTGGCTGACTTCAGGAAAGTGTGAAGAAGCTTTAAATAAATTTGCTATAAATTTTCCATAGCTCATTTGTAATAGTTAGATGCTTTTGCCATAGAGCAAAAAATGTATGCTTTTCGTTTCAAAAGAAAATATATATATTTTTTAATAACAACAGATAAAGAGATGAAATGTCTATCAATGAATATCAGAAATTTGGGTCTTCACAAATGAGGTAAAATTCTATGTTTATTTTCATATTGAAATTTTTACTTTTTAGGGTCTTCTCTAAGCAACAGTATTTTGATTCGAAAGGATTGTTCATATCCATTGTTTTTTCCGTACCAATATTAATGAATTGTATGATAATGGTGGTAAGTAAAACAGTGCTTAAATATTCTCAGAAAATAAGGACCCAAATTTAAAGCCTCCCAGCTGATCTTCAGTTGTATCTGGTATACCCGTTTGCATTTTTTTGTGATTGTTTGATAATAATCTGTCGATAATTAGTTTCGTGTTAATTTAGACCAGACATGAAAAATAATCCCATACAAAGCCACACTATAGGTAGTAATAAAATCAGAGTGTTTTATACTAGTCAAATCAGTAAATCGCAATATTTCTTATCATTGTTATAAAGTTTCATGGAATAATCATACAGAGCTCAGTGAATCATGGCAATCAAGTTATCTCGCAAAGTGATAACTTTTACGCACGACATTCGAAAAATTCGCACTTAAACCTCCCAGAAAAATCTGACCGACGTTACGCACTTGATACCTAATTGATACTATTTTACATAGCGTTGTAAATCCCCATTAATTAATGAAATATAGTTTGCAGTACAGTTTGTTTTGTAATTATGATTTAATAATAATAATATGGAGTGATTATAAAGTAGAATGTAAATATTTGAATAGCTGCAAAAAATACTAATTTTCGCTTAAATATTGGAAGTAATAGTGGAACGAATTGAAGAGATAATTAATCCATTACTTTCTTAACGATTATTTATTAAAAGTATTAAATTAATTAAAAGATTACCTTGAAATTTTATTGAAAAATAATAATTTTTGCTGCTGTTAAAAATTTTAGTCATCGTATTATGATCGCTACATGTTATTATTATGAAATCATAATTATAGAGCTGATTGTATCATCATCTTTATTTCTATAAGTATTAGGCATTTACAACTCTGATTTTCCACTCCTTAATAAATATATTAGCAACTTTTCTCCTTACAAATTAATGCATTACTTTCTTAATGATTATTAATTAAAAGTATTCAATTAATTAAAAGATTACCTTGAAATTTTATTGAAAAACAAAAAATGTTTACAGCTGTTAAAAAGTTTAGTCATTGTATTATAATCTCTACATGTTATTATTATGAAATCATAATTATAGAGCTGATTGTATCATCATCTTTATTTCTATAAGTATTAGGCATTTACAACTCTCATTTTACACACCTTAATAAATATATTAGCAACTTTTCTCCTTACAAATTAAAGCATTACTTTCTTAATGATTATTAATTAAAAGTATTCAATTAATTAAAAGATTACCTTGAAATTTTATTGAAAAAAAAATATTACAGCTGTTAAAAAGTTTAGTCATCGTATTATAATCGTTACATGTTATTATGAAATCATAATTATAGAGCTGATAGTATCATCATCTTTATTTCTATAAGTATTAGGCATTTACAACTCTAATTTTACACACCTTAATAAATATATTAGCAACTTTTCTCCTTACAAATTAATGCATTACTTTCTTAATGATTATTTATTAAAAGTATTCAATTAATTAAAAGATTACCTTGAAATTTTATTGAAAAAAAAAATATTACAGCTGTTAAAAAGTTTAGTCATCGTATTATAATCGTTACATGTTATTATTATGAAATCATAATTATAGAGCTGATAGTATCATCATCTTTATTTCTATAAGTATTAGGCATTTACAACTCTGATTTTACACTCCTTAATAAATATATTAGTAACTTTTCTCCTTACAACTCAAAGAGTTAGCTTTGCCAAATAAGGAAAATAATGAAAAAACTATGTGGACGGTTCTACTTATGCAGTAAAAAATATTTGTTATATATTTGACATTTGATATGCCAGATTTTTATAAAGTCGTAAATAATTTTATGATTTACTTGCGTTCTACACTGATTTGTCTGGTGTAAAGCATTCTAACTTTCCCCAGGAAAACATTCACATTGACTTTTCTTCAATTTTAAAGGCGAGTTGGCTGTACCAGTCTAGTCAGCTGATGACCAGCTTGAAAAGAGCGCAGTTGCGTCAACAGGCGAGGAATCGACAGAGCGAAGGTACCGGTGATAACGCGAGTGGCAAGCTCAGGCCCAAAACCGAGTGAATCACATATTATCTAGTCATTTCACTGTGAAAGTGATTGTAAAGAACCACAACGTGTTACGTATTTTGTCGTAAAAAATCGCATTACGATGATCTCACCAGCAGCGAATGCAAAGCGAAAACTCGCGAACTAAACAGAACCGAGTAAAAAGGCCTTCGAGGTATCCTCAGCTTTCATGGGTGAGTAAAGGAGAACGAAAAATCGTTGCCCGAACGAGTTTCCGACGACCGATTGAAATGAACTTTAATCAATCGTAGAAAAAAAAAATGTCCGCGTCACCATTCGCTACTCCGCAATTTTTTTTATTTCCCGTGGCGTAAAACGATCAATCATTTGTGTGTATTTTAAAAAATATTCTACGACTATTATTATTATTATTATTATTGATTCTACAGTGAAGAAAACTATTAAGTACTTTAAGGTGGAAATTGTTACGTTCTGAGAATTCCGAGTTACCTGGTTTTTTTTTAAATCAGAAGTTACAAATAATTGTGCATTCCTTTAATATGCCGTGTTTATTTTATTTTATTACTCCGCCACGATAAGAACGATAATTGGAATCATCTTTATTTTCGAATGGAGAATGTAACGCGTTCTTCGTTGTATAAAGAAATGAGGAGAAGAGGTGGGGAGATCGAAGTACTTATTAACGCAGTACATACATACCATAGAATACAATAATTTATCGATGAAGTAACTGCTATTATGTAAACGATGAATGTTTTTTTTCGTCGAATTTTACAACGAAACATCGATTATATTATTAACGCCTCGTCGAAGTATCGTAAGGTAAACTAATTATACTACCTACAATTACTATTGAGCGAAGCTTCCGCAAATTGTATCTATATACAGTGATTAATATACATTAATGTCAAACAAAGCACATTATCTTGCCATCTCTAACATTAACTAAAATTTAATAAAAAAATATTTGTGCATACGATGAGTTTTTTTAAGTATACCCTATTCTTGACTATCCTGTCTAAAAATTCTGCAATTCATCAATTGTAAATGCTGCCATATCATAATAACACCTACGCCATTTAAAAAATCTCAACTCTCGTCATTCTTAACTCTCGTCTTTTCGAATTCTCGTCATCGGTAAAAAAAAACGCCCGAAGTGTGATTCGAATTTAAGGTGATGTGTTACATATCGTCTGTCTCTCTCAGATCACGATAAGGGCGAGTGAGATAGATGAATCTTCCCAAAGTGTTATTCTTCGCTACGGTTGATTTTGCGAATAAAAGTCGAGAAGTACTGACTGCAGAGTGCAAAGACGCAGTCAGTACTTTTCGTATTTTGCCAGAAACGTCAATTGCGACCAAGAACAACGCTTTACAGTTTTTATTACTGACCGAGCAGTAACACATCATCTTAAGGCGAGGCGAACCTACTCAGTCGGTAACAAAAACTGTAAACTAAAGTATGGAGACACCGTAAACATTTTGAGAAAAAAGAATATGTCACCGGAAGCGCAATTTAATTCTCCATTCGGTGACATAGACCTTTTTTAAAAATAACAATGTCCTCCGAATGGCGGTGTTCGGAAATTTTCAGCTATCTTGCACTCATATGTCATGTGATACATATTTCACCTCCCCTTAAGGTGATGTGACACTTGTTCGAAAACTGCTGGGAAACTGCAATCGGTATAAAAAACTGTAATCAAAACTACTCAGTGGCGCTTAATATTTTAGATGAAAAAAAAAATAGGTTTTACTCTGTCGTAGATAGACGAAGTCAAAGCTAATTTGCTTTTGTCTGAAATATTAACCGGCTTTGAGTAGATTTGATTACAGTTTTCGATATCGATTGCAGTTTTCGAACATGTGTCACATTACCTTAAGGCGAGGTGAAACCTACTCAGTCGGTAACAAAAACTGTAAACAATCTTTCAGACGGCACCGAACGTTTTTTGATAAAAGTATAAATAAAAGATAAAAAATGGTCTCTTAATTCTGCATGATGTAAAACTTTCATTTTTCCCAAAAAATGTCCAGTTTCTGAGAATTCTTGTTCCGAAAGATATGCGCTATCCTTCTCGCACTGATGAATATTCCAACTCGCCTTAAGGGGGGGCTGGAGTAGATTTTAATACCGACTTTGGTCGGTAAGTTTCCCGATTAGGACACAGATGGCGCCGAGTAGTCTGCTTTTGGCAAAAGATACCGAAAGCAAAATGGCCGCACACCATATATCAACAGACCTTTGCTGTAAGATATAAATGTTTCTGGAAATTAGATATGTAAAATCAGACCGGACGTCAATTCTGTGATGATTTCTAAATATTCGAAAACCATTAGAATGATAACTACACAAGCCAAATCCATATATAGTGTATACTACGGTCACATTGTAGAGGCTCGGAGCTTTTGCCAAAAGTAAACATCGCCACTTGTCTCTTAATGACGGGACTATATTCATGCTCTTTACCAGCTCTGAGCCTGTGCGCAAAGCAAACAGTCTTTGCAGTCGCAGTATACACTATTCGTGGATTTGGTTTGTGTAATCGACATTCCGACGGTTTTGAAAGGTTCAGGAATAATCAAAGAATGGGTGTCCGGTCTGATTTAACACATCTGAGTTCCAGAAACGTTTATATCTTACCTCAAGGGGAGGTTCTAGTCAAAATCGACCAAATTTTTTTTTTTTTTTTTATTGCTTAATTTTCATCCTTACGGTCTTAAAAATGTGTAGGCAAAAGGATATTTCCCTATCTAATTTATTTTACGAGTTATAACGTATAGACGAGAGAGCGCGTCGGCCGAAAAACAGGTAGAAGCGCGCGCTCGGAGCCGCTTCGAGGTAAGGCGCTCCGAACGCCAGTTTTCACCGCCTGAGCGGGTTATTTGTACTGTAGGTGGTATGTTTATACCCCTCAGAACAAGTTCTTGTAAATTCCACTCTACCCAGATAGAAATGTTACGGCAGATTGACGACACGATGGCGGCATAAAACGACACGCGTGTCGACAAAAATGCGCCATGTACTGCAGCATTAAGCTGCATTATTAACGGCACGGCGTCCTGATGCCGGTAATGTGCCTGCAAAGTTCCGACACGCGTTCGCGTCATTTGGCGGTGCACAGCGTGGCGGAATTTTGCAGGCAAGGTGGCGGCATTCGTGCCGTTAAGCACGCCGTGTCGTTAATAATGCAGCTTAATGCTGCAGTACATGGCGCATTTTTGTCGACACGCCGTGCGGCACGTTTTTCTATCTGGGTATTGTGTGATCGTATACCTGCGTTCCCTCGGTCGAACGAGCGCTCTATTCAGAGTAACGTATTTCAGTTGCGTTTCGAACTTCTGGCAAGTAACAGTGATCGAAAATGCCAAACACGCGAAAATCAGTGGGACATATTCGTCCGAATCGGCCGCGAAAGAAGACATTTTATTACAATCCGGATCAAATTGAAGGAGAAACAGAATATGCCAGTACTTCAGCCAAAAAAATGAAAGACGCGAGTTACGATGATATTGAAATTGACGTTGGCCATAGTAATGTCATTATCAATTTTCTGACTGTTTTCAACTTTTTATCCGAATGTCTAAAGTGTAAAAAATGTGACAGTGATGTAACTTTTTCTCGTACGTGTGAACGTGGACTTGGTTTTAATTTAGTAATCAAGTGCCAGTGTAATGATCAACAACGCGTTTCTTCGAGCCCGTTAGTAAATAGTGCGTACGAAATAAATCGCCGTTTGATGTTTGTAATGCGAATTCTGGGACTTGGATTACAGTCGATAAACACTTTTTGTTCCCTAATGGAATTGTCTTCAGGCTTTGCAAATGGTACATACCACGCATTTATCACGAATCTGCTCTCGGCATCAAAGAGTACATTCGAATCTATTCAACGCAAAGCGATTGTCGAAGAAAGACAGAAGAACGTGGAAGCGGGAAACGAAGAAACACATTTGACTGTGTCAGGCGACGGTTCGTGGAAAAGACGAGGTTTTTCGTCGTTATTTGGAGTTGCAACGCTGATCGGGAAATATTCACACAAAGTGTTAGATTTTATTGTAAAGTCGTCGTTTTGTCAAAGCTGCAGCAACTGGGCTAGCAAAAAGGGAACTGACGAATACGATATTTGGTATGATAGTCATGAAGAGCAATGCAGCATTAATCATACAGGAAGTGCTGGTAAAATGGAGGTCGATTGTATGAAAGAAATGTTTTGTCGATCAGAATCGCTCGGCGTGAAATATCATACATACATCGGCGACGGTGACACAAAAACGTTCAAGGCTCTTCTCGAATGCAATCCTTACAGCGACCTCGCCGTTCATAAGAAGGAATGTATAGGACACGTCCAGAAGCGAATGGGCACAAGATTGCGCGCAGCCAAGAAGAAAAATAAAGGAATCGGAGGTAAAGGTGCAGGAAAATTGACTGACAAATTAATAAAAGATTTGACTTTATACTACGGACTTGCCATCAGACGACACCCCGATTCGGCCGAAGAAATGCGAAAAGCTGTTTGGGCAACGTTTGACCATAAATGCTCCACAAACAAGAAACCGAAACACGAGAACTGCCCGCCAGGTGAAAACAGTTGGTGTAAGTGGCGTGTCGCTGAAGCAAAGGGAGAACTCGCTGATTTCGAGCACGAACCTGCCCTTCAAGAGTCAGTTCAAAATGCAATTCGACCGGTGTATGAAGCTCTTTCGAGCGATGATCTACTGCAAAGATGCACCGGTGGAAACACACAAAATGATAACGAAAGTTTCAACGCGTGCATTTGGAAACTGGCCCCGAAACATCTTCATTGTGGCGAACAAACAATCAGAATAGCAGCGTATATAGCTTCCGGCATCTTCAATGAAGGCTATTCATCAATATTGAAAACCATGCATACATTGGGGATCGTCATAGGAATAAATAGTAAAAACTTTGCTGCGAAGACGGATGATAAACGCATCACATCGGCGGAGGCGAATCTATCGGTGTTGGCGAAAAAGGCCAGAATTGACAAAATCAGCACCAAAGTTCAGCAAAACATGCTTTTTGAAGATGAGGAAGGAACCCTGTATGGTGCGGGAATAGCTGATTAGATGTAAGTGTCAAAAAAAAAACATTATATATGATTTTTTCTTGGTCAAACTTTAAACGCGTTTTTCTCGAAACACCTTTTTTTTGCGCGCGGGGCGTGATTCCGCTTCAACCACTACACCGATTTCGACGTTTGGCGGCTCTAATTAAAGCTTATTCAATTTAGGGGGCCTTCAGGAAGCGTTTTTTGTAAAAAAAAATTTTTTAGCACTGTTTTTTTTAACGCGAAAACAAATAAAACAAGGCAAAAAAGGTGTTTTTCCTAAAAAGGGTCCCCATTTTTTTTAAAAAGGGTTTTTTAAAAATCGGAAAATCATAAGGCCCCCCAAATTTCATCTACTTTAAGATTTTTTTTGGTTTTTTCGTTTCAGATCACTTGGCAGGGCTGTAGAGTGCCCCGCGCACACTGTCCACCGCCGCGCACGACCGCCGTCAGTGAGGGCTGGAGCTGCCATTTTGTATTATTTTTACTGGAAAAAATTTTGTAAACTTTTTAAAATATAGACAAATAAATGCCACAAAAGTTAAAAAAAAAAATACGTATGTACTCTCAAAGAAAAATCATGAAATTACGCACATTTTCGGGCCTCTGGACTAGAACCTTCCCTCAAAGGACCTGTTGACATTTTGAGCGGCCATATTCGTTTTTGAGAGGTTCAGTAATATATAATTTCTTATATTTCTTGTATGTTTTAAATAGTAATTCGACCGGACATCCAAGCATGAATGTTTTTATTACATCCCTGCAAAATTTGACGTATATTTGTAGCATATTTTCGATGAATAGTGTATACTACGAAATCGCCTATTTTTACCGACCAAAGTCGGTAAAAATTATCAAAAAAATCTACTCCAGCATCCCTTTAATAGAATTTAGAATTTTTGAGAAACTGACGTTTTTCTAATTCAATCGAACATCGACCAACTCTGCTCGAATTTTTTACAAGGACAAATCTGGCTACAGTAGACATTAAATTCGATGCGATACCCTGGTAAAAATAAATGATAGAAAACTATTATGTTTCTTCCATACCCTACAACATTATTATAAATAACATAACTTTTGTATTAAATTTAATAATAAAAATATCCTATCGTACGAGTAATATTAATAATATTCCATTTTTCAAAAAAAAAAAAAAATTTCGTCCACAAATCTTTTGGTACAAATATTTATCATATTCAAGTTTCATTATGATAGTCTTCCTATAGCTGTGAAATTATGAGAAGAGAAATGAGTCAATCAGCATGAAATTACTGTATAAATGATAGAAAACTGTTTAATTTATAGCAGGGTTTTACGATAGATTATGATAATTCTTTCAGTCTAAACACATACGATCCATTCCGATATGCTTTCTATAATTATGAGACGATAGAAAATGATAGGATCACTCTATTGATGCATCTTTGATTACGAACGATTAATGTTGATTCATATATTTACGATATAATACGATACACCACAAACAGATAAAAATTAACAAGTGACAAAACGTAAATTCAATATAAAATATTATAAATCCGTTGGTGCAACATAAATAACGTGTCTATATCGTATTTAAGCCATAGAAAACGAAAACTATAGGAAACTAATAACGATTCAGTTTGTATAAATCGATCAAAGTCCGAATAGATAGAGATGATAACATACGATTAAATCATTCAATCGATCTGTATCAGTCTTTCCAATTTATTTGTACCACAGAGTTCTACTTTTTTTTCATTGTATTATAAGATCTGTTTTATGTTAATGTTAGTTTTGTTATTGAGTTATTTCTGTAGTTACAACTGCGGCGTTATATCAAGTCATCTTTTATTTTTATTTTCTTGTAAAAAAAAAAAGAGATTCATCTTCAATGTTTGAGATGATTAAGGTCGGAAAAAAGACCCAAAGTAATTTTTATTCATATGGTTTTATGCATTTAGGTTATTCCATACCAATTGGGCCATTGATTTGCCATCACGCAAATTTTTCTGTATTTGTAAGCATAAAAATGGAAATTCTGTGAAATTTTGAAAAACGAAAAAAGTATTATTACTTTACTTTTGTCAAAAAATGGCGGAATTTTTTTTGTTCGTCTATGGACATTTTTTTAATTAAAATGTACATTCAAAAACTCAAATTTTATACGAGAACAAATTTTTTGTACGTACGGTAATTTTGAATATACAGCGAATTGAAAAAAATGAAATTAAAAAAATTGTATTAAATATTGGGCAAACCATAGGTGCTAAAATTCTAAAATAATTTATACATGTTCGTGATACTCTGAACAACTTTTGAAAAAATTATGAACGCTTTTTACGACCATGCTATATATTGGTGGCCGACTTGGTAGGGAATGACCTATATCCTATAATATATAAGTTTCTTTCATATCCTGTAATATTATTATAAATAATATAAGTTTTGTATTAAATCTAATAAAAAAATGTATACAAATCAATCTGCAATATAAAAGATTTGAATATGCCGCGTTAAACTCACGATAAACCCAAGAGGGAGATGACCGTATGTGTCACACGTGACACATAAATATACACACAATCTCCTCTCACCCTCCTCTAGTGACGAGAGTAGTTCTTCCCTCCCTCTCCCCCAATCTCTGACCGGGATTCTCCGACTTCATTATAACCGTGCGCTTTACGAATAGGAAATACACAAGTGTCTTTTGATGACACGAACCTATTTTCATCACGCAATCCCGCACCGATAGTACACGATATCGCTAAACTTATCAATGAATAAATGAACAACAAAACTCAGCGAAAGTGTCTCACAGTACGAAGTGCATCGAGCAACTGTGTGTCACTCTTTCATAGCGGAAAAAGTTATTCGATGACGAAATACTAAAACAGATACTTGTGATGATCGTTTGACAGGTGAAATACAAAAATTCGATCTCATCGTGCGTTCAAAGCATCGATAGCAGATTGTAGGTATTATCGTGTTTTTTTTGTAATCGATGATGACATCGTTCCACGTTTATCAACATTTTACAGCCAAAAATTCTCACATATTGAGTGAAATCTAGTGCTACTTATTTTTACGAATTTTCTGTCAAATCTTAGAGTATGATAAAAGTCAAAATCACGAGAGAATTAATCGAGAAACGTTATAACGTTGCCTGATTAATTAAATAAATGCAGAAAAAAAGCAAACAATGAACTTTGACGAAATCGAAACGCACGTATTAAGGAAAATAGCTCACGAAAATACGAGAACGATGATGCCGAACTCAATTGAGAATCATAACCCCAAAGTGAGACGCAGAAACGTCAATGAAGAAGTTCCACTTTCTCCGACGACTGAAATTTCTGATGATGTCGATAAATCCTCTGAATCTTTTGGTTCTTGGTCCAATGGACACGTTCCTCGTGTACCTCTCATCTCGGAACTGGATTCTGAGCATATGGCTAATGGATCGCTAGTCAACGATGAAACGGAAGACTGTTATTCTGATTTAGAGAATTGCGAGGCTAGAGATAACGAGAGACTAAAGTTGGGAGCGATTCGCAGGACTTTGGAGAAGAGGGATTTCAAAACTGAGGATCTGAGAACTCTTGGTTGCAGTAGCGAAGGCTTAGTCAATGGTAATGTTTTTATCGTTGCGTATTCTATTATTTTAAAAAAACTTTCAGACTGTTGGAGCGCTTTGTAGTAATCAAAGTGATGGAGAATATTTTTGAACATTTTTATGGATTAATTAATACTTGTGAAGAGTTACGAGCGTTATAGCATATTTCCCCAACTCAGCAAAATATTTATGTTCATGAATCGATACATTTATTGTAAACATAAGTGGCAGTGGTATTAAAAGTACTAAAAAATAATTATCCCTGGTAAAAATAGATACTTAGATAAATTTATAAAAATTTAATCAATAGTAGTTTCCTATAGTTTTAGTTCTCTATGGGGTAAATATGATAGCTATGTTATCATTATGTATAGTGTACCAATGGATTTATAATATTTTATATTGAATTTACATTTCATCACTTGTCAATTTTTATCCATTTGTGGTATATCGTGTTATATCAGAAATATATAATTCAGCATTAATTATTTGCTATCAAAGAGGGATCAGTAGAGTGAATCTATTATTTTCTCTTGTCTCACAATTATAGAAAGTATATTGGAATAAATCATATGTGTTTAGACTGAAAGAATTATCATAATCTATCATAAAATTCTGATATAAATAAAACAGGTTTCTATCATTTATACAATAATTTCATGCTGATTGAGTAGTTTCTTTTCTCATTGCTTCACACCTATAGGATGTTTATCATAATGAATAGTACTAATATTATAAATGTGAAAGTTTGTATGTTTGGATGTTTGTTACTCAATCTCGCAAAAACGTCTGAACAGAGTTGGATGAAATTTGGTACACAGATAAAATATGTTCTGAATTAACACATACAATACATTGGGAAGTCAATGCAGACAAAGTCGCGAGCAATCATGAATATCATAAATATTTGAATCGAAAGATTTGTGGATGAAACTTTTTTTTTAATGAATAATGTGATATTATTAATATTACTCCTATCATCGTAATTCTTTTATTATTGAATTTAATACAAAAATTATATCTCTATATTATAAAAAGATCTCGCCGCCGCCGCCGTGTCAAGAATCGAGGGACTTAGAATAATTCGGGCTCGGGGCTTGACGGAAGGGGGTTGGGGCCAGCCCATAAATTTACGATCGAAATCCTACATGTTTCTTCCATATCCATATTATTATATATAACTATATATATATAATATATATAAGTTATATATATAATATATAACTTATATATATAATATATATAAGTTATATATATAATATATAAGTTAATATATATAAGTTATATAATATATATAATATATATAAGTTATATATATAATATATAACTTATATATAACTAGGATTTTATTGTGGCTCGAGCGCTGCGCGCGCTCGCAGTCGCCCCCCACCCAAGGGTGCCCCCCGCAAAAGTGCTCCCCAGCAACGGTGCCCCCCCGCAAGGGTGCCATCCCCTCCCAAGGGTGCCCCCCACCCTTAGGGCGGAGGCAAAAACCTGTTTTTGGAAACGGACTTAGAAAAATACGGGCCCTCTCTCACAGACCCCCCTGAAATCGAGGGACTTGACGGAATAATTCGGGCTCGGGGCTTGACGGAAGGGGGTGGGGGTAGGCCAGCCCCTGTGACTAGCCCCAGGAACTGGCCCACTCCCTTCCATCAAGCCCCGTGCCCGAATTATTGTAAGTCCCTCGATTTCAGGGGGGGGCTGTGAGACCCCAAGCCCGTATTTTTCTAAAAACGTAGGTTTTTGGCTCCGCCCCAAGGGTGAGAGGCACCCTTGGCGGGGATGGCACCCTTGGCGGGGATGGCACCCTTGCGGGGGGGCACCGTTGGTGGGGAGCACTTTTGCGGGGGGCATCCTTGAGTGGGGGGCGATTGCGAGCGCGCGCAGCACTTGAGCCATAATAAAATCCTAGTTATTTATAATAATATTATAGGATATGGAAGAAACATATAGGATTTCGATCGTAAATTTATTATAGTACTTCGTAAATTCGCGATCCAAAGTCCGTAGTTTTTGGGACGATAGAATTTTAAAAATCGTTTTCTATCATCTATTTTTACCAGGGATGGTATTTAGTACTAGGTATAAAGTAATATTGGTACTCAAGAATAACGTACTCAAAGATAATGGGTAATCGTAATATACTATTACATGATAATTAATAATAGCTGTTTCGAAAGGTATTTGGAATTCATTTTCATTGATCGAATGCCCATATCTGATCCCTGCTCAACAGTAATGTTACTTTCTCCCAAATCTTGAAGTCTTGAAGTCATGAAGATGATCTGTAGATGATACACGAAGGAAACTGTGGCCGAGGCTCCTTGGATTTGAGAATTACGAAGAGGACACTGAAAAGGACGAGGATTTAGATATTATACACACCCGCGTGCCTGAGGAAGTTTATCAGCAGATATTAAAGGATGTAGCCAGAAGCGGAGGTCATCTTCATCCAAACGCGACGGAGAAAGAGTTGGAAAAATTTCAGGATGAGATGACGCAACTAATTTGCTGGGTACTTCATCGACATCCTCGCCTGAAGTTAGTATCTTTATTTGTACAATGTTTCATATTATTTACGAAAAAATAAAAAGAAAAAAAAAAAACAACTATGATACATTTTTGGCCGTTTGATCATAATATAAGAAAATTAATTCATTTTCCATCCATAGTTATTATCAAGGATACAACGACATTGCTGCTACAGTTCTTCTAGTAATGGGTTTGCAGCGAAGCTTAAGAATTCTCGAGCGAATATCGATAGATTTTCTTGAGAGATTTATGGAGAGGACTATGGAAAAAGTGAATCAAGAATTGTTTTATATCTTCGCCCTTTTGGACCGTGTGCATCCGACGCTGTTGCAACATCTTGAGAAGTGAGAAGTTGCAATAATTTATCGTCAATTGTGATTATTTTCAATGAAATTTTTAACCCCTGCAATCCTAATGCCAAAAATATTCGTCGCTGCTGAGAAGTTAAGGATTTATCCAGTGTTTAACGGTTTCACGGTATACCTGCTTTTACTTTCAGCGTAGAATTGTTTCCTCACTTTGCATTGGCGGAATACACTACCTGGTATGCCCATAAATATGCTGAAAATCGAAAGCTTCTGCACAGGCTCTTCGATTTTTTTCTCGGTAGTCCACCACTAATGCCTCTTTACCTAAGTACGGTTATCGTCGCTCACAGGGATACCGAAATCTTCAACACAACTCCCGACATGGGCCACACCCACAAAGTGCTTTGTACGGTAAGAAAGAAAAGGGGAAATATCATAATCCCTTTTTGTGTGACGGTAGTCACATCCAAATTGCTGTTATTTATTGGCAAATATCCGGCAATATATAGCTCATTTGCTTATTAGGTCGGTTCCTTTGGTATCGAGAGAAAAAAAATGTTAAAAAAATATATTTTTTTTTGCTTCGTCATAGAGAAAGTTTTATTTTCATAAAATTTTTTGTTTTCGCTATTTTCATGTCAGCATACTTAGAATCATCTAAAACATCGAGAAAAGTGATCTAGAAAAAATGTCCGTATGTGTGGGTATGTATGTGTATTAGGGTGTTTCAAAAAAAGACGAATTTTTTTTTTTTTCTTTTGGTGTCCAAAAATTGATAGTATACCTAAAAACAAAAATTTTGGCGCCCATGTGAGCTCTTAATATCAATAGTAAGATTCGCCTGTATCCATTTCTTTATTTTCCATTTAAATAACACGGGAAAAATTTTTTTTAATTTTTTAATTTTTATTACTTTGGAACGGTTCATCGTAACAACAATCTGAAAAATGATATTTGTAGGAAATTTTACGCTCTACAAAAAATGTTTGAAGACCAAAGTTCCTCAGATTAACGGCTTCAAAGATATCCGCGGTCAAAGATAACACTAATAAAAAATTTCAAATATTTTCCAATAAAAATACAAAAAAATATCATATGCCATATTTTTATTAGTTTTTATGTAAAATTACTTTAATTCCGTTAACCTGAGACTGTAAACTTTTTTTTTAACTCATTAATTCAATACTTAACTTACGAAATGCACTAATATATAAATATAAACGTTAAAAATATCTTATAAATGATTTTTTGGTCTCTCTTATAACGAATTTATTTTTTTCTTTACTAAATATTAAGAAATTTAATTGAACAATTAATTCTTTATAACAAAACACTATATTTACAACTTATTACAACAATTTTTCAACTTGAAAATATTACAGTTTTATAAAATTACTTTTATTGCAATTAGGATATTGTTTTCTATGTTCTGTCACTACTTGCAACAAATATTGAAGCTGTTCTTCATCTTTCGTTAAGCATCGATTATACTGCTCTATCAATGCCACGCCGCGTTCTGCTACATCATTCACAACTTGAAGTTTCCCGAAATACTCCAAGTTTTCTAAGAAATTCGGATTCTGAGGCCACAAAGTAACATCCTCATCAATGAACTCATACGACAAATCAAACAATTCAAATATATTAATCGATCTCATAGACACAAATTGACTAAGATCTTTATTTAATAATGACTCTAAATTTTTCTTATCTATTATAAAGCGATTTGTTGTAGTTTCATTGGCTTTACAGTTTTTAAGAGCATGAACTATTCTTTTTTTTTGTTCCAACTGAAACATTTTTATCAAAGAGAGATAAAACAGACAGTCTCTCTTTGATAGTAGAGAGTTCATTGATGAGGATGTTACTTTGTGGCCTCAGAATCCGAATTTCTTAGAAAACTTGGAGTATTTCGGGAAACTTCAAGTTGTGATTGATGTAGCAGAACGCGGCGTGGCATTGATAGAGCAGTATAATCGATGCTTAACGAAAGATGAAGAACAGCTTCAATATTTGTTGCAAGTAGTGACAGAACATAGAAAACAATATCCTAATTGCAATAAAAGTAATTTTATAAAACTGTAATATTTTCAAGTTGAAAAATTGTTGTAATAAGTTGTAAATATAGTGTTTTGTTATAAAGAATTAATTGTTCAATTAAATTTCTTAATATTTAGTAAAGAAAAAAATAAATTCGTTATAAGAGAGACCAAAAAATCATTTATAAGATATTTTTAACGTTTATATTTATATATTAGTGCATTTCGTAAGTTAAGTATTGAATTAATGAGTAAAAAAAAAAGTTTACAGTCTCAGGTTAACGGAATTAAAGTAATTTTACATAAAAAATAATAAAAATATGGCATATGATATTTTTTTGTATTTTTATTGGAAAATATTTGAAATTTTTTATTAGTGTTATCTTTGACCGCGGATATCTTTGAAGCCGTTAATCTGAGGAACTTTGGTCTTCAAACATTTTTTGTAGAGCGTAAAATTTCCTACAAATATCATTTTTCAGATTGTTGTTACGATGAACCGTTCCAACGTAATAAAAATTAAAAAATTTTAAAAAAATTTTCCCGTGTTATTTAAATGGAAAATAAAGAAATGGATACAGGCGAATCTTACTATTGATATTAAGAGCTCACATGGGCGCCAAAATTTTTGTTTTTAGGTATACTATCAATTTTTGGACACCAAAAGAAAAAAAAAAAAAATCGTCTTTTTTTGAAACACCCTAATGTGTATGTTCCAAGCACAGAAAATTCAATCGTCCATAACTCACGAACAGCACGATGGATCGAGCTGAAGTTTGGCCCGCAAGTAAAGTAGTAACTCCTCTTTAATTCATGTAATTTTTTTACAAAATGTATGCATATATACAGATTTTATAGAATTCTTATTTTTTCGAAAAAACCGTGATCGTTCTAACTTTCGTAAAAGTTCGACGATTCAGCTAAATGGTTCATAACTGAAGACACGTTCGATGTTGTTTGGTATTGAACTTCGACGAAATCGGTAAAGCGTTTCGGATTTTATGAAGTTTTGAATTTCTCGAAAAAAAATTAATTATGCTCTAAATCACATCGAATCTTAATAACTCAACTGTAATGTTCTACAGACTAAAAATAACATACAGCGTTGCAATTTGTTTCGGATTTTACATTTTTAATTTTTTTTTTAATTTAGATTTTCGCTCTAATTTCCACAAAAGTTAAAAAAGTTAGACATCACTTGGTACCTAATCAAAATGAGAGGTAACGGTGTTTTATAGCCGTATGTAACATCGACTATTTTTTTTTTTTTTTGATTCTACAATTTTTATTTCTAATGATCGTAAGTACGAACATTCAATTGCCCATAACTCTCGAACGGCACGATGTCTCGAGCTGATATTTTGCACACTACTAGAGTATTGAGTCCGTTTCAGTTACTGTGATTTATTTTTAAAACTATCTACAGATACATATTTCATCGAATTTTTTTTTTTTCATAATTTTGGAGTTAAAGAATGAATAGTTATATTGAAAAGTTATGATTATAAAGAATAAAGTTGCAAAGTAGAATTATGTAAAATGCCATAAATGGAAAGGAAGCGATTTTCAATGTTCTACTTATCAGCTTTATTTTTTCTAATTATAACTTTTCAACATCAATATTCTATAACTCGAAAATTGTGGAAAAAAATAAAAATTCTATGAAATTTGTACCTATAGATGTTTCAAACTGTTTCTACTGTGTTTTACCGTGATTTCTTACCAAAACTATCCACAGATACAAATTTCATAGAATTTTTTTCCCCATAATTTTCGAGTTATAGAATATTTATATTGAAAAGTTATGATTAGAAAAAATAAAGCTGCAAAGTAGAACAGTGCAAATTGATTCCTCATTATTTTTCGCGTTTTACAAAGCTTCCTCTATGAGGAAGCCAAATTCGATTAGAATACTTCCTCATCGACGTAGCCTTTGTAAAAAAGCGAAAAATAATGAGGAAGCAATTTGCAATGTTCGACTTTGCAGCTTTATTGAATAACAATCACTAGATAAACAAGTGAGATATTTGGCGATGAGTATCAGCAATTTGATTTCCGACTCCCTCCCCTTAATCGTAACTACGTTTTTACATTTCTCATTTATTATTCCAGCTACCCGATGACCTGCCGTTCGAGAAGCTGTTGATAGAAGCCACTAATCTTTATCATGAGTTTCCACCGGACTCGATAAGCAATGACGTCCGAGAGTTCGACCACAAACGCCGTTGTAAGGAACAAGAGTGGAAGGCAAAAGCCGAAGCAATGCGAAAGGAACGTGAACGTCTTCGGCAGTTAAAAGTGGCAGTACCTCGACAGCCTATAATCCCTTACGCACGTCTAAGGAGTTACAGAACCATCACAGTCGTGACGATTCTGGCAATTGGTATTTACGCCTTTCTGAAAACTGGCACGGGACTCAACTGACACTAACTCAAACTTGCCTTATTTGAAGGTAGCCTTTTCTACGACGACTTTTCTAAGAACCAGGGCCCCCAAATGTTCCTCCCAAAGATTTACTGTTACCTCAAATATGCATAAGGCATTGCGAAGCGATTCGCTTTACGATACTTATGGGCAAGTCCTTTTTTTTATTTATTATTTATTTTTATGAAATTTGCTATCATTCCTGTGCTGCCTTTGCGGGGCGTCCCGTTGGGGCCACTCGGACGATCCAGAACGCGTGCAATAGCACATCTACGTAAGAAAACGAATATTATATATAAAGTACCATGCGAAAGCCCTGTTGTCTTTTCGATTCAACTTTTCGTTTTAAAATTTAGTGAAATCTTAACGATTTTCACAAAAATTATTGGCATATTCATGAATATTTCGTCTGTTGTTGAGAAAAAATGTCAGGAAGCATTGTTTAAATTATATATTCGGTAAAGAAGGCATAAGTGAGTTATACGAAAGTTGAATCGAAAGTCGACTTCCCGCGTTGTCTAGATGTCGCAAATGTGATGACAAAGAAAATTATGAGAATATAAGATGGTTTGGTTATAAGCGTAATACTATTGTCGATAGAAGAAACGACGTGGGCGAGAAAATTGCTCGTGTGTGAATAGTGTAGATTGTGTATCTATGTACTGCATGTAGAAAAACGAAGAATATTGTATATGAGTATTGTACGTATTTATTCAAAGCAAACGATGGATATATATATAGAGAAAAAATATTATGTGGTAGAAGCCATGATTAATAAAAATATTAATTTTTCGTAAGTCTTTGTTTTTTTTTTGGTGGGTAAAGTTTCAGAGTATGGATAAAAACTCACTCTAGTGAAAAAGTTTAACTTCCTGTGAAACTTACCCTAAGTTTCAGTACACCTACTTCATTGTTTCCCATTTATGATGAATTACTTATTCACTTTTTCCTATCTTTAAACTAATCTAATATAATAATAAAGTTGGAACTAAATTCCGATCTTCGACAAATCGAAGTCTACCCTGGTATAAATAAATTATTGAAAACGATTTTTTTCGCGTTTTTACGGAGCACTATCATAAATTTACGATCGAAATTCCGTATGTTTCTTTCATGTCCTGTAATATTGTTCTAAATAACATAATTTTGTATTAAATTTAATAATAAAAATATACGATCCTAGGAGTAATATTAAGAATATTACATTTTTCATAAAAAAGAAAGTTTCATCCACAAATCTTTGCATTTAAATATTTATTGTATTCAAGATTAATTATGATAAACTTCCTATAGCTGTGAAACGATGAGAAGAGAAATGCGTCAATCAGCATGAAATTATTTTATAAATGATAGAAAACTGTTTCATTTTTATCAGGATGTTACGATAGATTATGATAATTCTTTCAATCTAAACACATACATTTACGATATAACACAATACACGAAAAACGGATAAAAATTTACAAGTGACGAAACGTAACTTCAATATAAAATATTATAAATCCGTTGGTGCACCATAAAGCATACACATCGATATCGTATTTAACTAATAGAAAATGAAAATTATAGGAAACTAATAACAAACGAATAGATAGAGATGATAACATATGATTAAATCCCATTTAAATTCTATCGATTTATATCAATCGCTACAATTTATTTTTACCAGGGTATCGACAATGTAAAAATAAAAGAGTATATACGGGGCATTCCACCCCGTTTCGACCTGGATTTGACCTCGACCTCTCCGATTTGGCTCATTATTTTTTACAGTTTTAGTTGGACCCTCAACTGTACAAATTTTTTTTTTTTTTAAGTCCATTTTTTTTAAATATATTTTTGAAGTGACATAGAAAACCCCATAATTTAAAAATCTGATAAAATTCTGAAAAATACTTTGTTCAATGACAAAATTATCTAGCCTACAATCAGAGTGGGAAAGATTTTCCTTCTTACAGTTTTTAAGCTTTTTTTATTTAAAAAAATTATTAAAAAATAGAAAAAATAATTAATCTACTACAGGCGATTGTTCAAATGTTTATTTATGTAAAACCGAATTTTTCAGAATTTTTTAAATATATTTTTTTAAACTATAATAAATTATAGTTTAAAAAATTTAAGAAGAAAAATCTGCCCCACTATGACTATAAGCTAGATAACTTTGTTATTGAATAAAGTATTTTTCAGAATTTTATCAGATTTTTAAATTATGGGGTTTTAAAAAAATATTTAAAAAAAATTTGCATGGTTCGGAAAAATCTGAACAATTTTCTAGAAATCTGAAAAAATTCTGAAAAATTCGGTTTTACATAAATAAACATTTGACCAATCGCCTGTAGTAGATTAATCTTTTTAAATAATTTTTTTAAATAAAAAAAGCTTAAAAACTGTAAGAAGGAAAATCTTCTCCACTCTGACTATAAGCTAGATAATTTTGTTAGTGAACAAAGTATTTTTCAGAATTTTATGAGATTTTTAAATTATAGGGTTTTTTATGTCACTTTAAAAATATATTAAAAAAAAAAATTGTGCAGTTCAGGGTCCAACTAAGCCTGTAAAAAATAATGAGCCAAATCGGAGAGGTCGAGGTCAAATCCAGGTCGAAACCGGGTGGGATGGGTTTCCCCATACATATAAATCCAGAGGAAAATCATGACCATATTACCTTAAGAATAATTTGGGGAAATCATCTACTAACGTTAAATAATAATATTCTGTAGGCATAATGATTCATAATCATTCACTCATGAAAGTATTCGAAAGATTTTTCCATTAAACGGTACCCATCATGAACTTGTTTAGGAAAATCATTAACGGCATAAATCTTGAAACATAAACCATTTTAATATTAATATCACAATTCGCAGATTTTTATTCATTTAATATCCATTCAGAGAGCGCATCTTTGCAATATCATAATCCTGCAACTTTCTCTGAAAACACGATGCATCGTCGTATCATTAAATTAACTTACGGAGGTTCACGCACTCGTTTTACTTATAATAACCTGCATTTAATGTATAATAACAAGTGATAGCTGCGACGAAAGTTGAGTAACAAGGAAAAGCAATATTCGAATACTACTTTAAAACAATCCATAAAAAACATTATTCAAGATAAATGAGCTCAAACTACTTATTTTTTACATAAAAAATTAATAATTTTTCGCTCTCGACACATTGTTATTCGAATCGTATTTTGAATCGATTTTTGTTCGAATATTTTTCTGTTAAGCAAATAATACTCTTAATATTTAAAGCAGCAGCAAAGATTTTACGTCAACGTTCAGTGTTCTATAAAATTCGTTCTCCTATACACTTTTAAATAACATTGAAAAATATACTATGATACACTATTATGTACATTGGAAGTATCTGAGTCATTACCAGAAAACGTGTGATGCTAATACCAGAAAAACCAACTAAAATGCGTCGACTTCTCGGAGTGAAAAAAATATCTCAACTTAAACTTACAAACAAAAAATAAATAAATAAAAAAGAATTGCTTAAAAATCATTTCTAATATTTGCTAAACTCTTGTTACTTTTTGTTAATTAAAAACTACATTGAGCGTTTAACGATGAGTGTCAGGGCACTTGGACATGTTATTTCAGGAAACTAACTTTTGGCAAGAATTCGGTCCTACTTATTAAATAACTAAGCAATCCTCTGAACAGACTCGGAGATTTGTTCTTCTTTTTTTTTATCTTATTCATTACGAAGGTGCTTTAAGTACTGTTCTTATATAATCAAGGACGCTGCTGTTTCTCAAAATTTCCATGTGATTTACACCTGGAAAGGGTTGATGGTAGATTTTTTGCTTTTGCTTTCCCTGCCAGTGTTTACAGCCTTCCAAGCTTCTCATGTTGACGGTACCGTCGCCATCACCGGGAATTAATTGCGGATAGCCGTCGATTGCTATTCCCGGCTTGTAGTAAAGCCTGTATAATATCATTATTAGCATTATCGCAAACTCACTGATAAGAATAATCAGTGTTGTGTCTTAAAGCCTTTATTACCTCTCAACAGTTGGAACGTTCACGCCATGTAGACAGTGAATCTCGACTCCCGGAGCTGTGAAATCTAGTTGGTACTTTTCGGTGTCTTTTCGAAATTCCCAACCGTTGGGAACATTTATATCCCTGAAAATAAAATAATAGTGAATTGTGATTACAAACAAAAATGAAAAAAAAACCATCATCGTTTTCATTCTAACGGATCATTGAAAAAAAAAGAAAGTACAAAACAAATGGCTTAAACATTATTTATACTCGTGCATAAATATAGAGAAAATAAAGTTTCAATTTCTATTATGACGATCGGCTAGAATTTTTTAAAAAAGCATTCCTTAATATATAAAGGCTTTCTTACTCAAAGAACTCCTTCAAATCGTTGAGAGTATAATTCTTATTCTGAGTTTCCACCAAAATTTCAGTATCTTTCCAGAATAATTTTGAAGGTACTAGCCAACCGAGACTTGGGCATGTGATTTGCTGATCCTTGAGAATACTTTCGCGCAATACATAAGCGCCGAGGTCGTCACCTTTAACAAAATAAAACTCTATGTAAAAAAAGCATTTCATATTCGCTTAAATATATATTTCTTTTAATTTTGCGCATTTCGAATGATGAAATGCTTGTAAAAAAGCTTTTCATATTTTCTGAAATAAATAAAATCGTGTCATTATCGCGCCTTAAAGAGTGAATATTGAAAATTGTAACGAAAAATTAGTGTTTTAATAATTTACCTATAGCGAAAACTTTGAGAGCTTTGACGGAACCACCCCAAACAGCTCCGAGCGTTATCAATGAGCTGATGTACTGGTTTTTCCATTTCTGACTCTGACGCTGCAGAAAAATCATCGACATTGGACCGCCCATACTGTGAGCAATAAGAGTCACTGGTTCTGCTCCGTTTATTATATACGTCTCTTCCACGAGTTCTTTAAGCTTAACGAAGAACACCTCATTTTCATCTAAAAATAAAAATCTGCAGCTATGTGAAATTGAAACATTGGTATTCACTTTAGATTTTAGATTATAATTTTTCAGTCCAAGGAGAAACTATACAACAACAAAAAGTTCGATTTATATTTGGAAAAACATTTTTTTTTTGCTTTCTAGAGTGGAAATTATTATTATTATTACAATGATTATAAGGTAATTATTAAATGATTTAGTTAGTGAAAAGTGAGAATTTTAATATGATTTACACACAGACAAACAGACTAATCACTTCAGAAATATTCAGGGATATTCTACGATACTTTAACTACACAATTTTTTAAAGTTATGCTCTTGAAAAAAATTGGGATTAAAGCACGAACGCTTTTTATTTTATTGAAAAACAATTTAAAGCATTTTATAGTTTTCTTATCCTTTTTACGAAAAAAAATAAAATAAATTGGTTCTGATTGATGAATATTTCGATTTTTTTTCAACTTTTAAATTGCCAAATATCATTAATGATATGTGATCCCAAAGAAATGCAATTTTTTAGTTTACGATATAAAGAATTTACTGAATTTTTAAGCGGCATTTGAAAATTCATTTCAATTGACATACAAATAAATTACAACACGTTTAAAAAAAAAAGATCTTTATAATCTCCTTTTTTGACAAAAAAAATATGTAAATTGGTTCTCATTGATGAATAGCAAATTTTGCATTTTTTTCAACTTTTAGATTGTAAAATATCATTAAAGATATGTGGTCCCAAAGAAATGTAATTTTCTAATTTAAGCTACAAAGAATTTACTGAATTTTTAAGGGACATTTGAAAATTCATTTCAATTGACATACAAATAAATTACAACACGTTTTAAAAAAATAAGATCTTTATAATCTCCCTTTTTGACGAAAAAAATACGTAAATTGGTTCTGATTGATGAATAGCAAATTTTGCATTATTTTCAACTTTCAGATTGTAAAAAATCATTAAAGATATGTAGTCCCAAAGATATGCAATTTTTTAGCTTAAGCTACAAAGAATTTACTGAATTTTTAAGCTGCGTTTGAAAATTCATTTCAATTTACATACAAATAAATTGGAAAACGTTTGAAAAAAAAAAAAGTTTTATAATCTCCCCTTTCTACGAAAAAATACATAAATTGGTTCTGATTGTAAATAGCATATTTAGAATTTTTACTACCTTTTAAATTGTTAGATATAATTAAAGATATGTGGTCCCAAAAAATGTAATTTTTTTAGTTTACATCTATAAAAATTTTTTAGTTTATATCTAAAAAAATTTACTGAATTTTCTAGCGGCATTTGAAAATTCATTTCAATTTACATACACAAAAATTGCAACACCTTTGAAAAAAAAAAAAAGATTTTTATAGTCTCTCCTACAAACATAAAATGAAATAATTTTTAATAATTAAGCATACTCGGAGCTTTCCGGAAGTCATAGGGCGCCCCGCGAAGCGATAGATTCCTGACGTATCCCAAATCGTTAACAAGCATATTGCCAATATCCTTGAAATATGATCCAGGCGATGCTTTGCTGGGATCAAGATACTCGACGGCATAAGAATCGCCCCATCCGGGAACTCTGATGTCGACTCCATCGGTATTTTTTGTCGTTCGAGTGACGTTGTCATAATCGAGTTTCATATTGTCAATCTATACGTGTACATGTCACGTGATGTTATAGTACATTCAATGATACGCAGAAACAGTCTTAAACTGTAAGCCCCTATTATTTAATTTCATAAACATTGATCAAATAATAATTATTAAATTATTATTCATAAACAATTATCTGCAGCTTTTATTCTTTGAGTTACAAGATTTTCAATAATTACTAAGAAAAATGGTGTTCAATACAATATTGTGCAAATTTTATTGTTCAATAACATTTTGTGAAAATTTCCATCCATTTTTTCGCACAACTATCCGTGAATTTTTATAACATTTTTTCAAAAGACATTTGCATTTTAACATTTTCTGCACGTTATTATATGATGAAATAATAGCGACATTATACATTGTACTATTTTTATTTTACGAAGTAATTGAGGCTATCAATCCTCGTCAGTAATTAAACATAAATCTTTTATTGTACTGACCCAACAGTCGATTATTACAGGTACAAGCAATTCCAGGTTCAACCAGATGTTAAAGTAACCAGACGACGTTTTCTCGCAAAGATAATGTACAGCCGAATTTTTGTTGAGTTTTGCTTCGACTTGACTACCGCCATCGCCAGGTACTAAAAAACAAAAATATCATGCATTTTTACTACCATATTTAATTTTAATAACATGAGTGACTCGCACGAGATTACGATTGAACTGACGGAATTTTTTTGGATTGGGTATCAATTTAACAATTAATTTAATAATCAGCCTTGTATTTTTTACTGATGATTAAAAAAAAAAACTTTCATGTACAAATCTTCCATAAAGGTCATCACAACCATTTGAAAACATTTTGCTCCATTTTACACATTCTCTAAAACAGCCATTACATTTTTTTGCAAATATTCTGATTAATTTATTTTGATATTTTTTGATATTTTTAATTTCCGGTTTGGCCGTTAGATGTTTGGAAAATATTTTGTTCTCTTTTGTAAACGGTCTAGAATAGCTATTATCTGTTTTGATGCATTTAGTAATAAATCTAGAAGGGCCATAACGTTTTTTGAGGACATTTTATTTTTTTTTACAAATTTTCTGGAAGAGCCATTACATTTTTTGCAAATATTCTGATTAATTTCTCGTTGATGCGTTAGGCTTTTTGAAAATATTTTGCTTTGTATTATAAAGTGTTTTAAAGAGCCATTGCCCATTTAAAAATAATTTAGAAGCGCCATAACGCTTTTTGAGGACATTTTTTTTCTTTTCAAATTTTGTAAATACTGAACTTCGTTTTCTTAAATTTTGCAGAAGGAAAGTTATTCGTTCTGAGGATATTCTGCTCAATTTTACAAATTGTACAGAGGAGAAGATACTTCGGATACGTTTGTTCATAACAGAAACTAAAGCACAATCTTTTTTTTACTAAATTTCCTCGTCTCTTTCACGAAAGAATTGTCATATGGGAATTACGATCCTCAGACTGAACAGTTTTCCTACAACGAGAATTGAACCTTACAAAAACAATTTCGTCCAAAGCAGTGAAACTTCAATTTCACGACAAGTTCTTTAAAATTGTTTAAAGTATATTTTTAATTGAACTAAACCCTGGTAAAAATAAATGATAGAGATTTATACAGATCGATAGAATTTGAATACGATTTACTCGTATGTTATCGTCAATATCTATTCGGACTTTGATTAATTTATACAAATTAAACCGTTGTTATTAGTTTCCTATAATTTTCGTTTTCTATGGCTTAAATACCATAGATACGTTATCCGTATGTTGCACCAACGGATTTATAATATATTATATTGAATTTACGTTTCGTTACATGTAACTTTTTATCCGTTTGTAGTGTATCGTGATATATCGTGATATATCGTGATATATCGTAAATATATATAAATATATATGTAAATATATGTATAAATTCAACATTAATCGTTTGCAATCAAAGAGGTATCAATAGAGTGATCCTATAATTTTCTATCATCTCACAATTATAGAAAATATATCAGAATAAATCGTATATGTTTAGACTGAAAGAATTATTATCATAATCAATCGTAAAATCCTGATATAAATGAAACCCTTTATTATCATTTATAAAATAATTTTATGCTGATTGACTCGTTTCTCTTCTCATCGTTTCACAGCTACAGGAAGTCTATCAACATGAATCTTGAATATCATAAACATTTGAATCCAAAGATTTGCTGATGAAAAATGTAATATTATTAATATTACTCCTACGATCGTATATTTTTTCATTACATTTAATACAAAACTTACATCATTTATAATGTAATATAAGGATATTATATCATATAATATTATAGGATATGGAAGAAACATATGGGTCATTCCATACCAAGTGGGCCATCCACATTTAGCATGGTTTCAAAAAGTGTTCATAATTTTTTTCAAAATTTGTTTAGAGTATGATGAACATCCATAAATTATTTCAGAATTTTAGCACCTGTAGTTTGTGCAAAATTTAATAACGATTTTTTAAAATTTAATTTTTTCAATTCGCTGTATATTCAAAATTACCGATTGTACAAAAAATATGTTCTTGTATAAAATTGAAGTTTTCGAAAGTACTTTTTAATTTAAAAAAAATTATCCGCCATTTTTTACAAAAGAAAGTAATAATATTTTTTTTTCGTTAGACAGATAATTCTGATTTTTCACAAAATTTCACAGAATTTCCATTAATATGCTTACAAACTACAGTAAAATCGGCGTTATGGCAAATGAATGGCCCACTTGGCATGGAATGACCCATACAGGATTTCGATTATAAGTGTATAAAATAGTACATCGTAAATACGCAAATTAAAGTCCGTATTCGTGTTGATAGGATAAAAAAATTGTTTTCCATCATTTATTTTTACCAGAGAAGTTCTTCACGCAATTTTTTCACAATAATACGATACAGAATTACTTACTCAAGATAACCGGTGACTTTTGTTTTCCTTTGAAACGCCAAGTGACCGCCGAATTTACGGAGCAAAACACGACAATGCACGAAAAGAGAGCGAAGCGCATAGTCGATCGCATACAGTGACTAGTAACTCGCAGCAAAAACTGGGTTATTCTTAGATCGATTATGTATATATATAAATGTACAAGGGTTCGAGTGCCTTCTCGTCGACTATACGCAATTAAATCTCAGCCAACACTGTGTAAAACGAAAAGATGTTTCGTGCATTAAAACGAAATAGCCAACAGACCGTAACAATCGCGGAGCGTCGTAACAATCAATTGCGAGTTGTTGACGCTAGGCTCATCGACTCTACTACCACTATCGCCTCCTCCTGTCATCGACCACATGCTAAAGCATCAGCTGATGACGCAGGATTTTCTTTTCTTCTGCATTCGTAGTAGTAACTATATTTGTGACTGCGGCTGCGCTCGATTGGTTTAACTTTGACTGTCGACCAGCTGTGACCAATCAGCGTAGCTGATACCATACAAGTGTGTGATTATACTTTAACGCCCACGGAATTGTGCAAGATAAAATTCTCGTGTGCACGAGATTCGTCGTATATCGACAGATGACTGAGCGACCAACCAAAGAGCGGGAAACTTGACAATGGGTTTCCTGAATGGACAAACAACTGTTTGTTTGAATCCGGAAGTCCACGTTGTTATCATATCTGATAAATTTACTAGAACGTCGTGCTGTTGTTTGTTTTGCTACTATACGCCTGGTACGTCACGAGATTAGAGAGAAAATAGCTTTCGACATGATTTTGCGCTTCCTGTCGTCATTTCTCGATGTCGTATGCGTAAATAATTGTACTAATTTATCTGCCCTTATAATTGTAACGTTTAACCTGCAAGCGGCTGGCATTGGTGAGCATAAGTCATACTTTGAAAACTTTTTCCATAGAGAAAGTTCCCAATGGACCTGATGATATAAAGGCTTGACCTTGGGGTGATGCCGATCGGCACTTTCCGGCCGCCTGTAGGTTAATAGGTAATACGTCCGAAAGAAACCCCTTTGTACGAAATTATAAGATTTCAAGACAAATAAAACTTATACATACATACATACTAATTTATCTGAACCATTCTTCAATTGATTCGAGTATCTAGTGAAACGTAATTTTTCAAAATTTGTATATGAGGCATTCCATCCCGATTCGACCTGGGTCTGACCCTCGACCTCCTTGATTTGGCTCGTAATTTTTTGTAGGATTGATTAGGCCCTCAAATGCACCAGATTTTATTTTTTATTTTATCTATGCACATTTTTTTTTACATATTTTTTTAAAGTGACATATCGAATGCCCGAATTTAAAAATCTGAAAAATACTTTGTTGAATATCAAAATTTTCTAGCTGATAGCCAAAGTGGGCAAAATTTTTCTTCTTATAGTTTTTAAGCTTTTTTGATTTAAAAAAATTATGAAAAAATAGAAAAAAAAAATTAATCTACTACAAGTGATTGGTCAAACGTTTATTTATGTAAACTCGGATTTTTTTTAGAATTTTTTCAGATTCTTAGGAATTTGTCAAATTTTTCTGAACTAAGACTATTCCAGCACCATATACGCCATATTCTAGTACCAGCATGCCATAATTAAAAAACCTGAAAAAATTCTGAAAAATACATTTTCATATACAGAAATGTTTGACAAGTCGTCCGTAGTAGTTTGTTTTTTTTTCTATTTTTTTATAATTTTTTTAATCAAAAAAGTTTAAAAACTATGTGAAGAAAAATCTTTCACACTTTGGCTTTAAGCTAGAAAATTTTGAGATTCAATAAAGTATTTTTCAGAATTTTTTCAGATTTTTATATTATGGCATGCTGGTGCTAGAATGTGGCATGTATGGTGCTAGAATAGTCTGAGTTCAGAAAAATTTGCCAAATTCCTAAAAATCTGAAAAAATTCTAAAAAATCCAACTTTTCATACATAAACGTTTGACCAATCGCTTGTAGTCGATTAATTTTTTTTTCTATTTTTTCATAATTTTTTAAAATCAAAAAAGCCTAAAAACTATAAGAAGAAAAATTTTGCCCACTTTGGTTATAACCTAGAAAATTTTGATATTCAACAAAGTATTTTTCAGAATTTTTTTAGATTTTTAAATTAGGGCATTAGACATGTTACTTTAAAAAAATATAAAAAAAAATTTGCATAGAAAAAATAAAAAAATAAAATCTGGTGTATTTGAAGGTCTAACCAAGCCTACAAAAATTACGAACCAAATTGAGGAAGTCGAGGGTCAGATCCAGGTCGAACCGGGATGAAATGCGTCATAAACTAATTTGCTTTCCCATAGAGGAAGCTTTCTTTTCATGAAAAAAAAATTCTTGGAAATTTTTATGACAGGACACTTAGCGTTGTCCAAAACGTGCAGAAAAGTGGTCTAGAAAAAATGTCCGTGTGTGTGTGTGTGTGTGTGTGTGGATACAACTCCGGAAATTCGAACGCCGATAACTCAAGAACCGTTTTGTATATCGAGCTCAAATGTGGCACACAAGTGTAGCAGCAGACCCTTTTCAACTGTAGCAATTTTCGACAAAATGTGTGCGAAAATTTCGATTTTGTGCGGTTTTGAATTTTTTGAAAAAAGGAGGCGCGCGCTCTAACTTTCGTAAAATTTCGTCTATTTTACTAAATAGTTGGTTATAAGAGCAGGTGCACTCAATGTTGTTAGGTGTTGAATTTGGCTCGAATCGGTAAAGTGGTTCAGATTTTATGGAATTCTTAATTTAAAGAAAAAATTACATTATCGCTCTATTGTAACTTTTGCAAAACTTGAGATAGCGAGCTCAAATTTTGTATATGCACGAAATAATATACAGCCATTATATATATATATATATAATTTAGTGACGAACGGTATGAAGTTTTTGATTCTATGGAATGTTGAATTATTTTTAAAAATATACGTTATGACATTTACTTTCGAAAACGCTCTAATAATAATCAAATAACGGAATAACGAAATAGAAAAACCGAATTCACGACATGTTCATTTATCTAATTAAAACAAGGATGCAAAGTAGAACCTTGCATATTGCTTCCTCTATGAGAAAGCCAAAATTGAATAACATACTTCCTCATAGAGGTAGCTTTGTAAAAAGCGAAAAATAATGGGGAAGCAATGCGCAAGATTCTACTTTTTGTAATGATGTTTCAGATATGATGAAATATTTCACACACATGAACAATATTTTGTAAGAAATAAAATGTTAATAATATTGCGCCATATGAGGAAAGGCTTCGAAGAAGTTTATTATTGCTGTAAGATAAGTAAAAAAAAGTGTCCTAAAAGTGGTAATAGTAGTGATTCGTCTGTTAAATCAATCAACGGCACTATAGGAATTTATCTAAAGCATTCTTCAAATGTTTCTTTTCAAGTAGCAATACCATCTATTTTTTTTTGTAAATATTTTGTCAATATTTCAGATGTGATGAAATATTTCATACATACGAAAAATATGTCTTTAGATATAAAATGTTAAAAATATACCGTAATATGCATAAAGGTTTCTAAAAAATTCATTATTGTTGTTGTAGAATACATATGATGGATATTTTTGTTTAGCGCAAACAAGACACACATGTTTTTTGTTCGGCGCTACGACCAATATTTTCGACACACGAATTTTTGTAAAAATTCGAATTTTTCGGAATGGATATATTTTTAATCGTTAATATCTTGGAAACAAATAGTCCTATCGAAAAATGTCCAAGATGAAATTTGTTCAGTTTACAAAGAGCTACACAAAATATATTTTAAATGTTATTTTAGTTTTCTAAAAATTTGGTTATATGTCGTTAAACAACAATATATCGTTTCATAAAAAAAGGCCACTTTTTATAATTTTTATATACTTACAAAAAAATTCTGATAAAATTTAAAAAATTTCGAGGTCCTATCGAAAATGGGCCAATTTTTTAATAAGAAGTTCTACCTAATTGAAGTTTTTTTTTAATATCCAGAATTCTTACGGAAAATTTCAATTACATAGAACTTTTCGAAAAGAAAATCCTGCCAGCCTGCATAGGGTCTCAAAAATTTCATAATTATTCACAGAAATTTTATATAAGTATATAAAAATGATAAAAAGTGGCCCTTTTTGCAAAACGATATATCGTTGTTTAACGTTGTAATGGAACGCCTTACGCCCAGCAAGAAACTTGAAAATAACGTTCCTCCCCACATAGCACTGGAATATTTCTGAAACATTCTCAAAATATTCCTTTGCAATAATGCAATATTGCGAAAATATTGTGAAAGATGTTTGAAACATTTCTAAAATATTGCAGCAATCTTGCAATGTCCGCTCAAAACGTGGCTAATATAATATTTCAATAATATTACAGAGCAATATTGTGTGAATATTACATTTTCCGCCAAGACTAATTCGTAAGAAACTACCGTTTTGAATATGATTTTTTGATTGAGAGTATTTCAGCAGCACTATTGGACGTCCTCGATAATAATCCTATTTATTGGAGAAAAAAATATATATCCCATCCAAAATTCGAACTCACAACCTCACCTACGTAGCCCACGTCGCATTAGCACGACAAATAATTTTAAAAAGCGATCCCGCTTCAAAAATATATAACAATATTAAAGTTTCATTAACTACATTTGTTCCAGAGGTGAATGCGGTTAGAAGAAACATAAATTTGCGCTTCAAAGACTTACATCTACCTACGCTGAGAGAAAAGCGTATCGTTGATTTAACGATTTCACATGATAAAACGAATATAGGAAGGCTTGCATGTTTTATGGTCGAAGCGATGATAATATGGTTCAATAAACGATACTTGCAAGGTTATTAGAAACAAACGTTGAAATCGTATATGCAACGAAACGGCATATTTGAAACGATTAGAATAGTTTTTGAAACTATTATCATTTTGATGATTGCTACTATTAAGAGTCGCGGTAGCGACTCGACGCCAAGTTAAAAAAGAAATTAATGTTGCCTTCACGCGACGATTTGTCTGTCTGATCTTGACTGGACGGACTGTTACTCCTGATAATCTTATTTGCTATATCCATGAAATAGAGACGTTCCACCTGGGAATTACAGTTTATAGTTAGATTATCGTCGGTCTAACTATATTTTTTTTTAAATTACCAGATTTTTCTCTCAGTGTATCAATCAAACCTATTTAACGACCTAACGTCTATCGCACTAACCACTAGACCATCGACTACTTGTACAAACGTTATAGTTTTATCGCCCATGTGCTCTGTCGACCAAGACTGATGAATTAAAAAATAAAGATAGAACAACAAAAAAATCGATTCATACCATGCCGCGTTTTCCGATATATTCTAACGAAGCTTCCAATTTCCGCAAGAATGATACTCAAGAGAACGAGGTGAGTTTCTTTTTATTGCGAAATGCAGATCATTTCAAATTCAACTTTTTAAACTAGTTTAAAAATATCCATTTGAAATGTATTGGTATGCTGCAAAAAAAAATCCATTGTACAATTTGCAAAATCTAATCTGGAATCTGTTATTCGAAACTTTGTGAAATATTATTGAAGGAATGGGATTCATAGGTAATGTTCAGAAACATTTAAAAAATGCTTGGCAATTGTTTTGCCTCCAACAATTTTTCTGAACGTTAAGTTGACAATATTGCAATTAAATATTTGTGAATATTCGTCTGGAAGCTTATGGAAATATATCTGTGCAATGAAATATTCGAAATATTCCTGCAATATTCAGGCAATATTATGTGCTATGTGGGTCATAACCGTTGAGTCTTAGACCATAATGACTCAAGCCGATATGCCGCGTCTTCAAAACTCGCAAATTAAAACTTCTCAACGACCGGACGGATGGCAGTTGCCAGTCTCTCTGGTAATGTGGCAGACAGTACAAAAGCCAGCCACTCGTTACCTACGATCGTCTCTCATTTTACACCACACAATCCTTCATAAAGGACCCTTAGCATAAAATCCCGACTTTAACAAGCAGCAGAATTGCTCTGACTCTTGTTAAAATTTCCTTAAGCAAGCCCAGCTCACCCGATTGCCGTGGTATTGCACCAACCGGATTGGGTTTTCCCGTGAGCACGGTCAGCTCCTGTGAGCCGTAGCATTACGCTAACCTTCACAGTATTCTTCTTCTCTTTCTCTACCCTTGCAAAAATAAATGACGGAAAACGATTATAAGAAATTCTAGGAATACGGTCATTGGTTCGTGAATTTATGACGTACTATATCGTAAATCTTTTCGTCCATATCCTATATTATTATAAATGACATAATTTTTGTATTTAATTTAAAATGAAAATATACGATTGTACGTATATACCCATGATGTACTATTACAAGCAAAAAAAAAAAATCGACCGGATGATATGGTCTTTTTGCTTGGAATAGTAAATCATGGGTATATACGTACAATCGTATATTTTTATTATTAAATTAAATACAAAAATTATATCATCATTAATAATATTACAGGATAAGGCATATAGGATTTCGATCGTAAATTTATGATAGTACATCGTAAATTCACGAACCAAAGTCCGTATTCGAAACGATAGAATTTTTTATAATCGTTTTCTATCATTTATTATTACCAGGGTGAAGACTTAACTGCCACCACGCTCATCGACGATAAACACACTCACAAAGTCACACATACTAGTATCGATATTCAAATCTCATTATATCAGTCGCTCGATTACGGAATTTTTCTTATTAGTGAGATTCTCGTGAAGAAATCTTATCAGGGTTCTTCCAAGGCCCCGATTAATTTTTCCTAATTCTCTTAGGGGCCTTATGTGGAAGCCATAGGGTTTCGAAAATGATGGTCACGCTTTTTCCTTCGGGACCTTTAAAGGCTAAATGTTAGGGGCCTTTAAAGGCAAAATAATGAGGACCTTTTAAGGCTGCCCTATTAAGTCCTTACTAAAATAATAAAGAAATTTAATTTAAAAATATATATTTGTTATTATTTAGTTGAGTAATGCTGCACTTTTAATTAGATATTTCGTCTTTCTCTACACGATGGTACATATTAATCGCTGAAAAAACATTACATTTTTTTTACATTGACGGGAATCGAACCTAGAACCCTCCGGATGGTGTAGTTGCGATGCGCCTTAGCTCTCTTGGCCATTCAAATCATATGAATATGCATTTTTTTTTTGTCTATTTGAATGACTGTAATATGAAATATGAAATAAAACTAATGTAATATAGTCAGAACTTGATAGATTTACATGAGTGCGTCTGATTGTAAAAATAAAAGCACATTCAGTTATTTTTTTACAGAAATTGGTTATATCGAATAGGGTACATTGTATCGTTGTTGTCATCTATAATTATATTCCACAAAATTGCTTGTTTTATCGTTCGCGCGAATTAGTTCGTTTGTATCTAGGTGCGTGACTGTCTGACTGACCTGAGGGCCAGTATTAGAATGGGTGACTACCTGGCTTACTTTGACGGTCATTAGTTGGATAGGTGACCACCAATTTTGCCATGGAAACCTCGGATTGCCATATAAGATCCTCATCTGGCAAATTTATTATTGTTTTGTTTACTTTATGCCATGATTAAGTCTGACTGGGCCTTTAATTAATTAACTTATCAAGGCCTTATTAAACTTCACCATGGCCTTATGAGATCATTATTTGGCAAAATTATGATCGATTAGTTTACTTGGTATCATGATGAAACCTGACTGGGTCCTTAAGTAATTACCCTATCAAGCCCTTATTGACCTTCGCCATGGAAACCTAGAATTGCCTTATGAGACCCTTAGGTGGTAAAATTATTATTGATTTATTTACTTGGTGTCCAGATTACGCCTGACTGGGCCCTTAAGTGATTACTCTATCAAGCCCTTATTAAACTTCGACATGCAACATAGAATTGCCGAAAGAGACCCTTATCTGGCAAAATTATTATTGATTTGTTTATTTGATGCCATGATGAAGCCTGACTGGGCCCTTAATTAATTACCCTATCAAGCCCTTATTGAACTTCGCCATGGAAACCTAGAATTGCTTTATGGGACCCTTACGTGGCGAAATTATTATTGATTTATTTACTTGGTGCCATGATTAAGCCTGACTGGGCCCTTAATTAATAGCCCTAATATAGCCCCATTAAATATTGGCATGAAACCCTACAGTTTCCTTAGTAGGTCCCTAATTGGGAGTGATATGGAACTCCCTTTTATGGTGTCCACATTAAAGCCCGATAGGGTCCTAAGTTACCAATCATCAGCAACCCTAATAGTTATCAATCAAATAGCAACCCTAATATTTTTCTTCACGGGTTAGAGCATTGTAAACTTTTTTTTGCTTGTCTGTAATCAGCGAAAGTATTGCGTTGCCTGCAATGAATCTTAAAGGGACTTATTTAATTAGTCTATTCGTAATATTGAACTCTTGCCGATATAATCATAAACAATTATGTTATTTCCCGTTGCTTCTTATAGAGAACTCCTGGAGGTAGCCCTACTCGTGACGCTTAATAATATCATTGTGGAGATTCATAAAAGCAATTTGTGACTAATTTCCTAGTAGATAGAGCTAGGACTATAATAATTCGAGACGTGTTGTACTTCTTGAGCTAGCCCAGCTCCTGTTTACGCGATGCATTAAACTCTTTCACTCTTCCCTATGATCGGAATTTTATAATACTTTGTTATCCCCTGATTATTGCGAAACTCTATTGACGGTACGTTTTTGGTCATGCACAAAAGTCATCAATTAAATTCTTTCTTCACAATAACATTCCAACAAATTAGTATCATTCTTCATCATCACATCAACAACCAACCGATGATGAACTAAATATCCTGCCTTGTTACTTAAAACGGATATTTGAGGTTTATTCCCTCTCTCAAGTAAACTTTTCCTTTCCGGTCTACAACATCAACGTAAAACACCCAGGTTTTTGCAATAATTATTCTTACTTTGATTTGCAAGAATTTCTAAAAAGTTTCAACGTAACACAAACTATTTTTAGGAAATCTAAAATAATATTTTTAATATACATTACGTTTCTCTTTGCAGACTGAACAAACTTCATCTCACACATTTTTCGATAGGACCATCAATTTCCAAGATATTAACGATTAAAATTATATAGATCCCAAAAAATTCGTGTCGAAAATATTGGTCGTAGTGCGAAACAAAAAAAAAATACGTGTTTTTTCTTTTTCAAAATACAATTTGATAAAAAATGGTCAAATTATTGAAGGAGGTCAGGGTCGGAGCGTAAAAAATTCAGCTGGTATTTTCGAAATATACCTATATAGTATTTTTCGTGTAAAAAAAAGTGTCCTAAAAATGTTTAACGTGAGCCGTTCTGTTAAATCAATCGACGGTACCGTTCGCCGACAGACACAAAGAGTTTGACTGATCGAAATAAGGTGTAGATGCGGGTGCGCAGGGTTTAACACACGGGATGTCGTAGCGTTTGAAATCTCGCATGCGCCTGGCCGCTGCTACTATCAAGCAGCTCGAGATCCTCGCTCGTAGCAAACTCCCGGGATAGACGAGTCGCGGTTGCTCGACTGTGCGCTCGACGTTATCGTGTACATCACACACATCGTTATATATAAAGTTAAAAGCAAGAATGGCGGACATAAAACAGGAACTTAAACCGGAGGATGCGGAGAACTATGCGATGGCGAATAACACGGATCCGAAGAACATGCAGGAACTGACACAATTTGTAAGTTACAATAATAATACCGTAAAAACAAATATATTTGTCCTTTCTTTCGGCGGCCTCGAACTTGAACTCTTCCTATTACCACAAACTCCCTCGCATTTTAAGTATAACCGATTAACTGATTTTTTTATTTCGACAACAGGTACAGACTCTGCTCCAGGGCATGCAGGACAAGTTTCAATCGATGTCCGATCAAATCATCGGAAGAAATATCCTTTTCTAATGTTTGCTTGTTAGTTTGATGTTGTTTCGTTGAATTTATAACCTTAAAGTTTCGCTGTCATTGAGACAGATGCGCAGAGGCCGTTGGCGAGATACTTGCGCTGCGCAGAAGGCGCGCGGGTGTACGCCGGGTCCATTCGCAGGGGCCAAAGATGGGGCAATCTTGATTTTTTAAAAAATACCTTATTGTTAAGTTTTCGGTTCTAGATTCAGACGTTCATTATATTTAAATTCGCAATTTCAGCCATTCGCTATATTGATCCCCTTGCTATGAAAATGCAATCAAAATAGCGAACGGCTAACATAGCGAATTTCATAATGATGGCTATTCTAGATTCAGACGTCCATTATTTTGAAATTCGCTATTTTAGCTGTTCCCTATTTTTATCATTCGCTATTTTGACTAAAATAGAGCGAAATATACTCAAAATTGTGTGACAAATTTTATGAAAAATTTACTTTTTGATTGTCGAGGATGAAAATCGTAAAGGCTTTTTGGAAGTACCTTAAAATAAATTATAGAAAACAATTTTTACAAATCCTACCGTTCCGAATATGGACTTTAGTTCGCGAATTTACGAAGTGCTATCACAAATTTACGATCGAAATCCTATATATTTCTTCCATATCTTATAATATTATTATAAATAATATAATTTTTGTAATTCATTTAATAATAACAATATACGATCGTAGGAGTAATATTAATAATATTACTCAAATATATATCATATTCAAGATTCATGATGATAAACTTCCTATAGCTGTGAAACGATATAGGAAGTAAGAGAAAAGAAACGAGTCAATCAGCATGAAATGATTGTATAAATGATAGAAAACGATTTCATTTATATCAGGGTTTTACGATATATTATAATAATTATTTCAGTCTAAACGCATACGATTTTTTACGATATACTTTATATAATTGAGAGACGATACAAAATGATAGGATCACTTTATCGATGCCTCTTTGGTTGCGAAGATTAAAGTTGAATTATATATTTATCACAATACACCACAAGCGCATAAAAAATTACACGGGACGAAACGTAAATGCAATATCCGTTGATGCACAATACGTACCGATAATATATCTATCGTATTTAACCCATAGAAAACGAAAACTATAGGAAACTAATAATAACGATCCAATTTGAATAAATTTATCAAAGTCCGAACAGATAGAGATAATAACGTACGATCAAATCGCATTAAAATTCTATGAATCTGTATCAGTCTCTATAATTAATTTTTACCAGGGATTGTTAATGTTTCGTTTTGTCGTTGTGTAAAATAGAGCGAAATATTCTCAAAATTGTGTAACGAATTATATGAATAATTTGCTATTATGATTTTCATGCTCAGAAATCTTCTGGAAATATTACTTAAAGACTATTTTGAAGAATGTTTTCACATAATATGATAAGGACACAAAGTTTATAACTCACTTTACGGTTACATTGTTTTGAAAAATCTTTATTGAATCCTTAATAAGAATTACTAGACGAAATGGGCAACAGAATAGACGACCTGGAGAAGAACATCGCCGATTTGATGACTCAAGCCGGCGTCGAAGGAACCGACAAATAAGACAAAACCAGATTATTGTACTGCACAAGAGACTAATCAACACGATGATAACGAAAGCCATAAATCATCGAATTGCGATTTATTGTCCTGTCGCATCTACCTAATCGAATATCGAATATCAGAACGCATCCTATAAATAATAAACAAACTGTTTTTGTACACATGTTGTCTTAATTGTTTAATTTATTAAGATAGGCCTGAGCGTCGCGACAGGAAAGTATGGACGATATTAAAAACTATTATTAACGTATTTACATTGTACGATATATATTTTGTAAAAGCGTGGAAGATTAACTGTAGGATATGCTGTGGATTACGGAGGACGTCAGAGACTTTTGGTAGCTTGGAATTGTGGGCACCGTTCGAAGATTTATACGACTCGGTTTATGACGATTATTTCTTTTCTTCGATACCTTTTTCTGCAATAAATGTCAACGAAAATTGTGACACAATTATGAAGAATTATATCATCCCTTCCTGGGCATTCTGGGATCCATTTGGATCAGGATCTTAATGACCAAAAAACTTTCGAACTCACGATATTTATTATTTAAAAAAACGGAAGACAAAAAGATGGAAGTTGTACGATTATAGCTGATCGATGCTGTTTTCAAGGGTGTGGAAATATCGCGATTACAATATGTGAATGATTATTATTCCATAATTTTTTGTTTACCCAATTTGTTTATTAATTAAACTCCGTTTTTAAAACAGTGTTTTAATTTTTGTAAAATGATCAGAGTTGTAAATCCCTAATTCTTTTGGAAAATAATTCAATGGTATAATTAGTTTTGTAATTATGATTTCATTAATATTAAAATCGGAGTTCAGCTTGAAAAAATATGCATACATTTTTTTCAACAATACGTTTGAATATTAAAAAAAAAATTAACCATATTATTATTTATTAAGTAAATAAATAAGTAGAGTGAGTTCGAAAGTAATGCAAGTTACATTCACGGGTCATATTTTCGAAAACCGATAAATACGCGCAAGAATATTAGTGCGCAGAAAGGAATGTTCTAATTCTATTATTTTTACATAGATTCGAGCCTATGTCTCACTGATTTTCCCGGAGGAGTTTCAGAGTCAGATTCGGAGCTCTTGTCGTATTCTTCAACTTGAACGGATTCTGACGAATTCGTGAAGTTCCCCTTCAGGGAGTTCTAAAAAAATAATGGAACAAATAAAAATTGTAAAGAAACGAAATAAAAATCGTACATTAAATTTTAAGTAGATTATTTTACTGTGTATCTTACCAATGAAGCGACTGGACGACGCGACGGTTTCTTCATTGACAGAGGCGAGTTTACAATACGATTAGCTAAACTCGTTAACGAGTGCGACTGTCTGAAAGAATTTCTTCTGACCGTCTCGAGTCTAGCCACGGAATCAGAAGCGTGCATGACTTCTCGAAACTCCTGTGAAATTATTTAGTGTTTTTTTTTCATACACTGAAATTTTTCTAATTTACTTAATTACCCTGGTAAAAATAAATGATAGAAAACGATTATAAAAAATTCTATTGTTCCGAATACGGATTTTGGTTCGTGAATTTACGACGTAGTATCATAAATTTACAATCGAAATCCTATATGTTTCGCCCATATCCTATAATATTATTATAAATGATATAATTATTGCGTTTAATTTAATAATAAAAATATACGATTGTACTATATACCCATGATGTACTATTCCAAGGCAAAAAAAAAAGAAATCGACCGGATAATTACATTTTTTTTCTGGTCACCCATCTTTGTAGTGACCACAGCCCAAACTGCTTAACTTTCATGATCTCTGATAGACTGTCTAACTATTCCTTCCAAACTCGTTCTTGTAAGGTAATATACATCAATAATATATAAGCCGCTTAACGTACTTATGAGTAACGACAGTAAATTGAGCAGTTTTTTAGCATCTTTCTTACTAAATTATTTATGCTAATTAACTCTGTAAGAATGCTTCACGTATACATTCCTTACCGAAAGTTTTATTTTATTCGTATTTGAGTACTTCGCGATACAAGAACAATCTAATAAATAATCAAGTATATCAAGATACTAATAAGGGCATTGATTTCGGATAATAGAGGTCTAAGAATTTATTAAAAAATCAGTATAAAAAAAATTATAAAATATTATAAATCCGTTAGTGTACCATACATCCCGATAATGTATCTATCCAATTTAGTATTTAACCAATAGAAAACGAAAACTAAAGGAAACTAATAACAACGATTCAATTTGTATAAATTCATCAAAGTCCCAATAGATAGAGATGATAACATACGATTAAATCTCATTCAAATTCTATCGATCTCTATCAATCTCTATAATATATTTTTACCAGGGTACTCTATAATCTTAAAAAATTATGTTATTTTATGTAAAATTACCCCATCCATATCTCCTCTCGCTACTTGAAAGGCCTGTGTACCAGGTATTTTATAAATACAATAATTTATAAATTAAATTATTGGATTATTTAATTAATTATTATTAATCTTTTGTTCATTAAAATCGAGTAAAATAAATTGATTTCGTTCTTACCCCCAAATCTTTGGCCTCGTCGATCTCAGCCACGTCCTGGTAAGCCTTTGTTAAAAGTTCGATGGCTTTTGTGTGAACGCACAGCTCAATTTTAACGAAATCTAAAAGGACCGATTTTAAATCTCGAAGCTTTCGCGCTTCGAATGTGTCTATTTGATCCTCAAGCTCTTTAACGAGTCTCGTGACTTCTCCAGTGGCTCTTATAAGTTCAGATTCTGCTTTGGACTGAAAGATTAACTAAGGAATATAACGCGAAGAGGTCTGCTAAATAATTAAGGGGAGAGGGGCAAATATCTCATTTGTTTATTTGCTGATTTCATTTAGAAAAATATATTCTTTTAAACCCTGAAACAGAGATTTTTCTGCTCTATGGAAAAAGCATCTAACTATTGCAAATGAGCTATAGTTTCAAAAGAATATCTTTTTTTAAATGGTATAAAAAATGTATAAAAAAATATGTGTTTCTACAATTTAGAAAATATTCTACGTTGGCAGTTAAAGGATTAAAAATAATCTTTGAATACATTTATAAAAAGGATACGATTTTTTGTCGATCTCGAGGATTCTTCTCTCGATTTTTGTACAATTCTCTTTTTTTCGTGATTTCCTCGTTACGCGCATTAAACGTTTCAACGACATTTTTACGAACATTTTTGCAGATATATTCGTATTCCAAAAGTGGAGAAATAACTTTGGTATCCAATCTGTGAATTTCGGAGTCACGATAATCGCCAATTGCCAATAGAGTCCCAGCAAAATTGGCGAGCCCTTCGCTCGTCGATCGATTTATACTTTCAGCTTCCGCGTACGTTTGAATCACCTTCGACACTTCGTCGTTTTTATCTCGTAGTCTGGAAAATAAAAATTAATAATAATAATCAGTATAAAATGTCCTGTGGTAAAATTTTTTGGAGTTAAGCTGTACCAACATTAAGAAGCGATCAATAATTTAGAGCCTGCAGGACGATCGATCGTATAAAACACGCACATATTACATAAAAGGTCACGAACCTCGCTGCTTTTCTTGTGTATTGCGCAAAGATTCCACTCAGCTCGGCGAAATGTTTCTCCACACTTCCTATTCTGTCTAGAATGAATTTACCCTCTTCCTCGCTACGTTCAAATCGTCAAATAAATGTCACATTTTTTAAAATCACACCAATTGCCAAAAAGGAGTTTCGAAAAATAAAAAAATAAATATTATGACTTACTGTATACTGTTTTGTGACTTGGCGCGAAACATTTTGCACTACGCTTTCTAAAGTAATCTCGATTTTCTTTTCACAGGGTTTTATTAGTGGGTTTATTACTTTTCGACCTTCGTACGAAACGTCAGCTCTCGAGCGCGCTCGTTTTGTTATTACTTCGCTGGGGAACAGTTGCCTACCGGCAGGTGGTGAACCGTCCAGGTGCTCCCCATATTTCGTGCAAGTTTGCCACTACATAGCATCGAAGCTGTATATACGATTAATACAGCCTAATTTTTGTGTGTTAACATCTTCAGCAACACTTACTCAGTCAAAAATGTAATTTTTTTTTGTCAGCTAAAAAATATAACGGGTCTTCTGAAAAATGTATAAAATTGTGCGAGGAGTCCTTAAAATTTGGGCACGTTCTGTAAAGTTTTGTGAAATTTAATACAATATAGTAATTATTTGAAAAAATTGGAAACTCCATAAAATTGGTAGCGCTTCACCGATTTCACCCAAATTCAATAACAAACAACAAAAATTTGACGAGATACGTAATAGTAATTTTACTAAAATATTTCAAGAAAAACTACATACTAAAATGTCTATATATCTCCGTTAAGATTCCTAATTTTGTAATACAATAATTTATAAACATATTTTCCAGAGGGATTAACTTGAATTTTAAACTAAAACTTATTAGTGCAATACTTTGTTTATAATATAAATACAGATTATTTACAGTTAATTCGTTATAAATTTTACAAGTTATGTATTGATATTGTCAATCGTCGTCTTTAAAGATTGCGAAGGAATGACCAGCACCGCTTCCCACGAGAATTGCTTTGGCTGCACGCGAAACTTCCACCCTTTCTGGTACCAGTACGTCCCTCGTACTTCCGTTGCCACAGTTTCCATGCTCGTTCCATCCCCATGAAAGAACCGTACCATCCTCTGTAATTCAATAAGCAATTATATGGATAATTATTTTTTTAGCCTAGTCTCTTATAAGCGAAAAGTTGGCAAGGTCGACAAATTGAACTCTTTCATCTCTTTCGATCCGCCCCTTAATTGCTGATATTATTGCAGTTTTGAAAAATAAACAAAATGTTTGTATTTTTTTTTTAATGTTTTTAAACCACATAATTATTTTTAAGCCAAATTTTGTCCGATTTAAAAAACTGAGAAATTGTACAAAAAAGACAAAGTGTTGGAAAACACGCGATTGCAGAAATTTGATGATGTTTTTAAACCACATAATTATTTTTAAGCCAAATTTTGTCCGATTTAAAAAACTGAGAAATTGTACAAAAAAGACAAAGTGTTGGAAAACACGCGATTGCAGAAATTTGATGATGTTTTTAAACCACATAATTATTTTTAAGCCAAATTTTGTCCGATTTAGAAAACTGAGAAATTGTACAAAAAAGACAAAGTGTTGGAAAACACGCGATTACAGAAATTTGATAATTCTGTTTTTTTATGGACAACATTTTTTATTCTTATCATGGAATTAAATACTTTAAATATTTCGAATTGGAGCATGTAAAGAAATTTTGAATAATATGTCGTCGTCTAAAAATTAAGAAAATAAACAAATTATACCCATTATCTCGATAAGTTCGAACCCTCTATTATCCAATTCATAATTGTTTGAGTTTTTTTTTTCAGATTCCATTGTTTTTTTTCATGAATACGGAATTGCAAAAATATTAAGGAAATTGGCGAGTCTCAAAAAAATGAGTGGTTTTTTTTTTGCAATTATATAATCAAAGAGATAAGCATGAGGCGACAAAAATTTGCCGAGTTGACCAAGGTTACCTAATTTTGAATTTACCTGTGAGGGCAATATTGTGTTCCGAACCTACGGACAATTGACGAATGTTTGGGTTAACAGGTACACATTTAGGCATCCAAGTTACGTTTTTTTCGTCTTCTCGGTATCCCAATTGACCATAAGTATTTCTGCCCCATGAGAAAATTTGTCCATCATGACCATTCAAAATGCTTGTGTGGGTCCAACCCGCTCGTAACTCTGTAATCTCTCCAGCTCCCGACACCGTAAATTTCCTCGGAAAGTCAATTTTTTTAAACTTCGTATTGTCGAATCCCAGTTGTCCGTGCTTATTATCGCCCCAGGAATATATTTCGCCGTTTTTTCTCACCGCCACCGTGTGATTTTGTCCACAAACCACTGCCACCATATCTGCTAACCCTGGAACTATATTTCGATGGGTCCTAATAAAACTGGGCTAATTGTTTAAACATATTTCTCAAAAAATTGAAACCAATGCTTAAAAAATAATAATAATAATGCCGCGTGCTTTGTCTGTTGTTTATTGTGCCTTTTACTTTATTTACTTTAGTTTTACTTTTACTGTTTTTATATATAAACAATAAACTTATTTTTGCTTAAAAAACATCACAATTCTGGAAAACTGAATAATTATAGCACACTTATTTTTTCCGGGAAAATTGTTTAAGCATATAACCGAAAAAATTGAAAATGTTGCTAAAAAAATTATAATAATATTGCGTGGTTTATTGTTTATTGTGTCTTTTGCATAACATTTTTTTGTATGGAAAATCAATGAACCAATGTAGGTATAGCATAAATACTTATTGTAAAGGAGCTTTTGATACTAACATTTAACGCTTAAGATTAAACGTTAATGTCTGAAAAAAAATTTAATTGCAATATTTTTGTAGAATATCACTAAATATTTTTTTATATCCATTGCATTGTCTGAAATATTGTATATATTGCTGCATATTGTGTTTTTTACGTAATATTATTTTATATCTGAGAATAATAAACGAATGTAGGTATAGCATAAATATTTAATATAATGGCCCTTTTGATACTAACATTTATCGTTTAATAATAAATATTAATGTCTGAAAAAAAAATTTCATTGCAATATTTTTCTAGAATATCCCAAAATATTTTTTCATATCCATTGCAGGAGCATTGTCTGAAATATTCTATATATTGCTAAAATAATTATAAAAATATTTCATCCCATATGTGTTACATATTGTGTTATTTACGTAATATTAATTTATACCTAAGAATAATAAACGAATGTAGGTATAGCATAAATATTTAATGTAAAGGCGCTTTTTGATACTAACATTTAATTTTTATTATTAAATGTTAATTTCTGAAAAAAAAATTTCATTGCAATATTTTTCTAGAATATCCCAAAATATTTTTTCATATCCATTGCAGAAGCATTGTCTGAAATATTCTATATATTGCTAAAATAATTATAAAAATATTTCATCCCATATGTGTTACATATTGTGTTATTTACGTAATATTATTTTATATCTAAGAATAATAAACGAATGTAGGTATAGCATAAATATTTAATGTAAAGGCGCTTTTGATACTAACATTTAATTTTTATTATTAAATGTTAATGTCTGAAAAAAAAAAATTTAATTGCAATATTTTTCTAGAATATCCGAATTTTTTTTTTCATATACATTGCAGATGCATTGTCTGAAATATTGTGAATATTGCTGAAATAATTATTAAAATATTGCATGCTATATGTGTTATATACTGGGTTTCTGTGTAATATATTCTTTTATAGTCAAGAATAATAAACGAATGTAGGTATAGAAACTATACTTACTTTGTGTAAAGACGTTTAGGCTTCGAACGGCATTGCTGTCGTTGTCGAGAATACCCAATTGGCATTTGCTACCTGATCCGCTAACGAGAACCTTGCCACCCTTGGTGACGAGGGCCGAGTGCCGCAAGCCCATCGCTATCCCCTTAATCCCTTCACCAAGTGCGATTATATTATCGGGCTCGTTGAAACGGTCTGCAATGTCGGTGCATACGTTTCTTCCCAATTGTCCGTAACAGTTAGAGCCCCAAACAAATACGTGACCATTTTCTGTGAGAGCCATTGAGCCGTCCCACCCGCATGCGATTTCCTTTATCCGCTCGCCCTTCAGTCTATCTATTCTTTGCAAATTGTTAATGACACTGGTAGTATGGGCGCCTTGATGACCCGTTTGACCCTTACTGTTCCAGCCGCAAGAATAAACGCGTCCTATTTTGTCCAATATCAACGTGTGTCCTGCACCGCCGACTATTTTTTCGATATCTCCTGGATCTAAATTAATTTTTGAGAGATCCACCTCTTGAGGTATTGTGCATTGTTCCGATTGGTATCCTAGCCCTAATTGTCCGTGGGAATTTGCACCCTGAAAAGAAAGGAAAAAATCCAAGAATTTTTTTTTTCTTCACGATATCGTATTTTGACCTCTACTATCGTTCTCAAGTCGCATATTCTATCCCGGAGGATACCGGTTCAGGTATTCCAAGCGCCTAGGTGCGGGTTTTGTGGGTGCCTGTGCGAGACCACTAATATCCTCGAGCACGTAACGCTGTATCATCGTGAAATTATTTGAGAATCTTTTTAAATGTCCGATTAAACTCCCCGATGCACAAAATATGCAGAATTTGTGTTTTTGAAAACAAATTTTCACTTTTTCACATCTTACGGGCCTGAGCCTTCACGAACGATCTGGCAACGCTGTGTGGCGTACCACGTGATTGAGCGCCCTGTTTGCAGAAGGAGCATGAAAACAATAGCTGGGTATGTCGAAATATGACAGAAACTCCAAAACGCGCTGGCCGCTAACCTAACAACCTAATAACTATTGCTATTTCCTTCACCCCTATCACTATGCATTCGATCCTCTATTCTATTCATTATATTATTTTTATCTCTACCCAAATAGCACAAAGACAAAGGATATCTATTTGGTATACGAAAAGGTATATTAATTTCCGTCCAAATGATAGCTTTTTGGATTTGGATATCTTAAGAACGTCTAAAAGATATCCAAATCCAAAAGATATTATTTGGACGGAAATTAACATACCTTTTCGTATACCAAATAGATATCCTTTTTCTATGTGCTACTTGGGTATACACCAGATATGGGCATTTATTCAATGAAAATGTGTTTGAAATACTTTCATGACCACACTGTAAAAGAAACTTGAAATTTAATGCACAAGTACTTACTGGAAGTTTTTATGTACAAACCGGTACACGAAATTTAATATACAAATGCGATGTATAATTAAGATATGGTGCAGTAATTTTAATAATTGACTTCAACTTTACTGTGAAAATACTTCAATGTTAATAATTTCCTTTAGTTTTACTGTAACTGTAGATTATTTTTTTAAATTACACTTTTATATTTTATTGACGAGTTCATGCATAAAGACTTCCAGACTTTTCTAACAGTGTAAATAATTAAGAATTATTAAGCCTACTAAATAATAGAACTAATTGAACAGAATTATTCATTTAAATTAGCCATTATCATTGCAACATACATGTGAAAATGTTGAGTTTTGCCTAATAATTAATCATATTTATCTTATACAAGCAGTATTTTAATACATTTTCATTGAACGAATGTCAATCCTTGCTAAACACAGTACGTCAAATGCGTTGGACTAATTGCATTATTAATGTGAATTTGTAACCTGAAAATGAGACCGGCATTAACGTCAAATATTTTTTCAATTTCGTGTGCATGCCGGCTAACGTCATAAGCACAGCGGACGATGTACAGCGTTGCCAAATATCACGTCACAGGTCCCGCCATGATATTAGATTTGTTTTCACACCTTTCGATAATATTTTCTCGCGAAAGACTTCCGTCGGGATAGTTTTTTAGGCGCAATAATTTATCTCCGAAATCCGCTGTGTCCATGGCATATTTTATTTTTCCGATATCGAGATGTTTGACTAATGAAATCTGCAATTGATACACGGCCAGGAGCTTCTCCCATATCTTTCTGTGCTAATATTGCACTTTTTGAAGGGATAAATAATCATTAAATGCGTGGCTACCCACGCCTGGGATTTTTTTGACACAATTATACGTAATAAAACTATAGTATAGTCGAAAATTATAGAATTCTGAAGACTATGCCCTTATGCTCGGAATACCTTAACGTCAAATATTTTTTCGTTTTCACGTGGATGCCGGCGAACGTCATAAGCACAGCTGACGATGTACAGCGTTGCCAGCTATCACGTCACAGGTCCCGCCATGATATTAGATTTGTTTTCACACCTTTCGATAATATTTTCTCGCGAAAGACTTCGGTCGGGATAGTTTTTTAAGCGCAATAATTTATCTCCGAAATCCGCTGTGTCCATGGCATATTTTATTTTTCCGATGTCGAGATGTTTGACTAATGAAATCTGCAATTGATACACGGCCAAGAGCTTCTCCCATATCTTTCTGTGCTAATATTGCACTTTTTGAAGGGATAAATAATCATTAAATGCGTGGCTACCCACGCCTGGGATTTTTTTGACACAATTATACGTAATAAAACTATAGTATAACCGAAAATTATAGAATTCTGAAGACTATGCCCTCACGCTCGGAATACCTTAAAAGCATTTTTACCATGATTAAAAAAAAAGTATCCTTTGTCCGTTTCTGATTTCAGAATTCACAGATCCGACTTCCGGTCGGGAAATACAAACTGAATTTTTTTTTTTTTAAGATATCGAATTTTAACCTTCACTCAAGGATGGGTACTTTCGAGTGAAAAAGTATTTATATACACGATTCAAATACTGAATGATTTTTCACTCATTATTTATTTTCTCTTGAAATAATGAATGGTTTTTCACTCATTATCTTTCCGAGTTCAAATAATGAGTGGTTTTTCATTTATTATTTTTTCAGGTATAAATAATGAGTGGTTTTCCACTCATAATTTATTTCAAGTTTAAATAATGAATGGATTTCCACTCATAATTTAACCTCGAAATAAATTACGAGTGGTTTTCCACTCGTTTATTTTGTCAATTTATTTTGATTTTAGATAATGATTTTTTATTTGAGATTTTTATCCCATCGACAAGTGTTCGAATTTCTCTCTGAAGTCTCACTTTTCAGGAAGTTGAGCACCCCATCGCGCTCCTACATCCTCAACGGCGCGAATGCCGCCACCTTGCCTGCAAAATTCCGACAACATGTGCACCGCCAAATGATGCCAACGCGTGTCGGAACTTTGCAGGCACATTACCGGCATCAGGATGCCGTGCCGTTAATAATGCAGCTTAATGCTGCAGTACATGGCACATTTTGTCGACACGCGTGTCGTTTTATGCCGCCATCGTGTCGTCAATCTGCCGAAACATTTCTATCTGGTATATTGCTCTGTAATATTATTGAAATATATTTGCAACGTTTTAAGCGGACATTGTAAGATTCCTACAATACTTTACAAATGTTTTAACCACCTTTCGCAATATTGCATTATGGCAAAGAAATGTTTTGAGAATGTTTCAGAAATATTTCGGTACTATGTGGGATGTTTACTCATATCATCGTATTTCAAAAGACTCAACAGCTGATCGGCAGGCGCGCCACAATCGTGCATGAGTTTTTAACCTCTACGTTTTCTCTCTCAATACTATTACATCCACAATAGCAATATTAGACCAGACGACACTGAGCCATGCCCGTTTGCGTCATACGCCGTAATAAAATAATCGAATTTTTAATACCAAAAGACAACGATGTCCTTACCCATGCATACAAGCGACACTTTGACATATCGAAGAATTAACTATACGCTGTAAACACGCAATATTTCTATCAACTGATTCGAAATTTGAACATGTTATTATGTAGTTTAGAAGCACAGACACTGATCATTCGAATAAACACGATTTCAACATGAACTACGTATTTCCACAGGAACTGCGAAACGCCCTAGAAAAAAAAATTCGAAATTCTCCGCGCTGGCTAAACAATATTATAGATGGTGCTTGTGGCGATGATGCTGAATTTACCGGGAATGACATTTACCCGATTAAACAATAATAAAAACTGATGTACACACGTTTTTCACGCCTCATTGGCATTAGTTATTTGTACGTCGGTTACGTTCCCAATTCATCGTTGTAGTGTGAATTTTATCTTAAAAAATGGAGGAATCTGTGATAAAGTTTGATATCAAAGAGGTTAAGACTGATATTTTGCGGGCTATAAACGAATGTTCACAGCGAGGATTGATGCACACTACGAAATGGTACGTTTCTCTTATACTCCTCCGATTAAGGGAGTCGAGTCAGCAAAAAAAATAATTTTTAATTGGCTGCATTGTTTTCCTTGCGTAACTGATGAATTTCAATTAAATTCATGCATTTATAAACTAGATTTAGGCTTTTTTGTCTCTGCAGGAAATTCAATTCATTCTGGCCCAAGTAGGCAGAGGAATTTAGTTTTAAAATAAAAACTTTAAGAGTTACATGAATTACGAATGAGGCACATTAGAGTTGTAAATGCGTACAGTGTACAAGATAGTTATTTATTGGTATTTAATAAACTTGAAAAGTATATTTAAAAAATCATAAGAAAATTTTTGAAATTTCCAAACTCGCAAAAGATACTTCAACACTACTTATGTTTGATTTTTTTCAAAATATTCAATAGTTTACGCAATTTGAGATTCATCGCCTAACCAAAGGCAATTTAGTAATCAAGTTTCGATATCTCCCTAAATAAATATTTCTCTGTTGCACATTGAATCTCCCGTTCCCTTATAATATACAAGTCTAACCACTTACTTATTTTATTTTATTTATTTATTCTCCAGTGAACTGGAAAAGTCCCTTGTAAATAATGATAAAAATGGCATATTAAACATATAAAAAAATGTTACTTATTGAACATATTATATATTGCGATATAATGTATTACATATTAAACCTAAAGACTATATCGTGGAAAATCTTAGAAGGAATCTATGAGGATTATATATTGGTTTAAGACACGTAATTAAATAGAAATAGGGACATACTTATAAATAATAATATGAATTACAGGCTAGCAGAACTCAATTACTCATTGAAAGATGTGAAGCTGGATCTCCAAGATATGACTCACGACGTAAGCTCAATAGATTCCACGGAGGATGACGATATGTACATTCTATCGAAAAGTTATTTTGATCTGAAGGAATACGACAGAGCTGCGTTCTTTGTTGAAGATTGTAAAACTCCAAAAGCTCGTTTCCTGTATCATTACTCTCTTTATTTGTCCGGGGAGAAGAAGAAGATGGATGACATGGTTGATGTCCCGCCGGATCCTTTGAAAAATGAAAATCTTAAGCTGCTGTGCAGTGATTTGCGAAAGGATCACTTGGCTGGAAATTTAGATGGTTTCAGTCTTTATCTTTTTGGAGTTACGTTAAAGAAGCTTCAATTGACGCGGGAAGCTATTGATGTTTTGGTGGAATCGACGCACAAGCAGCCTATGCATTGGGGAACTTGGTTGGAATTGGCGGCTGTTATAACGGATAGAGAAAAGCTCGAGAGTCTGACATTGCCGAATCATTGGATAAAGCATTTTTTCATGGCTCACATGTACCTCGAGTTGCAGCTTCTGGATGAAGGACTGGCGCTATATTGCGAATTGCAAACCATGGGCTTTGAAAGAAACGGATATGTACTTGCGCAAACAGCTATTGCTGTACATTACAAGAGAGACGTCGATAACGCTATCGAAACTTTCAAGCAAATCATTAAGGACGATCCCTTTTGCTTAGATAATATGGATACCTACTCGAATCTCCTTTATGTGAAGGAGCTCAAAGTCGAATTGGCTTTTTTGGCTCAAAGAGCTACAGATATCGACAAATATCGACTCGAAACTTGCTGTATAGTCGGTAAATATAGCAACATTTAATCGGAATCTTATATATGCGTTTATTGCTTAATCAAGTTGCATTTATTAAGGTATTCCGAGAGTGAGGTGATAGTCTTCAGAATTCTATAATTTTCGGCTATACTATAGTTTTATTACGTAGAATTGTGTCAAAAACATCCCAGGCGTGGTAGCCATTCATTTAATGATTATTTATCCCTTCAAAAAGTGCAATATTAGCACAGAAAGACATGAAAAAAGTTCCTGGCCGCGTTTCAATTGCAGATTTCATTAGTCAAACATCTTGACATCGGAAAAGTAAAATATGCAATGGACACAGCGGATTTCGGACATAAATTATCGCGCTTAAAAAATTATCCAGACCAAAGTCTTTCGCGAGAAAATATTATCTAAAGGTGTGAAAAAAATCTAATATCACATGACAATCATGGCGGGACGTATTAGCTGGCAACGCTGTACATCGTCAGCTGTGCTTATGACTTTCGCCGGCGATGCGCGTGAAATTGAAAAGTATATGACGTTAATGCCGGTCTTATTGTCAGGTTACAAATTCACATTAATAATGAGTTCTATTATTTAGTAAGCTTCATAATCCTTAATTATACATCGCATTTGTATATTCAATTTCGTACACCGGTTTGTACATAAAAACTTCCAGTACTTGTGCATTAAATTTCAAGTTTCTTTTACAGTGTGGGCATGAAAGTATTTCAAACACATTTTCATTGAATGAATGCCCATACCTGGTGTGTAGAGATAAAAATAATATAATGAATAGAATAGAGGATCGAATTTATAGTGATAAGGGTGAAGGATATAGCAATAGCTATTAGGTTGTTACATTAGCGGTCAGCGCGTTTTAGAGTTTCCGTCATATTTCGATTAAATTTTGACATACACAGCTATTGTTTTCATGCCCCTTCTGCAAACATGACGCTCAATCATGGGACACGCTACAACAGCGTTGCCAGATCGTTTGTGAAGGCTCAGAACCGTAAGATTTGAAACAAGGATGCAAAGTAGAACCTTGCACATTGCTTCCTCATTATTTTTCGCGTTTTACAAAGCTACCTCTATGAGGAAGTATGTTAGTCAATTTTTGGCTTCCTCATAGAGGAAGCTTTGTAAAACGCGAAAAATAATGAGGAAGCAATGTGCAAGGTTCTACTTTGCATCCTTGATTTAATTAGATAAATATACATGTTGTGGATTCGCTTTTTCTATTTCGTTATTACGTTATTTCGTGATTATTAGAGCGTTTCCGAAACTGAATGTGATAATATATATTTTTTAAAATAATTCAACATTCCATAAAATCAAAAATTTCATACCGTTCGTCACTAAATTATACATATATAATGGCTGAATATTGTTTCATTTATATATAAAATTTGAGCTCGCTATCTTAAGTTTTGCAAAAGTTACAATAGAGCGATAATGTCAATTTTTTGAAAAATTCAAAACATCATAAAATTTTAACGGTTCAATCGATATTAACCAAATTCAATAAGGGTTACCGGTGTATGAAAGCGCAGATTCATACCAATTTTGAGCTCAATATCTCGAAAATTGAAAAAGTTATCGCGTTAACAGACATTTTTGGAAAAATTCAAAACCGCGGAAAATTTAACGATCGGGGGGATTTTAACAAAAACTAGTATGAACGATGACTATTTACAGCTCTACCCATGGTGTGAATATCAGCTTCATAGCTCGAGGCGTTCCCAAGTTATAAAGGATTACATTTTTCGAGCGTGTAACATACACATACACACATACAGACATTTTTTCTAAACCATTTTTCTCGACGTTTTGGACCATTCTGAGTGTACTGACACGAAAATCTCGAAAAAAAATTATTTCACGAAAACAAAGCTTCCTCTATGAGGAAGCAAAAGTGAAAAATTATCTTCAAAATCAAAAATTCTGCATATTTTGTGAATCAGGGAGTTTAATCGAACATTTAAAAAGATTCTCAAATAATTTCACGGTTGTACAGCGTTACATGTTCGAGGATATTAGGGACCCCGCATAGGCACCCACAAAACCCGCATCTAGGCGCTCGGAATACCTTAAGAATAATATTTTTACATAAGACAATAATAATGCTATTCATAAAAAAGTAGATATGAAAAAAATACAGTACAAATTGTACTTAAAAAAAATCAGAATAATGGAAAAATGAATAATTATAAGGAATTAAAGGGAATTATCACAGTTAATCGGAATCTTATATATGTGTTCATTGCTTAATTATGATGTATTTATTTATTAACGTTTTTGAATAATCAATAGAAGAATAACACTTTTACATAAGGAAATAATAATGCTATTCATACAAAAGTAGATATGAAAAAATACTGTACAAATTGTACTTAAAATAACATCACAATGCTGGAAAACTGAACAAATATAACACACTCATTTTTTTGTAACTGACTTACAGGTAATTATTACAGTTTGAGAGCCGATCATCAAAAGGCGGTAATGTATTTTCATAGGGCGCTGAAACTTAATCCGCAATATTTGTCAGCGTGGACGTTACTTGGTCATGAATTTATGGAGATGAAAAACACGAATGGTGCTATTCACAGCTATCGGCAAGCTATAGGTAAGATTTTCTATGCTAAAAATCTATTTTTCTTGTGAGATTTTATTGATTTCCTTTTGTCTACAGAGGTCAACCGAAGGGATTATAGAGCGTGGTACGGTCTTGGACAGACCTACGAAATACTAAAAATGCCTTTTTACGCCCTCTATTATTACAAACAGGCTCAATTGTTGAGACCTCATGATAGTAGAATGGTCCTTGCGCTCGGAGAGGCTTACGAGAAACAGGATAAGATTCAGGACGCACTTAAATGTTACTACAAAGCCTGTAACGTTGGTGATATCGAAGGAATGGCTTTGATTAAATTGGCGACGTAAGAATATTCACTTTAGGTAGAATAAGCTTAAAAATGTTGCGAAATGAAGCCTTAAAGTTTGCTCTCTGATAGAGAAATTTCCGGTAAAAATAAATGATAGAAAACGATTTTTAGAAATCCTATCGTTCTGAATACGAACTTTGGTTCGCGAATTTATGAAGTACTATCATAAATTTACGATCGAAATTCTATATCGTTCTTCCATATTCTATAATATTATTAGAAATAATATAATTTTTGTATTAAATTTAATAATAAAATATACAAACGTACGAGTAATAATAATATTACATTTTACATTTAAAAAAATTATATCCACAAATCTTGGGATTCAAACATTTATCATATTTAATATTCATTATGATAGACTTCCTATAGCTATGAAACAATGAGAAGAAAAACGAGTCAATCAGCATGAAATTATTGTATAAATGATAGAAAACTGTTTCATTTATATCAGGATTTTACGATAGATTATGATAATTCTTTCAGTCTAAACACATACGATTTATTTCGATATACTTTCTATAATTGTGAGAGGATAGAAAATGATATTATCACTTGATGCCTCTTTGATTCCGAAGGATTAATGGTGAATCATATATTTACTATAACACGATACACCACAAACGGATAAAAATTTACAAGTGACGAAACGTAAATTCAATATAAAATATTATAAATCCGTTGGTGCACCATATATATATCAATATATATACTTATCCATCGTATTCAACCCATAGAAAACGAAAACTATAGGCAACTAATAACAATGATGAAATTTGTATAAATTGATCAGAGTCCGAATAGGTAGAGATGATAACATACGATTAAATCCCATTCAAATTCTATTGATCTGTATCAATTTATTCTTGCCAGGGCTTCGTACGTAATATATGATTGATAAAACTTATTTTTTACAGTTTGTACGAAAATTTGAACGAGGCTGATCATGCTGCGGCAGCATATACAGATTTCGTAATGGACGAGTTCCGAAATGCCGATCGAACGGAGCTTAGTCACGCGTATAAATTCTTGACGAGCTATCACTTGAGAAGAGAGCAGCTTGATCAGGCAAATCATTACGCCCAGAAGTGTCTGCAGTTTGACGAAACGAAAGAAGAGGCTAAAGCACTTTTGAGAACTATAGCGCAGAAGCGAGTAAAAGTGGAAGAAAACCCGATGGTGGTACGTTCGAATCATAAATTACGCTATAAATTTTGTTAATATATTATACATTTCCTTATTAATAAGGCAACATATTCAAAACTATATAAGAGAATCTTAAATTATTAATAGAATATATAAACGAACAAAACAAGGCTGCAACTTTGTTTAATTGAGTCCGTTATATGATTTTATTTGCAGATTGAAGATATGAACGAAACTGATCCTGTAGCCGATCGGAGTATCCGGAACGACGCCACACCAGGTAGTCAGTTGTCGCCCATGAATCTTTCCTTTACACCCACACAGTGACCAGCAGTATAACAAAAATAAGCCCTAAATTAGCTGCTCGTGCGTACCAAATTTGTATATAAGAATTGTTTATTGTTCACATACAAATAAATATATTCTTAAGAAAAAATTGTCTTTTTGCATCGTCAAAGAGGAAGCTTTGATTTTAATTTAATTAAATTTTTAATTTCGTGAAAATATATTATTAATATATTAATATCGAATTAATATACTGTGTAATATGTGGATGAAAGCTCCTCAATAAACAAATAAATATTCTATTATTTTCTGCAATTACAGATAATAAGTATTAACATCGGCCGCACAGCAAAAAAAAAAAAAAAGAAAATTATAATAATTACAATCTAATTGTAGTGAAGCATGTCGCTACAAAAACAATTGCCGGCGATTTTTGTACCTCGTGTAGTCCGCGATTTATCGAGATTTGACAAATAGCTCACAGCTTGAACATTTTCTGGTAAGAATTGTTGGCGTTATTCAACATCTCATGGAAAATAAGACCTGGGTAAATATATATGAATTGATGATTTTCAATTGACAAAACAGTTAATCTTATACATTTTTTTTAAATTTGCGATTATCATCAGTTTTCTAGTTTATTCAAAATCTCAGAAGGATATGTCAAAGGCGATGTTCATAACAATTTTTGTCTCTTGTAAGTAATGCAGGAGAATTTTCTTTGAAGAATTTAGTGCAATAAGACTTTCTCAGAAGCAAGTAATAAACTTGGTCGTCGGCTTTCTTGCTTCGGGTTCTTCATGTACTAATTGCTTTATTATATGAGCTACGCTTTTGCCACCGATCCTTCCAACGCACGTTTGCAATTTCTTTTCTTCACTCGGTAGTTTGAAAACGAAGAAAGTTAATACGCCACCCTCGTTACAATTGACAACCCGTTATGCGCAGGTAGCGAATATTGTCATATTCTTGACACGGCAGGCTCGGATGCCCATTTAAAGGCATTGATGCATCTTAGGCATGTAAAGCTAGTGAAATAAAAGTACTTTTAGCAATGTTCTTTAAAAATTGGATCCTTTCACTAATTATTACTCCCAGAAGTTTATCATAACTATAGATTGTTTTTAACTAATTTAAAAAAATGCATACCAGAGTCTGCAATTTCCTGAAATGAAATTATTTCAACGTTTTTTTAAAATAATTTTTTCTCGAAGTCACACATAAATAATAATGTCAATTTCGCATAATTCTAAATTTAAAAATCTGAAAAAAGAATGCAAAGTAGAGCTTTGCACATTGCTTACGCATAAAATTTTATTGTTTACGAAGCTACCTCTATGAGGAAGTATGTTTATTTATTTTGGCTTCCTCAGCTTTGTAAACATTCAAATATCACTTTATCGATCATCACGAAATTTGAGGATTATTGTTAGTTTGTAGAAGATTTCAATTGATTCGGTGATATTTTATTTGAGTTAGAGTAAAGCGTAAATTTTTCATCCCAAATTCAATACAGATTCTTCTTTAGCATAGTTATTTATAATAAAATATTTATCTCAATATCTACAAATTTGCGGAAGCTATAAAAGTACAAACTTTCTTTCGAAAAATTCACGGTTGAATAAAAAATAATCTTATGTTTGAATCTTTTTTAAATGATGAGAAATTCTCTATTAGGAAGCAAAAAATTAAGCGATCTCTTCCATACACTAACATATCCTGATGTTATAATCCGATTGGAAACCTTAAGGTTCGTGATTGTGTCGATTATTTAAAGAATCACCTATTAATATCACTGAGTACCTGACCATCTACCGCATTAATGTTTAAAGTTCCACGCAGCAACAGGGCAACTTAGGCTCAACTGGTACCGGAAGAAGTCTTCAGGCTCTTCAGCATCAGCAATTATCACTATCAGCAGTGACTGGAAATATCTACCCTGGAAGCATTTCATCAATCTCTAAACAAACTGGAACTCATTGGCAGCGAATATCCTGTTCCAGTGCGTTAAACGGAGCCTCGAGTTCTCAGAGTCATCTTCTTTCCCATCACCACCAACGAAATCAAGTTCAGCAGCAACAGCAAACGCCCCCACTACGATATTTTCAGGTAGCTTTACATCCTTCTCGACACTAAATCTAGTATTTCAGGTACTCATTTAAACTGCACCGAAGAATTCTCGAAAACGAGGAAAGTCGTTCAAGGGGATTTAAAATTCTGCTATGAGTTTATGTATTACACGTTTGCGTGACATGAACGAGCTGTGAGCCTCTCGCAGGTAACGTTGACCGTTTTTGCGAAAGCCAAAAAGGCCAAGCCCCGTGCAAAGACGGGTTTTCCAGGGACCAACGAAGGAAAAGACAGTGAATATGACTGCTAGGTCAGTCGTAAAGTCGGTGAGCTTCGATAACAATGAATAACTATAGCGAAAGTAACTCGCGCAAATGTGCGAATGGGCCTTTAGGGGGCCAAAGGGATTACAGGACTACTTCTCGACCCGTACACTTTCGGTGGGCGGGGAAGAACCCTCTTTATTTTATTTACGACTGGTCTGTAAATTATATTCCCAAATTGTCATGAATTTAATATTGTAACAAATTTTTTTTATAACTTATGAAATGTAGTCAATTAATTCTTAATGTTTACACATCACATTATATCTCCTTTGATTTATTATAATAATTGTCGAATTTTAATAATAATGCTGGAATCAGGGATGGGATTAAATATATTCAATGAAAATGGATGTTAATATTATAACAAATTTTTTTATAACTTCTGTAATTTATGAAATTAATTTTTAATGTTTAAACATTACATTATTTCCCCTTTAATTTAATGCAATAATTATCAAATTTTAATAATAATGTTGGAATCAGCGATGGGATCCCCAGCAGACCCGGTCACCGCGCAAACCACCATAGAATCACGGCCGTTTCAACTATAACGGTTTTGTGCAAAAAATTCACTTAGAATTTTGACAAAACCACCACGTAAACCACCACTCTGAGATTTAAACGAATCTCGGAGTGGTGGTTTACGGGGTGGTTTCGACAAAATTTTGAGAAAACCACGACGTGAACCACCATTCCGAGATTTAAACGAATCTCGGAGTGGTGGTTTATGTGGTGGTTTCAACAAAATTCGGAGTGAACTTTTTGTACAAAACCACCGGATCTGCTAGGGATTATATGGGGCAATCCAGCCCGTTTCGACCAGGATTTGACCTCGACCTCTCCGATTTGGCTCATTATTTTTTACAGGCTTAGTTAGACCCTCAACTGCATGATTTTTTATTTTTTTATTTTTTTTTTGAAGTCCATTTTTTTAAATATGTTTTTAAAGTGACATAGAAAACCGCATAATTTAAAAATCTGATAAAATTATGAAAAATACTTTGTTCAATAACAAAATTATCTAGTTTATAGTCAAAGTGGGGAAGATTTTCCTTCTTACAGTTTTTAAGCTTTTTGTATGTAAAAAAATTATTAAAAAATAGAAAAAATAATTAATCTACTACAGGCGATTGGTCAAATGTTTATTTATGTAAAACCGAATTTTTCAGAATTTTTTCAGATTTTTAGGAAATTGTTCAGATTTTTCCGAACCATGCAATTTTTTTAAAAATATTCTTTTAAAGTGACAAAAAAATCCGATAATTTAAAAATCTGATAAAATTCTGAAAAATACTTTATTCAATAACAAAATTATCTAGCTTATAGTTAAAGTGGGTAAGATTTTTTTTCTTATAGTTTAAAAACTATAAGAAGAAAAATCGCCCCACTTTGACTATAAGCTAGATAATTTTGTTATTGAACAAAGTATTTCTCAGAATTTTATCAGGTTTTTAAATTATGGGGTTTTCTATGTCACTTTAAAAATATATAAAAAAAAAAATGGTCAAAAAAAAGTGCAGTTGAGGGTCTAACTAAAACTGTAAAAAAATAACGACCTAAATCGGAAAGGTCGAGGTCAAATCCAGATCGAAACGGGGTGGAATGCCCCATATATATTCAATGGAAATGAATGTTAAGAGACCGTCCATAAATGACGTCACCAGCGATTTGATGTTTTTGGACCCCCCGCCCCCCTTGGTCACGTATCGTCACAATTGCAAAGCCCTCCCCCCAAACGTGACATCAGGCGATCTCGTCTGACCCCCCTTCATAAAGTAAAAATAATTTCAATTTTTGTATTATCAAAAAACGTTTTACATATATATCATATATAATCGAACGATAATAAATATTTTTATATTATATATCTATGAATAGTAGGAACAACAATGTAACTTTTCATACACTGGTTAACAAAAACGTAAATACTCTGTTCGTTGACTAAAAATGCTCCAAGACTAGTAAAAACGAAGATTACAAATGAAATAATCGGAACAGATCATTTCGTTATAGTGAAATGGAAATTTAAAAAATTTCCCCAAGAGATTGCGAAATTTTGGGCGAGGTTTTACATTGTGGCCGCGGTCAGAGAAAACCGGGAAAACCGGGAAAAGTCAGGGAAATAAAAAATTGATCCTGGAATCAGGGAAAAGTCAAGGAATATCGAAATTAGTCAGGGAAAAGGTAGATTGTTGCCAAAGTTTCAATAACTGAATAAAAATCCATAAAAGAAAGACTTGGAAAAAAAAACCAACCGAAATATATTTGACAAAAGAAAACAAATAAATATTGATATAAACATTACAACATAAATCTATTCGAACAAATCGAAGCACTCAACAACAAAGTTTAAAAAGTGTTATTTATTACTAAAATAAGTATTACACTTCACATCAGTATTTAATCGGATTTAAAGCATTATGATTCCAAAGAACGTTTATGTTTTGGAAGAGAAAATATATCTTCAAAAGTACTATTCGTTGTTGATCGATAAATAAATAACTTATCAGAAACACGTATCTGGTTCTAATACATTTTTTTTTATTCACGTTATAAATTTTTTAGTAGCGGTCCTTAAAATTTCGGTCAGGGAAAATTGATAAATTAGTCAGGGAAAAATTAGGGAAAGTCAGGGAATTTTTTCCGGAAAAAAGCGGCTACCATGATTTAAAAAAAAATGGAAATGCATGACGTCACAATTGTGACTCCCGCCCCCCTCCTCTATCGTCACAAAACGTAACTTTTGCCCCTAATATTATAACAAATTTTTTATAACTTCTGAAATCTACGAAATGAATTCAAATGTTTAAACATTACATTTATTCCCCTTTAGTTTATTATAGTAACCCGCGTAGAAAAAAAGAATCTTGGAAAGAATCTTGGAAAGAATCTTGAAAAGAATCTTGATAAGAATCACGTATAGGATCCGGAGCAAGACTCTTTTCAAGATTCTTTTCAAATTTTTTTCCAGATCAAAACTCCGAATTTTTGTAATTTTTTTAGTTAAATTCAGTTGATTAGTCATATTTGATTGATCAGATCCGAAAAATAGCGTGATTTGATCAGATTAAAGCGATAAAATGAGAGAGAAAAAAAAAAGTGTTGATCGTGGGACTTGAACCCAGGTCCCTCGGCGTACTATCCCGTTATCTTATCTATTCACCCACATCATCTTTCTTGAATAGCAGTCAAATTAAATAATATATGAGTGTCACTCGCTTTTTCAGAACTTGGTTTTTTTTCCGGAAATTACGGCGCAATGCGCGTTACCACTTTGCACCGTTTCACACTATCTAGTTTCATTAAAAATTCATCTTTTACTATCAGTTATTGCTCCCTCATAAAGGAAACTTTATTTTCGAGAAAACATACGTTTCAAGATTTTCATGTCAGGACACTCAAACTAGTCCAGAACGTCGAGAAAAGTGGTTTAGAAAAAATAAATAATTAAATTCCGCAAACAAAAACCTTAAAAGACATGAACCTGGTCTTCAAAAGTGTCCAGGTTGATTGCTTCGAGGCTCTCAGTGTCCAGATTGACCTCACCATAGTTTTCGGTATCCAGATCAACGTCTCCATAGTTTTTGGTGTTGAGGTCGACCTCTCCATAATTTTCGGTGTCCACGTCAACCTCTCTATTTTTTCCAGTGTCGATGCTGACCTCTCCATAATTTTCGGTGTCCAGGTCGACATCTCCATAGTTTTCGGTATCCAGATTGACATATCCATAGTTTTCGGTATCTACGTCGACCCCTTTATACTTTTCGGTGTCCAGGTCGACCTCCCCATAGTTTTCGGCATCCAGATCGACATCTCCATAGTTTTCGGTACCTACGTCGACCCCTCTATAGTTTTCGGTGTCCAGGTCGACCTCTCTATAGTTTTTGGTGTCCACGTGAACCTCGCCATATTTCTCGGTGTCCAGGTGCTGGACATCCACCTGGGCGCTGAAAATTAAGGAGAGATCAACCTGGACACCGAGAACTATGGAAATATCGACGTGGACATCGAAAATCATGGGAATATCGACTTGGCACCAAAAGCCATGGACATGTCGACCCTGATGTTCAAAGTCGTGGAGATATCGACCTGAATACCGAAAGCCATAGAAATGTCTACCTGGACATCGAAAGCCATCGGGATGTCGATCCTGACGCCGAAAGCCATGGAGATATCGACCTGGATACCGAAAACTATGGAGAGTTCGACCTGGACACCAACAACTATGGAGAAGTTGATCTGGACACCGAAAACTACGGAGAGGTCGACCTGGACACCGAAAACTATGGAGAGGTCAATCTGGACACTGAGAGCTTCGAAGCAATAAACCTTGGACACTTTTGAAGACCAGGTTCATGTATTTTAAGGTTTAGGTTTGCGGAATGCACTTATTTATTTTTTCTAAACCACTTTTCTCGACGTTCTGGACTATTTTGAGTGTCCTGACTTGAAAATCTTGGAACGTATGTTTTCTCGCAAATAAAGTTTCTTTTATGAGGGAGCAATAACTGAATGTGAAAGATGAATTCTTAATGAAACTAGATACTGTGAAACGGTGCAAAGTGGTAACGCGCATCGCGCCGTAATTTCCGAAAAAAAAAAACAAAGTTCTGAAAAAGCAAGTGACACTCATATATCATTTAATTTTACTGCTATCCAAGAAAGATGATGTGGTTAAATAGATAAGATAACGGGATAGTACGCCGAGGGACCTGGGTTCAAGTCCCACGATCAACATTTTTTTTTTTTTTTTTTTTCTCATTTTATCGCTTTAATCTGATCAAATCACGCTATTTTTCGGATCTGATCAATCAAATATGACTAATCAACTGAATTAAACTAAAAAAATTACAAAAATTCAGAGTTTTGATCTGGAAAAAAATTTGAAATGAATCTTGAAAAGAGTCTTGCTCCGGATCCTATACGTGATTCTTATCAAGATTCTTTTCAAGATTCTTTCCAAGATTCCTTACAAGATTCGTGAAAAGATTCTTTTTTTCTACGCGGGAATTGTCAAATAATAATAATAATGTTGAAACCAAGGATGGAATTGAATAGACTGAAAAAAAAATGTCATTCATTAAAAAAAAAATCACGATTGATTCAATAAGACGTTCGGTTCACGGGCTGCCAAGAAGTTATGTCATTACCTTAACGACATCTGTAATAAAATTCATTTTTTAAAAGTTGATCAGAAGAGCAACGGATTTCATTAAGTCAATGACGGAAGTTTTTATATTTCTTAAATATGATGTACAATATTATCACAATCGCTTTGACTTGTATAAAAATCGGAGCAATCACGTATATAATGATACGAATAATTTGTATCATTGCTCCAACATATTCCATCTATCAAACGATTTCACGTGGCATTGCATTGATTGTGTTTACACTAGTTGTAAGCGCATGTACCATTATTGACGGCACGATCACATGCAAATGTGATTGTGGCAATTGTAATTTTTTTAAATGTTCGATAAAAATCATTGAATGAAATACACATTCATTTAAAATACCACTTGTGCATTCAAAAGAATTGAGCGTTTATTCGGTTCAAATAGTTGCACAGATAGTTGGAATATGGCCGCTATTGAAAAGCTAAAAAAGAACATTGAATGAAGCTTGAATTTTGTTGAATGAACAAGGAATTTTTTTGTACTAAATATTTATGTAGATTCAAAAGGATTCAGCGTCTATTCGCTCAAATAGTTGCACACGGAAAAAAAATGTCATTGATTCATAAAAATTTAAGGAGGATGGATACCGTCTTTCTGGAGGGGTAAGGTCGGCTGGTGCGCGGGTTGCCGGGGAGGTAGTGTGCGATAGAGAGGTCCGTGACGAGCGTTTACTGGCGTACATTGTTGTACTATTCCGGCAGTTTTGTTTTTACATTTTCTCGGCAACCAAGCAGACGAATCATTTCGATCTTCGTGAAAGTTCTTTTCGAAACAACAAGGAATGCTTTGGTTCTGTTATCAACAATTGTTTATCATTTTGATTATACTTTCGATCATAGCGTTGGAAGTGTGTATAGTTTCCGCTATGTTGTCCATGTATAAGAGTGTAATTTCAATAATTAGTTTCTCGATAACCATCTAGACGATTAACATAAAATTTGGCATAGAGATGTAATTTTTATCTACGAATATCCTCCACAAATTTGAGCGCATGTTTATCATTTTGCGTTGGGTATCCACCCTCCTTAAGATTGATTCAATAAAACGTCCGGTTCACGGGCTGCCAAAAAGTTATGTCATTATTTCAACTACATCTGTAATAGAATGCTTTTTTAAAAAGTTGATCGGAATAATAGCGATTCTTATTCTAGGAATAATTTGTGTCGTTGTTGCATTATGTTCTTTCTACCAGACGATTTATCCTGCACTTGGATTGAATGCTTATATCCTTGTTTTAAGCTCCTTTACTATTGAAAGAAATAGACATGTTCCTAAAATCTATTACAATAAATATTTCAATAATATATTTATTTAACTGCAAAACGGGCATTATGCAATAATGTTAATATTATTATTTTATTAATAACGAAAAAAGGGTATCGTCCACGGAGACGATTTTCTCCCTTTTGCTTTTCGGAAAGTGACATTTGCGGGACTTGAACCTAAGACCTATCGATCTACCTAACTACCTAACACCTAAAGACGCCCACGCTACCCACTAGACCGAACCGACTACATGAATTTCCTGTACTTTTATTCCATAATAGTTGCATTGAGGATGATATTCACAAGTATATCAGACGGATGTGGATGAAACTAGGTGCTCGGTCGAGTTTGAGGTCGTTGTTTACAAATCGGAATACGTAATCCGGAAATTCAAAATGTCGATCGTGACAATATTATGTGGAATTATAAAGGTTAGATGTGAAGCTGAAACTAGTTGGATCTTATGTATTTTGTCGTTAACCTCACCATGCAAAGTGATCAATGTCATTTGCTCATGCAGTTGTCCCGATATCAGTACTATTGAATCAATTAAATTAATTCCAATAACATCAATCTTACTGAAGCCACTACATTTTTTTCCGTCAAGATTTAAGCCGCTTGGCGCCTCATTGAAACAATCGCATATTTTTATCGTCCCAAGTACTTCTGCATACGTACATTGAGCCGAAATATTCAGTCATTAACCTCATCACCCATACGGATCAATATAATTTCAAATCAGATGAATAACGTATATTATTGGTGTAAATAACTATTTACTTGTATAATTATTTATGACAAAAACACATAATTTTTTCATAATTTTGGTATTAAGTTGAATACATAATTCCTTGCCGTGATGAAAATCGCATTTAGAACAATAGTTGAAGTGTTTTTGAAAACTTCATTGATAATCGATAATGTATGTATTAAATGTGATTGCACTTGTGTTCGAAATAATAACGAAACTTCAATAACAGCAATCCAAATTCTAAAATCTTGTGACATTAAAACAAACCTTTTTATATTCTAATGGATTCTATAAGCGATTGTCTCAATTACATTTTTGAAGTACACGCTGTTATTGAAGACAATAACACGGTTATTAAAAGAATTTCGCGTGCAATTGATCGGATATCAGGACTATTGAAACAATTAAATTAATTTCAAACACATCAGTGTTATTGAAACAATGATTTTTTTTCAGTGTATATTCAATGAAAATGGATGTAAATATTATAATAAATGTTTTTAGACTTCTAAAATCTACAAAATAAATTCAAGTGTTTAAACATTACAATATTTCCTCTTTAATCTATTATAATCGTCACATTTTAATAATAATCTTGGAATCCGGGATGAAATTAAGTATATTCAATGAAAATGGATGTTATTATTGTAACGAATTTTTTTATAACATCTGAAATCTACGAAATGAATTCAAACGTTAAAACATTACATTCTTTCCCCTTTAATTTATTACAATAATTGCTAAATTTTAATAATAATGTTGGAATCAGGGATGGGGTTAAATATATTAAATGAAAATGGATTTTAAATACTTTATTTTTAATGAGCTAACTATGCAAATTATATCGTTAGTTTTGAAAAAGGATTTGCTCTTGCCATACAATATTTGAAGATTAATTTGAAATTAAGGTTCGTAATGGAAGTGTCAAACCCCCTTTACTTCTGGAAAAATAAATTTATGATAAATTTTTGGTGACATATAATTATCATTTTCTAATAATAAACTGTAGTACTTATCAAGAGATATTTAAAATTTAGAACAGAAAAAAAATTACATTACGTGACCAATTAAAAGTAAAAATTCAAAAGTGCGGCCCTTCATTTATTTTTCAATACATTAAGTATATGCCTCGTGTGTTAAAAAAAGTTTTCATGAAATTCTTTGTTTTTCTCATTTATGAAAACTTTTTACGATCTTTTAATAAAAGCTTCATTTAGTTGTTACAAAGTAATAACTATTAATTCAAGAATGCGAAAAATGCTTATCGCATGTAACGATGAACGTTTATAATTCTGAAAATACATTCTGAATCTACATCGTGATTAATCCTGAAGCTAAATTCTTTATTTTGATTTCATTCATTATTCATCCAATAATTAGTTAGCGTGAGGGTAAAAATAGTGAAGTTCATAATGATGGTCATTTTAGATGAAGGCGACAGTTATTGTAAAATTCGTTATTTTAGCCATTCGCTACCCTGGCAAAAATAAATGATAGAAAACGATTTTTTAAAATCTTATCGTTCCGAATACCGACTTTAGTTCGCGAATTTACGAAGTACTATCATAAATTCACGACTGAAATCCTATATGTTTCTTCCATATCCTATAATATTATTATAAATAATATAATTTTTGTATTAAATTTAACAATAAAAATATACGATCGTAAGAGTAATATTAATAATATTACATTTTTCTTTTAAAAAAAAAGTTTCATCTTTCGATTATAAATATTTATCATATTCAATATTCATTAAATCCCATTAAAATTCTATTGATCTGCATCAGTCTCTATAATTTATTTTTACCAAGGCATTTTAGATTTAGACGACCGTTATTGTGAAATTCGCTATTTTGACATTCATTAATTAGTTGCAGAAATCATCGACTCCCCAATACTCGACTCAGCTACCACCATCTACTTCATCAAACCACCAGCAGCCCAATCAACCGCATCAGCAGCATTTCACTCAGCACTACGCATTGCTTGCAACGCCATCATCGTTATCCCCCGCAGGGATATCATCGTCGAGTAACTCGTTAATACCGGCAATAACGAGTCAGCACAAGTGCGAGACTCAATCTTACAGTGGCTGCTACCTCGCAAATCCGTTTCAATCTAGTCACAAAGCCGCGACGATAGCGCAAGCTTTGACCCTGAAATCTGTAGAGGAGGGACATATTCATCCTCATCATCATCTTCATTATAATAATAACAATAATAATAATAATACCCATCTTGCCAATAATCGTAACAATCAACTAACTAATAATAATAATCAGCAACAAAGTTCCCAAAATCTGTCAGCTCTCAGTCCAGCTTACCAGCCGAGATATCAGATTATTGCAAACGGCCATTTTGCAATACCTGTAACCGGCGAAGTGTCACTGACCACGTCTTTTGCGTTAACGAGCAGCAGCGCCACCATCATAGAAGCGTCCTTGTACGCGTCCTCTCCGTTATCCCTACTTGACCAGGTGCCTTTGCTACCTAAGATCATCCCCACTTATGGGAAACCATCCCTTCCCCGATTCGTCAACGCCTTCGAGGCTGTCCCCGATATGCTAAGCGATGTTCGACCTGGTACCACTCCGATCACCCCCACATCGACACTCCCACCCTTCCTGGTCAGTCAGAAAGACTTTTCCTATCACGCCAGTAAACCTCAGTTGTCCATTAGACTCGAAACTGCTGTGACCGCAACAGTTGAGAGCATTCGTGACAGAAATTGGCCGGAACTTGCATTCAAGTGTCATCGACCTGTTGCATATAATTTGGAACATCAAAGTCTATCTTCAGTGTCTGGGAAAGCTGAAACAACGGTTTGGAAGAAACTAGCATTGATAGAGGCAACGTGCAAGGAAAAAGTGATCAAGACTACGACAAGACGATCAATTAAGCAGCAAGGTAATTCGTTGGGACAGAAAACTTATGCGGCTGCTGTACAAGTGACAGGAAGACAGGATATCAGAGAAAGAAGCTACAAGGACCGATTAATCATTCGAGAATTGATGTCAGCGACGTTGAAAATTCAGGAGGCGACGACAGATACTGATATCACTTGTGCTACGTCCTTTCACACTTCAACGCCTAACCAGATGGAAGATCGTGGAGTTATGAACAGGAGGGCATACGAGGATTCTGGCGAGGAAGACAACGAGTATTCTTCGACTTCTACCGTCTCGAGCGGTACCAATGATAATATTTCGACAACTCCTGAACGTGTTTTGTCGCCCGAACGTGCAACTCTGTTTAGGTGGAGGGTAAGCTTCTGGACTTTTTTGCTGCAGGAGACTGAGGAAGTGAACGAGGTGTTTGTAGCTGATGGTTTTAAAAACCTCTTCCTGAATGCTCCTCCGGGACTGACAATCTACATGATGGCCGAGTTATTCTGCTTCAGGGTACTTAGTGACAGTGCATTTATTCTTGCTTTTGATGAGCACGTTCGACACAAAAGGAGGATGCCTTACACCCAAGAACTTGTGAATCGATCGAGGGCTAAAACTTTTGATCGAGAAGCCGAAGTGAAGGCTGAAGCTTTGCTTACTTTCGATCGCAAAACGGAATTCGTTGGGAACGAACGCTCCCCGGAATTCCAGAATCTCATTCACACTGCTCGACAACAAAATGAATTGGCCCATCATTCGGTCGATGGCAACATGCAGATTCGAGTCAATGGAATGCAGGATGAAGGCGCTTTCAAAGTCCTGCCGAAACGGAAAGAGGGCCCTGATGGAACTGGTGCTCTTTACAAGAATTCTCGCAAACCCGAGGACCGTTTTTGCGATTGCTACCCCTGTAAGAGGATGATGAGAGAGGGCCCTCGTAGAACTGCTGCGCTTTACAAGAATTCTCGCAAACCCGAGGACCGTCATTGCTCTTGCTACCACTGTATGAGGATGATGGAAGAGGGCCCTCGTAGAACTGGTGCGCTTTACAAGAATTCTCGCAAACCCGAGGACCGTTATTGCTCTTGCTACCACTGTAAGAGGATGATGGAAGAGGGCCCTGATAGAACTGGTGCGCTTTACAAGAATTTTGGCAAACCCCAGGGCCGTCGTCGCTCTTCCTACCGCGGTAAGAGGATGATGAAAGAGCGCCCTCATGGAACTGGTGCACTTTACAAGAATTCTCCCAAACCCGAGGACCGTTATTGCTCTTGCTACCACTGTAAGAGGATGATGGAAGAGGGCCCTCGTAGAACTGCTGCGCTTTACAAGAATTCTCGCAAACCCGAGGACCGTCATTGCTCTTGCTACCACTGTAAGAGGATGATGGAAGAGGGCCCTCGTAGAACTGCTGCGCTTTACAAGAATCCTCCCAAACCCGAGGACCGTCATTGCTCTTGCTACCACTGTATGAGGATGAACATCTAAAAACGGACGCCGGCATTGATCTTTCCGTCATTTTGTTCGGCACTTGGTGCCTCGTTCATCGAATGTAACAGTTGCCCAATAAAAATAATGTTTTTTTTTCTCTGTCCAACGTTTATATTGGTTTTTGCTTTATTTTTGCGGGATTACTTTAACACGGAGATGGACAATTGATGGTTTATAAATTCTCATTAATATAATTTTTTTAAGGATGAAAAAATTAATATTTATATTATGAATACTTTGTGAAATGAATATTCTGATTATCAAATTTAATATGTCGGATAATGAAGTTTGAGTACATTGGATATTTTGCGCGAATTAAGGTTGATCTCTGCGTTCGAGGTTCAACTTACTACCGATTAATAAGATGATACAAAATGCGAGATAGAATGTAAGAAAATGAATTTAATATTACTCTGTTTCTTTGATTTGTATGGTATTTGCGATTCAATAAATGCGTTTTTACTTTGCAAAAATGATTGATGTTACCTTATTTCATTAACCTGTTGGTCTTTAGAAATTAGTCTATAATTTAGATATTCTGAGGGCTCATAGGCTTATGTGCGCAAATCGATCTTGTCATTAGACATGAAAACAGACACGGGCGAAACGTACTTACTTGATTATATTAAAAATATTATTATGATTCTTTAAACGTCAAAAAGTACTTTTTGTAACAAGTGCAGAAAAACTCTTCCTTTTTTGCTTGCGGTAGTTATGACTCAATAAATTGACAATTCCTAATGAAACTGAAGTAAGTCATGGAAATCATTCAAACTGAGATATCTCAGCATTCAATTTCAAACGGACTTATCTCATGTTCCAGAAGCAAACTATCGTATCTCATTTATCATTATTGAATTGACGTAACTCGGAAGCCATTCTGAAAAGGCCTAACTCAATTCAAGCATTGGTAACTGAAGTTTATTATGACAGCAATCAGCTTCTGGCGTATGTGAAGTTTGCAGCATTAATTGAGAGACAACAAAAACAACTTCGATCACAAAACCGTGATTGAACCAATCCCTCTTCAAAAAATTAATGGGTAAGATATCTCGCATTTTTAAGATAAATATTGTTCTCATTTTATTCGTTCCGTAAATGGCTGTCGTACCAGCGTAAAGTTGATACTCGTCGACGAACAGCTTCGGGCATGTTGTTCATTTTGAAAGTTCTAAAATTGACACACTGCAAGATTGTGATTTCTGTTAGGCAGTAGGAAATTATAATTAGAGATGGAAGTGGATAGTGACAGGGGTGACAAGATATTCCAAATGGATTCCACAACAAAAAACGACAAAAACGTCGACGGTTTTTCCGGGAACACCCTAGCAGATTGAACCACGCCTGGAATTGACGCTGTTCGCGGTCTAATCACGGTGAAAATCACGCGTGAGTTTCGACACTGAAAATCACGGTCGTATTACGGCAGAAATCACGAACCCTCTCATACCGTTTGAGCTTTTGAGCTTGCAGACCGTGAATTTGCAATAAAGAACGGCAGAAATCACGGCTCGACGGAATTTACAGTGCCGCGGTATTTCGCAGAATCGCGGCTTAAATCACGGCAGATTTCATTATTTGTTGGGACCGTCATTTCCAACGTGAAACGACTGTTTTTTTTTAATGTAAAAATCACGCGTGATTTTCACCGTGATTCGACTGTGGTCTGATCTGCTAAGGCACCGAACGGTCAATGACGCGAGAGCTTCTTTGGTTGGTTAAGGGGACCCAAGTCACCTAAAAAAAGTCATAAGAAAAAAAATTCTGTAAATGATACCCGTCGTTTGAACATCTTACATTTAAACATCAATAGGCACATAGCAAGCATTATAATTTTGCAATTTTGTAAAGACATTCCGTGCACAAGAATGGTGTGAGGTCAAAGGTAAAATTTTTCACTTGTCGTAGCTTTCAGAACAAACCGATGAACCAATTTTATAATGCTCATTATGTATTTAATGAGATTTTAATGTAAGATTTTTTAAAAGAAGTGTACTATTTAGAGAATTTTTTTTCTTATGACTTTTTTTAGGTGACTGGGTCCCCTTAATTAACACTCAAGGTTTATTCCGGAGAGGGGTGAGCTTCGAATTATCAATTCCGTTTCATAAATATGAATTGTAATGCTAATTCATCACTGCAAGTTGTAGATGAAATATATCTTATTGTAATGGTAGTATAATTTCTAACTACGTACAACTTCTAATAGCAATTCACGAAACTAACAAAATGGCACGAGTTCTTATAACGAAAATTCAAGTTATTTCATTCACGACCATATGTAAAAGTCACAGTATGCTAATAAAAATGTTAATAGCGACAACCAATGGTTAGCGCGCGAAGCGCGGATCTGCTGCTAGTGATTTTTCAAATTGGGACTTTATTCCATTTCTGATTCACAGATCCGATTACCGGTCGGAAAATCCAACCTAATTTTTTTTTCTTTAAGATATGAAATTTTGTCCTCCACTATCGTTGTCAAGTCGCACATATCTCCGGGCATGGATAGGATTGATTCCCTTATCATTTCTAATCTTCCGGCTGATATCAACACTCTGGTACTAAACACTTTCAATGCTTTTTTAGAAAATGGCTTCTTCCCGGATTCATGGAAAGATTTCCTTGTTTTTTTTAATTCCAAAGTCGGTGCCTAATAAGTTTCGGAGCATTTCCCTGGCTTCTTGCTTTTTGAAGCTTATAGAGAGGCTTGTTCAGACCCGTCTGGCTCAGTGGTTAGAGTCGAGAAACGTTCCCTGTCAAATTAGGCAAGCGTAGCCACAACCACTTTTCTACCGCGAAACCACCAGTCGCCTTCCGCCGTACAATTTACCGCTGAACGACTATGAAACAACCTTGGGCTAGACTTGGTGGAAAGACGATTGTTTTACGGTTGTTTTTGGCTGCTACAGTTGGAAGTGTAAACAACAGCTTTGACAGAAACGCGGTTGCTTCGCAGTTGCAATGGTAGAATCACGTTTGCCAAGCGGTTAATTTCACGGCGTTTTGCTATCGTCGTTTTACGGGTTGTTTTGAGGTTGCGGTGATCTGATAGGGCTCTCTGTCTTCATCTCAATTTGGCTTTCGCAGATCGCGGTCCTGTTCCGATAACCTCGCTATTTTCACTACAGAGATTTATACCCGCTTCTTGAAGAAACAATTCACCGCCGCATGCTTCTTAGATATCAAGGAGGCCTTTGATAACGTGTATCCAGTCATTTTGGCATACGATCTACGAGATATGGGCCTTCCATATTCTATTTGCAAATTCGTATACAACCTAACATCCTTCAGATCAATTTTTTTTACAAAATCGCTGGCAAAACTCATGGCCATTTTTTTACTTATAAAGGCGTTCCACAAGGTCGTAGACTTAGTCCTTTGCTATACATAATATACACTAATCAGTTAGACCAGTATCTAGATAATAACAGCTCCTACTTGCAATTTGCCGATGACGTAGTTATTTTTTCGCGATCTAACTCCTTAAATAATTGCTTTTTTTCACTTCAAACCAGTTTCAATAATGTTTCAGATAACTTAAACATAAAAGGCCGTTCTATCGAACTCTCTAAACCGAAACTCATCATCTTTTCTCGTAGGCATTTTAATCGCTTGGAACAATCTGTTAAAATTGGCTCATGTCAAGTTGTAGCTTTGCTTTCAACAAGGTTTCTTGGCCTCACCCTCGACCACCAACTTCGTTGGAAACTCCAATTTATTGATCTTATTTCGACATGTAATAAATCACTTAACATTATTAAATGCCTGCGCTCTACTTGGTGGGGAGCAGATCCATCTTCTCTCATAGCTATTTATAGGGCTTTTATTCGAAGCGTTATTGAATATGGCTCAATATCTTATTCTCTATATGACAACCCTTTATTTTGTAAGCTAGAAATTATTCAACGTAAAGCACTACGTTTAGCATTAGGTCTGCGAAATTCGACACCTAATAATGTGGTATTAGCAGAAGCTCACGAATCGGTACTTTGATTTTGACTCTAATTTCTTGCGGACAAATTTTGATTGAGAACATTCTCGACCACCTGGCACCCCCTAATCTCCTCTCTTATGATTTTACTCAACGAATTATATCTGTGAAAGGCCGTGGCCTTTCGCAGATATAATCATCACATGAATAAAATCGCTTCTTTCTCTTTTCCTCCTACTTTCAATGTTCGCCCATCAGACTCCTCCCTCAGCGGAGATTGACATTTTCACAGGCCTAAAGTTTCAGGACTCTGCGGATAGTAATACTAGTTTTCTCAACGCGTTTAACCAATACGCGGATTGTACCTTCTTCTTTTTCACAGAATTCGAAAGTCGCAGAGAGTCTTCATGTGGGGTTAGCCATATTTGCTCCTTCTAACTCGATATCTCTACAATATCGCATTTCATCGTTTGCATCAGTGTTCTCAACTGAAGCGCTTGCCATCAAGCTAACGACAGATATTATTATCAATCAAAAAATTCCTTGGCTTTTATTTTTTCTGATTCTCGAAGTTCATTACAACCGTTATTATCTCTCGCTTCTGCATTTTGTTGTTCCCCAATCATATATATAACATATCTATATATAACTATATATATACGAGGATTTTATTGTGGCTCGCGCGCTCGCAACCCCCCCCCCCCCCCCCCCGCCCCTCCAAGGGTGCCGCCGCCCGAAGGGCGTTTTTGGAAAAGGACTTAGAATTAGAAGAAAAAAAAACGGGGGTGGGGCTAGCCCCAAGCCTTTAGTTCCACCCCCTTCCACCAAGCCCTGAGCCCGAATTATTAAGTCCCTCGATTCTTGACACGGCGGCGGCGGCGGCGGCGGCGGTGGCGGCGAGATCTTTTTATAATATAGAGAGATATATATATAACTAATCATATATATAACTTGATATATATAACAATTTGAAAATTATTAGTGATCTTAATCTAATAGTTAAATTAGTTTGAATTCCGGGTCATGCAGATTGAAACGGCTGATTCTCTTGCGAAATCAGCAATCACTAACGGTTCCCACTACGATCTTCTTCTTCCAGCTTCAGAATTTTTCCCAGTAGCTCGAAAGAAATTGGTGGACCACAATCTCAGGTTGCTTAGCATGCAAGTTAAACATAAAGGCATCATCTATTTCAAAACGTTTCATGATTCGACTAAGTATCCTTGGTTTCATAAGCATAAGCTCCTAGTGGGGAAAATTATCACTTCCATTTGTAGGATCAAAGAACATATGGGGTAAAACATGTGAAATCGGCCACACGAATTTTTCATTTCAATAAAAAGTTTTCAAATTTGTTGGTCTGGCTGAAAACAAAAATTACAATTTTTTTCAGATTCTTTCATCGCATATTTCAGCCGTTACAAAAAACTAAGAATAATAATCCTTAATTTTTTAACGCCAAAACTACAGCTCTCGCAAAAAAATCACGGGAACAAAAAAATTTAAGGTATTTAACGTTCTTTTCAATACATTTTTTGCAAAATCTTCCTACTCTGTTTTATGCTATTTTTCAATGGCATAAAATTAGAATATTTTTTTCTCCAACACTGCGTTCCCGATTCGGCTGAAATTTTTACATTTTGTTCCTTAATATGTCTAGAATCTGAGAAAAAATTGGCGAGATGGGCGGCGATTTCATACCACTGTTACAGCTCTTCAAACGATCGAATACCAGCCCGGGTAGAAATCTGTCAGGGCTTGCCTTATCGGGATCAGGCCTCGATCGCGGAATCCCACGGCTAGCCCTATTATGGAAAGCCTTGCTTGGCCCTGATGAGGCGATGCCACGGCTAATCCCATTATGGAAAGCCTTGCTTGGCCCTGATCAGGCAATGCCACGGCTAGCCCTATTCCCATATAGCATCAGATATTCGATGTATATCAATTTCAGGTTCTTAATGTGAAAAGTATATCCTGTATATTCTATGGATATTTATTCTACATACATGCAGGTATATATACAAATGAATGTCAAGAACACATTCTATGTACATATTTGAATAATTCGAATTTGAGCGTCAGGTACGGACATATTCGTAAGATATTTCATGTATATGCAATCCATGAATATAGGAAGAAAATCAAACGTCCACGAATTAATTACCTAAGGATGTACCCATATAGCATTTTGACATACATTGCATATACATCGTATAAACATTTGCGGATATACAATGTCCTATGTATATGAAATGTATCTGTAAATGAGACACTTATTCATGTACATCGAAAATACACTGGATATCCATGAGGATATACATATTATGTGCACCGTATGTACACATATTTCCTGTCTAAAAAAATGGAAAAATATATTACAAAATAATTATCTGCTTTTTTTAAATCTTAGTGCCTCACAAAGATTTTAAAAAAATTGGCTTCTTCGCCACTACTGAAAAATTGTTTTTATTGAAAAAAAAACAATGTCCAAAAAAATGACAAGAAATTTTTCTAAGTGTCTCGTAAGTCAGTATTTGGATGGGTGACCGCGCCACGGTTGAAATTTTTGGACAAATTCTTCAAGTTCAGTACTTGGATGGGTGACCGCCTGACGGCCGAATATTTCCATGTCCCTTAAGGGTCTGTAAATTGATAGGTGACCGCCCCACTGTGTTAATATTTTATATATTTCTGTCACAACCCTCTAAATGAATGAGGTCTTGACGCGTTTTTACTTTTAGTATACTTCAAATAGACAATAACAATTAAAATCTTCAAAGATGTCAATGGCTGAGTGGGCTAAGGCACCCGGCAGTCACCCGGAGGATCCAGGTTCGATTCCTATCAACATCAAATAAATTTACATGTGTTTTTTCAGCAATAAATATGTACCGATCAATGCAATAACTCCGAATATCCAATTGGAAGTACAAGATAAACCGAATTCAATGAATGCAAATAATTATTTTGTAATTAATTTTCCCGTTTTTTTTAGACAGGACATATGTGTACATATGGTGCACATAATATGTATATCCTCATGGATATCCAGTGTATGTTCGATGTACATGAATAAGTGTCTCCTTTATAGATACATTTCATATACATATGACGTGATACGACGTGCATACGTATATATATAGGACATTGTATATCCGCAAATGTTTATGCGATGTATATACAATGTATGTGAAAATGCTATATGGGATTATGAGAAGACTGACCAGGGCGTGATCCGGCGCCATCTCGACCCGCCGTATTAGGTGTAAGATCAGGCAACCGTGAAATTGCGCTGATTAGACTTGTCTTACGAGTGCCTCATTTCCCAGACAGAAAAACGTGCCGCACGGCGTGTCGTCAAAAATGCGCCATGTACTGCAGCATTAAGCTGCATTATTAACGACACGGCGTGCTTAACGGCACGAATGTCGCCATTTTGCCTGCAAAATTCCGACACGCTGTGCAGCGCCGAATGGCGCCAACGCGTGTCGCAATTTTGCAGACAAAGTGGCGACATCAGCACGCCGTGTCGTTAATAATGCAGCTTAATGCTGCAGCACATGGCGCATTTTTGACGACACGCCGTGTCATCACATGCCGCCATAGTGTCGTTACCCTGTCGTAAAATGTCTATCTGGGTTCCTATTTTGTCCCGTGTGACTCAAAGTACAATTCAGGCAGGTATCATATTCCATACCTATTATACTTATGGATTGTTACCGTAGAAATAAATGATGATGTCTGGTTCCAAATAATCTTTTAAATCGAAATTGTTCGTCGACAATCGAATTGACAATGCTCGCAGCGTTCGCTGCCACGGATACGCCGGTGTAAAAACATAGCCTTACTTTCGCATTCTTGCAATACTAGTGTCAGGTCAGTCAAATCAACTGTTTAAATTGTACTCTCCGCAAAGATTGTTTGTTCGCCATCTTGATGTTTTAAGTTTGAAGTTTAAATTTATAATAAAACTAAGATTGTTCATTTTCGCCCGACGTTATTGAACCCCCATATTAACTTTACGAATGAAAAATTCAAATTCGCAATCGTCGAATTAAAAATATCATTTATAAAATCGAAATATCGCACTCAAGGTGGCGGACAACGATGCTTTTTGCAATAAATAAATTTTATGCAAATAAAGTCAGTTTTTGCGTTTTCGACCGGCATATTAAATCCGCCATTTTGATTTGACGAAATTTGAGTTAAAGTCACTTCTGTGCTAGAGAGATGTCTTATAAGGTCGGCGAATTTCAATCCAAAGTTTTTGGCAGAATCACCTTTAAGTATGCGTTCCATATATCACCCTCCCTTTACTATTATCGTAATATGAACTATTATGGAATTACAGTATGACATATCCACATAGTCAGTTTGGTCTAGTGGTTAGCGTGCTCGGTTAGATAGTTAGGTAAATAGGTAGGTCCCGTAAGTCTTGGGTTGAAAATCCCGCGTTCATCACGTCTCGAATAGTGTTAGGAAAAACCGTCTCCGGAGACGATTCCCTTTTTTTTTGCTATATTAATAGAATTTTGTTGTTCACATTACTACATAATGCCCTGGAATTAATAATTAACCGTAATATTATTTATAATGAACGTGAATACAGCCTTTGGAAGTTATTAGGCATTCTCAGCGCAGCCTTATAATAGGGCCATATATGACACAGCGTTACAGTTCGATTCAGAGCGCTACCAGGCTGCCATAAAAGCGCCCTACCCGGGCAGTCAGGCGGCGTGATAACGCCCTGACTAGGGCCCGAAGATAATTTCTACCCGGGAGGGCAATTAATGTGTAATTGCTCTGTACGTACAACAGACTGTCTACATAATAATTCTAAAGCCCGCACTGCATTTTTTGCATCGGATATTCTTCCCTCTTCAATTTTTGGGTTTTTTAATACATTTATTTTATCGACTGATGGAATTGAAACTTTTTTCCTGATGACACGTAATTCATCATCGTGCTCTTTTCTGATCAATCGAAAATTGGCAAAACGTGGTGAATGAATGTCTCTTGAGTTTAATATTCACGTGCTCAATGTTACACGACCATCGTTCTGCGTTGTGAAGACAAAGTGTGGACGACGGGTACAGGGGAACTTGCCAATTAACCGAATTAAAAAAAAAAATTTATTAAAAATAACAAAAAAGATTTTTTCTATTGACAGTCTCAACCCTGTTGAACGCAGAGAGCAATTACACATTAGATTACCGTTATGTTCGATCATTCGAAGAGCTGTAACTGTAGAACGAAGTCGCCGCCCATCTCGCCAATTTTTTTTCAGATTCTTATACTATTAAGGAACAAAATGTAAAAATCTCATCTGAATCAAGAACGCAGTTACGGAGAAAAAAAAATGGAAATATTATTTAATTGAAAAATATCATAAAACGGAGTAGGAAAACTTGCAAAAAAATTTGTTGAAAAGAACGTTAGATACCTTAAATTTTTTTGTTAACATGATTTTTTTGCGAGAGCCGTAGTTTTGGCGTTAAAAAATTAACGATTATTATTTTCAGTTATTTGTAACAGCTGAAATATGCAATGAAAAAATTTGCAATTTTTGTTTTCAGCCAGACCAACATCCTCAAGAAATTTGAAAACTTTTTATTGAAATGAGGCCACCTTGACGTGTTTTACCCCATATATTATATGGAAGCGCATTGCTTATGGGAGGTATTGGCAGGATTCGCTGGGGTGATCGGCGGGTTATTATTACCCCAGCCACAAGGAGCGCTGTCTATATCGGTGTCTCGTATATACACTGCCATATCGGATTGCTCCGCCTCCTTTTGGGCTCCGCACGAATAGGGCTTGGGGCTTGGGGTGATCGCGCCTCTCGCTCACACTCAAGCTATTCCTATGCTTGGGGCGATGGTGCATTCTCGCTCGTACTCATGCGCTTCGTTTCTCCCTCATACGCTCGCTCTTCCGATAGCGCGTTCTCCGTCATACTCACAGGTTGCAATGCTTGGGGTGATTGCGCATCTCGTTCGCTCTCAAGTTCTTCCTATGCTTGGAATGATAGTCTTACTCCCTTGTCTTGCTCTTTCGATAGCGCGTTTTCGATCATACTCGCATGTTATAATACTTAGGGTAATCCTGCGTTCTCGCTCACTTTTAGATGATAGTACATTCCATTAATAAACCCAGATAGACATTTTACGACAAGGTAACGACACTATGGCGGCATGTGATGACACGGCGTGTCGTCAATAATGCGCCATGTACTGCAGCATTAAGCTGCATTATTAACGACACGGCGTGCTGATGCCGCTACTTTGCCTGAAAAATTGCGACACGAGTTGGCGCCATTCGGCGCTGCACAGCGTGTCGGAATTTTGCAGGCAAAGTGGCGGCATTCGTGCCGTTAAGCACGCCGTGTCGTTAAAAATGCAGCTTAATGCTGCAGTACATGGCGCATTTTTGACGACACGCCGTGCTGCATGTTTTTCTGTCTGGGAATAATGGTATTTGACTAATAATTATAATTGCATGTACCTGTTGTGAAAAGAAGCGGTTGAGTGGATCCACAAATTTTGGAATCGCAATTTATTAGGTACCATTCTAACAATTTATTATCATAGACAGATAGTCGAGCGGTGAACTGATTAACCAATACTATATATCGGGGAACTTACGAATAAATCCGCTAAAATCAGAGACAATTCTATTCAGAAAACCACTAAATGATATCAATTCAAAAAATAAAGCAGGTCACAAAGAATTTTCAATTGAAGTAACTTCTCCAACTTCGAACTTAAAAACTCCGAACCAACATAAAAAAATGGTTAAATATTTCGGGGTTCATATCGATAATCTCCTCCGAGGGAATACTCATATAAGTATACAACTTCTTAAAGCGAGAAAAGCACTACAAGCAAATAGCTCTATTTTTTATACTAAGAACTTATCAAGTAAGACCAAAATAATATTGTATATCTTATTAATGCGCCCCATCATTACATACGCGGCGCCAGTCTGGTGGAACACCAGCCAATCGATGATAGAACAGTTAAAACTACACTCTAAAAACTAAGTGTGTTGCAAGTGCGTTGTTTCCTATCTTTTATATTATGACGAGTTTTTACACACTTACAGGCGTGTTCCTTTCAGATATCATTTATCATGTGAATGCTAACACGCTTGAAAGTGTGTAAAAACGCGTCACAATGTAAAAGATAGGAAACAATACACTTGCAATACGCTTGGTTTTTAGAGTGTATTTGAAAGAAAATGCCTAAGGATGTGCCTTTATTTACACCGATCAGAACGTACAGAATTTCAACATTTCATCTCGAATCGCATTATATACGATCTAGCTGACATTCCTAGGATCGATAATTTTCTGACACAACTTACTCGTGATTATTTTAGTAACTTACTTATAATTGACAATATTACTATTCAAGCCGTGAAAACACAAGACGACGAAATAACATCGAGACAAATTCTAACTGGGTATCCCGTGAAGAAAAATATTAGGGTTGCCCTAAGATAACTTAGAGCCCTATCGGGCTTCAATGTGGACACCATAAAAGGGAGTTTCATATCACTCCCAATTAGGGACCTACTAAGGAAACTGTAGGGTTTCATGCCGATATTTAATGGGGCTATATTAGGGCAATTACTTAAAGGCCCAGTCAGGCTTCATCATGATACCAAGTAAAATGATTAATCATAATTTTGCCAAATAAGGATGTCATAAGGCCATGGTGAAGTTTAATAAGGTCTTGATAAGTTAATTAATTAAAGGCCCAGTCAGGTTTAACCATGGCATAAAGTAAACAAATCAATAATAAATTTGCCAGATGAGGATCTTATATGGCAATCCGAGGTTTCCATGGCAAAATTGGTGGTCACCTATCCAACTAATCAACCTCAAAGTCAGCCAGGTGGTCACCCATTCTAATACTGGCCCTCAGGTCAGTCAGAGAGTCATGCACCTAGATACAAACGAACTAATTCGCGCAAACGATAAAACAAGCAATTTTGGGGAATATAATTATAGATGAAAACAACGATACAATGTACTCTATTCGATATAACCAATTTCTGTAAAAAAATAACTGAATGTGCTTTTATTTTTACACATGAGAAGCAGTCATGTAAATCTATCAAGTTCTGACTATATTACATTAATTTTATTTCATATTTCATATTACAGTCATTCAAATAGACAGAAAAAATTGCATATTTATATGATTTGAATGGCCAAGAGAGCTAAGGCGCAGCGCAACTACACCATCTGGAGGGTTCTAGGTTCAATTCCAGTCAATGTAAAAAAAAATATAATATGTTTTTTCAGCGATTAATATGTACCATCGTATAAAGAAAGATGAAATATCTAATTAAAAGTGCAGCATTACTCAACTAAATAATAACAAGTATATATATATAAAAATTAAATTTCTTTATTATTTTAGTAAGGACTTAATAGGGCAGCCTTAAAAGGTCCTCATTATTTTGCCTTTAAAGGCCCCCAACATTTAGCCTTTAAATGTCCCGAAGAAAAAAGCGTGACCATCATTTGCGAAACCCTATGAGGCTTCCACATAAGGCTCCTAAGAGAATTAGGGAATATTAATCGGGGCCTTGGAAGAACCCTGATAAGATTTCTTCACGGGGCATGCCTGCTGTCATACGAGGTCCAGGTCAGTTATAGGTACGGTAACCTTATTTGGGGCCGCCGCGAATTCACCTGCTTCAGGTCCATGTAAGGCTGAGATATGGCATTCGTACTTAATAATGCCGTCTTTCCACCGGATCAGGCTGATGTCAGGCTAGATATGGTAACCTTATTTAGGGGTCGTCGTAAGTTCACCTGCTCAGGTCCATGTAAGGCTGAGATAAGGCATTCTACCTTAAAAATGCTGTCTTTCCACCGGATCCGGCCCATGTCAGGCTTCACATACGGTAGCCTCATATAGATCTGCCATTCATCGACCTTATCCGTTTCGCATAAGGTCTTTCTGTGGCATTTGGACCAATATTTTGTCCAATTTACCTTTACTTTCCCTGGTCAGATCCGCATACGGTCTTCGTATGGCATGGTTTTTTTAAATATGCCGTAAATTTACATTTTCAGGTTCGTGTAAGGGCTAGATATGGCATTCGTTAAAAACATTTAAAAATTATTGTTATGCAAAATCAATCTTTTCAGCACCTTGCGTGTGCTGGATTGTTTCACATCGTTATCCCATCGAGAAGTATTCGAAATTTTCGCTGAAACTCACGTTTTACGGGACTGTACCGCTAGAACTACTTTGAAATCTATCCAGGTACTGACCGTCAAATGCTAGTACCGAGATGGGTGACCGCCCCATCATGTTTGACTTTTGAATATTTCGGTCGCAGTCACAATAAATGGATGTACAGTCTTGACGTGTTTTGATTTTAAGTATACTTCAAATAGACAATAAATATGTAAAATTTCTAAGATGTCAATGGCCGAGTGGGCTAAGGCGCAGAACTGTCACCCAGAGGATCAAGGTTCGATTCCCACCAACGGCAAATAAATTTACAAGTGTTTTTTTCAGCAATTAATATGTACTGAAAACTAAATAAGCTCGAACATCCAATAGAAAGTGCAAAATAAATCGAATTCGATGAGCGCAGATAATTATTTTGTAATTTATTTGCCGTTTTTATAAGTAGGGGCTTAGTAGGGCAGCCTCTATCCGGCCCTTATCTGGAAAACGCAATCTGGCCCTGATCATGCGCTGCGTTACTTTCCTGCAAGGCCCGTATAAGGTTGCCAGGCAGGGGCCTTAGATTTAAATCCGGCTACCACGCTAGGGCCTGATTTTCACCGCACCTGAATTTCTACTCGGGTAATCAATGTACCCTAACAATGTACCAAAACAATGTACCCAGACAACACGAAGATGGAAACTTTTAGTGTAGCGGTCATGTAGAAGCATAAAACTAGGTCCCAAATGGGTGTACTTCACAAATGTTTCATTGTAGCGTACGAAATGCTCCCTATTAGGATGCATGAAAATCATAATCAAGAAATATGCACTATTTACGACCTTCATGTTATCTACGTATAGAAGACTTCAGTGCTATCCTTATTGTAGACTAACAAAAAGTCAAAGAAAAGTCAAGGAATATCGAAGTCAGGGAAAAAGTAGATTGTTGCCAAAGTTTCAATAACTGAATAAAAATCCATAAACGAAAGACTTGCACTGTTAAAAAAATCTGTATTAAAATTAATACAAAAGTGTTGGAAGTTTTTTTGCAGATACCGTATATGAAATTTTCTATACATGTGTATATGAAAAATCATAACATTTAGAGGAATATTAAAATTCAACGATATTAAGATTTAATGTCAATATGATCATATGCATAAAGTGTGCATTAAATTTCATAAACATGTATGATGAATTTTCATATGAGCGGTATCTAAAAACTCAAGCACATATGTGTTGGAAATTTAAAGTGGACATAAAAACAATTTAAAAGATTAGAAATATTATTCGGACATTATTTTTTCAAACAAATTATGTTATCAGAAATTGTTGGGTATTGGTTTTCGCCACAGAAAATTTTTCGCCTACACTGGGGTTTGAACCTACGACCTACCTACCTAAGTACCTAACAACGTACGCACGCTACCAACTACGCCATCAACGACTTAGTAATTTTGGATATCTAAATGGCATAAGAGTTGTATAACTATTATTCTCTGAAGCATACTTATAATAGACATAACAAAATATTCAATTGATTGCAATCAGAGCGCGAAGTGGGTCGGAAATATTTTCAAGTGAACATAATTTTTGGACCAACGGAATCTTTTTCTCACAAGGAAGCTCAGGTATCCGGATTTTCGAAAAAATTATATCCACAGACCTGTGAAGTTCTAGCAACAAACATAAATCAAACATAAATTTGCCGCAATAGCAGTGCGAGATCCTCCAGTGTTTAAAAAAAATCGATTTTGGAAATCTCGAGTAACTAATCAGAAGTCGATGCTAAGTAATAAGTGTTAGCGATCTAGTGCGGGTTTTTTTTTCGTTATTGGAAAATGTGTACCAAATTTCAAATCAGTCACTAAAAATCCAAAAAATTCATGTTGATTTTCATGTACATACTAATATAGTAATGCTTGATTTAGTTACCATGTGTTAGAATTTTATATCACCGGATTGGTAAAATCCATACGCGCATATTAAATTTACTGTGCAACTATATTATTGTTTATTTTCTATACCGAGTTTTGTAAATTTCTCACACGTTTGTGTCGCAAAGACACAAACATTTTGCAAAAAGTAGTACACCTATGTGGACAAAACTGCAAATACTTTGACGGATATTTTTCAACATTAGTAACTGAAATTTTGATAACTTTGATCTTAAATTTAATGCGACAATTTGTATTAAATTTCAAATCGGGCACTAAAATTCCTAAAATGCATGTTGATTTTCATGTATTGATTTAGTAATTATTGATTTAATAATCATGTATTATAATTTTCTATCACCGGATTATCGAAATTCATTGATCTGTATTAAATTTATTATGCAAACATATTAATTTCGATTTCCTATATCAAGTTTTACAAAATTCATACACGTTTGTATAGGAAAAACTCGAACATTTTTTACAGTGTGGAAAAAAAACCAATTGAAAAATATTTGACAAAGAAAAAAACAAATGAATATTGATATAAACATTACAACATAAATCTATTCGAACAAATCGAAGCACTCAACAAAAAAGTTTAAAAAGTGTTACATATTACTAAAATAAGTATTACACTTCACATCAGTATTTAATCGGATTTAAGGGGAGGGAATCAGGTCGAAAAAATTGGTTTTGGAAATTCAATATCATCCAAATCCTATTGCATATAAAAATGCCAATGCACTATATTGTTGGTGCTCGATGAAAGAATTTTTTACTATTGTCTGACTTGCATATGCTTTTCAATATTATCTTAAGCAAAGTTCTTAGGTTTTCCATTCTGCGCATGATTCAGATCAAACTACTAGCTAGATTGGAATCATTGACATCTCATTTTCTTCTTCATGAAAAGATACACCGGCTAAATGAAGCAAACTATTTTTTTTTCATTCTGAAAGCAAAATTAATCACTGGTTTAGAAAATAGCATAAAATTTATTTATTAATAATTATGTTACTTAAAAAATATTACATTTTATTAACATTTGCTCCATTTAGCCGGTGTATCTGTTTATGAAGAAGAAAATGAGATGTCAACCATTACAAGGTGCCTAGTAGTTTGATCTGAATCATGCGCAGAATGGAAAACCTAAGATCTTTGATTAAGATAATATTTAAAAGCATATGCAAGTCAGACGACTGTAAAAAAATCCTTTAATCGAGTACCAACAATATAGTGCGTTGGGCATTTTTATATGCAATAGGATTTGGATGATATTGAATTTCTAAAATCAATTTTTTTGACCTGACTCCCTCCCCTTAAAGCATTATGATTCCAAAGAACGTTTATGTTTTGAAAGAGAAAATATATCTTCAAAAGTACTATTCGTTGTTGATCGAGAAATAAATAACTTATCAAAAACACGTATCTGTTTCTAATACATTTTTTTTATTCACGTTATAAATTTTTTAATAGAGGCCCTTAAAATTTCGGTCAGGGAAAATTGATAAATTAGTCAGGGAAAAATTAGGGAAAAGTCAGGGAATTTTTTCTGGAAAAAAAACGGCGACCATGATTTTAAAAAAAATGGAAATGCATGACGTCACAATTGTGACTCCCGCCCCCCTCCTCTATCGTCACAAAACGTAACTTTTTTTCGGGACCCCCCCCCCCCCCCCCTTGTGTGGTGACGTCATTTATTAACGGCCCCTAATATTATAACAAATTTTTTTATAACTTCTGAAATCTACGAAATGAATTCAAATGTTTAAACATTACATTTATTCCCCTTTAGTTTATTATAGTAATTGTCAAATAATAATAATAATGTTGAAACCAAGGATGGAATTGAATACACTGAAAAAAAATGTCATTCATTAAAAAAAAGTCACGATTGATTCAATAAGACGTTCGGTTCACGGGCTGCCAAGAAGTTATGTCATTACCTTAACGACATCTGTAATAAAATTCATTTTTTAAAAGTTGATCAGAAGAGCAACGGATCTCATTAAGTGAATGACGGAAGTTTTTATATTTCGTAAATATGATGTACAATGTCAAAGCTTTGTTCATGCATCACATATTATTACAATCGCTTTGACTTGTGTAAAAATCGGAGCAATCACGTATATAATGATACGAATAATTTGTATCATTGCTCCAACATATTCCATCTATCAATCGATTTCACGTGGCATTGCATTGATTGTGTTTACACTAGTTGTAAGCGCATGTACTATTATTGACGGCACGATCACATGCAAATGTGATTGTGGCAATTGTAATTTTTTAAATGTTCAATAAAAATCATTGAATGAAATACACATTCATTTAAAATACCACTTGTGCATTCAAAAGAATTGAGCGTTTATTCGGTTCAAATAGTTGCACAGATAGTTGGAATATGGCCGCTATTGAAAAGCTAAAAAAGAACATTGAATGAAGCTTGAATTTTGTTGAATGAACAAGGAATTTTTTTGTACTAAATATTTATGTAGATTCAAAAGGATTCAGCGTCTATTCGCTCAAATAGTTGCACACGAAAAAAAAATGTCATTGATTCATAAAAATTTAAGATTGATTCAATAAAACGGCCGGTTCACGGGCTGCCAAAAAGTAATGTCATTATTTCAACTACATCTGTAATAGAATACTTTTTTTTAAAGTTGATCGGAATAATAGCGATTCTTATTCTAGGAATAATTTGTGTCGTTGTTGCATTATGTTCTTTCTACCAGACGATTTATCCTGCACTTGGATTGAATGCTTATATCCTTGTTTTAAGCTCCTTTACTATTGAAAGAAATAGACATGTTCCTAAAATCTATTACAATAAATATTTCAATAATATATTTATTTAACTGCAAAACGGGCATTATGCAATAATGTTAATATTATTATTTTATTAATAACGAAAAAAGGGTATCGTCCACGGAGACGATTTTCTCCCTTTTGCTTTTCGGAAAGTGACATTTGCGGGATTTGAACCTAAGACCTACCCGTGAAGAAATCTTATCAGGGTTCTTCCAAGCCCCCGATTAATATTCCCTAATTCTCTTAGGAGCCTTATGCGGAAGCCTCATAGGGTTTCGCAAATGGTGGTCACGCTTTTTTCTTCGGGACATTTAAAGGCTAAATGTTAGGGGCCTTAAAAGGCAAAATAATGAGGACCTTTTAAGGCTGCCCTATTAAGTCCTCACTAAAATAATAAAGAAATTTAATTTAAAAATATATATTTGTTATTATTTAGTTGAGTAATGCTGCACTTTTAATTAGACATTTCGTCTTTCTTTACACGATGGTACATATTAATCGCTGAAAAAACATACTACATTTTTTTTTACATTGACGGGAATTGAACCTAGAACCCTCCAGATGGTGTAGATGCGCTGCGCCTTAGCTCTCTTGGCCATTCAAATCATATGAATATACAATTTTTTCTGTCTATTTGTATGACTGTAATATGAAATATGAAATAAAATTAATGCAATATAGTCAGAACTTGATAGATTTCCATGAGTGCTTCTCATGTGTAAAAATAAAAGCACATTCAGTTATTTTTTTACAGAAATTGGTTATATCGAATAGGGTACATTGTGTCGTTGTTGTCATCTATAATTATATGCCCCAAAATTGCTCGTTTTATCGTTTGCGCGAATTAGTTCGTTTGTATCTAGGTGCGTGACTCTCTGACTGACCTGAGGGCCAGTATTAGAATGGGTGACCACCTGGCTGACTTTGACGTTGATTAGTTGGATAGGTGACCACCAATTTTGCCATGGAAACCTCGGATTGCCATATAAGATGCTCAGCTGGCAAATTTATTATTGATTTGTTTACTTTATGCCATGGTTAAGTCTGACTGGGCTTTTAATTAATTAACTTATCAAGCCCTTATTAAACTTCGTCGTGGCAAACTAGAATTGCCTTATGAGGCCCTTACATGGCGAAACTATTATTGATTTATTTACTTGGTGCCATGATTAAGCCTGACTGGGCCCTTAATTAATTGCCCTAAAGCCCCATTTAATATCGGCATGAAACCCTACAGTTTCCTTAGTAGGTCCCTAATTGGGAGTGATATGGAACTCCCGTTTATGGTGTCCACATTAAAGCCCGATAGGGCCCTACACGGGTATCGACCTGCCCTAAATACCTAACACCTAAAGACGCGCACGCTACCCACTAGACCAAACCGACATGAATTTCCTGTACTTTTATTCCATAATAGTTGCATTGAGGATCATATTCACAAGTATATCAGACGGATGTGGGTGAAACTAGGTGCTCGGTAGAGTTTGAGGTCGTTGTTTACAAATCGGAATACGGAATCCGGAAATTCAAAATGTTGATCGTGACAATATTATGTGGAATTATAAGGGTTAGATGTGAAGCTGAAACTATATACATATGTAGTTGGATCTTATGTATTTTGTCGTTAACCTCACCACGCAAACTAATCAACGTCATTTGCTCGTGCAGTTGTCCCGATATCAGTACTATTGAATCAATTGAATTAATTCCAATAACATCAATCTTATTGAAACCACTACATTTTTTTCCGTCAAGATTTAAGCCGCTTGGCGCCTCATTGAAACAATCGCATATTTTTATCGTCCCAAGTACTTCTGCATACGTACATTGAGCCGAAATATTCAGTCATTAACCTCATCACCCATACGGATCAATATAATTTCAAATCAGATGAATAACGTATATTATTGGTGTAAATAACTATTTACTTGTATAATTATTTATGACAAAAACACATAATTTTTTCATAATTTTTATATTACGTTGAATACATAATTCCTTGTCGTGATGAAAATCGCATTTAGAACAATAGTTGAAGTGTTTTTGAAAACTTCATTGATAATCGATAATGTATGTATTAAATGTGATTGCACTTGTGTTCGAAATAATAACGAAACTTCAATAACAGCAATCCAAATTCTAAAATCTTGTGACATTAAAACAAACCTTTTTATATTCTAATGGATTCTATAAGCGATTGTCTCAATTACATTTTTGAAGTACACGCTGTTATTGAAGACAATAACACGGTTATTAAAAGAATCTCGCGTGCAATTGATCGGATATTAGGACTATTGAAACAATTAAATTAATTTCAAACACATCAGTGTTATTGAAAAAATGATTTTTTTTTTCACTGTATATTCAATGAAAATGGATGTAAATAATATAATAAATGTTTTTAGACTTCTGAAATCTACAAAATAAATTCAAGTGTTTAAACATTACAATATTTCCTCTTTAATCTATTATAATCGTCACATTTTAATAACAATCTTGGAATCCGGGATGAAATTAAGTATATTCAATGAAAATGGATGTAATTATGGTAACGATTTTTTTTATAACATCTGAAATCTATGAAATGAATTCAAACGTTAAAACATTACATTCTTTCCCCTTTAATTTATTATAATAATTGCTAAATTTTAATAATAATGTTGGAATCAGGGATGGGATTAAATATATTAAATGAAAATGGATTTTAAATACTTTATTTTTAATGAGCTAACTATGATGCCAATTATATCGTTAGTTTTGAAAAAGGATTTGCTCGTGCCATACAATGTTTGAAGATTAATTTGAAATTAAGGTTCGTAATGGAAGCGTCAAACCCCCTTTACTTCTGGAAATATAAATTCATGATGAATTTTTGGTGATATATAATTATCATTTTCTAATAATAAACTGTAGTACTTATCAAGAGATATTTAAAATTTAGAACAGAAAAAAAACAATTAAAATTACGTGAACAATTAAAAGTAAAAATTCAAAAGTGCGGCCCTTCATTTATTTTTCAATACATTAAGTATATGCCTCGTGTGTTAAAAAAAGTTTTCATGAAATTCTTTGTTTTTCTCATTTATGAAAACTTTTTACAATCTTTTAATAAAAGCTTCATTTAGTTGTTACAAAGTAATAACTATTAATTCAAGAATGCGAAAAATGCTTATCGCATGTAACGTTGAACGTTTATAATTCTAAAAATATATTCTGAATCTACATCGTGATCAATCCTGAAGCTATTTTTTTTATTTTGACTTCATTCATTATTCATTCATTAGTTAGCGTGAGGGTAAAAATAGCGAAGTTCATAATGATGGTCATTTTAGATGAAGGTGACAGTTATTGTAAAATTCGTTATCTTAGCCATTCGCTACCCTGACAAAAATAAATGATAGAAAACGATTTAAAAAAATCTTATCGTTCCGAATACGGACTTTAGTTCGCGAATTTACGAAGTACTATCATAAATTCACGATTGAAATCCTATATGTTTCTTCCATATCCTATAATATTATTATAAATAATATAATTTTTATATTAAATTTAACAATAAAAATATACGATCGTAAGAGTAATATTAATAATATTACATTTTTCATTTAAAAAAAAAGTTTCATCTTTCGATTATAAAAATTTATCATATTCAATATTCATTAAATCCCATTAAAATTCTATCGACCTGCATCAGTCTCTATAATTTATTTTTACCAAGGCATTTTAGATTTAGACGACCGTTATTGTGAAATTCGCTATTTTGACATTCATTCATTAGTTGCAGAAATCATCGACTCCCCAATACTCGACTCAGCTACCACCAGCAACTTCATCATACCACCAACAGCCCAATCAACCGCATCAGCAGCATTTCACTCAGCACTACGCATTGCTTGCAGCGCCATCATCGTTATCCCCCGCAGGGATATCATCGTCGAGTAACTCGTTAATACCGGCAATAACGAGTGAGCACAAGTGCGGGACTCAATCTTACAGTGGCTGCTACCTCGCAACTCCGTTTCAATCTAGTCACAAAGCCGCGACGATAGCGCAAGCTTTGACCCTGAAATCTGCAGAGGAGGGACACATTCATTCTCATCATCATCTTCATTATAATAATAACAATGATAATAGTAATACCCATCTTGCCAATAATCGTAACAATCGACTAACTAATAATAATAATCAGCAACAAAGTTCCCAAAATCTGTCAGCTCTCAGTCCAGCTTACCAGCCGAGATATCAGATTATTGCAAACGGCCATTTTGCAATACCTGTAACCGGCGAAGTGTCACTGACCACGTGTTTTGCGTTAACGAGCACCAGCGCCACCAGCATAGAAGCGTCCTTGTGGGCGTCCTCTCCGTCATCCCTACTTGACCAGGTGCCTTTGCTACCTAAGATCATCCCCACTTATGAGAAACCATCCCTTCCCCGATTCGTTAACGCCTTCGAGGCTGTCCCCGATATGCTAAGCGATGTTCGACCTGGTACCACTCCGATCACCCCCACATCGACACTCCCACCCTTCCTGGTCAGTCAGAAAGACTTTTCCAATCACGCCAGTAAACCTCAGTTGTCCATTGGACTCCAAACTGCTGTGACCGCAACAGTCGAGAGCATTCGTGACAGAAATTGGCCGGAACTTGCATTCAAGTGTCATCGACCTGTTGCATATAATTTGGAACATCAAAGTCTATCTTCAGTGTCTCAGAAAGCTGAAACAACGGTTTGGAAGAAACTAGCATTGATACAGGAAACGTGCAAGGAAAAAGTGATCAAGACTACGACAAGACGATCAATCAAGCAGCAAGGCAATTCGTTGGGACAGAAAACTTACGCGGCTGCTGTACAAGTGACAGGAAGACAGGATATCAGAGAAAGAAGCTACAAGGACCGATTAATCATGAGTGAATTGATGTCAGCGACGTTGAAAATTCAGGAGGCGACGACAGATAATGATATCGCTTGTGCTACGTCCTTTCACACTTCAACGCCTAACCAGATGGAAGTTCCTGGAATTATGAACAAGAGGGCATACGAGGATTCTGGCGAGGAAGACAACGAGTGTTCTTCGACTTCTACCGTCTCGAGCGGTACCAATGATAATATTTCGACAACTCCTGAACGTGTTTTGTCGCCCGAACGCGCAGCTCTGCTTAGATGGAGGGCAAACTTCTCGGCTCTTTTGATGCAGGAGACTGAGGACCTGAACGAGGTGTTTGAAAGTGAAGAATTTAAAGACCTCTTCCTGAATGCTCCTCCGGAACTGAGAACCTACTTGTTGGCCGAGTTCTTCTGCTTCAGGGTACTTGGTCACAAAGCATTTATTCGTGCTTTTGATGAGTACATTCGACGCAAAAGGAGGATGTCTTACACCAAGGAACTTGAGAATCGATCGAGGGCTAAAACTTTTGATCGAGAAGCGGAAGTGTCGGCTGAAGCTTTGCTTACTTTCGATCGCAAAACGGAATTCGTTGGGAACGAACGCTCCCCGGGATCGCAGAATCTCATTCACACTGCTCGGCAAGAAAATGAATTGGCCAATCATTAGGTCGATGGCAACATGCAGATTCCAGTCAATGGAATGCAGGATGAAGGCGCTCTCAAAGTCCTGCCGAAACTGAAAGAGGGCCCTGATGGAACTGGTGCGCTTTACAAGAATTCTCGCAAACCCGAGGACCGTCATTGCTCTTGCTACTGTAAGAAGATGAACATCTAAAAACGTGCGCCGGCGTTGATCTTTCCTTTTCTTTTTTTTTGTACGCAAATCGTACGACCGTCATTTTGTTCGGCACTTGGTGCCTCGTTCATCAAATGTAACAGTTGCCCAATAAAAATAATGTTTTTTTTTCTTTGTCCAACGTTTGTATTTTTTTTTTGCTTTATTTTTGGGATTACTTTAACGCAGAGATGGACAATTGATGGTTTATAAATTCTCATTAATATAATTTTTTTAAGGATGAAAAAATTAATATTTATATTATGAATAATTTGTGAAATGAATATTCTGATTATCAAATTTAATATGTCGGATAATGAAGTTTGAGTACATTGGATATTTTGCGCGAATTAAGGTTTATCTCTGCGTTCGAGGTTCAACTTACTACCGATTAATAAGATGATACAAAATGCGAGATAGAATGTACGAAAATGAATTTAATATTTCTCTATATCTTTGATCTGTATGGTATTTACGATTCAATAAATGCGTTTTTACTTTGCAAAAATGATTGATGTTACCTTATTTGATTAACCTGTTGGTCTTTAGAAATTAGTCTATAATTTAGATATATAGGCTTCTGTGCGCAAATCGATCTTGTCATTAGACATGAAAACAGACACGAGCGAAACGTACTTACTTGATTAAAAATATTATTATGATTTTTTAAACGAGCAAAAAGTACTTTTTGTAACAAGTGCAGGAAAACTCTTCCTTTTTTGCTTGCGGTCGTTATGACTCAATAAATGGACAATTCCTAATGAAACTGAAGTAAGTCATGGAAATCATTCAAACTGAGATATCTCAGCATTAAATATCAAACGGACTTATCTCATGTTCCAGAAGCAAACTATCGTATCTTATTTATCATTATTGAACTGACGTAACTCGGAAGCCATTCTGAAAAGGCCTAACTCAATTCAAGCATTGGTAACTGAAGTTTATTATGACAGCAATCAGCTTCTGGCGTATGTGAAGTTTGCAGCATTAATTGAGAGACAACAAAAACAACTTCGATCACAAAACCGTGATTGAACCAATCCCTCTTCAAAAAATTAATGGGTAAGATATCTCGCATTTTTAAGATAAATATTGTTCTCATTTTATTCGTTCCGTAAATGGCTGTCGTACCAGGGTAAAGTTGATACTCGTCGACGAACAGCTTCAGGCATGTTGTTCATTTTGACAGTTCTAAAATTGACACACTGCAAGATTGTGATTTCTGTTAGGCAGTAGGAAATTATAATTAGAGATAGAGGTGGATAGTGACAGGGGTGACAAGATATTCCAAATGGATTCCACAACAAAAAACGACAAAAACGTCGACGGTTTTTCCGGGAACACCCTAGCAGATTGAACCACGCCTGGAATTGACGCTGTTCACGGTCTAATCACGGTCAAAATCACGCGTGAGTTGCGACACTGAAAATCACGGTCGTATTACGGCAGAAATCACGAACCCTCTCATATCGTTTGAGCTTTTGAGCTTGCAGACCGTGAATTTGCAATAAAGAACGGTAGAAATCACGGCTCGACGGGATTTACAGTGTCGTGGTATTTCGCACAATCGCGGCTTAAATCACGGCAGATTTAATTATTTGTTGGGCCGTGATTTAGTCTGTAATATTTTGTAAAAATCACGGACCGAAAGCTCAAAAGCACCACCACTCCAGAAGCTTTACAACGAGGGACCGTCATTTCCAACGTGAAACGACTGTTTTTTTAAATGTAAAAATCACGCGTGATTTTCACCGTGATTCGACTGTGGTCTGATCTGCTAAGGCACCGAACGGTCAATGACGGCAGAGCTTCTTTGGTTGGTTAAGGGGACCCAAGTCACCTAAAAAAGTCATAAGAAAAAAAATTCTGTAAATGATACCCGTCGTTTAAACATCTTACATTTAAACATCAATAGGCACATAGCAAGCATTATAATTTTGCAATTTTGTAAAGGCATTCCGTGCACAAGAATGGTGTGAAGGTCAAAAGTAAAATTTTTCACTTGTCGTAGCTTTCAGAACAAACCGGTGAACCAATTTTAGTGTTCGATGACTTATTTTATCTGTCGAAGAGTGCATTCTGGACTGAATATAGCGATTTTGGATGAAGTGAAAAGTAGATTTACTGTAACCAATTGTTTAATGAGTTTTTAATCGAGAGAGATTTATTTACCCATTTAAAATCATAGCTTTGTCATAAAGACCTGAAATAAGAATTCCTATATTCAATCCAGAATGCACTCTTCAACAGATAAAATAAGACAGCGTACACCAAAATTTGTTCACCGGTTTGGTCTGACATCTACGACAAGTGAAAAATTTTATTTTTTACCTCACACCATTTTGGTGCACTGTATGTCTTTATAAAATTGCAGAATTATAATGCTCATTATGTATTTAATGAGATTTTAATGTAAGATTTTTTAAAAGAAGTGTACTAGTTACAGAATTTTTTTTCTTATGACTTTTTTTAGGTGACTGGTTCCCCTTAATTAACACTCAAGGTTTATTCCGGAGAGGGGTGAGCTTCGAATTATCAATTCCGTTTCATAAATATGAATTGTAATGCTAATTCATCACTGCAAGTTGTAGATTAAATATATCTTATTGTAATGGTAGTATAATTTCTAACTATGTACAACTTCTAATAGCAATTCACGAAACTAACAAATTGGCATCAGTTCTTATAACGAAAATGCAAGTTATTTCATTCACAACAACATGTAAAAGTCACAGTATGCTAATAAAAATGTTAATAGCGACGATCAATGGTTAGCGCGCGAAGCGCGGATCTGCGGCTAGTGATTTTTAAAATTGGGACTTTATTCCGTTTCTGATTCACAGATCCGATTTCCGGTTGGAAAATCCAACCTAATTTTTTTTCTTTAAGATATGAAATTTTGGCCTTCACTATCGTTGTCAAGTCGCACATATCTCCGGGCATGGATAGGATTGATTCCCTTATCATTTCTAATCTTCCGGCTGATATCAACACTATGGTACTAAACACTTTCAATACTTTTTTAGAAAATGGCTTCTTCCCGGATTCATGGAAAGATTTCCTTGTTTTTTTTTAAATTCCAAAGTCGGTGCCTAATAAGTTTCGGAGCATTTCCCTGACTTCTTGTTTTTGAAGCTTATAGAGAGGCTTGTTCAGACCCGTCTGGCTCAGTGGTTAAAGTCGAGAAACGTTCCCTGTCAGATTAGGCAACCGTGGCCACAACCACTTTTCTACCGCGAAACAACCAGTCGCCTTCCGCCGTACAATTTACCGCTGAACGACTATGAAACAACCTTGGGCTAGACTTGGTGGAAAGACGATTGTTTTACGGTTGTTTTTGGCTGCTACAGTTGGAAGTGTAAACAACAGCGTTGACAGAAATGCGGTTGCTTCGCAGTTACAATGGTAGAATCACGGTTGCCAAGCGGTTAATTTCACGGCGTTTTGCTACCGTCGTTTTACGGGTTGTTTTGAGGTTGCGGTAATCTGATAGGGTTCTCTGTCTTCATCTCAATTTGGCTTTCGCAGATCGTGATCCTGTTCCGATATCCTCTCTATTCTCACTACAGAGATTTATACCGGCTTCTTGAATAAACAATTCACCGCCGCATGCTTCTTAGATATCAAGGGGGCCTTTGATAATCCAGGGCCGTGAATCCAGGCATTTTGGCAAACGATCTACGAGATATGGGCCTTCCATATTCAATTTGCAAATTCGTATACAACCTAACATGCTTCAGATCAATTTTTTTTCAAAATCGCTGGCAAAACTCATGGCTCTTATTTTACTTATAAAGGCATTCCACAAGGTTGTAGCCTTAGTCCTTTGCTATACATAATATACACTAATCAGTTAGACCAGTATCTAGATGATAACAGCTCCGACTTGCAATTTGCTGATGATGTAGTTATTTTTTCGCGATCTAACTCCTTAAATAATTGCTTTTTTCACTTCAAACCAGTTTCAATAACGTTTCAGATAACTGAAACATGAAAGGCCGTTCTATCGAACTCTCTAAATCGAAACTCATCATCTTTTCTCGTAGGCATTTTAATCACTTGGAACAATCTGTTAAAATTGGCTCATGTCAAGTTGTAGCTTTGCTTTCAACAAGGTTTCTTGGCCTCACCCTCGACCACCAACTTCGTTGGAAACCCCAATTTGTTGATCTTATTTCGAAATGTAATAAATCACGTAACATTATTAAATGCCTGCGCTCTACTTGGTGGGGAGCTGATCCATCTTCTCTCATAGTTATTTATAGGGCTTTTATTCGAAGCGTTATTGAATATGGCTCAATGTCTTATTCTCTATATGACAACCCTTTATTTTGTAAACTAAAAATTATTCACAGGCCTAAAGTTTCAGGACTCTGCGGATAGCAATACTAGTTTTCTCAACGCGTTTAACCAATACGCGGATTGTACCTCCTTCTTTTTCACAGATGCTTCGAAAGTCGCAGAGGGTCTTCATGTGGGCTTAGCCATATTTTCTCCTTCTAACTCGATATCTTTACAATATCGCATTTCATCGTTTGCATCAGTGTTCTCAGCTGATGCGCGTGTCATCAAGCTAACAACAGATATTATTATCAATTAAAAAATTCCTTGGTCTTTTATTTTTTCTGATTCTCGAAGTTCATTACGTTAGATACCTTAAATTTTTTGTTAACATGATTTTTTTGCGAGAGCCGTAGTTTTGGCGTTTAAAAATTAACGATTATTATTTTCAGTTATTTTTAACAGCTGAAATATGCAATAAAAAAATCTGAAAAAATTTGCAATTTTTGTTTTCAGCCAGACCAACATCCTCAAGAAATTTGAAATCTTTTTCTTAAATTGAAAAAATCGCGTGGCCACCTTGACGTGTTTTACCCCATATATTATGTGGAAGCGCATTGCTTATGGGAGGTATTGGCAGGATTTGCTGGGGTGATCGGCAAGTTATTACCCCAGCCACAAGGAGCGCTGTCTATATCGGTGTGCTCGTATATACACTGCCATATCGGATTGCTCCGCCTCCTTTTGGGCTCCGCACGAATAAGGGCTTGGGGTGATCGCGCCTCTCGCTCACACTCAAGCTATTCCTATGCTTGGGGCGATGGTGCGTTCTCGCTCGTACTCATGCGCTTCGTTTCTCCCTCATACGCTCGCTCTTCCGATAGTGCGTTCTCCGTCACACTCACAGGTTGCAATGCTTGGGGTCATAGCGCATCTCGTTCGCTCTCAAGTTCTTCCTATGCTTGGAATGATGGTCTTACTCCCTTGTCTTGCTCTTTCGATAGCGCGTTCTCGATCACACTCGCATGTTATAATGCTTAGGGTAATGTTGCGTTCTCGCTCACTTTTAGATGATAGTACATTCCATTAATAAACCCAGATAGACATTTTACGACAAGGTAACGACACTATGGCGGCATGTGATGACACGGCGTGTCGTCAATAATGCGCCATGTACTGCAGCATTAAGCTGCATTTTTAACGACACGGCGTGCTGATGCCGCCACTTTGCCTGCAAAATTGCGACACGCGTTGGCGCCATTCGGCGCTGCACAGCGTGTCAGAATTTTGCAGGCAAAGTGGCGGCATTCGTGACGTTAAGCACGCCGTGTCGTTAAAAATGCAGCTTAATGCTGCAGTACATGGCGCATTTTTGACGACACGCCGTGCGGCATGTTTTTCTGTCTGGGAATAATGGTATTTGACTAATAATTATAATTGCTCACTAGCATGTACCTGTTGTGAAAAGAAGGGGTTGAGTGGATCCACAAATTTTGGAATCGCAATTTATTAGGTACATTTCTAACAATTTATTATCATAGACAGATAGCCGAGCGGTGAACTGATTAACCAATACTATATGTCGTGGAACTTACGAATAAATCCACTAAAATCAGAGACAATTCTATTCAGAAAACCACTAAATGATATCAATTCAAAAAATAAAGCAGGTCACAAAGAATTTTCATTGAAGTAATTTCTCCAACTTCCAACTTAAAAACTCCGATCCCACATAAAAAAATGGTTAAATATTTCGGGGTTCATATCGATAATCTCCTCCGAGGGAACACTCATATAAGTATACAACTTTTTCAAGCGAGAAAAGCACTACAATTAAATAGCTCTATTTTTTATAATAAAAACTTATCAAGTAAGACCAAAATAATATTGTATATTTTATTAATACGCCCCATAATTACATACGCGGCGCCAGTCTAGTGGAACACCAGCCAATCGATGATAGAACAGTTAAGACTATTTGAAAGAAAATGCCTAAGGATGTGCCTTTATTTACACCGATCAGAACATACAGAATTTCAATATTTCATCTCGAATCGCATTATATACACTGTAAAAAAAAAAGGAATTTTCGTACACCAACAACTATGAAATTTCAAAGCCTGGTATATAAAATAGAAATTGATATACTTTGTCTAGTAAATATAGCATCCGTATACGAAATTTAGCAAAAGTAAATGAATTTTCACATAAATGATATTCAAAATTACAATACATGTCTATTGGGAAGACTATTCATAGACCGGTGTATTAAAATTAGTGTACAAGTTCGCAAGTTTAGAGGCTGACTAAATATTTAATATACAATTACATATTAAAAGTAGGTCTTCATGATAGTTTAAATTTCTAAAACACGATTTCAAAATTAAAAGATTAAAAACCTCGAAATCTCGTCCACAAGTATACCTTAAAATTAGCATGCATTGTAGATATCTTAAAACCTATTTGAACATTAATATACGGTCATTAGAAATTAAGAAATACGCGTTGGAATTTTCGGTGCTAAGACTTTGCAATTCTAAGAAAGATATTAATTTTTGAATACGCGTGTGCCAAGGCAACTATTTATAGACCGGTGTTTTAAAATCAGTGCAGAGTTTTGTAAAATTCTGTACTTGAATATAAAAATATTATACCTTTTTATATGAATAGGAAGAGTCACCTGTTCTTTAAATTTCAATAACTTAACCAAACTGGTAAAGGGTCAGAATCATTTAAAGTTTGTTGGCACAAGTATATTAAAACTAACATCCAATGTGATTATCCAAAGACTTGTTTGGGTATTCATATACCGTTATTGGAAATTAATAACCGCGTTTAACGATTTCCAGGACCGTCAGTGTAAACTAGGTGGTTAACGAACTTAGTACTGACAGTCAGAATCAGCCAGGCGGTCACCCGTCCTAGTACTGACCCTGAGGTCAGTCAGAGAGTCATTCACCCAAATACTAATGAACTAATTCGCGCAACCAATGAAACAAGCAACTTCGTTCAACATATTTATAGATAGTAACAACGTACCCTATTTGATATAACCGATTGCCGTGAAAAATAACTGAACGTACTTTTATTATTACCATATCAGGCGCAATCACATAAATCTAAAAATATCTGACTATATTACACTAATTTCATATTATATTTCATATTAGCGACAATCAAATAGACAAAAAAAAATTGTTCAATCATATGATTTGAATGGCCGAGTGAGCTAAGGCGCAGCGCAACAACACCAACCGGAGGGTCCCAGGTTCGATTCCCGAACAATGTAAAAAAAATTAAATATGTTTTTCAACGATTAATATGTACCAACATGTAGACAAAGATGTAATATGTAATTAAAAGTGGAGAAAAACTCGATTGAACACGTAAAATAAATATTTTATAATTAAATTTCTTTGCTACACCAACATACTAAATTTAAAGAAAAATGCATGTTAAAATTAGTATACCGTATACGAGGAAAACTATTCGCACATATATGACTTTTAATATCTTTTGGTTACAATAATAGAAAAGAGTGTTGCATAAATAAAGCACTCTGGTTCATTACTGTTAGAGGTGTACATCCCTTTTTAGTCTACCACCATACTAAATTTTACAATAGAATGCATATTGAAATTAGTATACAGTACGTGAAAAAACCATTCACCCGTTTGTGAATTTTAATGTACGTTACTTATAATAATTGGTGAAAATGTTGTAAACCTCGAACACATTTTTCCATTAATATCGAAGGTTTCTATTCAATTATCGTATACCGATTCTTTAAATATTACAGATTTATGTATATGAAAATTCACATGCGGTATATGCATCCGAGCTTCCAATACCGGTATAGTAATTTTCATACAAACATTTTTTTCAGTGTACGATCAAGCGGACATTCCTAGGATCGATAATTTTCTGACACAACTTACTCGTGATTATTTTAGTAACTTACCTATAATTGACAATATTACTATTCAAGCCATGAAAACACAAGTCGACGAAATAAAATCGAGACAAATTCTAACTGGGTATACCCGTGAAGAAAAATATTAGGGTTGCCCTAAGATAACTTAGGGCCCTATCGATCGGTATAGGCTTCAATGTGGACACCATAAAAGGGAGTTTCATATCACTCCCAATTAGGGACCTACTAAGGAAACTGTAGGGTTTCATGCCGATATTAAGGGGAGGGAGTCAGGTCAAAAAAATTGATTTTGGAAATTCAATATCATCCAAATCCTATTGCATATAAAAATGCCCAATGCACTATATTGTTGGTGCTCGATGAAAGAATTTTTTACTGTCGTCTGACTTGCAAATGCTTTTCAATATTATCTTAAGCAAAGTTCTTAGGTTTTCCATTCTGCGCATGATTCAGATCAAACTACTAGGCAGATTGGAATCATTGGCATCTCATTTTCTTCTTCATGAAAAGATACACCGGCTAAATGGAGCAAACTATTTTTTTTTCATTCTGAAAGCAAAGTTAATCACTGATTTAGAAAATAGCATAAAATTTATTTATTAATAATTATGTTACTTAAAAAATATTACATTTTATTAACATTTGCTCCATTTAGCCGGTGTATCTGTTCATGAAGAAGAAAATGAGACGTCCACCATTCCAATCTGCCTAGTAGTTTGATCTGAATCATGCGCAGAATGGAAAACCTAAGATCTTTGCTTAAGATAATATTTAAAAGCACGTGCAAGTCAGACGACAGTAAAAAATCCTTTAATCGAGTACCAACAATATAGTGGGTTGGGCATTTTTATATGCAATAGGATTTGGATGATATTGAATTTCTAAAATCAATTTTTTTGACCTGACTCCCTCCCCTTAAATGGGGCTACATTAGGGCAATTAATTAAGGGCCCGGTCAGGCTTAATCATGGCACCAAGTAAATAAATCAATAATAATTTTGCCACGTAAGGGTCTCCTTAGGCAATTCTAGATTTCCATGGCGAAGTTCAATAAGCGCTTGATAGGGTAATTACTTAAGGGCCCAGTCAGGCTTCATCATGATACCAAGTAAAATAATTAATCATAATTTTGCCAAATAAGGATCTCATAAGGCCATGGTGAAATTTAATAAGGTCTTGATATGTTAATTAATTAAAGGCCCAGTCAGGTTTAACTATGGCATAAAGTAAACAAATCAATAACAAATTTGCCAGATGAGGATCTTATATGGCAATCCGAGGTTTCCATGCACTGTTAAAAAAATCTGTATTAAAATTAATACAAAAGTGTTGGAAGTTTTTTTGCAGATACCGTATATGAAATTTTGTATACATGTGTATATGAAAAATCATAACATTCAGAGGAATATTAAAATTCAACTTTATTAAGATTTAATGTCACTATGACCATATGCATAAACTGTGCATAAAATTTCATAAACATGTATGATGAATTTTCATATGAGCGGTACCTGAAAACTCAAACACATATGTGTTGGACATTAAAAGTGGACATAAAAACAATTTAAAAAAATAGAAATATTATTCGGACATTATTTTTTCAAACAAATTATGTCATCAGAAATTGTTGGGTATTGGTTTTCGCCACAGATTATTTTTCGCTTACAATGGGGTTTGAACCTACGACCTGCCTACCTAAGTACCTAACTCGCACGCACGCTACCAACTACGCTATCAACGACTTAGTAATTTTGGATATCTAAATGGCATAAGAGTTGTATAACTATTATTCTCTCAAGCATACTTATAATAGACATAACAAAATATTCAATTGATTGCAATCAGAGCGCGAAGTGGGTTGGAAATATTTTCAAGTGAACATAATTTTTGGACGAACGGAATCTTTTTCTCACGAGGAAGCTCAGGTATCCGGATTTTCGAAAAAATTATATCCATAGACCTGTGAAGTTCTAGCAACAAACATAAGTCAAACACAAATTTGCCGCAATAGCAGCGCGAGATGCTCCAGTGTTTAAAAAAAATCGATTTTGGAAATCTCGAGTAACTTATCAGAAGTCGATGCTAAGTAATAAGTGTTAGCGATGTAGTGCGGGTTTTTTTTCGTTATTGGAAAATGTGTATTAAATTTCAAATCAGTCACTAAAAATCCAAAAAATTCATGTTGATTTTCATGTACTAATATAGTAATGATTGATTTAGTAACCATGTGTTATAATTATATATCACCGGATTGGTAAAATCCATACACGCATATTAAATTTACTATGCAACTATATTAATGTTTATTTTCTATACCGAGTTTTGTAAATTTCTCACACGTTTGTGTCGTAAAAACACAAACATTTTGCAAAAAGTAGTACACCTATGTGGAGAAAATTGCAAATACTTTGACGGGTATTTTTCAACATTAGTAACTGAAATTTTGATAACTTTCATCTTAAATTTAATGCGACAATTTGTATTAAATTTAAAATCGGGCACTAAAATTCCTAAAATGCATGTTGATTTTCATGTACTGATTTAGTAATTATTCATTTAATAATCATGTATTGTAATTTTCTATCACCGGATTATCGAAATTCATTGATCTGTATTAAATTTATTGTGTAAACATATTAATTTCGATTTCCTATACCAAGTTTTACAAAATTCATACACGTTTGTATAGGAAAAACTCGAACATTTTTTACAGTGTGGCAAAATTGGTGGTCACCTATCCAACTAATGACCGTCAAAGTCAGCGAGGTGGTCACCCATTCTAATACTGGCCCTCAGGTCTGTCAGACAGTCACGCACCTAGATACAAACGAACTAATTCGCGCCAACGATAAAACAAGCAATTTTGTGGAATATAATTATAGATGACAACAACGATATCAATGTACCCTAACAATGTACCAAAACAATGTACCTTATTCGATATAACCAATTTCTGTAAAAAAATAACTGAATGTACTTTTATTTTTACACATCAGACGCAGTCATGTAAGTCTATCAAGTTCTGACTATATTACATTAATTTTATTTCATATTTCACATTACAGTCATTCAAATAGACAAAAAAATTGCATATTCATATGATTTGAATGGCCAAGAGAGCTAAGGCGCAGCGCAACTACACCATCCGGAGAGTTCTAGGTTCGATCCCGTCAATGTAAAAAAAAATGTAATATGTTTTTTTCAGCGATTAATATGTACCATCGTGTAGAGAAAGACGAAATATGTAATTAAAAGTCCAGCATTACTCAACTAAATAATAACAAATATATATTTTCAAATTAAATTTCTTTATTACTTTAGTAAGGACTTAATAGGGCAGCCTTAAAAGGTCCTCATTATTTTGCCTTTAAAGGCCCCTAACATTTAGCCTTTAAAGGTCCCGAAGAAAAAAAGGGTGACTATCGTTTGCGAGACCCTATGAGGCTTCCACATAAGGCCCCTAAGAGAATTAGGGAATATTAATCGGGGCCTTGGAAGAACCCTGATCAGATTTCTTCACGGGGTAGTCTCTTTTTGATGTTTTCGCAAATATATCGTTACGCTGTATTCTCTTACGAATAAGTGAAATTTTCTACATGCGAGCACTGTAGACTGACAGTTATGTATGTAATAACTTAAGACTAGAAGGCTTTTTGTATTTATTGTAGCCTATATTCTACGAAATTTGTACCTGAAACCAATAAACGAATAAAAAATAATAAAAAAATAGCCGAGCGGTCTAAGGCACGTGTACTTTTATCGTGAGAACTGAGGTGTCCCTCGGTTCAAATCCACCAGGACTTTTTTTTTTACTGGACCAATAACAAATAAAGCGTGAAAATTAACTGTATTCTCCTGTATTCCGCAAAGACCACCATTAGAATTGTTGTGTTATTCTAGAAGAATCAAAAAATTATGAAAACATCGCAGAGGATTCGAAGTGATGAACGGTAGAGCATCCCCACCGCGTAAGCATTGTGAAGGCGAGACCGCGTGAGTGCGAGTGAGTCAGAACGTCTGGCCCGTATGCAGGAGTGCGAGAGAGTTAACCGCGTGGGGCGTGGCTTGAGACTCTTTCGATGTGTGTGGCACACCGATACATCGCCGCGCGAACTATCGACGCTACCTTTTCTCTGCCAAAAGTTAACACGGGCAATACTCTTCCATATAATATATGTTCTTTGGTAGAATGCGTTCCAATCATTATAATCTCGCTGCTAGCTTGTTTAGGAAAAATATAGTATTTTCCCCGGTTTGTGAATTCAAAGAATTTGCTGATCTCAACCCCATTTTCTGGGCATGCCCTCGCTACAGTGATTCTCGCGGAAATTTGATCCGTTTTCTGATTAAAGCAAAGATTTTCCCCCCATACAATATAGAAAGTTTACTTGCTAGGACATCACAACCCAGATAGAAAAACGTGGCGCATGGCGTGTCGACAAAAATGCGTCATGTACTGCAGCATTAAACTGCATTATTAACGACACGGCGTGCTTAACGGCACGAATGTCGCCACCTTGTCTGCAAAATTCCGACACGCTGTGCACCGCCAAATGACGCCAATGCGTGTTGGAACTTTGCAGGCACATTACCGGCATCAGGACGCCGTGGCGTTAATAATGCAGCTTAATGCTGCAGTAGATGGCGCATTTTTGTCGACACGCGTGTCGTTTTATGCCGCCATCGTGTCGTCAATCTTCCGTAACATTTCTATCTGGGAAAGAATTATCTCTGCTATTAGAACTTTTACCAACAAATGCAAACTTCGTCTATGAGGCTATTTGCTGGTTCCTCAATCTCTTTTTGATAATTATTTCTACCTACGTGTGTATAGATGATTGCATTAAGGTATTCCAAGCGTGAGGGCATAGTCTTCAGAATTTTATAATTTTCGGCTATACTATAGTTTTATTACGTAGAATTGTGTCAAAAAAATCCCAGTCGTGGGTAGCCTCGCATTTAATGATTATTTATCCCTTCAAAAAGTGCAATATTAGCACAGAAAAATATGGGAAAAGCTCCTGGCCGCGTTTCAATCACAGATTTCATTAGTCAAACATCTCGACATCTGAAAAATAAAATATGCAATCGACACAGCGGATTTCGGAGATAAATTATCGCGCTTAAAAAACTATCCTGACCGAAGTCTTTCGCGAGAAAAAATTATCTAAAGGTGTGAAAAAAATGTAATACCATGGTATTACATTTTTCATGGTATTTCAGGACCTGTGACGTGATAGCTGGCAACGCTGTACATCGTCGGCTGTGCTGATGACGTTCGCCGGCATGCACGTGAAAACGAAAAAATATTTGACGTTAATGCCGATCTCATTTTCAGATTACAAATTCACATTAATAATGCAATTAGTCCAACGCATTTGACGTACTGTGTTTAGCAGGGATTGACATTCGTTCAATGAAAATGTATTAAAAATACTGCTTTTATAAGATAAATATGATTGATTATTAGGCAAAACTCAACATTTTCATATGTTTGCAATGATTATGGCTAACTTAAATGAATAATTCTGTTCAATTAGTTCTATTATTTAGTAGGCTTAATAATTCTTAATTATTTACACTGTTAGAAAAGTCTGGAAGTCTTTATGCATGAAGCCGTCAATAAAATATAAAAGTGTAATTTAAAAAAATAATCTACAGTTACAGTAAAACTAAAGGAAATTATTAAAATTGAAGTATTTTCACAGTAAAGTTGAAGTCAATTATTAAAATTACTGCACCATATCTTAATTATACATCGCATTTGTGTATTAAATTTCGTATACCGGTTTGTACATAAAAACTTCCAGTACTTGTGCATTAAATTTCAAGTTTCTTTTACAGTGTGGGGATGAAAGTATTTCAAACACATTTTCATTGAATAAATGCCCATACCTGGTGTATAGAGATAAAAATAATATAATGAATAGAATAGAGGATCGAATACATAGTGATAGGGGTGAAGGAAATAGCAATAATTGTTAGGTTGTTAGGTTAGCGGCCAGCGCGTTTTGGATTTTCTGTCATATTTCGACATACCCAGCTATTGTTTTCATGCCCTTTCTGCAAACAGGGCGCTCAATCACGTGGTACGCTACACAGCGTTGCCAGATCGTTCGTGAAGGCTCAGAACCGTAAGACTTGAAAAAGTGAAAAATTATCTTCAAAAACACAAATTCTGCATATTTTGTGCATCAGGGAGTTTAATCGGACATTTAAAAAGATTCTCAAATAATTTCACGGTGGTACAGCGTTACATGCTCGAGGATATTAGGGGCCTCGCACAGGCGTCCACAAAACCCGCACCTACCCGCTTGGAATACCTTAATATGTATGAATTTGAGTGTGTGTGTGTGAGTTGAATTTAGATTTTTTAAAGTATTTATATAGTAATCCAATTGATTATTGCGTTATTGGGATATTTTCTAGTTCTTTGATAAGCCCCTGCAACGATTGGCCGCGTTCTCATGAGGGGCGTTCGATCGCTGAGCGACCGCATCGCCCTCTCTTGTTCAATGCTCCAAGGTGTTAATCATTCCCTTTCCTTGTACTCGCCTCGTACCAATTGGTCACAAGGTTTAACGCTGCTCTAGTGCTGCCTACCGGAGCCAGGCTCAAACCCTTAAGAGCATGTGAAACACCTTCCACCCCGACCATTCCGGTCTCAATCGGTATCAAAAACTGTAATCAACTTTTTTCATGCTTACTGACATTTTACAGCTTCAAAAAGAGCTTCATCGAATGCGGATATCACTGGAGCATTCGATGAAACTCTTTTTGAAGCTGTAAAATGTCCGTATACGTGAAAAAAGTTGATTACAGTTTTTATTACCGACTGCGGTATTTCACATGCTCTTAAGGGGAAGCTGGAGTCGAGTGTAGAAGCATGTTTTTACCGACCGAAGTCGGTAAAAACAGGCTTTTTCGTAGTTTTGATTATTCTTCGTTAATACGCTACAGATATGCTTCAAACTATACACGATTGTAGTATCAACATAAACAAGTGGACGTACATTCGAATATTTGGTGAATACGTACAATAAATGAAAATATTCGTATATTACTAAGCCTGGATCGTCGCGGGGATCGCAAACAGACTACGTGATCGTAGTTTCGATTTTGCGTAGATTCCTTTTGTGTAATTGACTTTCCGACGCCCGTGGAATATTCAGAGACCACTAAAGAATGGACGTACATTTCGTTTTTACGTATGTGAATTCCACAATCATTTATATCACACCAAACAGGTGGTGTTGTCAAATATTGACGGCCATTTTGATTTTGGCAGGCTTAGTAATATACGAATATTTTCATTAATGGTATGTATTCACCAAATATTCGAATGTACGTCCACTTGTTTATATTGATACTACAATCGTGTATAATTTGAAGCATATCTGTAGCGTATTAACGAAGAATAATCAAAACTACGAAAAAGCCTGTTTTTACCGACTTCGGTCGGTAAAAACATGCTTCTACACTCGACTCCAGCTTCCCCTTAAAAAGAAAGAAAGAAAAGTCGCACATTTTACCTAAGAAGGTACCGGTTAGATGCCTTTTTACGATGATTTTTGAAAAAGTTACTTTTGGTGGGTTCTGATTTCAGAATTTACAGATTCGACTTTTGATCGAAAAACCAACCTAAAAACCGAATTTTTTTTTTCAACATATGAAATTTTGGCCTTCACTATCGTGACCATGAGAAAAGTCATGGTCACCGTCATTTTTTTACTGTTACACCGTTATTATGACCAAAATCGCACCGTTATTAAGGTGTACAAAAACGACTGTCATTTTTTCCGTCATTATGGCCGTTATATCACCGTTATCGTGAGTGCTAGGGATATTGTACCTCAGAAACTACCGGTTACATGCGTTTTTACGATGATTATTGAAAAAGTAATTTTTGGTCGATTCTGATTTCAGAATCCACAGATCCGACTTTTGGTCGGAAAATCCAACCTAAAGAACCAATATTTTTTTTTCGTCAACATATCAAATCTTGGCCTTCACTATCGTTCTCAAGTCGCATATTGTACCTCAGAGGGTACCGGTTACATGCTTTTTACTACAAAGAAAGTACCGGTTACATGATTTTTGAAAAGTGACTTTTTTCCGTCTCTGATTACAGAATTCACAGATTCCATTTCCGGTGGGAAAATCCAAACTAATTTTATTTTAAATGATATTGTAATGGTAGTATAATTTCTACCCATGCACCACTTCTAATAGCGATTCAAGAAACTAATGGCCGCCTTCGGAATAAATAGAGTAGCAGTAGCGACCGTCGCGCCAGGAGTAACAGCCCGTCCAGTCAGACAGACAAATCGTAGTGTGAAGGCAACATTAATTTCTTTTTTAACTTGGCGTCGAGTCGCTACCGCGACTCTTGATAAAATGGCACGAGTTCTTATATCGAAAATGCAAGTTATTTCATCTACGATAATCTGTAAAAGTTACAGTACGCTAATAAAAATTTTAATACCGCGGTTTGCCGGTTAGCGCGCAAAGCGCGCATTCGCTGCTAATGATAATTAATTAGAATTAAACAATAGTTAAACACCTTCATCGAGTTAGGCCTTTTGAGAATGCCTTCCGAGTTACGTCAGTTCAATATAATGATATTTGAGATAAGTTAGTTTGTTTCTGAATCATGAGTCAGTTTGGAATTGAATGCTGAGATACCTTACCTTGAATAATTTCGTTGAGTTACTTGAGTTTCATTAGGAGCCGGCGAAATGTTGTTTTTTTAAAGAAAAAATCTAAAAGCAGCGTTTGCTTTATAACAGTTGTATACAAATTACTGTTGTTATTAAAAGATAAGGTAACCTGACAATTAATGCAATAGACAGCAATCACGATAACTTTCATTTTTCCAAAAAATAATTGTCAAAATTACCAAAAAAATAACGCTGAGGCAAATTGTTTTTTCACAGAAAAAACTTTCGGAAATGGTCAAATTGAGTTTTTAAACAACCAAACAAAAAGTATCCGAAAGTCCTTTCTCTGTCGATGGAACCAATGTTATTCCAGCGGTGGAAAAGCAACTATCAAATTCTTTTCGTTTGATTATTTTGAATGCCATGTTGATTATTTTCGCAAGTTTTTTTTGTGCAAGAACACCTTTTTTTAACGTTATTTTTTTGTCACTTTGACAATCGTCGTGATTGCTAGAGGCGACACTGACAAAATCCACTTTGTTGATTACTTTAAAAAATTGTATAATTTTTTGGCTAATTTAGTCTATAGATTTGTATTTTATTTGTTGACGGTTTGAATGTTGTTTTAGTTAAAAATTATCGCAAGATTATAGTTGCAATAAATGAAGTAAATCTTATTTTGCCAACGCCGGCATTAATGTTACTCAAGAACATGAATGGGCTTTATTCAGATGAAAAGATCGCATATTGTTAATATTCAAAAAGTAAATATGACTAATTAATAGGCAGAAATAAAAAAATTGTACACTATTGTAATAATCATTTAGTGAAAAAAGTTTTTCATCTGAATAATGTTCATTTCTGCTCAAGAGTTGAAGATCATTGAAGACAAAAGGAAGACAACACAGAATATTATCGGTTTTCCAATTTATTATCTACTATCACTTCAAAAGTAGTACATTCGTAAAATTAATTATATACGCAACAATCAAAGTTGTATACAAAAGCTAATTCATCGGATATCTCCTATCAATCGCTCAATTTAATCAAGTACACATATCACAGAACCGCGAATGGTGTCAGCAAAAATTTTCTTAAGCCAATTCCTCGCAGATCAAATGAGCAGGAAATGGAATAAGAACGTATGGCAATTGATGACCGGTGAAAGCTTCAGCAGGTGGACTCATGAATTCCGGATATTCGTAGTAAAGATGTCGCATGGGCGATGGAGGTTTGGTATAATTGTTGGTCCAATTAACTGCTGATGAATCCGTTGGTACTGCCGGAGGAATGTAAAAGCAGTTGGGTTTTCCGCAGTGGCAATCAGTCCCAGCTGGATGCTGTGGAGTTTCCGGAAATCCTGGAGGACCTTTTCCAGCGACCCGAACAGCATGATTCAACTTCTCCGGTTCAAAGTTTTTTTGCTGGCGGTTCAAATCAGCATCAACTTTTTGTGGTAATGAAATTTGCGTATTGACGGATCCATCCGGACCAGAAATTCCGTTCCAGTCTCCCAAGAGGCTGGTATTTTGTTTTGGAACGACGGAGCTGTTCAAAATCGATATCTGAAGCCCCGAAACGTTGTTCGAGTCTCCCAAAGGAGTTATATTTTCTTTATGATCAATCTGACCATTGAGCGATGATCTTGCCGGTCCAGAAATTTCGTTCCAGTCTGTCAGAGGAGTACCATTTCTCCTTGGAGCGATTGGGCTGTTTAGCTGCGATCTCTCCAGGCCGGAAAATGGGTTCCAGTTTCCCAATGGAGTCCTAGTTTCGTTTGGAAGGTTCGAATCATTTAACATTGAGTTCTCCAACCCAGAAATTTTGTTACAGTCTCCAAGAGGACTTCCATTTTCCTTTGGAACAATCGGACTATTGGGCATTGATCTCTGCTGACCAGAAATCTCGTTCCAGTTTCCCAAAGGCATTCCAAGATTCCGAGCATGATTGATGCGTACCACAAATCCTTGATCTGCACTCTCCGAAGAAACACCACCAATCGAGTAGATCCTCGTGCGTCCAGCAAGTGGCGATCCGTCATTAGAGTCTTCGGTATCCGCTACATACTCAAGATCCTGATCCATCCACTCAACGTTTTCTTGCACGCTTTGCATATGCACAGATTGAAATCGAATTGTGGACTCGTTGATGGAGTTCATCTCCACATCCTCGTCAGAATATGCGCTGTCCTGGCTGTTCTGCAAAGGCCTTTCCCTTGATATCCTCATTTTCGACAGATCAAGCGGTCGCCCATCGTTGCTTCGACCTTCTGAGCTACTTCGGTTCATTCTCTTTGCTTGGAACACCGGACGTCGATCGTATTGACTGGTCGTCCTCTTCTTTCTGATTGCAGCATCGCTGATTGCTTCCCTGAAGCGTGTACCAGAACGTAATGGTCCAAAATTGGATGGTCTAGTGATGAAGGGATTATTTCTTCTCCCATTTGAGTGACCATAGTCGTCCTCGTCGGAGGAAGAAGAAGTGCAAGTTTTTTGGAAGACTCTGGCAATTTCGCGGTCCACAGAAGAGTTGGAGGATTCTTGATAAATGGACCTTCGACCTTCAGGGCTTGAAGACGAAGAGTCTGTGTCTGAACTTCCCTGGTCCGTATTTTTAATAGCGTTTGCACGCAGATTTCGAGATGGCGACGTAGAAATTGATCGTTGTACGTAGAAATTGGATTCTTCTATGGAGACGTCCATGGGCTCTTCCAATGCACAGCTTGCGGTGAAAGTTGGTGAAACCTTGTCGAAATTGTTGTTGCTGTCCATGTCGATAGACATATTCATTGAGGGCGAACTGACAGCGATACTCCATTGTTCGTTTGAAGAATCGTCCAAATCTTCCTCCGCTGTGACCATCTCGTCCGAGTCTTCAGTGGCTTCTTCTCCCAAAATTCTTCTTGGAATTAGATTCATTCGATTTGAAGAGGATGATTTCACCATTGGGGCGGAAGAAGAAAAAGCAGAAGAAGAAGATGAAGAATACGACGGGACAGATGAAGCAACGGATACGATTTGCTCTGCATCTGAAGAAGTTGCGGTTGATGTTGAAGATGAAATTTTGGCAGGAGGCATTCGTGAAGATTTTGAAGAAATCGATGAAGAGGAAGAAGAATCGGAAGACGAATCTGATGAAGATGAAGTTTTTGAAGAACTGCTCGATGATGAAGTATAATTCTTGTTTTCAGAACAAGTCGAAGATTCTTTAGCGATTTTTTCAGACTTTGGTGAGGCAGTCGGAATCTTCTTTTCTTGTGCTTCCGAAGATGATTGCGATGGCGAGCCCCAAACGCGTAGATGCAAGAGATGCAGTGGCAACATTATGTAACGTATTCCATTCTGGAAAATTCCCATCGGTTTTTGAGGAGTAATATTATTGGCCTCCGGAACTTTGACTTGCTTTAGTACTTCAACTTCTTGTTCGATTTTTCGTACAGGAATTGCTGGCTGAATCGAGGCTGGAGCGCGGACTTTCATCTTTGGTGGCGCTGGTAACGGCGTAAGTGGCGGCGTCTCGATTCTCAAAACACTGTAGCGATTACCACTCATTGGAGACAGATGCGGTTCACGAATTGCGCTTAATGCGTTCTGCAAAAGAGAAGAACAACATAATTTATTAGAAAAGCTAGTAAAACGGACTATACTAAACTGAAATCATTCACAAAAAAATTGATCTTTCAGATTAAGTGACATTTGATAAAAATATCTCAATTGCTTTAATAGTTATTATTTCGCAACAATCGTCTGCAACTTTTATTGAATAATATGCACATTTTTAAATAATTGTTTGAAAATATTTAAACAAAATTCCACGAATTTTTTATTGAACAAAAAAAGTGCTTATGTACTCAATGAATGAAATATATCTCAATATATAGATGCGGTGTTTTTACTGAAGCAAAGTAATTTTCTAGTAATTTTAATGGAAAATTAATGTTGCATTTATTTAAATGGAAAATAAATGAATCATCAATGAAAGTAAATAAAATTTGAAAAGGTACTTACGTCTCTAGGCCTGTGTCGCTTACGATAGCGATTTCTGCCACTGGTCCTGCTTCTGCATCTGCTCACCGATTTCCTGACAGCTCTGGGCATTTTTTAAATAGTATTTTCTCAAAGTTTATAATAATTGAGAGACTAATTTGCAATCCTCGGACGAAACAAGAAAGTATTGCAAAAGATCACTTGTAGAATTATGAACGAAAAAGATAAGACAACGCGAAGGATTTTACGAAAAACCGGGCAAGATGAAAAGGGTTCGGCGCACGACAAGTTTGTCGTGGCTAGAAATCTTTACTAATGAAGTGTTAAAGTGAAAAACTCGACTTTATAAGGGTTCGAGGAGGCGTCCTTGATCATGTGGAGAGGGCGAATTGGCAAGGGTACCTTGCGCTCCGATTGGCCGGTTACCATCCCCACCTTCGGCGGTTTACCCCTAAGCGAAGGGGTAGTGCGGCCAGCCTCCAATGCCGAAAGCAACCTTTGGTAAAAATAAATTAAAGAAAACGATTTTTAAAAATCGTTTTCTGGCTGGCGAATTCACGAAGTACTACAATGAATTTATGAACGAAGTCTTATATGTTTGTTCCATACCCTCCAATATTATTATAAATAATATAATTTTTGTATCTAATTAAATAATAAAAATATACGATCGTAGGAGCAATATTAATAATATTACATTTTTCATTTAAAAAACGTTTCATCCACAAATCTTTGGATTCAAATATTTATCATATTTAAGCTGTAAAACAATGAGAAGAGAAGCGAGTCAATCAGCATGAAAATATTGTACAAATGATGGAAACCTGTTTAATATATCGGGGTTTTACAATAAATTATAATAATTCTTTCAGTCTAAAGACATACGATTGATTCCGATATACTTCATTGTAAAAAATGTTCGCGTTTTTTCTATACAAACGTGTATGAATTTTGTAAAACTTGGTACAGAAAATCGAAATTAATATGTTTGCATAGTAAATTTAATACAGATATATGAATTTTGATAATCCGGTGATTGGAAATTACAACACATGATTATTAAATCATCATTTACTAAATTAGTACATGAAAATCAATATGCATTTTCGGCATTTTCGTACCTGATTTGATATTTAATATACATTGTTGCATTAAATGTAACATCAAAGTTACTCAAATTTCAGTTACTGATATTGAAAAACACCAAGTAAAGTATTTGCAATTTTGTCTATATAGGTATATTACTTTGTGAAAAATGTTTGCATTTTTGCTACACAAAAGTGTGAGAAATTTACAAAACTCACTGTAGGAAATAAACATTAATATAGTTGCATAGTAAATTTAGTACGCGTGTATGGATTTTACCAGTCCGGTGATATAAAATGACAACGCATGGTTACAAAATTAATCATTACTAAATTAGTACATGAAAATCAATATGAATTTTTGGAATTTTAGTGACTGATTTGAAATTTAATACACATTTTCCAATAACGGAAAAAACCCGTACTAGATCGCTAACACTTATCACTTAGCATCGATTTCTGATAAGTTACTCGAGCTTTCCAAAATCAATTTTTTTTAACACTGGAGCATATCGCGTTGTTTTATGTTTGTTGCTAGACCTTCACAGGTCTGTGGATATCATTATTTCGAAAATTCGGATACCTGAGCCTCTTCGGGAGAAAAAGATTCCACTCATCCAAAAAATATGTTCACTTGAAAATATTTCCAACCCACTTCGCGCTATGATTGCAATCAATTGAATATTTTGTTATGTCAATTATAAGTATGCTTGGGAGAATAATAGCTGTACAACTCTTATGCCATTTAGATATCCAAAACTACTAAGTCGTTGATAGCGTACCCTGGTAAAAATATATTATAGAGATTGACAGAGATCGATACAATTTGAATGGGATTTAATCGTATGTTATCATCTCTATCTATTCGGACTTTGAGCAATTTATACAAATTGAATCGCTGTTATTAGTTTCCTTTAGTTTTCGTTTTCTATTTGTTAAATACGATAGATACGTTATCGGGATGTGTGGTACACTAACGGATTTATAATATTTTATAAATTTTTTTAAACTGATTTTTTAATAAATTCTTCGACCTCTTATTATCCGAAATCAATGCTCTTATTAGTATCTTGAAATGCTTGATTATTTATTAGATTTTTCTCGTATCGCGAAGTACTCAAATACGGATAAAATAAAACTTTCGGTAAGAATGTATACGTGAAGCATTCTTAAAGAGTTAATTAACATAAATAATTTAGTAAGAAAGATGCTAAAAAACTGCTGAATTTACTGTTGTTACTCATAAGTACGTAAAGCGGCTTATATATTATTGATGTATATTATCTTACAAGAACGAGTTTGGATGGAATAGTTAGGCAGTCTATCAGAGATCATGAAAGTTAAGCAACTTGGACCGCGGTCACTACAAAGACTGGTGACCAGAAAAAAAACGTAATTATCCGGTCGATTTCTTTTTTGTTGCTTCGAATAGTACATCATGGGTATATACGTACAATCGTATATTTTTATTATTAAATTAAATACAAAAATGATATTATTTATAATAATATTATAGGATATGGACGAAGCATATAGGATTTCGATCGTAAATTTATGATGGTGCATCGTAAATTCATGCACCAAAGTCCGTATTCGGAACGATAGAATTTTTTATAATCGTTTTCTATCATTTATTTTGCTTCCTCGTAGAGGAAGTGCTGTTTTCATGAAAAATTTTTTTTGTTGAGATTTTCATGTCAGTACACTCAGAATGTGCCAAAACGTCGAGAAAAGTGATTTAGAAAAAATGACTGTATGTGTGTGTGTGTGTATGTGTGTATGTTACACGATCGAAAAATGTAAACCTTTATAACTCGGAAATGCCTTGAGATATCAAGCTGAAATTTGGACCATAGATAGAGGGATCAAGCCTCATCGTTCATACAGATTTTTGTTAAAATCCACTTTATCGTTAAATTATTACGCGTTTTTAAATTTTGTGAAAAATGTCTGTTTACGCGATAACTCTTTCAATTTTCGAGATATTGATCTTAAAATTGGTATGAATTTGAGCTTTCATACGCCGGTGATCGCTATTGAATTTGGTTAAGATCGGTTAAACCGTTAAAATTTTATGATGTTTTGAATTTTTCAAAAAATTGACATTATCACTCTATTGTAACTTTTGCAATACTTAAGATAGCGAGCTCAAGTTTTGTATATAAATGAAACAATATTTAGCCATTACATATGTATAATTTAGTGACGAACGATACGAAATTTTTGATTTTATGGAATGTTGAATTATTTTAAAAAATATACATTATCACATTCACTTTCGGAAACGCTCTAATAATCACGAAATAACGTAATAATGAAATAGAAAAAGTGAATCCACAACAAGTATATTTATGTAATTAACACAAGGATGCAAAGTAGAACCTTGCACATTGCTTCCTCATTATTATTCGCGTTTTTCAAAGTTTCCTTTATGAGGAAGCCAAAAATTGAATAACATACTTCCTCATAGAGGTAGCTTTGTAAGAAGCGAGAAATAATGAGGAAGCGATGTGCAAGGTTCTACTTTGCATCCTTGTTTACCGGGGTAGTCGGTAGCGTGCGTGCATTGTTAGGTACTTAGGCAGGTAGGTCGTCGGTTCAAACCCCCGTGTAAGCGAAACATTTTCTGTAGCGAAAGCCAATACCCAACAATTTCTGATGACATAATTTGTCCGACAAAATAAAATAAAAAATAATGTCCAACTAATATTTATATTTTTTTTTAAATTGTTTTCATGTCCATTTAAAATTTCCAACAGATATGTGCTTGAATTTTCAGATACCGCTTTTTTGATAATACAAAACTAAGTTTGTGTGTGATAAATACTATAAAATATTTTTAAAAAGGTAAAAGAAATAATTATTCCAATTTTGCTTGCGGATCAAGAATTTTGTTGTTTGTCATAATATTTTTCTAATTTTTTTTAGATTCTCAAATCAGAGCATTTTTTATTTAGCATTGCATATTTATATTTAAAAATGGTAAATAAAAAAAGTATGAAAATATTCTGAGTGAATTTCTCATGTGCAATTCACTGTAAAAAATGTTCGCGTTTTTCCTATACAAACGAGTATGAATTTTGTAAAACTTGGTATAGGAAATCGGAATTAATATATTTGCATAGTAAATTTAATACAAATATATGAATTTTGATAATCCGGTGATTGGAAATTACAACACATGATTATTAAATCATCATTTACTAAATTAGTATATGAAAATCAATATGCATTTTCGGAATTTTCGTGCCCGATTTGAAATTTAATATACATTGTTCTATTAAATGTAATATCAAAGTTACTCAAATTACGGTTACTGATATTGAAAAATACCAAGTAAAGTATTTGCAATTTTGTCTATATGGGTATATTACTTTATGAAAAATGTTTGCGTTTTTGGTACACAAAAGTGTGAGAAACTTACAAAACTCGGTATAGGAAATAAACATTAATATAGTTGCATAGTACATTTAGTATGCGTGTATGGATTTTACCAAACCGGTGATATAAAATTGCAACACATGGTTATTAAATTAATCATTACTAAATTAGTACATGAAAATCAACATGAATTTTTTAAATTTTTGTGACTGATTTGAAATTTAATACACATTTTCCAATAACGAAAAAAACCCGCACTAGATCGCTCACACTTACCACTTAGCATCAACTTCTGATAAGTTACTCGAGATTTTCAAAAAGATTCCTTTCATCCAAAAATTATGTTCACTTGAAAATATTTCCAACCCACTTTGCGCTCTGATTGCAATCAATCGAATATTTTGTTATGTCAATTATGAGTATGTTTGAGAGAATAATAGTTGTACAACTCTTATGTCGTTTAGATATCCAAAATTATTAAGTCGTTGAGCGTAGTCGGTAGCGTGCGTGCATTGTTAGGTACTTAGGTAGGTAGGTCGTAGGTTCAAATCCCAATATAACCGAAAAATTTTCTGTGGCGAAAATCAATTCCCACCAATTTCTGATGACATAATTTGTGTCCAAAAATAATATCCCACTAATATTTATATTTTTTTAAATTGTTTTTATGTCTATTTTAAATTTCCAACACATATGTATTTGAATTTTCAGATACCGCTCATATGAAAATTCAAAATAAATGTTTATGAAATTTAATATACAAGGTCATTAAATATCAAAAGTAATGTCTACGAATTTTCAAACATATTTATCGAAAAATATCTTGCAGCGATGGAAAAACCAGAAACAATTGTGAAATTTTTTCCAATTCCGTTCATATGAAAATTCAATGTAAAGGTTTATGAAATTTAATACAGAGTTTATGCATATGGTACTTCCAATACAAGTATATTAATTTTAAGAATGATTTTTTTTTTACAGTGAAGAATAACATAAAAAATCATGAACCACATTCGACAAAATAAAGTTTGACCATTCATCGGGCTGCCATAGAATGCCCATAATACATTTTTGTCACTAATAGGATATAATTTTCAATTTCAATTTAATCTTTCGCAATCAAAGAGACGAACGATTCAATAGAGTGATCCTATCATTTTCTATCGTCTCACAATTATAGAAATTTACTGTAAAAAAAATATTTCTTCAAATTAATAGACTTGTATCGGAAGTATCATATGCATAAACTGTGCATTAAATTTCATAAACCTTTATATTGAATTTTCATATGAGCGGTATCTGACAATTCAAGCACATATCTGTTGGAAATTTTAAATGGACATAAAAACAATTTACAAAAAAAATATAAATATTAGTTGGACATTATTTTTAATTTTATTTTGTCGGACAAATTATGTCATCAGAAATTGTTGGGTATTGGCTTTCGCTACAGAAAATGTTTCGCTTGCACGGGGGTTTGAACCGACGACCTACCTGCCTAAGTACCTCACAATGCACGCACGCTACGGACTACCCTAAACAAGGATGCAAATTAGAACCTTGCACATCGCTTCCTCATTACTTTTCGCTTCTTACAACGCTACTTCTATGAGAAAGTATGTTATTCAATTTTTGGCTTCCTCATAAAGGAAACTTTGTAAAACGCGAATAATAATGAGGAAGCAATGTGCAAGGTTCTACTTTGCATCCTTGTTTTAATTAAATAAATATACTTGTTGTGGATTCGCTTTTCCTATTTCATTATTACGTTATTTGGTGATTATTAGAGCGTTTCCGAAAGTGAATGTGATAATGTATATTTTTAAAAATAATTCAACAATCCATAAAATCAAAAATTTCGTATCGTTCGTCACTAAATTATACATATATAATGGCTAAATATTGTTTCATTTATATACAAAATTTGAGCTCGCTATCTTAAGTTTTGCAAAAGTTACAATAGAGCGATAATATCAATTTTTTGAAAAATTCAAAACATCATAAAATTTTAACGGTTTAACCGATCTTAACCAAATTCAATAGCGATCACCGGCGTATGAAAGCTCAAATTCATACCAATTTTAAGATCAATATCTCGAAAATTGAAAGAGTTATCGCGTAAACAGACATTTTTCACAAAATTTTAAAACGCGTAATAATTTAACGATAAAGTGGATTTTAACAAAAATCTGTATGAACGATGAGGCTTGATCCCTCTATCTATGGTCCAAATTTCAGCTTGATATCTTAAGGCATTTCTGAGTTATAAAGGTTTACATTTTTCGATCGTGTAACATACACACATACACACACACACATACAGTCATTTTTTCTAAATCACTTTCCTCGACGTTTTGGCTCATTCTGAGTGTACTGACATGAAAATCTCAACAAAAAAAAATTTTCATGAAAACAAAGCTTCCTCTATGAGGAAGCAAAATAAATGATAGAAAACGATTATAAAAAATTCTATCGTTCCGAATACGGACTTTGGTTCATGAATTTACGATGCACTATCATAAATTTACGATCGAAATCCTATATGTTTCGTCCATATCCTATAATATTATTATAAATAATATAATTTTTGTATTTAATTTAATAATAAAAATATACGATTGTACGTATATACCCATGATGTACTATTCGAAGCAACAAAAAAGAAATCGACCGGATAATTACGTTTTTTTTCTGGTCACCCATCTTTATAGTGACCGCGGTCCAGGTTGCTTAACTTTCATGATCTCTGATAGACTGCCGAACTGATCCATCCAAACTCGTTCTTGTAAGATAATATACATCAATAATATATAAGCCGCTTTACGTACTTATGAATAACAACAGTAAATTCAGCAGTTTTTTAGCATCTTTCTTACTAAATTATTTATGTTAATTAACTCTTTAAGAATGCTTCACGTATACATTCTTACCGAAAGTTTTATTTTATCCGTATTTGAGTACTTCGCGATACGAGAAAAATCTAATAAATAATCAAGCATATCAAGATACTAATAAGAGCATTGATTTCGGATAATAAGAGGTCGAAGAATTTATTAAAAAATCAGTTTAAAAAAAATTATAAAATATTATAAATCCGTTAGTGTATCACACATCCCGATAACGTATCTATCGTATTTAACAAATAGAAAACGAAAACTAAAGGAAACTAATAACAACGATTCAATTTGTATAAATTGCTCAAAGTCCGAATAGATAGAGATGATAACATACGATTAGATCCCATTCAAATTGTATCGATCTCTGTCAATCTCTATAATATATTTTTACCAGGGTACGCTATCAATGGCTTAGTAGTTTTGGATATCTAAATGGCATAAGAGTTGTACAGCTATTATTCTCCCAAGCATACTTATAATTGACATAACAAAATATTCAATTGATTACAATCATAGCACGAAGTGGGTTGGAAATATTTTCAAGTGAACATATTTTTTGGATGAACAGAATCTTTTTCTCCCGAAGAGGCTCAGGTATCCGGATTTTCGAAATAATGATATCCACAGACCTGTGAAGGTCTAGCAACAAACATAAATCAAACATAAGTTTGCCGCAATAGCAGCGCGACATGCTCCAGTGTTAAAAAAAAATTGATTTTGGAAAGCTCGAGTAATTTATCAGAAATCGATGCTAAGTGATAAGTGTTAGCGATCTAGTACGGGTTTTTTTCGTTATTGGAAAATGTGTATTAAATTTCAAATCAGTCACTAAAATTCCAAAAATTCATGTTGATTTTCATGTATTAAATTAGTAATGATTAATTTAATAATCATGTGTTGTCATTTTATATCACCGGACTGGTAAAATCCATACACGCATACTAAATTTACTATGCAACTATATTAATGTTTATTTCCTACAGCGAGTTTTGTAAATTTCTTACACTTTTGTGTAGCAAAAATGCAAACATTTTTCACAAAGTAATATACCTATATAGACAAAATTGCAAATACTTTACTTGGTGTTTTTCAATATCAGTAACTGAAATTTGAGTAACTTTGATGTTACATTTAATGCAACAATGTATATTAAATATCAAATCAGGTACGAAAATGCCGAAAATGCATATTGATTTTCACGTATTAATTTAGTAAATGATGATTTAATAATCATGTGTTGTAATTTCCAATCACCGGATTATCAAAATTCATATATCTGTATTAAATTTATCTGTATTATGTGTATTATGGGCATTCTATGCCAGCCCGATGAATAGTCAAACTTTATTTTGTCGAATGTAGTTCATGATTTTTTATGTTATTCTTCACTGTAAAAAAAATCATTCTTAAAATTAATATACTTGTATTGGAAGTACCATATGCATAAACTCTGTATTAAATTTCATAAACCTTTATATTGAATTTTCATATGAACGGAATTGGAAAAAATGTAGCTTTCAATAACATTACGGCACAATTGTTTCTGGTTTTTCCATCGCTGCAAGATATTTTTCGATGACTATGTTTGAAAATTCGTAGACATTACTTTTGATATTTAATGACCTTGTATATTAAATGTCATAAACATTTATTTTGAATTTTCATATGAGCGGTATCTGAAAATTCAAATACAAATGTGTTGGAAATTTAAAATAGACATAAAAACAATTTTAAAAAATATAAATATTGGTCGGATATTATTTTTTGACACAAATTATGTCATCAGAAATTGTTGGGAATTGATTTTCGCCACAGAAAATTTTTCGGTTATATTGGGGTTTGAACCTACGACCTACCTACCTAAGTACCTAACAATGCACGCACGCTACCGACTACGCTCAACGACTTAATAATTTTGGATATCTAAACGACATAAGAGTTGTACAACTATTATTCTCTCAAACATACTCATAATTGACATAACAAAATATTCGATTGATTGCAATCAGAGCGCAAAGTGGGTTGAAAATATTTTCAAGTGAACATAATTTTTGGATGAACGGAATCTTTTTGAAAATCTCGAGTAACTTATCAGAAGTTGATGCTAAGTGGTAAGTGTTAGCGATCTAGTGCGGGTTTTTTTCGTTATTGGAAAATGTGTATTAAATTTCAAATCAGTCACAAAAAATTGACACAAAAAATAAACAATTTCATAAAAATACATGAAATGAGCAACTTTTTCTACAGAAGCATTTTTTCAACAAAATTTTAAATACTTTTGCGAATATTATATTGTGAAACACCGCTAAACACTGACTTTCATGTATATAATATTCAGATCAGTATATTGTCGAGGCGTTAAAGTCTTTTTTTAAAATGTAGTTCAACGACTATTTGAGTCATTTTTCTTACTCTGCCAATACGACATTAATTTTTTTTTCCATAAAAACAAAACTTCTAAACAAAATAAACAATTTCATAAAAATACATGAAATGAGCGACTTTTTTTACAAAATCATTTTTTCAACAAAATTTGAAATACTTTTACGAATATTATATTGTCAAACGCCGCTAAACACTGACTCCAATGTATATAATATTCGCATCAGTATATTGTCGAGGCGTTAAATTCTTTTTTTAAATGTAGTTCATCGGCTATTCGAGACATTTTTTTTACTCTGCCAATACGAAATTCATTTTCTTTCCCATAAAAACAAAGCTTCTAAGTAAAATAAACAATTTCATAAAAATACATGAAATGAGCAACTTTTTCTACAAAAGCATTTTTTCAACAAAATTTGAAATACTTTTTCGAATATTGTATTGTCAAGTAACGCAAAACACTGACGGCAATATATATAATATTCGGATCAGCATATTGTTGAGGCGTTAAATTTTTTTTTAAATGTAGTTCATCGACTATTCGAGACACTTTTCTTACTCTGCCAATACAAAATTCATTATTTTCCCATAAAAACAAAGCTTCAAAATAAAATAAACAATTTCATAAAAATACATAAAATGAGCAACGCTTTCTACAGCAGCATTTCTTCCACAAAATTTGAAATACTTCTACGAATATTATATTGCCACAAGTAACACGAAACACTGACTGGAATGTATATAATATTCGCATCAGTGTTCATTGTTTTATTGCTCGGGCGTTAAAGCCGGTGCGCCTGTATAGGTAGTGCCGAGCAGACAGGTATACGTGACCGAGATACAGCGTCGAACTCGGTGAACAAGTACTTTGTCTTGCACCGCGTAAGTAAGACAGAATTTTTGCACTTTGCCATGCAGGGTTGACTCAAGAAAAGGGTCGTTAGTACCTAGAAGCCCCCTGGCGCGTCTTGTCAAGTGTAATAGCATACTAATATATATACCTATATACCGCACGTACACCTAATAATATGCTCTTTCGTGAGACTGAAATTTTCCCGCAGCTTCTTTTCTATTTTCTCCGCGTAAGTATTTTATTTTACAACCCACGGATTATTGGGGTTTTTGGAGAGTGAAGCCTTCGGGCTCCGAGGCGCATTGGGAAATTCCCGGGTTTGGAAATTTCTTACTCACGCTTTTGTTTCTTTGTGAAAATCGAGAGCTCAACGCGGGGTTTACGAACTAGGCGTGGTTTTTTCCAGACACGGATACGATTTTTCGCACTATTACTTATTTAGTCGCTTATCTTAAGGTAGTTCGGTGATGAACAGCTTTTGCAAAAAGTATTTTATTTCATGTTTTTAATCAAAAGATCGATCTTTCCTGTGTCGTTTGGTAGCCGAAATATTGAATTTGACCGTCCCGTTGTCAAAATATTAATTATTGAAATCACCTATTTTAACGTGAGAGTATAGAAAAAGAGTTTTTATTTTGTGAATAACACGTACTTGCAAAAAAGCTGTTTCAAAAAGTATATTTTAAAAACATAACAATCGAAGGAGAAGATTCTGAGGAAGTATAGTGTGAAACACAAATTCGATTGACCGTATAGTTTTTGAGATATCGCAAATGACAGAAAGATTTGCTATTTGTGTCTCTTTTCCTCTCGTACGACGCATCTATTTGCAGGCTACCTGCCCTACACGTCGCCGCACCAGCGCATCTATCCCGCCTCTACCTTCATCACTAAACTAGCTTAACGCAATTTTCGAAATTTAATGAATTTTAAATTTGCTATATTAGCGATTCGCTATTTTGACTCCCATCCGTTTACCCATTATATTATAATCGCCAGAAGTTCATGCTACACCCAGAAAAAAAATCTTGTTAACGGGACTAGAATCTACGCATCGGAAATAATATTTCTTATTTGCATGCCGACCTACTAGACTTCCATTCGCCTCAAATAAATTTTTTTATTTGTGATTAATATACTTATTGAATAGTAAATATATCCAAATCTAAGAAATATTTATTTGAGTCGGCAGTTATATAAATGTTGATTAAAAAAATAAAAATGTTATTTGGATATTCCCGACTATCCTTTAGAAGCTCAGAAACTCCCTTCCGCTCAGCAGTTGGCGCGCAAACCAGTGCGTGGCTAAGCGGTGACCCATCCAAGTTATGACCGCAAATAATGCTGCTGCTTAACTCTGGGGACCGTCGAAGCCCTTCACCGACCGCGCGTCCACTACTGTCGATTTAAAGAATATATAATTTTTATATAAATATACTACAAGAATTAAATCAAATCGATAAATGTTGCATGTTGATAATAATAAACTCCATTGATAATAGGAAATAAATATATATTGGATTATAAGATAGTTCTAATTGAGTTTATTAAAAAATATCTAATACATGTATTTGGTCGTTTTAACTAGATCTTTTTTCCGGATTAAGAAAGTATTTAGTATCGATAAATAAAATATTGTTTAGTATCCGCGGCACAGAGAAAGTTGATTCAAATAAATAAATATGTTGGAAATAAAAAAAGGATGCAAAGCATAACCTTGCACATTGCTTCCTCATTATATTTAGCTTTTTACAAAGCAACCTCTAAGAGGAAGTATGGGAATTGATTTTGGCTTCCTCATAGAGGAAGCTTTGTAAAAAGCCAAATATAATGAAGAAGCAATGTGCAAGGTTCTGCTTTGCATCCTTGTTTTAAGGAGAGGGAGTTAGGTCAAAAAAATTGATTTTGGAAATTCAATATCATCCAAATCCTATTGCATATAAAAATGCCCAACGCACTATATTGTTGGTACTCAATGAAAGGATTTTTTACTGTCGTCTGACTTGCATATGCTTTTCAATATTATCTTAAGCAAAGTTCTTAGGTTTTCCATTCTGCGCATGATTCAGATCAAACTATTAAGCAGAATGGAATGGTTGACGTCTCATTTTCTTCTTCATGAAAAGATACACCGACTAAATGGAGCAAATGTTAATAAAAGGTAATATTTTTTAAGTGACATAATTATTAATAAATAAATTTTATGCTATTTTCTAAATCAGTGATTAACTTTGATTTCAGAATGAAAAAAAAATAGTTTGCTCCATTTAGCCGGTGTATCTTTTCATGAAGAAGAAAATGAGACATCAACCATTCCAATCTGCCTAGTAGTTTGATCTGAATCATGCGCAGAATGGAAAACCTAAGAACTTTGCTTAAGATAATATTGAAAAGCATATGCAAGTCAGACGACAGTAAAAAATGCTTTCATCGAGCACCAACAATATAGTGCATGGGGCATTTTTATATGCAATTGAATTTGGATGATATTGAATTTCCAAAATCAATTTTTTTGTCCTGACTCCCTCCCCTTAAATAAATATAAATAAGCGCCCACTCTCGCTTTGTGAAAATATAATAAGGACAAACGGTCCAGAAACTCTCTCAAATACTCTATCTTCTCTGTTTTTTTTTAGAACACGATAGAAATCGGTAGTTTCCGAAATTTCATTGGGAAGCATGGATATGGCTAGTTTATACGACATAAATCGCTACTTTTCGCAATATAGACTGTACAACATCGCTATGAAAATATGTTATCGTTCAACATTTTTGGGCTATATCTGACATATTTTTCTGTTAATCATGACATTTGACTCCCAGCTCGATATTTGATACCAAACTTCGCATCGCAGAAAAAAAATCAAAAAATTCAAAAAATCAAAATCTCATAAAATTTTAACGTTTGAACCGATCTTAACCAAATTTAATAGGGATCACCGGTGTATGAAATCTCACGTACATACCAATTTTGAGCTTAATATCTCGAAAATTAAAAGAGTTATTGCGTTAACAGACATTTTTGAAAAAATTCAAAACCGCGTAAAAATTTAATGATCATGGGGATTTTTACAAAAATTGGTATGAACGATGAGGATTGACCCCTCTATCTATGGTGTAAATTTCAGCTCTACATCTCGAGGCGTTCCGGAGTTATGAAGATTTACATTGTTTGAGCGTGTAACACACACGCACGCACGCACGCACGCACGCACGCACGCACGCACGCACGCACGCACGCACGCACGCACGCACGCACGCACGCACGCACGCACGCACGCACGCACGCACGCACGCACGCACGCACGCACGCACGCACGCACGCACGCACGCACGCACGCACACACACACACACACACATACACACATTTTTTCTAAATCACTTTTCTCGATGTTTTGGACTATGCCGAGTGTACTGACATGAAAATCTCGAAAAAAAAATTTTCACGAAAACAAAGGTTCCTCTATGAGGAAGCAAAAACCGAAAAATTCAATAAAATACATCTTTGTTGGAGGGAAAGTAAATTTTCGTTGATTGAAATAATTAAATGTTGAATAGATAATTTTAGTTAATAAGTATTACCAAATCTTTTTTCTGGGTGTATGAAAACATAATGAAAAAGCGAACAGTAACATCAATTTTATTTCTAAAAGAATTAGGGATTTGCAACGCTGGATTGAATATTCGATACATACATACCGATATTTTTTCTAATCACTTTTTAACATAAAAATCTTAACATTTTTTTTTATTTTCATGAAAAATAAATTTTTTCTACGAGAAAAAAGAACAAAAGATGTTACAAACCAAAATTGTTACAACTAGCCCCAGTCTCCCCTATTACGTATATGTACATGAGGCATTCCACCGGTTATCGGCAAGGTCGCGACCCTCATATTTTTTTTTCCTTTTGAGATGTGTAGAGCAGTATAAAAAAACACTAGGATTTTTTTTAGAAATTTTTTTTTAATTACCTAAAATTTGTTTTCTCAAAAAGTACGTCGACGATTTTGTAAATTTTTTTACAGTAAATTCTGTATCCAAAAACAAGGTTTTTGACCCTGAGCCCAGAGTGGGGCGCGGCCTAGATTAGCAGCTAAAAATAAAACAAAATTTTTTTGAAAATTTAAATAAAACCCCAAACTTGAATCTCTCTAAAAGTACGTCGACGATTTTTTAAAACATTTTTATAGTAAATTCTGTGTCCAAAAATGAAATTGTTGAGACTAGAACGAAAATAAGGGTCAGTCTAGAATAGCAACTAAAAATAAAATTCTACCGTAAATAACATTTTTTAATTAGTATAATCACTAAAACTTTGAATTTCTCAAAAACTACGTCGACTATGTATTTGAATTTTTGACAGTTAATTCTGTGTCCAGAAACAAAATTGTTGAGACTGCTGCGAAAATGGGGGGCAGCTTCGAATAGTAGCAAAAAAAATTCAAATTAAAAAATAACAAACATGTTTTATAGGGGTGTGCACGAGCCTGCTCGAGCAGACTCGGTCTTCGCTTTCTTTGTTCGAGTAGACTCGAGCAATGTATCGAGTCTTCGTTAGACTCGTGCCGCTCCAGTTTTGGCCAGGCTCGATGCGCTCGAGTTTTCGTTAGGCTCGAGCCGCTCAAGTTTTGGCCAGGCTCGATGTGCTCAAGCTTTCGTTAGGCTCGAGCCGCTCGAGTTTTGGGCAGGCTCGATGCGCTCGAGTTTTCGTTAGGCTCGAGCCGCTCGAGTTTTTGCCAGGCTCGATGCGCTCGAGTTTTGGCCAAGCTCGATGCGCTCGAGTATCCGCCAGGCTCGATGCGCTCGAGTTTTCGCCAGACTCGAGACGCTCGAGTTTTGACCAGGCTCGATGCGCTCGAGCTTCCGCCAGGCTCGATGCGCTCGAGTTTTCGCCAGGCTCGAGCCGCTCGAGTTTTGACCAGGCTCGATGCGCTCGAGTTTTCGATAAGCTCGGCACTGGGCTCGGGTCTGCTCGAGCGTCGTTTATTTCGAGCTGAACCGCGAGGGCTCGAGCTTTTGCGCTCGTGCACATGCCTAATGTTTTAATATTATTTGATAATTAAATTATAGAAATTTAATTACCAAATAATACATTTTGCCCCCCACTTTCGTTCTACTCTGAACATTTTTATTTTGGAACCCAGAATTTACTGTAAAAAATTCAAATACATAGTCGACGTAGTTTTTGAGAAATTCACATTTTTAGTGATTATACTAATTAAAAATGTTTATTTACGGGAGAATTTTATTACTTTTAAATTTAAATTTGAAATACTTTTTCGAATATTATATTGTCAAACATCGCTAAACACTGACTCCAATGTATATAATATTCGGATTAGTATATTGTTGAGACGTTAAATTTTTTTATTTAAATGTAGTTTATCGACTATTCAAGACATTTTTCTTACTCTGCCAATACGAAATTCATTTTTTCCCCATAAAAACAAAGCTTCTAAATAAAAAAATAATTTCATAAAAATACATGAAATGAGCAACTTTTTCTACAGCAGCATTTTTTCAACAAAATTTGAAATACTTCTACGAATAATATATTGTCAAACACCTAAACACTGACTCCAATGTATATAATATTCGGATCAGTATATTGTCGAGGCGTTAAAGTCTTTTTTTTTAATGTAGTTCATCGACTATTCGAGACATTTTTCTGACTCTGCCAATATGAAATTCATTTTTTTCCCCATAAAAACGAAGCTTCGCAATAAAAAAAACAATTTCATAAAAATACATGAAATGAGCAACTTAACTACAAAAGTATTTTTTCAACAAAATTTGAAATACTTTTTTGAATATCATATTGTCGAACACCGCTAAACACTGACTCCAATGTATATAATATTCGGATCAGTATATTGGATCGGATCAATTTTATTTTTAGTTGCTATTCTAGACTGCCCCCCATTTTCGTTCCAGTCTCAAAAATGTCGTTTTTGGACACAGAATTTACCATACAAATTTTAAAAAAATCATCGACGTACTTTTAGAGAGGTTCAAGTTTGGGGTATTATTTTACATTTTTGAAAAATTTTGTTTTATTTTTAACTGCTCATCTAGACCCCACTCTGGGCCTAGGCTCAAAAATTTTGTTTTGTACACAGAATTTACGGTAAAAAAAGAAAAAAAATCGTCGACGTACTTTTTGAGAAAACAAATCTTAGGTAATTAAAGAAGAATATATTTTTTTTTAATCTAAAAAAAATTCTAGAGTGTTTTTTTTATATTGCTCTACAACATCTCAAAAGGAATAAAATATATATATATGAGGGTCGCGACCCTGTCGATAACCGGTGGAATGCCCCACATATCTCTCTATATTATAAAAAGATCTCGACGCCGCCGCCGCCGTGTCAAGAATCGAGGGAATCTTAGAAAAATTCGGACCGTCAAAAGCCCGAATTTAGGGACTTAGAAAAATTCGGACCGAGAAAAGCCGGACTTTAGGGACTTAGAAAAATTCGGACCCTCAAAAGCCCGATTGGGGACTTAGAAAAATTCAGACCCTCAAAAGTCCGAACTTAAGGACTTAGAAAAATTCGGGCCGTCAAAAGCCCAAATTTAGGGCCTTAGAAAAATTCGGGCCGTCAAAAGTAAAAATTTTTAATGTCAAAAGTGAAAAAATTTTCACTTTAAAAAAATATTTAAAAAAAATTTGCATAGTTCGGAAACTCTGAACAATTTCCTAAAGATCTGAAAAAATTCTGAAAAATTCGGTTTTACATAATTAAACATTTGACCAATTGCCTGTAGTCGATTCATTATTTTTTCAATTTTTTAATAGTTTTTTTTAAATAAAAAAGCTTAACAATTGTAAGAAGGAAAATCTTCCCCACTCTGACTATAAGCTAGATAATTTTGTTATTTAACAAAGTATTTTTCAGAATTTTATCAGATTTTTAAATTATGGGGTTTTCTATGTCACTTTAAAAATATATTTAAAAAAAATGGACTTAAAAAAATATATATTTTTGCAGTTGAGGGTCGAACTAAGGCTGTAAAAAATAATGAGCCAAATCGGAAAGGTCGAGGTCAAATCCAGGTAGAAACGTGGTGGAATGCCCCATATAGACGTATAATAACTATATTCAGTGGATATATAAACTACACTGCCTCAACATTTTCTTTTTCACGTGTCACACCACAAATTATGGTCTATACCTTAATACTGACCCTCGTAATAGAAAAGGTTCGCGCGAATTTTCCAGAGGTGGCTTAACGACCTTTTGTGCCTCGTGTCTCTTAGAGACACGGAAAGGGTGCGAATAGACACAGCCTTGTATTTTCCACTGGATTAACACGTAGAAAATTGAAAGTTTCCTTTCGACACGATGAACACGACGAACGGTGCTATCTATGGTAGCATTTCATGGCTGGACTAATTACTTTAAAATCCATGTATCATAGAAAATTTTAGGCCGCATAGTGTGCGAGATATTGAATTTTCCGTAAATGGGTTTTTTTTACTGTTCCAAAAACCGGTTACATAAGACGAACTGCCATCTTCCTTGGTAGAAATTACACGGAAGAAAAAAATAAAATTAAAAATTTAAAAAAAACTCCCGACTTAAAAAAAAACTATATAAAAAAAATTTGATTTTATAAATTCAATATTCATAAAAATTAATCTGAAAAGGATAAAATAATTTCCGGTATCGTTTTAGTGAACAAATCATTTGAATAATAATAATTTATTTACTGCTGTCAATACAGTCCGGAGACGTCTTCTTCTGGGTTGGCAAATGTCCTTATTGTATATAATCATTCTTTTCTATAAGTGTCCAGACGCCAGCGCGTCTCTTGATAGGCAATAGATGATTACGATATTTGAGGGACGTCTCCCGACAGTATTGACAGCAGTAAATAAATTGTTATTATTCAAATGATTTGTTCACTAAAACGATACCGGAAATTATTTTATCCTTTTCAGATTAATTTTTATGAATATTGAATTTATAAAATCAAATTTTTTTTATATAGTTTTTTTTTAAGTCGGGAGTTTTTTTTTAATTTTTAATTTTATTTTTATTTCATACTTTTTAAAGTTCATCCTTAGGTGAATATGTACATTTACATGACAGCAGACCAGGAATGAGGTAATGGCTAGACGTGTAAGATATAAATAAATTAACAAATAGATTTGTTACTTACAAAAAAAAAAAAAGGAGTTGTAATTTTACCAAAGGATTACTTATTATCTATGTTGAGAGCTAAATTATATTGTCATTTAATTCCTAACTTAATAATGCCATTATAGCTAGTACGTTATTATTCCTAAGCCTCAGAGAATGTGATATATGTGTAATAAATAAAGTACAAGTTTATACTTAATTGTTGAACAAAAGTGTTCAGTGAGGTTAACGTAACAGTATTACCAAGAGACATTTAATAGTAATAAATATTCTTGATATATCTTGATGTAATTAACATACATGCTTTTTTATTATTAAGTAATATAAATGATAATAATAACAAAAATATACGGAGAGATGAAAACAGTTGCGATGATTTTTTCCCCTTTTATTTGATAGCTCCTTCCACAACACCTTATGTTTCTAATCCACCTAAAAATAATTGCAAGACAAAAGCATTTTTGTTAAAATACATTTTATCTTATTATTATTATTTGCCTGTTTATTATATATGATACCTCATTATTAATATATATATTTTTTATTAATATTCTGTTTTAACACTTGTCAGATGCTTCGAAGAAATTTCGTCGAATCACCTTTATTATTACATTATTATGATACGCGGTTTAATCGAGGACAGTAATGAAATAATAAAAAAAAGTAAACAATACACAGATTATTTATTTATTAGTATCGTCGTACACTACGCTTCATCGAATTGTTTGTGTAAGGTTAGTACACTGCAGACGATGGATTTATTGGGAATGACTAATGGCGGTAATAAAAAAAAATATTTTCAAACGGGCTTTTTGAAAAAACACTCTTACCTCAGCGAGTTAGTAACTTATTGTACCGAAATATGTCTAATAACCATCTTATTCACTGTCAGAATTGATGTACCAAATTTGGTTAAGCCATTTATTGTGAATTCGGAGAAAAGTGGCGAAATACATTAATAGTACACAGCAGACGATGGATTTGCTTGAGATGACTAATGGCGGTAAAATCAATATTTTCAAACAGGTTTTTCAAAAAATACTTGTAATTCAGCGAATTAATAATTTATCGTACCGAAATATGTCTTAGAATCATCTTTATCACTGTCAGAATCCATGTGCCAAATTTGGTCAAGCCATTTGTTGTGGTTTCGGAGAAAACTGGCGACAAAGAAATCCGAATCGATCAGCTGATCACCGTGAAACGCATAACACCCGTCTTTTTGCCCGGCGGGCAGTCGGGAGTAAAAATATTAGTTGCCATAACCAAGATATGAGTTGACACAACCAATCGATTATTCTATTTCCCTAGCAACTCAAATGGTAATACCAACGATTCGAATGATAATACCGACGATTCGAATGGCAGTCCCAACTATTCGAGTGGTAGTCCCAACAATTGGATTAGTTAACCTAACTAATCCTAAGTTAGTTAACCTAACTAATCCAATCGAGAACTAATCCTGAATAGTTGAGGTTACTATTCGATATGGTTGAGGCAACTAATTTTTTAGACATCGTGTACAGCAAATCGAAAACGTAGTTGCCACAACTAAACTTTTTTATCCGTGTACGGTGAAATCTTGTATAAAATCGATCAAGGGCATGTAAAAACTGTCCTTCATACAATTTAGCCTCATTTGCGATTATTATTCCTATTACTATTATTTTACAATAAATTGTTTATTAAAATGGCTTAATTTTTTTTCTCCTACTATACTCGACTGAAATTCCGGGTTCATACTATAATATTGATTCTCGTAAAAAGAAAACGGCGTGTGAACTTTTCTAAGAGGTAGCGTGATGAATTCAGACTTCCACCCAATTTATAACCAATTGTAGCAAATGGAGAAAATGAAAAACCTTCATACCACCTTGTACAAAAATCTCCGCGGTGCTTTCTTTGTTACGAGATTCAGTATTATGGTATAAACTGGGTTTTTCCGACGTGTGTAGTAAAAAAAAATGTATTAGACATTTTAATAAGCATTTTATTGTCAAATAATAACAATACAAATAATAATCACAAATAATGCTAAATTGTATGAAGAATAGTTTTGACATATCCTTGACCAATTTTATACAAATTTTCATAGTGTTCCAATCAAAGAAGATGCCAATTTGTCAGTAACCGTTTTTTGGAAAAAAGTATTAAAAAAACATCGGTTTACGCAAAATTGAATATCTTTCACACTATGCGGTTGAAAATGTTCTACGATGCACAGATTTTAAGGTTATTATTTAAGCTATCAAATGTAATACATAGTACCACCTATCGTGTATCTACAAAAATAATAATATCCGTTGAAACGAAAGTTTCGATTTTCTAGGTGTTAATCAAATGGGAATTACAAAAGATCGTTGCGCAACCTCTAAAAAAATTCGTACGAAGCTTTTCTTTTAAGGGGGTCAATATCAGGGCTCAGACTATAGTTTTATGATGTGGCGAGAACAAAAAAGTTTTTTTTTTTAAGTATTATATACATATATATTTGTTACCTATATGTATACAAAATATGTATTGAAACGAAAAATTACATATATTATTACACGATTTTACATATATTAATAAATAAAAAATTACATAATATATGTACACGTATAACTATCTCTCTATATTATAAAAAGATCTCGCCGCCGCCGTGTCAAGGGTGACCTATGTTTTTGAAAAAGGACTTAGAAAAATACGAGCTTAGGGTCTCACAGATCCCTCTGAAATCGAGGGACTTAGAATAATTCGGGCTCGGGGCTTGGCGGAAGGGGGTGGGGCTAGCCCCAAGCCTTTAGCCCCACCCCATTCCGCCAAGCCCCGAGCCCGAATTATTCTAAGTCCCTCGATTTCAGCGGGGTCTGTGATACCCCAAGCACGTATTTTTCTAAGTCCTTTTCCAAAAACATAGGTCCCCCAAGGGTGGTGGGCACCTTTGGGGGGGAGCACCCTTGGGAAGGGGGCGATTGCGAGCGCGCGCAGCGCGCGAGCCACAACTAAATCCTAGTATTCATATATAAATATATATACTAAGGCATATACCTACATTTATATTTGTTATTTCCCAGATATAAATGTTACGGCAGATTGACGTCACGATGGCGGCATAAAACGACACGCGTGTCGATAAAAAAGCGCCATGTACTGCAGGATTAAACTGCATTATTAACAACACAGCGTCCTGTTGCCGGTAATATGCCTGCAAAGTTCCGACACGCGTTGGCGTCATTTGGCGGGAACAGCGCGTCGGAATTTTACAGGCAAGGTGGCGGCATTTGTGGCGTTAAGCACGCCGTGTCGTTAATAATGCAGCTTAATGCTGCAGTACATGGCGCATTTTTGTCGACACGCCGTGCGCCACGTTTTTCTATCTAGGTTATATGCACTGAGAAAAAAAAATGTTTGAATGGACTAATTTAGCGTACACCTTTGTTCAACCGAATTTTTAGTTGGTGTAACCAAAATATGGTTACCGCTAATATATTTTAGTCAACTGAATCTAATGTTTATTGAACAAACTAAACATTTGGTTCTCCAACGAGAAACTCTCGAATATATATTTTTCTCAGTGTCCGTAGAAAATATGTATTGGGAGGAAAAATTACATACGTTATTACATAATTTTATAAATATTTATAAATAAAAAATTACATAATATATGTACTTATATATACGTATAACTATATTCATATATACAATAATATACAATATACTAAGACATATATATATATTTGTTACTTATATGCGTAAAAAATATGTATTGGAACGAAAAATAAGACTTAACGACCATGGGCCGGCGTATACAGACACGCGAGACACGCAATCGTGCATGCACGCGAGTGTTCAGCACGCACGCAAGTGCTGAACACGCACGCACGGCACGCCGCAGTATCGCCTGTTCGCTCACGCACCAACGATCGGACATCGAGCGCACACTTACGAAACCATAAGGTATATACACTCCAATACAAAAGAGAGTTACACGGTCGAGCGTCCTCGCACGCACGTATCCGCAGGCGGGCACGCACGCACGCACGCACGGCTATCCGTTTTAATTTAACTCCGTGGTACACAGAGTTATACCGACGATACGCCGAAGCACACACGGAATATTCACGGTTTCCCCATCGAAGAGTCTTCACTCTCTGCCAGGACGGCTCGACTATCGGACGGAAAAAATATCATATCCTCGAAGAAAAGTCCTATAAACATAACATCAGCTCGACTATTTTCGGTAAGTGAAAAAACAAGTGCGAGTCACATTAACGTAAAAAATAACGGAGTGATAGTTTTTACAAGTGAACGAATGCAAGTTTTTTTTTTCAAATTTTCGATCGTATTTATATAATTGGCAACGCAAAATATATAAAGTCAGATGAAAAAATAAATATTTAATATGAATTTGTAGAATTTTAGATCAATAAATATTAATATAAAATTAGATAAATTTCATCTAATTTATTGAATAGAGAGAATCGAATATTGCTTTGCATTTATGGCTGATTATTACGATTTTTTAAAATGACTATTATGATAAATATTGTATATAATTAATTAGTAAATGTGTAACAATACATCGAATGTGAATAAAATTACAAGTGAACGAATGCAAGTGACTTTTTCCAAATTTTCGATCGTATTTTGGCGACGCAAAATATACGAAGTCAGATATAAAACGAAATATTTAATATGAATTTATAGAAACAAAATTTATAGAAATTTAGATGAATAAATAATTAATTAAATTATTAATATAAAATTAGAAAAATTTTATCTAATTTATAGAATGTAGAGTGTTTCGCATTTTTGGCTGATTATTACCGTTTTTAAAATTACTATTATGATAAATATTGTATACAATTAATTAGTAAATGAGTAACAATACATCGAATGTGAATACGAATATTGCGATGTGTATCATTATCAACTTAACTTTTTTATCTTCGGTTATCAAAGCTGACGTCACATATACACAGATTTCTGTATGAAAAATGATAAGCTGTTTTTTTTAAATCGACAAATTCATAATATTTTGGAAATGAATGAAAATAAGATAATTTTATAGTATATAGCATCTTGGCGTATATTTACTTTTTGAAGTGCGTTTTTATTTAATTTTTAGAATCATTGAAGGTCATTTTAAGTATGCATGCTGAGGCCTTCATCGGTATAAAGCTAAAAACGTGTTTTATTTTTTTATCGATTTTTTAAAGTGTATTAATGTTGAGTGAATGTTTTAAAATGCAAAAAATTAAATTATAAAAGTTATTTTTTTAAAATATTAATTCTTTTATAATTCCTGTTTAAAAAGTAATAGGACTTTCTGTAATTTTTTCCAATCTCGTTTTAATCGTTGAAATCTACGCAACATTTGAGTCATTTTGTTCCTAAGCTTATTATCGTAAAATATAAGTATAACTGAATAAAATATCGATCGTAACACATTTACCATAAGAACCCAAATCTTTCGACATAGTACTCCGTAAATTCTCGAACCAAATTATTCGGAAACGGTTATTATTCGGAACGATAGGATTTTTAAAAATCATTTACTATCGTTTATTTGTACCAGGGTTATGCAACTAACCTCTTAAGAGCATGTGAAACACCTTCCCCCCCGACCATTCCGGTCTCAATCGGTATCAAAAACTGTAATCAACTTTTTTCATGCATACTGACATTTTTACAGCTTCAAAAAGAGTTTCATCGAATGCGGATATCACTGGAGCATTCGATAAAATTTTTTTTGAAGCTGTAAAATGTCAGTATGCGTGAAAAAAGTTGATTACAGTTTTTACTACCGACTGCGGTATTTCACATGCTCTTAAGATGATGTGCTACATATCGTCTGTCTCTTTCAGATCGCCATAAGTGCGAGTGAGATAGCTGAAACTTCCCGAAGTGTTATTCTTCGCCACGATTGATCTTTCAAATAAAAGTCGAGAAGTACTGACGGCAGATTGTCAAGACGCAGTCAGTACTTCTCGTATTTTGCCTGAAACATCAATTGTGACCAAAAACAACGCTTTACAGTTTTTATTACCGACCGAGCAGTAGCACATCGTCTTAAAGTGATGTGCCATACCGACTGAGTCGCCGTGAGTGCGAGAGAAAAAACGCTATTGGCGGTCGCAATAGAGCAAGAGAGAGCGATAAAAACGTGTAGCACATCACGTTAAGGGGATGCTGGAGTAGATTTTGATAGCGACTTTGGTCGGTAAGTTTCCCAATTAGGACACAGGTGCCGTCGAGTAGTCTGCTTACTTTTGGCAAAAGATACCGAAAGCAAAATGGCCGTACACCATATGTCAACAGACCTTTGCTGTAAGATGTAATTGCTTCTGGAAATTAGATATGTTAAATCAGACCGGACGTCAATTCTGTGATGATTTCTAAATATTCCAAAACCATCAGAATGTTAACTACACAAGCCAAATCCATATATAGTGTATACTACGGTCGCCTTGCAGAGGCTCGGAGCTTTTGCCAAAAGTAAACAGCGCCACCTGTCTCCTAATGACGGAACTATATCCATGCTCTTTACCAGCTCTGAGCCTGTGTGAAAAGCAAAGTCTTGCAATCGTAGTATACACTATTCATGGATTTGGTTTGTGTAATCGACATTCCGACGGTTTTGAAAGGTTCAGGAATAATCAAAGAATGGGTGTCCGGTCTGATTTAACACATCTGAGGTCCAGAAACGTTTATTATATCTTACCTCACAGGACCTGTTGACATTTCGAGCGGCCATATTGGATTTTGAGAGGCACAATTACAGGCTTTTGAGATATACAATTTCTTACATTTCTTGTATGTTTTGAACAGTAATTCGACCGGACACCCCAGCATGAATGCTTTTATTACAGCCCTGCAAAATTTGACGTATATTTGTAGTATATTTTCGATGAATAGTGTATACTACGAAACCGCCTATTTTTACCGCCCAAAGTCGGTAAAGAAATCTACTCCAGTATCCCCATTTACTGAAAGTGAAAAAATGCTTGTAAAAATCAACATCGATTAGACTACATTGAAGCCCTTTTAATTATTATTTCATACATCCAGTCCATTTTATACGTTACAATTTTTAATAGCGAACGGCTCGACTTGATTTTGGCGGGTTTTTTCGATCGCACGAGCGAACACCGCAAGCGGGAGAGGCCGCCATATTGGATATATTAAGCCTTAGTGCTGCTGTACTCAACAACGACGACGCGACGACGTCGAGGCACATAATACGGACGAGACGATGTTTATGCGAAAGACGAGTGCGCGATGCACTTCCAACTAGCGTGACTTCGTTCCGGAGTTTTCGCGTGAATATAATCACTAAATCGTTCGACCCACGTTAAAGCGACGCACTACGTACGTTTTTATGTGCGTAATCGTGCGTTTATACTAGTTAGTGCGTGGTTGCGCACTGGCTCATCGTTGTAACGCGTGATAACACACGGAGTTTTGTTTGGTGAGCAACACGAGAGGCCACAACAGAAGATACCTGCGGTCTTCGTAGCCGCATCGTATTTCACGAAATGTCAAGTCAAATATGCCTAAAGTGGAACAGCTTTTTGAGCAACATCGCTACGAGCTTCGAAAGCCTTTGGGAAGAGGAGGGCCTCGTTGACGTGACCCTCGCTAGTGACGGACAGTGTCTCACCGCTCATAAGGTGATACTATCAGCTAGCAGTCCTTTTTTCAAGAAGGTCTTTCAGGTGAGTTGTTAAAAAAACATTTCAAGGTGTTTTATCACCATGTAAACCTTCGATATTTCATTTCGAACAGCCGAACATTCTGTGGCGTTGCTTTTTGTTTCGTATTCTTGCGTTGCCATTGAAGAACACGCGGGAGACCGTTTGTCACAGTGTTTTCCATTATCACTGTATAACCTTTTTGAAAATCTTGTATCCTTTTCTCTGGTAAAAATAAATCATACAAAATGAGTTAAAAAAATTTTCTCGTCCTGGATTTTGGTTCGCGAATTTACAAAATAATATCATAAATAATATAATTTTTGTATCAAATTTAATAATAAAAATATACAATCGTTGGAGTAATATTATATTTTCCATGGAAAAAAAAAAAAAAAATTTCATCCACAAATGTGCAGATTCAAATATTTATCATATTCAAGATTTCCTATAGCTATGAAACGATGAAAAGAGAAACGAGTCAATCAGCATGAAATTATTGTATAAATGATAGAATACTGTTTCATTTATATCAGCGCTTTACGATAAATTATGATAATTCTTTCAGTCTGAACATATATGAATTATTCCGATATACTTCCTATAATTATGAGACGATTGAAAATGAGAGGATGACTCTTTTGATGTCTCTTTGATTGCGAATGATTAATGTTGAATCATATATTTACAATGTAGCACAATATACCACAAATGAATAAAAATTTACAAGTCACAGAATGTAAATTCAATATAAAATATTATAATGATGTGTTACGATAATGTATCTATCATATTTAATTCATAGAAAACAAAAACTATAGGAAACTAATAACAACAATTCAATTTGTATAAGTTGATTAAAGTCTAAAAAGATAGAGATGATAATATGCAATTAAAAATCCCATTCAAATTCTATAGATCTGTATGAATCTCTATAACATATGGTTACCAGGTTTGGTTACTGAAAAAGCATTTGCTTTTTTTTTGCACCAGGAAACAGTGATGCATTTTTGATAGGCAGTTTTGTGAAAATTTTGTTGTGATAATTTTTTTTTTTACTATCTCAAGATGATTGTGATATAACACTACTATTTGCTAATTTCAAATCATAAGCCAATTACGTGCTAATCGACTATGAATAAATTTGTTACAAGAAAATAGGAAAATCTGTTGAAATTACCAAAATTGCCAAAGATCTATTTTATTTATGGTTAAAACAAACAAAGCTTTGATCAGGATAATCAATGTAATTATTGTATTTTTACTTTTCGAATACATTTTTCTTTATTGCAGTCACACTAAGTGGTGTTTTTGTAAAAATGTAATTCTCATAAATAAAATGATCATCATCCAACAGACAATCACTAGGTGATTTTTTTACAGGAAATTTTCACTGTCAGTTTGAATGCAATAAAAATTAACAAATAAGAAAAGATACTTTAAGACTGCTTTAGTCTAATTCTATGAAATTGTGTCTCGTTAAGATTGCTATAAATACAAGATAGACACCTCAATACTCCTATCGTTTCCACTCTAGTTGATCTCTCTCATTAAATCCAGAAATAATTTAAAAAATTTCTATCTCTGTCTGCTTTTTGTTCATGTATTATTTTTTTTTATGTTCAAAAACTCATGGAATTTGACATTCCAGGATCTGTAATAATAATTTTAATCTAAACCTAAAAACATGGTGAACTGCAGAATTATAAGATATAGTTTGGTAGCTGAGAAAGCATTTGTTTTTTTTTGCACCAGGAAATAGTGATACATTTTTGATCCAAGCGATCAACTATGTATGTGTTGATTCAGTTTGTGTTGCTAGTCAATATAATTACATCACCATAAGGTTTTCCAATAGACAACACCTGTAGCTCAATGTAATAAATAAAGATGATAATTTTCCTATTTTATTACAGACAAATCCATGCCAGCATCCAGTGATAATACTTCAGGATGTTCATTTCACCGAGCTGGAGGCCCTTCTCATATTTATTTACAAAGGAGAAGTGAATATAGAGCAGAAGAACTTGCCAGCTCTGTTAAAAGCTGCAGAGACTTTGCAGATCAGAGGATTGTCAGGAGGCGATATTTTTGCCAAGGAATCTTACAAGAGATTGATAGAGTTGGAGCAGAGCATAGGCGAAGAGGAGAAGGAGGAGGGAACACAGGATGAAGCGCCTAAAAAGAAGCAGAAAATTGTAAATGTGCAGAACAATTCGATTTTGGAAAAAGCTTTGACGCCTGGGGTTTCGAGGCCTGCGAGCGTCTGCGAATCCACAAGTAGCGATCCATATCCGAAAGACGGAGATGAATCACATCTAGATGATGCGGATCCAGTTCCCAATCCTGTTTATCACAGGCTGGAGATGAAAGTGAGCTTACTATCTGTGTTAGCTTCAGTTAAGGAACTAACATAGACTTTTGTCTCTTCAAATTGTAGCTAAATCAATAATCTTAATTGTTAAAATGTATATATATATTTTTTAACGACAAATAATTAGTTATTGAGTTTAAATAGAAGCTATACACGATGTTTTCCTGAAGCATTACTGAAAGCTTAAGGGGAGAGAGTCTTGTCAAAATCAGTACTATTAAAGGAAGTAGGTCAGAATCAAATTGTTACAAAAACGGTGATTTTCAGATATCGATTTGCTCATTTATATTTGGATACCCAGTTCCTGAAATCGGATATTTGTACGTCAACATTTGATACTACCGCGCCAATATTGAAAATTATGGAAAAATTATACTTTTCACTTTTTTTTTCGAAACGCTTATTGAATTACTGGTTCATCTTAATGAATCATGAAATTGTGTGAAACCGGATAGTTGCAGGAGTATGAATTGAAACATTATGAATTTTGGGTCAACATTTTTTATATCTGCCACAGGAGTTTTGAGAATTCTTTCAGATTTTTAAATTATGGTCCTCAAGATTTTTGAAAAAATAAAAATCAAAAATTGAAATATCTTAACGTACTCAAACTTGAAAAAAAAAAAAAAAAAAAAATTCGCAAAAAAATTCTGTCTGCAATTTCGAGTTAGAAGAATGATATAAAAAATTGTGGGCCAGAAAAAAGGTCGATTTAGCATGGAATGCCCCATATACTTCGGCCACTGCGGTTTCACACAATTTCATGATTCATTAAGATGAACAACTTGATAAGCGCTTTGAAATTGAAAAAAAGAAACTCAAAAATGTAATTTTTTCATCATTTTTAACATTGACGCGACAGTATCAAATGTTGACGTAGAGCTCTCCGATTTCGCGATCTGGTTTTTTTAACAACAAGGTATTCAAATATAAATGAGCAGGGCGATACCTAAAAATCACCGTTTTTTGAACCGCTCTATTGCGCATTGCCTTCTCATTTTGCACCTGTTTCAATGCTTCCACGAAGCCCAATTTGGTCAGCTTTTCACTTCGTTATAGAGGTAGCTCTGAAAAAGATGGGAAATAAGAAGCCAATGTGCAAGATCCGAATTTGCAACCGTTTTTTTTTTCGCATACCAGCAGCCAAAAAAATGCGATATTTGCCAATGAACGCCACTCATTTTAACCCGATTTCTTCACCTTGAAATTGAGATTTGTTTTTTTCATGACAAAACAAAGCATTCGAAATAAAGCAACAAAATCGTTTGTCCTTAACAAAATACTTATTCTAATAATAATTATTATTCTATTATCTATTATCTATCTATTCTAGTATCTCACTAGTTGATCTGCTGATGTAAATAAAAACACTGAGTTAAAGATTTTATTACTCTATCGTTAAAGCATTTAACTAGTGCAATAGAGCTATAGACAGGCGTTAGAATTTTATAGAACGTTAAATTATTGAAATTTTTTTTTTTTAAATTGCTAATTCTAACTTTCGCAACTGCCTCCTCATTTTGCATCTGTCTCAATGCTTCCTCGAAGCCAAATTTGGTCAGCATTCTATTTTCTCGTAGAGGTAACACTGAGAAAGATGGGAAATGTGAAAACAATATGCAAGGCCCGACTATGTTTTTTTTCCACATACCAGTAGCTAATCAAATGAGATATTTGCCAATGAATATCATTCTTTTTTCCTGATTCTTTCACCTTAAAATTCAGATTTTTTTCATGAAAACAAAGCAACAAAATCCTTTGTCATTAACCGAGTAATATATTCCATTGCAGATAGAACCATTCGAGATGACGGTTGACGATTTGCAGAAACATCCAGAGGTGAAGGACGAATTGCAAAGATTAGATACGGAACAAGCGGATGGAATGGAAGGTTAGTGTTTATATTCAATTATTCCTTATTAATATTCGTGTATATGAGTTTAAAATAGAGCTACTTCATGTTTTTTTCCCAATCGTATCACACATCTGATATGTTTACTTTTTTGCAACTCATTCATTCGTCACCCACTGTCCGGCACCTTTAAAATGAGCACATAACTACACAAACACACACACACACACATAGACATGATACGCCGGGCGTCTCGAAGTCGATGCATTACCGGTGATCGCTGCCGGTGGTAACGGAGCTTTTTCTTTGGTATTGCTGTCGTCATTAGAATTTATTTTACTTGAGCTTTTGCTAGGTGATTCGAAAATTTTGCTTAGATCATTTATATTTTTTTATTATTTTTTATTAACGCCTAGTCCTTATCATTTTCGCATCGGTTCGTACACGGCACCTCCTCCACTTGGTTCTTCATGCCTCACGAACGATCGATCAGTGCGATTGCGAATACTATGTAATGCAAGAGTTGAATTGTTATCATTGTCGTTACACGTGATGGAAGCGCTTGTTCAAATAACGTGAGTGCGTGAAAGCGAACATGCAAGTTGGCATTTTTCTCTCTCTTTGTTAGTGAGAAAGCTTTCTGTACGTGTGGATTCACATTTCGCATACATTTTTTTTGTTTACTGGGTATAAAACACGCGATTTTCCTTATTTTTTAGATGCGAAATTGTTGTTATTATAAGGCACTAAATTATTTTTCCACACTTTTAATAGTAGTTTATTCAGTAATATAATGTCCGTTTTTCGTGCATAAACCTCAAATTTTCACATCTTCTGAAGTAAAATATTGTACACTACTCGTTGGAAAAATGTTTTCTTAGCTCGTGTGATTGCAACACTCGTCTTTGCCTCGTATTGCAAAATCACACTGGTCAGAAAAACGTTTTACCGCATTTGTATCGTCATATACTAATTACTCCATAAGGCGTGCGTAAAACGTCCATTATCGCACAGAGTAAAATGAAAATTATTATAAATGTCTTGAAAGAATTCTTTAAATGTTTACCTAAAACTGATATAATTTTTCAAAATATGATCTATTATCCCATATATGAGCAAAATGCACTATTCTATATTTCAAGGTAGTGTGGTCACGAATTTGATTATTAGATACATTATTCAATTTTTTGATATGCTACGAATACTACATGTGCGTAAAAACTCGACCAAAGATACCGACTTTTTATTTTAAATAAATAAATCCAAATTCGAAAGATTTAGCATTGGCTCCTATGGAAAACGCGTCACAATCTCCTTTTTATTCAATTTTATTTTTCATTTCATTTTGCAATTAGATGCATAAGAAAAAGAAGTCTAACATGTTTCGGAGGTTTTGAAGATTTAAGTGATATTGAAAAAAATACAGATTACTGGATGTTTTAATGATAATTTTGGAGTTAAAGTCAGCGTGTCCACGAGCATAACCACTGACTCATCAGTGCTTACTCATTCGGTAAGACCGTTAACTTGCAAGCATATAGGAATACGTGAAGTTTGTGTAAGGATAAATGGTAAAATAATGGCAAAAGCCGGCTGTCTTTTAATATATCTTACCGGTTATGTTTGCATTTAAAATTGTTCTCCCGGTCAATTAATGAGTGCCAAAATTAGGCCTGTTTTATTACATTACCGTTTCTAATATATGAATTCAAGTAATTTTATGCACTTTCAAAATCATAATTTTTCATATTACTATTTTTTCGCATTACACCCAGAAAAAGATCTAGTAGACTGAACTAGATTTTACTTGACGTAAATAAATTTTCTTATTGGATTGCCGGCCCAATAGAACTATTTGTTTTAAGTAATTTTTTTAATTTCCGTTGAGTAATTAACTTGAAATAAATATGTTTTCGATGTAAATAATTTTTTTAATCATGTTCAGTATATACAATGTGGAAATTAATAATTAATTACAGAACTATCTTTTACAATGGGCCATTATGCAATAATATTGATAATATTATTTTATTGATATTAGACATAAAAATGCTAATTATCCACAGACAATTGATATCAAATAACCGTTCATTTGAATAAATGAATGTATTTCGTACATATGTATTACAATAATTAAAGCAAATAAATGCATACTGGGTTGACAGAAAATTATAGTTTGATTAAATAAGAAGGATTATATGCAGGAATTTCGTCAATTTAATAAGATCTTTGTACCAGGTAAAATAAAGAATTTTTCTTCAGTGACCGTTATTTTATGATGCTTGATTCAAATAAAAAATCAAATAATGATCGAAATCAATACATTGCACATTTCAATGAAATACATATATGTTTCATGCGAAGCAAATTTTAGTTAATACAAATAAAGACGAATTAAATATATGAATTTCGTCACGATAACTAGATTTTTTTCTGGTTGTAGTTATCGCGATATTTTAATGTATTCACAATCCAACTCTCATTTGACTAGCGATGCTGACCATAAGGAGGGTCGAGCGCATTATTTGGAGGCGATAGGTTCGGCAGGGAACGTGGTGCAGTCGCACGAAACTGTGTGACAGAGACGCCGCTACGCAAGTTTAAGAAATCTGGATCTCGAGCCACATAATTGATTATTGTTAATGAATTGTGAAGAACAAGTATCTGAATTTTTGCATAGAGCATCCTGAATATATTCTTTATAGTTTGCAATATTTTAATTGCACGGTATCCGTATAAACGATCTTTAGAAATATAAAAATGCATCGTTCATTTTCAATCTGCCATAAGAAGCAATGTTAAATAGTATCAATTTAAGAAATTTATTTCTCGAAAACCATGAAGATAAACTTACTCAAACTTTGCAGTTGAACTCAGGCCATCCATATCAATGGGTATTTAAAAAACCAGCATCTGTTTCTTGTTACTGCTATTGCGCTCGACCCTCCTTAATCAATGTATCTTTCGCGTGCGAGAGAGTCGTGATTGAGTAAAACAAAAAAATATATATATATATAAATTAAAAATCAGTAAACTGATGTCGTGATTGTGCCTGATGTGTGTGGCAGGGTCGGGGAACAGCCCTGCTGAAGACATATGCGGTTTGTCTGGGTTATCCGGCCTATCTGGATTCTCGGATGTGAAGCCGCCGATTTACGCTTATCAGCATCTACCTTATGCCGAGCTACTGCCGAGCCCCGACATAATATCAACCTGGGCTACGTCCCGTCCTATGGATCATCTAGCCTGCGACCTCATGAAGATATTGTTTACCCCCGAGGAGAGAATATTGTGTAACGTTAATGGTAAAATGGGAAAGCAACAATTCGACGGTAACAAGATTCATCTTATTCGCGAGGTCTTGTTGCACTTTAGCGGTATAACGCCAAACAGCGTTGAATGGGAGGAGGCGTGGAAGAACTGTGTTACGAAAATCGATACGAGCAATAGAGGCTTGAAAAGGTATCTATTTCAGAGACGCTCGGTTTACACCCAATGACTAGGGCGTTTCAGGTCAGAGGTTAAACGGAAACGTTTCCACTGGCTGGAATAGAAATCACATGTATACTTGAAAATCGATAATATGACTATTATGGATTTTTGAAGCTGCGAAGAAAAAGTCGAAAAAAAAGAACAACAACAACAACAACACTCAATTTCTCGACTTTCTTGTGTCGACCCGTTTATGCTTCAATATTTCATTCGAATAACTGTGGATAGGGTGAAACGGGTGCGAGAAACTGATAGAGAACGAAATAAATTTAAAAAACCGTTTTTTCGCGAAATATTCGTAAGCTGAAGCGAGAAAAAAATAATGAATCTCTCGGTAGTACTCACGGGTCGCAGGGTTTCAGCTGTAGGAAAAAAAAGAGAGGCTAACGAGCAAAAAACGGCGATAAGGAAATAGTAGAGAGGAGTTAGTCTAGGCGCGGTCGAGTTATTTATTACGCTTCCATTTGCTTTGTCGAGGCAAATGATTATTGTAAGCCTTCCGTGAGTTCCGTAACGAACGACGTAAATGCAGGAGCGCGCGGTTTTCATCCTTTTTTTTTCTCTCTTGTTTGACACAGAGATACGTTGTTATTTAAAGAAGTTGAGTGGTAAAAATATTGTAAATGGACCTGAGTTTCTTTTATTTTGTATTTCGAGACTACATTTTTCCGCATCGATTGAGATTAATCCTCGGAAGGGAAAGACAGTAACGAATGGGAATCACGTAGAGATTGTCCGGAATCATTGAGCTTTCCATCACATTGTAATTACGAAATTTTGCAACCAGCGTTTCCGCTTTTTTCAAGCTCCGGAAATTCTGAGATTCTCTGGAGAATCTCAGACAACAACCATCACAACTAGAAAAAAAGGAGGACCGATTTATCCACCATTTCGGTATCCATTTTTGCGACCGAGCACTTTACACCAGCTGCGCAGAAGACACATTAAGGCCGTGCACACTTAATAGCTTCAGCGCATTTATAGTTTGCGTCGCGAATAATTATTAATTTATCACTGCGCTCTGATAAGGCGAGTGTCCGATTGTTACTGAAAACGTTGTCGCTGAACGATATTTTCATATGTTAATTTCTGTATATAATTCAAATTCTTCATTTGAGAATGTGTTGTATCGATTAGATACAAGAAATAAAAGAAAGAGATTTCACGACGACGCTTACGCATCAATTGCTGAGTAAAATCATGCTAACAATATAAAATGTTTCCTATGCTAGAGTAGATGCTCGTTTTTTGAGGTTATTATTGACAATTTAATTGTAGCTGCTGGTATTTACGTCGAAATATCTGCCTATGGCTTGCTAAACAAAGAATTTTTTATAAGGTGGCAAAAGTATCTAGCTATTATCAGTTACCAACAGTGATTCTATTGTTTTTACATTTTGCACAATTTTGCAATCAAACTAGTAGGCTAAATTCTCATGAATAATATATAATTTGACAAAAAACAAGATAAACCTACTCTAAAGCCTTGTGTATTAATACAACTGTACTGATTTCGGAATAAGACTGAGTGTCGGAAAAAAAACTTGCGTGTAAATGAAATAGAAATACAGATTGTATTAGGGCGTCAAAAATTGCGTTAAATGTTACGAAACAGATACATTTACCTACAAGACCTACAAAAAATGCACATATTTGACCTACCTATTCTTTTATGAAAATTTGCGGAGTCTGAAAACAAACAAAAATGATTGTTGGTGACCCACAGTAGGCAGATGCTTTTGCCACCTTGAAAAAATTCTTCGTATAACCAGTCAACAGTATATATTTTTCATATAATACAGGCTATCAAATGCGTAAAATATCTGATAGTTAACAAATGTTTAAGTTGATTCTTAAAAGATAATTAAATAAAACGGGTGTCTATACTAGAATACATCCTTATTCCCCAATTGGTAATGTTTGGATCATCGCAGCAAAAATAACGGCCAATTACATAATAATTGTTACCGCGAGCTCGAAGTATGCTGTTGTATTTATTGTATTTTTTTCCGAAATCCGAAATTTGCTTCGTGACTAGTCAATTCGATAAATAATACCGTAGAAAATAACTAGGATGTCACTGTTTTGTTGCGTACTAATTATTGAATCATGAATTGTTGTGTAGAAGTTGCGAAATGGCTCGTACTTACTTATCGAGTAAATGAATTCATTTTTTTATCATAAAAAATAAACAATAATTGTTATTGTATTGCACAGTTGATTCTTGCATTTTTGGCTATGTTACGGCTTGGAAATCATTTGAATTTTCAAGAGTCAGTCAAAGTGACACTCGCCTTACCGGTTAATTTCGTTTTCTGCAACGCGACAAAGTGAAAAAACATTCCGTAGACCTCGACTCACATCGGTGTTCACGCAATTACAATTTAACAAATAAAATAAAAGTAACTATCATAGTACAAGAAGTGAGAGGAGCGTTTTCTGTCTCGCGTGGGACATCACGATTATCTACATTCACGCAAGCGACGCGACACAACTATTAAAAAAATAAAACAGTAAATAAAGCACGACTCGTTCAGAGAAAAGTGAAACCGCGTTTACCTGTCTCGTGAGAGAATAGCTTTACAATGAGACTAGTAAATATTAAGAAAACAATATGTGCTTGTAGATTATTTAAACGAACGAGTTACGTTTATCGAATGAGCGTAAATACCTACTAGAACATAGAGATGTACGATTCAATCGTAGCGCTTTGATCCTTTTTGTGGTATTCACAGAATTTATTTATTTATTTATTGGATAAACATATTTTGTCCTTCTGTGTGTTTTTTTGTATCTGCCCATAAAGTATCCCATGCTCTTCATTTTTTTCTGTAATTATTTTTGTTCATACAGTAACGTGATATTAATGACCGTGTGAGTTAATCAGCTTGTGTAATACAATTGTCAAGGATGGCCACAAAAAGGATCAACGAGGTCACAATCGCGAAGAATAGCTTTCCGTTGGAAAAAAAGCTTGGTTCGCTGGCCGTCGGCCGAGCGCGATGCACGATCGAATTATTTTGAAGACTATTATTTAAAAAAACGAACATAAACTATTGTAGACAAGACACACGACTGGTCGCAAATATATAACTATTTTACATTTTTAATCGTCTATTCATTACCCTTATCGGAATAAATTAGTGCGAAATTAGTGCAAAATCGCCTGAAATAGCGACAAAACGAAATACTTTTTTTCACCTAACTGAAAGAAATAATTTGATCTGAAAATAGTAGATCTGGTAGCAAAGTCTATTGAATGCTAATTCGGCATAATATTTTCGGACAATTCCGCCTTTAGTTTCAAGCTTCGCGTGATTAATGGATGCTCTCTTAATGATAATGTTGTTAACGATGAAATTCAAAAATCTATTTTGCAAAAATTAGTCTACTAAATTATCAAGTCATTTTTACAGTTTGAAAATGATTCAAATGTTTATTAATGTCAAATAGGGAATTTTTTTTTTAAACAGCGTTTTTGCGAATATTTGTTTTCAATTTTCAGTAAGTCGAACGATTGCAGGCTCATCAAAACCTGCGGTGAAGGTAATAGCAGAAGCGCGACATATTTGCAGCCCGAATCTTCAGGAGTCCGTGATTGATCCGAGAGTTTCAATGGTTGAGACCCACGAATTACAGCGCGATATTAGTGATGTGCCGATTTCGCCTTATCCCTCGGAAGGGGAGGAGAGTAAAGAGAGGGAATTGCGTAGAGATTGTCCGGAATCATTGAACTTTCCATCAGATTGTAATCCCGGAATGTCGCATCCGGTGTTTCCGCCATTCTCAAGCTCCGGAAATTCCGATTTCTCCGGAGAATCACAGACAACTGCCAACACCACCACAGCTACAAAAGGAGGACCCATTTATCCGCCATTTCCGTGCCCATTTTGCGATCGTGCTTATACCAGCTGGGGTTTTCGTAGAAGACACATTAAGGCCGTGCACACGATATCACCGAAACTCAATTGCAAGTGGTGCTTACAGGTTTGTTTTAGTTCAATAATATGAGACGACACCTTGTTAAAAATAAATTATAGAGATCGATAGAATTTTAATGGGGTTTAATCGTATGGTATCATTTCTATCTATTCGGATTCTGAACAATTTATACAAATTGAGTCGTTGTTATTACTTTCCTATAGTTTTCTTCTTCTATGGATTGAATACGATGGATACGTTATCGGTATGTGGGGCATTATACACCGATCAGACCACCTTTTGCCATGACCGGCGTCGATATAGTTGATTATTTTTTTAATTGTTCACCCCTAGTAATGGAGCTAGCTCCATTTTTTTTTTTAAATTTTCATTGCATATTTTGCGTACTTGTGAATTTCTAAAAATTGCTCTAAAAATTACGTTCAAAAACTTTCGAATGCGAAACGTATCTCCTTGGATATCAGTCGTATGGTAAAAAAACGTGCATAAAATTTTCCATTTTGAAGTATACCTTATGTCAATTTATTTAAGAAATTCTTTAAGGGGGGAGTCAGGTCAAAAATTAAAAAAAATCGATTTTTTTCTGTAAAAATGTTCATTTCCATGTAATCTATGTGTTAGTAAAGTTATAAGCTGAAATTCGCAAAAATGGCCAAGTTCTACGGTACCATTTATATTTTATTTGGCAATACGTCAGTTCTACAGGAACCATCTCTACACAGACCCACTTGTCATGACCACTTCTACACCGATTTTTACTCCACACGCTTAATCCGCACGACAGAATTGTATACGACAAGAACAGCACACGGGAAAATTGTACACAAGTAGCGTAGTTATGAAGAAATTCTGCCAACAATGAGTTCGACAAACGTTAATAGTCCACGGTAGCAATAATCACGTCGAAACATTGGATGGTGACACTTGGGTACTACAAAACTTTGCACAGCACTACTTTGCCACGAAAAATTTGTACTCAGCCTAGTTCGACACCGGAAAGTTTGACACGGCATAAGTTTACCACGGTAAACTTCTACACAACCCATCTGTATACCGTTCTAGTTCGACACCTCCCATCTGTACACAGACCCATTTCGACACGAGCGATATTCGGGCGCTGGAAACTCAGAGACCATCTATATCGACCGCCAGCCCTTGCTAAATAGACATTTTATACACTCAAACGAATTGGCCGTAAGAGAGCAACAGGGTCGTAATACTATGTCGTACAGTCTCAACTGACAGTTCCTTCATACAGCCACTTGTGACTCGTGATTTTTTTATTATTTCGAGTCTACCGATTGTACAGGAAAATTTATTGCACTTTCGTATATTATTATTGAATATAAACGCCTATACTGTAATAGAATTGTAAGAGCATGTAGTGATTAACGTGAAATCACAAATTGTTGGTTTCCGTTGAATTGTGGTCAAGAATAAGGCGTATGGTGGTTAGTGATTTGCCAATTTTATTGCAAAATGCAATATTATGTCAATTGTCAATTTTTAGAGCATCTTTTTATAAGGACGATGATGGATGCCATATTGAAAGCAATTTTTATTGTGATATACAAACATTGCTCTGGGTTACAGACAAATGTACTAAATGTACTAAACCCAGAGCAATGTTTGTATATCACAATAATAATTGCTTTCAATATGGCATCCATCATCGTCCTTATGAAAAGATGCTCTAAACATTGACAATTGACATAATATTGTATTTTGCAATAAAATTGGCAAATAACTAACCACCATACGCTTTATTTTTTACCAAAATTCAACGGAAAGCAACCATTTGGGATTTCACGTTAATCACTAAATGCTCTTACAATTCTATTACAGTATAGGCGTTTATATTCAATAATAATATACGAAAGTGCAATAAATTTTCCTGTACAATCGGTAGACTCGAAATAATAAAAAATCACGAGTCACGAGTGGCTGTATGAAGGAACTGTCAGTCGAGACTGTACGGCATAGTATTACGCCCCTGTTGCCCTCTTACGGCCAATTGGTTTGAGTGTATAAAATGTCTATTTAGTAAGGGCTGGCGGTCGGTATAGATGTTCTCTGAGTTTCCAGCGCCTGAATATCGCTCGTGTCGAAATGGGTCTGTGTACAGATGGGAGGTGTCGAACTAGAACGGTGTACAGATGGGTTGTGTAGAAGTTTACCGTGGCAAACTTATGCCGTGTCAAACTTTGCGGTGTCGAATTAGACTGAGTACAAATTTTCCATGGCAAAGTAGTGCTGTGCAAAGTTTTGAAGTGCTCAAGTGTCACCATACAATGTTTCGACGTGATTATTGCTACCGCGGACTATTAACGTTTGTCGAACTCATTGTTGGCAGAATTTCTTCATAACTACGCTACTTCTGTACAATTTTCCCGTGTGCTGTTCTTGTCACATACAATTGAGTAAAAATCGGTGTAGAAGTGGGCGTGACAAATGGGTCTGTGTAGAGACGGTTCCTCTAGAACTGACGTATTGCCTTTTATTTTCTTAAAAATCGTAAAAAAACATCAGAATAATATATTTGAATTTGGAACTATTTTATTTATTTATTATTTTTATATGCGGACATTAAGGCCGATTTCTTGTTGACACAAAATAATTAAGGATGTCGAATGTTTTTTTTTTATTCAATAATTTTTTTTTCTCTTTCTGCAGCTTTGTTTAGTTAAGTGTGACCTCTGAACCTTCAAAATCTTAGACATAAAGCCGAAAAATGGCCGATTTCTGCAATATGCCTGTTTTTAATGATTTTTTTCTATAGATAAAAAAATTAATTACGTATTCGTAAATAAATTTTTATCTGTTTACCATTTTTAAAAACAATCAGAGAAATGCGATATAATCGATGCGATGACAGTGTGATCTCTCCAATGCAACAAGTAACATTTACATCATAACGGGGCATGCGCTATGATAGTTTGATGCGTGTAGCATGCGACTTGCCATCACCTGCCCGAAAAGCAAACCCGTCCTCCGATAATTCGCGCGAAAAATACGTGTGTCACTAGGACCCTCCGGGCGAAATTTCAGAACACGAAAAAATCACAATCCACCGAGCCTAGCGACACGACGGACCGTCGGATAGATTGCAAACGAGTCTAATGTTATAGGCACTGCGATGTTGATCGGTAAGATGGACACTCCACCGTCAGACACACAGATCTAATGGTCAGTTGGCCGGTACGAAAAGCACACAAAAGGCAAATCCACCGAAATACACATACGTCTAAATTAGTTTTCATAACCGCCGAGGAATGATGCTACCGACTGTAGGACGAGGAAGATTAAATACTATCAGCACGACGCTGGTAAGTAATTTCACGAAAGAAATTAGTACATTACGATACGAGAGCGAAAAAACTTTTTCTGACGATTGCGAATTTGCAGCCCGAGCCGAAGGCGAGTGTTGCGATCACACGAGTTAAGAAAACGTTTTTCGCATGAGTATCGTACAAAATTTTATTTCACGAGGTGTGTAAACGACGTTTGATGCATGCGAAGCGTGCGTAAAACCACGTTCTACGCACTGAGTGAAATAATAGTACATTACGATACTAGTGCGAAAAAACTTTTTCTGGCGAGTGTGAGTTTGCAACATGAGCCGAAGGCGAGTTTTGCAATCACACGAGTTAAGAAAACGTTTTTCGCACGAGTATCGTACAAAATTTTATTTCACGAGGTGTGTAAATGGGGTTTGATGCACGCGAAGCGTGCGTAAAACCGCGTTTTACGCACGGAGTGATATAAAGTATATTTCGATACAAGAGGCCAAAGGAGCGTTTTGCGCACTGCCCGCGTGAAGACAGCACGAAGTCGAGGCTTCGTTCTGTCTTCACACGAGTAGTGCGCCGAACGATCCTTTGGCCTCTTGTATCGAACCATCGCTTTCGTGTCGTAATGTACTATTTCTTTACGAGTGCAATGCAAAATCCGAGTTTGTCCGACGTTTACAGACATGCAAAATGAGCTGCAACTTCAAGCAGTGAGCAAAATCCAGGGAACAGTGTGCAAAATGAGGGAGCCAGTGTGCAAAATGTTTTGCGCACTAGTGCGTCAACCGGCCATTTTGCATGTCTGTGAACGGTGGGCAAACGAGGATTTTGCATGCACGAGTAAAGAAAAATAGATTTTTATTCAATTTGACGGAAATTTTATTTAAAATATTTTTATTTTTTTCAATCACCTCAGTTATTTGTTGTATAATCACTACAAGATATTATTATGTCATGATAATCTTGAAATTATATTATAAATGTTCAATTTATAAAGTAATGGAGGCTTAAAACTTTGGTACAAAGCTAAGAAGAAAATATTCTACTTGAGAAAATGATTCATTTTTTAAATCCTTGTCAATTGCAACACAATTTAATGTTGATCATTTTCATGAAAATAATATGGACTCACATCACGCGGTCCCTTTAAATACCTCTAATGGATTAACAGAATTGTCAGAGGTCTCTCTGTGCATATCTGACTTTCCCCTTTACTCAAGATTAACATCATCTAATTAACATCATGCATCCTCTCAATTTTTTTTCGTCCTCGTCCTACAGTCGGTAGCGGCATTCCTCGGCGGACATGAAAACTAGTTTAGACGTATGTGCATTTCGGTGGACTCGCCTTTTGTGTGCTTTGCGTACCAGCCAACTGACCATTAGATCTGTGCGTCTGACGGTGGAGTGTCCATCGTACCGATCAACATCGCAGTGCCTATAACATTAGACTCGTTTGCAATCTATTCGACGGTCCGTCGTGTCGCTAGGCCCGGTGGATTGTGATCTTTTCGTGTGCTGAGATTTCGCCCGGAGGGTCCTAGTGACACTCGTATTTTTCGCCCGAATTATCGGAGGACGGGTTTGCCTTTCGGGCAGGAGACGGCAAGCTTTGCATGCGCAGCGTGTTACTGCCGGGGAAATTGACTTCTGCTACACTCGAGCGGCATAACGTCTAATTGACGTTTTTATTTTTTGTTCATATTATGTTATTAGCTTAATTCCATTGGACTTTCGCTGTATTTTTTCAATTAACAGTGTTTAAAACAAAATCAACAATCACAGACAAAATTTTTTTTTGAGATAAACTTTAGATGCCATTTGCCGAAACTTGGTTTTCAACCTATTCTGGGCATGATTCAGACCAAACTGCTAGGCAGATTGGACTGGTTGACGTCTCATTTTCTTCTTCATGAAAAGATACACCGGCTAAGCGGAGCAAATGTTAATAAAAGATAACAGTTTTTAAGTGACATAATTTATAATAAATAAATTTTATACTATTTTCTAAATCAGTGATTAACTTTTCTTTCAGGATGGAAAAAATAAATTTTGCTCCGCTTAGCCGGTGTATCTTTTTGTAAAGAAGAAAATGAGACGTCAACTAGCCCAATCTGCCTAGCAGTTTGGTCTGAATCACGCGCAGAGTGGAAAACCTAAGATCTTTGCTTAAGTTAATACTGAAAGGCATATGCAAGTCAGACAACAGTAAAAAATCCTGCCATCGAGTACCAACAACATAGTTCACTGACCATTTTTATATGCAAGAGAATTTGGATGATATTGAATTTTCAAATTTAATTTTTTTTACCTGACTCCCTCCCCTTAGCTCGTCCGAAGCATTGATTTTTCATTAATAAACATAAAAATCCATTTTTCTAAAACTTGGACATTTTTTATTTTTTACGAAAAGATATCTACGATACTACTCATAAAGGCGAACATTTTAAGGATGTAGGATCGCGATGGGGTGCTCAACTTCCTGAAAAGTGAGAATTCAGAGAGAAATTCGAACACTTGTCGATGGAATAAAAATCTGAAAAAAATCAAGCATTCCAAAGGTGCGGAAAAGTTTAATTTTACATATTAATAATTGCAAAATGTTATTAACAAATAGGTGAAAAAAGAAATTGTTCAACAAATTATCCGTCAACCTGACTTTTTTTTCAAATGAAAATGATTCGTTAATTTTTCTGAATACGTATAAATTTTTTCAGAATTGTTTCTAATCATCGAAATTTCATTTTTTTGGAATTCATTTTTTTTAAAATGTATGTTAAGTCGCGAATTTTTCATGTTTGCTTGTCACAATACCACCCATTACACTCAAGAAGTGTCGAAACGATTGATCAAATAGATTCGCGAATACAGCTTGTACAAGGAAAAAAAACCGCATTTTTCAAACATTAGGCAAAATTCTGAAAAAATTCATACGTATTCAGAAAATTTAACGAATCATTTTCATTCGAAAAAAAATTAGGTTGACGGATAATTTGTTGAACAATTTTTTTTCACCTATTTGTTAATAACATTTTGCAATTATTAATATGCAAAATTAATCTTTTCTGCACCTTTTGTATGCTTGATTTTTTCAGATTTTTAATCCATCGAGAAGTGTTCGAATTTCTCTCTGAATTCTCACTTTTCAGGAAGTTGAGTACCCCATCGCGCTCGTACATCCTTAAGAGCATGTAAAATACTGCAGTCGGTAATAAAAACTGTAATCAACTTTTTTCACGCATACGGACATTTTACAGCTTCAAAAAGAGTTTCATCGAATGCTCCAGTGATATACGCATTCGATGAAACTCTTTTTGAAGCTGTAAAATGTCAGTATGCATGAAAAAAGTTGATTTCAGTTTTTGATACCGATTGAGACCGGAATGGTCGGGGGGGGGGGGGGGGGGGAGGTGTTTCACATGCTCTTAAGCCTAGATGGGAAGTGGGACAATCCTTTTTTCAAATTTGTATGCGAGTTTGGAAGATAAATAAAAAATGAAAACTCTCATAAAAAATCGGAAAAAATTGGCTCACTGCCAACTTCTTGTCCTAAGGCAGGACAATTTTTTTCCGATTTTTTGGCGGCGGCGGCGAGATCTTTTTATTATATAGAGGGATTATAGGATATGGAAGAAACGTGTAGGATTTCGATCGTAAATTAATTATGGTAATTCGTAAATTCGCGAACCAAAGTTCGTATTCAGAACGATGGAATTTTTGAAAATCGTTTTCTATCATTTACTTTTGCGAGGCCTTTAATTGAGTTTACAGAAAACACTTGGAATTTGGATAGGGTTTCTATAACAAAATTATCTTTAGTTAAAATTTTCAGTTTTTTCTCTATTCTCAGGTTATGCCGACGCACGCAGCATGGAGGCGGCACGTAATATCGGCTCACAACTTATCGGCAAGCGATGCTCACAACGGCCTCTTGATCCTTGAAGAGGCTCACATGGTCCTACAAATCGCACATCCCACCCGACTCGACACGCTCGTCAACATTATTAAACAGAGTTCTCAGCAAAACAGCGCCATCAGTGATCCCGCTTCACAGCCCGATTAACATTAATTGCAAAATTCATCAAATGGATTTTTATTTTTTTTTATTTCGCTCGATGCGCGAAACGCGGCTTTATGCACGCTTCGCGTGTATAAAATTTCGTACGACATCTGGGCGATAAACGTTTTCTTAAAAAAAGAAAAAATTTTGTCGCACTAGTATCGTAAAGTACTATTTCATTGTCCGTGCCATTCGTCATTTGAACTTATCAAATTCAAAAACATAAGATTACGAGATTCTTCAGGCTGTGAAATTTGATGTTGTAAATTAATCGTGAAAAAAAATATCGTGAAGACCTTATTTATGGAATGTTGAAAAAAAATCAGTTATCACAATAGCTTCTCACGAAAAACACGGGAGAAGCTGTATGTACGTTACTGTGATTGATTGTTGCATATAATGTGTTTTTAATTTTCAGAGATATATATAAAAGATGAAATATATAATTTTTTTAATGAATATAGAATGGTTATGAGCTAGCATTATTCTTTCAGATAAACATTTATTGTATCGTTGATGTAGTAGTTATTATTTGGCAACAATTATCTGCAGCCTTATAATCTGATGATTAAATTTCTTTATACCAAATAGCAAAAAAATGTTTACTCCTCAGTTTTTGTTATCAGTCTTCGTAAAACATGATTTTAAATTAGGCGTCTTTGGATTATTGAAAAGTTTTAACATCATTTTGTAAACATTGTAGATTATTATTATAAAGAGGACTGAAAATTGTGATTTTTTAGTTTCGTGACTTAATTGTAAATATATGAAAGCAATTCGTATGTATCCTTTTACTCAATTTTGAAGTTGTCCAAAAGGTTGAAAGAGATTAAAATATTAATTATTAATTAATTATGACGGGACAGTAAATTTAAAAAGTACTCCAATTTTCATTGCACAATTTTCTTCTTCATACTCGTGAATTTCCGCCGAAACGACAAAAAAAGAGGAAAACAGAATCATTAAATTCTTAGGAAAAACGGGCGGCTTTTTAATACCTAAATACAGTTTTAATCGAAAATTGCAATTTTACAATTCAATTACAAGAAAAAATCAAATTTCGCCTTGAGCCCGTAATAATTATTAAATAAATTATACAATAAATGTTTGGAAGTGTCTATTGGGACCACACCGTAGAATCACGGTATACCGTGAACGAACACACGGTATACCGTGACCCACTATTCCGTGCACGGTATAATTGCTCAAAGAATGTGATTATACCGTGTGTTGGGTCACGGTATACCGTGATTCTACGGTGTGGTCCCAATAAACACTTCCTAAATGTTTATTTCATAAGCTAATGGTGGTTTACAACTTTTATGTAGGCGATGGTTATTACGTATTGTCATATTTATGAGAGTTTATATTTTTATATTTGATGGCCAGTATCATCACGTTTATTAGATAGTATATTTGGTGAGTTTATTTACAATAAATATTCAATATAATCGTATGTTGGTTATTATTTCAAATGAGTCCTCGGCTGTGTGCCCACTCTTCTTTATTTATATTTATAAGTACATATCAGTTCGTATTCTAATTATCAATTATATTGTATAATAGCGAACTTTATCGTTATGTCAATTAACAAATTATCGTTAATCGTGAGTAAAAGAAATACAAGGGCTTGACTAAGGCTGTCTATAGGGTGCGCTTTGGGTATTTCTTTTCCGAATCATCCAACGTTATGAACAACGGCATTTTCAAGTCCATGATTTTTTCTATGATTAGTCACTGAATGCCGTAGCTTAAAACGTGAAATAACTCGAATTTCGTCTCATCTGGCTGGAGGGTTTGGCAAGCTTCGTGAACGATATAACACATATTTCGCAATCCTCTTAAATTTTACTGATTCTTGCAATCCCTTAAATTAGCTCTTAAATTCAAAAAACCGATTCCGTAATTTAGTTTTCATCACATTGACCGCGTTATTGTCGTCATATTTACTTCAAACGTCTAATTAACCCAAGAATTATATACAAAATGAAGTGTTTCATCTTATTTTTTAATAATCACGAATGCACGAAAATTTTATCACAATAATACAAGATATTTTTGGCCCTGGTTACAAAAGGACCACCGAAAATCCTTCAACAACTTCTCATCCAAATGTTTCTTGCATTTACAATTTTTATCGTTCACGAAGAGGAAGTTTGTGAAAGCACCGTACAGTTCAGACTTGGCTGACCGTCAAAACCCAATTAACAACACTTTTTCGATTTTCAAATGGCAACATCGTTTATCTTAACATTTCTTAATATTGGTAGAACGATTAGGCAGTTATGATTGCGTCACGCGTCTTTGCGTTCCACGACTTCGCGTATTAGTAAATTCAGTAAGAGCCTCGATTTCAAGCACTGATGAAATTCTTCTATTACATTTGAACTTACTATATTTGACATTGCAATTCTGATTGAAAAGTTTAAGTTGATATTCGTAGTTCTATTTTCATTTCTACAGCAAGTTGCAATCCTGCAGGCCTTTAAGGACATGTGAATGATACTACATCGGTAACAAACCGGGTTCTCTATTTTCTCCGCAACCGTTAATATTTCGGCAAAAAAGCAAACTAGGTTTTCATGCGTCTGTCTATATGCTACGAAAAGCTAATTTCTTTTTATCTGAAATATTAACAGTTTCGGAGAAAAAAAGGGCAATCGGTTTGCTAACTGAGTATGTATCGCATGCTCTTAACGAACATACGTCTTACATGCTGATGTGCCTGCAGCACTGAATTACTGTAGCAGTATATCACATGGACACGGAAAAAAGTTGACACAACGGCAACTCTACACGAAAAGTGTACACCGTGAAAGTAGGCACACGTTGAAAAATCATTTGCTGACATTGTGACAACAAACCTTATTTGCTGGCCTAGCAAATCTTTTTGCTGACCTAACAAATCTTTTTGCTGGCCTAGCGAATCTTTTTGCTGGCCTGACAAATCTTTTTCCTGGCCTAGCACATCTTTTTGCTGGGCTGGCAAATGTTTTTGGTTGCCTGGCAAATCTTTTTGCTTGCCTGGCAAATCTTTTTTTGTAACACGTGCATGAACAGCGGTGCTTTTAATGGCTGTTTTGCGGGCCGAAAGTGGCTAGTTTCATAGCAGTGTTAAAATGATAGGTTGGCGCATGCGCAGTTCGCGATTCCTTCACTTTCGACCCTAGGGTGAAAAGTTGGTAACCTCACTTTTCACTGTTCGTCCCGCAAAACTACCATTCAAAGCACCATTATTCATGCTCTTGTTACAAAAAATATGGTGTGCAACACGGGCCAAAACTGGCGTTTGCGACTCGTGTGATTGTAGCCCTCGCTTCGCTCAGGCGGCAAACCTCACACTCGTCGCAATCGCCAACTTTCGGCCGTTGTTGCACAATATTCTATTGCTGGCCTAGAAAAAAGATTTGAGGAAACTGCAAAAAAAATCTTGCAGCAAACTTTGACAAATATCGCGATGGCCAGTGAACTCTTTCTTTTGCTCTCTATACTGCAAATTGCTGTGAAAATAAAGAGACGAAGAATCTCGTTTTTATCGTTCGGCAAAATGGACTAGAGGAGGCGCTTTAATCGAGGCTCCGTCGCAGGTCGCTCATGAATAGTATTCTTGTTTTTAAATTTAGTTTAAAGCATCTTCTTACAGCACTTCCCATGCTAATACAATCGACATACGAGTCTGAAGTTTTTTGTTGTTTAAAACGATTCACAAATCGTGCACATAACCGTGTACAGTGATTCCTGGTGCGATCTCGACGTGCGCCATTTTGGGTCCTTCCGCGGGTTCACCACCCCAGGCACCTTCGCGTCCGTACTGCTCTGACATCCTTACCATCTCATTTGGACTCCATTCTGGTGAGTCGACCCTACTACCGCCGCTTTTGTACACGACGTTCGGTTCGTACAGATCCTCGCGACTCGAGGCTCGATAACCTGACGACGTCCTGGGTGGTGGTGGTGATATCGCACCGGCTCCTGCGTAACTATCGTATATCTGGTTGCGTTTCATCGAGGCGCGGGGATGATTCGTTTTCCGCAGCATTGCCTATTAAATTGAATGTTTCAGTAATTTTGTAAATATAATATTTACATATTGGATATAGGTTGATTATTGGTCGAGATTAATAATGTTTGGGAGCCCACCTATCCTCCACATCCCGATTCTCCACCACATCGATCCGACACATCCAGTCCTCCACCGTTCAGTTCTACACACACCTTTTCCTACACAACCTGCTCCTACACACTATCTATCCGACACATCCCGATTCGATACAAAGCGATTCTCCACATGTTCGATCCTATACCGCCATGTTCCCTAGCAGATCGAACAACCCAAAAAAAACCGTATTTCCAGCTCGGTCGGATTGAGCCGCAAATCCAACCGATAATTCTTGTCAATCCAACCGAAAAACCAACCGTACTTTCGAAAGCTCGCAACTTGCGAATAGGTTGGTCCTCGGGTTGTTGAGACACAAGTCCAACCGGAATTCCAACCGTCGCAAGAAGCATCGCTCGGTTGGCCTCAGGGTTGTGCGGGATTTTGCCAACCGGAATACCAACTGGCGCAAAAAGCAGCTACCGGTTGGTCCCTGGGTTGTGGAACCCCAGATCCAACCAAAATTCCGACTGGGACGGGAAGAAACCGACGGGTTGTGGAAACCCAGGTCCAACCGGATTTGATAGCAGATCAAGCCACACTTAGAATTCACTGACCTGAAATTCATCGTGCTATGATTTCTTTCAGTAATCGTGGGTAAAATCTCGAACCTGCTGGGAATTTTCTTGTACCCTAGCGTATGTTGTACGCTACGGTATGAACAACAGTAAAAACGACCCACGGCGATAAATGGGCGAACGGCGTTTTACGATAGCCTGTACTTATACATGGAACGACGAACAATCACTTGCGAGAAACGTTTCGGATCATTCGCCATCTAGCGGAGCTAAGCCGGATTTCCGCGTGACAAAAGGGAGGGGATCCACCTCTTCACCATCGCTATCGCGCGTGCACCCGAAGTTAGCCCGCTAGATGGCGAATGAGTCAAAAAGTTTCTCGCAAGTGATTGTTTGCCGTTCCATGTATAAGTACAGGCTATCGTAAGTCTCCTTACGCCCATATATCGACGTGGGTCGTTTTTATTGTCGTTTATACCCTAGCCTACAACATACGTTAGGGTATAGGAAAACTCCCAGCAGGGCCGTCATTTCGACAATGATAACTAAAAGAAATCACGGCACGACGAATTTCAGGACCGCGAATTCTAAGTGTGGCTTGAACTGCTAGAATACCATGTCGAACCTGGGTTTGCACAACCTAGAGACCAACCGGTCGCTGCTTCTTGCGCCGGTTGGTATTCTGGTTGGCAAAACCCTGCACAACCCTGAGACCAACCGGGCGATGCTTCTTGCGACGGTTGGAATTCCTGTTGGACTTGTGTCTCAACAACCCGTGGACCAACCTATTCGCAAGCTGCGAGCTTTTGAAAGCTCGGTTGGTTTTTCGATTGGATTGACAAGAATTATCGGTTGGTTTTGTGGCTCATTCCGACTGGGTTGGAAATACGGTTTTTTTTGGGTTTTCACGGTTGTTTTCACGGTTGTTCGATCTGCTAGGGTTCCTCCACATTTCGATTACACACACACTGTTTCCTATACATCCCGATCCTACACCTTCCGATCCTCCACCGTTCGTTTCTCCAAATATCTTGTCCGACACTGCCGTTTTCTCCACATCTCGATTGTACGCAAGCTCTTTCCTATACATACATCTCTATTCGACACCTCCCGATTCGACACCGTTACTATCTCCACATACTCGCTCCTCCACTGCCCTTTTCCTCCACACTTCGATTATACACACTCTCTTTCCTATACATCCCGATTCTACACCTTCCGATCCTCCACCGTTCGATCCACCACATCTCGATTCGATACATTGCCGCGGTCGATAACGATTTGTCAAAGATCTCCCGTTGGTAAGTTAGAGATCCATGCAGTTTTGCATGCGAGCAGAGGTTCTCATATGGTTGTCGGCTTCTTCAGGGATCCACCGCGCGCAGGCGCGTAGCAGAAGTCGACAACCATATGAGAACCTCTGCGCGCAAGCAAAACTGCATGGATCTCTAACTTACCAACGGGAGATCTTTGACAAATCGTTATCGACCGCGGCAATGTATCGAATCGAGATGTGGAGGATCGAAAGGTGTAGGATCGGGATGTATAGGAAAGAGAGTGTGTATAATCGAAGTGTGGAGGAAAAGGGCAGTGGAGGAGCGAGTATGTGGAGATAGTAACGGTGTCGAATCGGGAGGTGTCGAATAGAGATGTATAGGAAAGAGCTTGCGTACAATCGAGATGTGGAGAAAATGGCAGTGTCGGACAAGATATTTGGAGAAACGAACGGTGGAGGATCGGAAGGTGTAGGATCGGGATGTATAGGAAACAGTGTGTGTGTAATCGAAATGTGGAGGAACAGGGCAGTATAGGATCGAAAATGTGGAGAATCGCTTTGTATCGAATCGGGATTGGTAAGTTACAGATCCATGCAGTTTTGCATGCGAGCAGAGGTTCTCATATGGTTGTCGGCTTCTTCAGGGATCCACCGCGCGCAGGTGCGTAGCAGAAGTCGACAACCATATGAGAACCTCTGCGCGCAAGCAAAACTGCATGGATCTTTAACTTACCAACGGGAGATCTTTGACAAATCGTTATCGACCGCGGCAATGTGTCGAATCGAGATATGGAGGATCGAAAATACCAGTTACTGCCTTTTTACCATGATTTTTAAAGAAGTGACTTTTTGCCGTTTCTGATCCCAGAATGCACAGATCCGACTTCCAGTCGGAACATTCAAACTAAATTTTTTTCTTTAAGATCGAATTTTGACGTTCACTATCGTTCTCAAGTCGTATATTCTACCTCAGAAAATACCGGTTACAATCCTTTTTACTATGATTTTGACGAAAGTGACTTTTTTCCGTTTCTGATTCCAGAATTCACAGACCGACTTTCGGTTGGAAAATCCAACCTAAATTTTTATTTATTTAAGACATCGAATTTTGATACTGTTAGAAAAAATTGAAAGTTTTAATGCACAAACTCGTTATCGAAATTTAATATACAATTGTGGTATAAAATTCATGTACTTTTCCAGTAAAATTAAAGTAAATTATTAAAATTCAAGTACTTCTACTGTAAAATTAACGTAAATTATTGAGTGTGCTGTACCATATATTACTTTTACATTACACTTGTATATGAAATCTAACATACAAGTTTATGCATAAAAATTTCCAGTAATAGTGCATTAAATTTCAAGTAACATTTTTTTACGGTGTATCGTTCTCAAATCGCATATTTGACCTCAGAAAATAAAGGTTACAAGCCTTTTTACCATGATTTTAAACAAGGACGCAAAATATAACCTTGCACATTGCTTTCTCATTATTAGTTCGCTTTTTACAAAGCTACTTCTATGAGATAGTGTGTTAATCAATTTTGGCTCATAGAGGAAGCTTTGTAAAAAGGGAAAATAATAAGGAAGCCATGTGGAAGGTTCTACTTTAGAACCGTTTTGTTTTTGTTGTCGACAAATTATTTTTTTCATAATTTATCGAAATTTGATACGGAAAGATCTTCTCCATTTTCGCACATCCGATGAAATTCGTGAGGACTGTCTTCACAATCCATTCCAAAAACTTCGTGTTCGTGTACGCGGAACAAATTCGCTCGCAAAATACGCAATACGCGAGCAGTGTTACAAATCTAAGTAAGGCATGCTTCCGCATACTATGCGAGTATGCGGAAGTGCCGAAATAAACAATCGTGAAAACTGCCTGTTTATATGTTACATTAAAAGTTTAATGTAATATATATTTAAAAACAAATAACCATGCACTGATGGGGTTCGGGTTGTTTGTAAAAGTGCCCCGAAAGATATTTCCTCACCACTTCAGCCCTCGCAACTTTCGATCGAATATCATTATTTGGAGACAAATTATAAATAAAGAGAAAAAAACAAGTAAAAATTTCTAAGAGTTTGCTTACCTGGAAATTAAAGGGTGGGTCGTCCCCGTCGTCATTGTTATTCCTGCGTCCCATTCGTTGCATTTCTTGAATTGGATTAACCCTGATAATCACAAGTTTAAAAAATCAGACATCTGGTTCTTAAATTTAATATAGCAGTTTATGCAGGTAATCTTACCGGTTTCCGTTGGACGATTCTCTGTTCGTTCTATCCTCGAATTCCCAATCCTGCTCAGTGTTCCGGCTCGGACCTTCGTAATTATGGCTGTTGTAGCCTCTGCTCGATGGCTGCATCGCATTCATCGGTATCGGAGGTGGTGGAACTTTTTTCTTGGAACGTACAGACCCGGTATTGTCGTTATAATTCTAAAGCAGATGCAACAATGCAATAACAATGGAAAAATTTCTTGTTCCTGTCGTGCACGGAGAAAAAAAGTAGATGGCACAACTATTTTTTAAAATTAATTCGCCACACAGAGAGACATAATTGGTTCCCCAACGAACCCGCATGGGCATACGCCAAGCGATTAATTGGCTGGGTTAACCAATTTTTTGGTTCAGCCGACAAACTAGTTGGTTGTGGCATCCGATTCGTTAGTTCCCAACCAATTAGTTTGCTGATCCATCCAACTGGTTACTCGCCCCAACTAACTGATTTATTTCTGTAACTAAATAGTTTATTATCCCAATCAATAGTGTCGTTTGGAGTCCATTCAATCAATTATTTTTTTCTGTGCGTTAGGTCCAACATAATTTGAATTGCCCTATTTTTTTACTAAATGATTTTATTAATTGTTCATTTGAAATTGAGGTTTCTTTGTTCAAATAAAATGTGTGTTTCGGATCGGTTATCGGAATGTATTTAGATTTTAAACATTTAATAGCTTCTGATTCGTTAATTATTTGTTGGCTTTCGCAATATTCGGTGGTCAAATAACCGTGATAGTTTGCTACATTTGTCTCCCCAATTTTCACCAATTTCCTTAACTGGTTTTTATGACCACCATTCTTTCGGTTCTTGCTCATTTGTGGAATTTGGAAATTTAAATTAGAGGATAGAGTCGTGGATTATTTTATTTTGTTGGCTCGTGAAGCCAAATGTTCGAGAAGACTCAGAATAAATGTCGAGGGTTGGACTCGCACATTCAACTAAGTAAGTCCCAAAAACACAGAATTAAATACTTCAAGGCTCAGAGATTTTTACCTCGCACTCTTAAGGGGATGCTGGAGTAGATTTTAATACCGACTTTGGTCAGTAAGTTTCCCAATTAGGACACAAGTGGCGCCGAGTAGTCTGCGTACTTTTGGTAAAAGATACCGAAAGCAAAACGGCCGCACACCATACGTCAACAGACCTTTGCTGTAAGATATAATTGTTTCTGGAAATTAGATATATAAAATCAGACCGGACGTCAATTCTGTGATTATTTCTAAATATTCCAAAACCATCAGAATGTTAACTACACAAGCCAAATCCAGTGAACACATAATTGAACAGTGTGTAACCTGGAAGTTACATGTAATGTTACAATGTTACGCTTGTGATATGTTGAGGCTATGTAACATAAGTGTATCATGCAATGTTTAATTTGTTATTTGCAGGTAATGTTCCTGTTATGTAACGTATTTTCGTTGCAGTTACATGACAAAACTATAAAACCGCAATGCAACATGCTCATAACAATTGGAATGTAACTTTCGTGATAGGATAGTAATGTTATAGGAATCTAACGTGGTACCATTACAAGAATGTTGCAAGGCTGTGTAACATTTACGTAACTTGCGCATCACAGTGGTTATAGCACATCACTAACATGCACGTTATGTAACTATTATGTATCGTTGTTTAGTTGCAGTTACGTACCAAAAGTGTGTAATCGCAACGTAACATGCCTGTAACGATTGCAATATAACTGTGGTGATAGTCCGGTCATGTTACAGTGATGTAATTTAATAAGCATTACGAGAATGTTACAATATTATGCAATATTTACGTAACGTGCGTATCACAGTGGTTATGTAACATCACTAACGTGCACGTTATGTAAATGAAGTGTCACATCTTAACTTCACGGTAATGTTAGAAGTATCGTTAACATTCATATAACATAGAAATAACATGTAATACTTCAGTTGTTACAAGCAGGTAAGGTAATGTACATTATATGTCCTTTTGTTGTTACTGTTATGTAACAAAAATATGTAATCGTTACATAGCACGTTTACAACGATGTGATGTCCGCTAAATGGCCTAATGACTGGAAAGTCTCTCGCAAGCAATTGGAGACCCTAGAGTATATATAAGACTGACCAACGGCACAGTTTAGTCGAAGCACTGGAGGGATACCCGTCGGTGATGTCCCAACCGTTAGGCATCATTTACCTATAGCTTGTTCTACTTTTAATAGTAGCGGCTAATTTTTTTTTGAACTTCCAAGGGTAGCGATTTAGCAACCCTTTAAGTTCTTTAGTGGACTGGAAGTTACCTTCTGCAATTGCGGTTACGTAATTCTTATGTTACTTGTTACGTTGCAGTTACACAACTGCGATATTACTATGTACATAACTGCAACGTTATAGTTAAACTATATCTTATATTACATTCTAATATTGCAGTTACGTAATTGTTATGATTTTGGTTATTATTAGTCGCAATATAACTGTTATGTGTCGGTTACATAACACGTTACATAACACGTTAAGGTCTATTAAGCTAGCACCCCCACAAAAGGAAAAAAAAAAAATTTAATACCTTGGAATTATAGGCGAAAGTCGAAATTCAGAAATGGGTATGCCCGCTTGCCGGCAAGTCAGCGTCATCTTTTTTCCAGGTGTACTTAGAGGACGTTTTTCAGCACCAATTTATATGCTTTTTTTGGGCTCTTCAGATATATTAGTCACTTTTCTATCGGAACTACCCCTGAAAAACCAGCATCTTCCGAAAAAATTATTAAAAAAACAAAAAACATTTTTTTTTCATAAAATTTTTGCAACATTACTCATGGGCTATTTATGGTCTCGCCAGATATGTAAATATTTCTTCCATCGGAAGCGCCCTTGAAAATTTAGGAATTTTCCAAAAAAATTGGCTTGCTGGCAAGCTGGCACCCCCACTTTTGAATTTTGATTTTCTCGGAACTGAGTGTAGCCCAAATTTTTTTTTAGTGGCATTCGAGAGCCCATAAATAGCCTATAATTATCGTGCAAAAATTTGATGAAATTCATTAATATTGATTTTGGAATTTTCTTGTTTAATTTCTAGATTTTCAAGGAGACTTCCGATGGGAGAAATATTCACATATCTACAGAGCCCATAAATAGCCCATAATAATGGTTCCACAAATGTTATGAAAAAAATAATTTTTTTTTCATTTTCTTGAAGAATTCCTAGATTTTCAGGGGTAGTTTCGACCGGGTAGTGGGATGGGTTTGTGGGAGTGCTAGCTTAATAGACCTAAGACGTTATATTGTTGAGTCGGAAATCGCAAGTTACATGCAATTTACATGTAACGTCTTGGTAACATTACTTGTTACAATCGGTTATATTGCCATTATATTGCTACAACATTACTGTGTCCACTGGGTTTGCTTTCGTGATACATTTTTCTCTCGAGATTTTCGTGTCAGGACACTCAGAATGGTTTAAAACGTCGAGAAAAGTGGTTTAGAAAAATGTTTGTATGTGTGTGTGTGTGTGTGTGCAGATTCCTTGTAAGCACGATAACTGTCGCAATTGTAGATGTATCTTCGTAAAATTTGGTAGGTAAGTGGGCTGTCATATAACGACGCTTGGGATTGTAGTTGGCGCGAATCGGTTGAAAAATTCAAATTTTACAGCTTTTTGAAAAATTAAAAATATCGTTTCAAATATCGAAAATATCACGCTATAACTTTCGCAGTTTAAGAGATATCGGGCTGAAATTTTGTACACAAACTACCATCAAAACGTGATGTGTACCAAATTTGGCGAGAATCGATAGCGTGGTTATAATTTTATTGCCATTTCAATATTTTTTAAAATGTCTTCAAAGACTTCGTCTTTGTAAATTCTGAGATATCCGGCTGCAATTTTCGACATCGTTTCACGATTATTGATTGTTAATAATGAATTTAGTCAGAGGAACTATCGATATGTCGGTAAATTTCGATTTTAGTGAATATGAAAAAAAAAAATGTTTGTTCACATATGGACTATCATCGAAAAACATTTGAGTACAAATTTGACGCAGATCTGACCAGCCGTTCAAATTTTATGGCATTTTGAATTTCTTGAAAAATCTCATTCTCGCGCTGGCTCGTGCAAATTACGAGATACCGGGTTCTAATTTGGTCCATATATGAACTACTATAGTACAAGGTGTTAGTACAAATTTGAAAAAAAAAATCGGTTACACGGTTAAAATTCTTCGACACTTTGAATTTTTACAAAAATGTCTAGAGCATAAACAAGCCTGCAAAGTAGAACTTTGCAAATTACTTCCTCATTATTTTTCGCCTTTTACAAAGCTTCCTCTATGAGGAAGCCAAAATCAATTAAGGAGGTTGGAACGCTCCACAATACTCAAATCAGTGCCAAATTTTTAAAAGCGTTTCTACAATTTCAGATGCTTTAATAATCTGTTCCAAGGTGTTAATCACATAGCAGCATTAGTTCTTGATATTCAAATACATTCAATTATCTTCAAATTTCCGATGTCATGTTTTTTCATCCAGTTTTATAAAAGGGTAAACCGTAATATCAGTCCGATTACGATGAAACATAGCTCATTTTGATCAGTGGAACATCCTTAATCGACTGACCGTCCGGATTTTCTGTAGTATCAGGCGTTCAAAAGTTACAGCCATTTGTATACTTGATATTAGGTTATGATAGGATAAACAAACGGTTGTATCTTTTGAACTACTAATACGATTTAAAAAAATAGACGGCCAATCGATAGAATATCTTTTAGTAAACAAAATGAGCTATTCGTCGTCATAATCGGACTGATATTACGGTTTACTCTTTTAAAAAACTTGATGAAAAAACATAACATCGGAAATTTGCAGATATTGATAGATTTACTGTTGATATCACAGCTGTGAATGTATTTGAATATCAAGAACTAATGCTGCTATGTGATTAACACCTTGGAACAGATTATTAAACCATCTGAAATTGTAGAAACGCGTTTAAAAATTTAGCACTGATTTGACTAGTGTGGAGCGCTCCAACCTCCTTAACATATTTCCTCATAGAGGTGGCTTTGTAAAAAAGCGAAAAATAATGAGGAAGCAATTTGCAAAGTTCTACTTTTTTCTAAGTGCGAGCACGTAACCCTTCGCAACCAGGCCTAACTATCCCTCCTACGTAAATCGATCTATTTTCCCTTTTGCCGACCACCGACTACAGGGTCCTTTTCCGGAGGACGCAGCGGTGCGCGGAGGGCTGCATTTTTTAGTCGCCAAACTTTTAAGGATGTAACACGTGCATAAATGAGTTGTGACAACCATTTATTCAGTTTCCGTAAATAAATAAATGGTTGTCACAACACATTTATAGCGAACGCATAGAAAATTCGTTGTACCAAATCCTTTTTATTCTCCGGATAGATTTGTATTTCGTTAATTTACTTACTGAGCGAGGATTATGAGCGTTAGAAGACGACGGTAGTGGATTACGGCTGCTGCCGGTAGGGTGATAGACGGAAGTTTGCCTGGATGTTGGTGCCTCTTCCGGGGGGCATTGCACTGGGACATTCGGGTCCCTGGAAAACGGAGTGTTGATCAGACTTTGGCCTCCGCTGACTGCTGGTTGAGCTACACGATGCGGCGAGTTCGTCGTTTGGACTTCGACGTCTGAAATTGAAGATTAGATGGCTGAAGAGGATAGGGCTCTCTATGAATGATAATTTTACTTTGAATTTTTTTCTTTTTCATTAAAATAAACATTTAACGCTTCGAAACCCTTTTTCGTTAAAATCTTCGGTAAAGCACTAAAAAAAAATTATTTTCTTTTTAAGGAGGTCGTCTCGGGGCATTGAAGTCAAATTACGACTTAAAAATAAGTAGACAAGAAAGGTTAAATAAAAATGATTCGAACATTGCAAAAAAAATTTGACCAGTTTAGTCATACACGCACACATTACAGAATATACGCGTAATATAATTAATTTGAGAAATATGATAAATGGTTGCTGATTTACTTCAGTTTCGATGAAACCCGAACAGCTGTTTTGGAGCGAGGAGAGAGAGAGTCCACGACTTGGCAACACAACAGTTTCTGTTTATGCGCTATCTTTATAACCTCAAAATTCACCGGCTACAGAATGAATTGGCACAGCGTTCACACCGATCATTGCATTTGTACGTAATGAAAATGATATACATTTGGGATATATACCTCGGTCTCACTTATACATTCTCTGTCATTTTCTAAGCAGCTGTACGATGTTGCCAAGCGTCACGGGGGTCTGTGAGCGGGAGGTTTTTTGTTCGATCTGTCTCGATTTTGTCATATTTAACTGAATAATTCTGTGCGAAAAGTTCCGTTAACGTACTTTTTTATGATCTCTTTGGAAACTTGAAATAATAATGCACAAGTGGAAACTTCATTATCGAAGCTATCTAATCGCCAAATATTTAAAAAAATGGTATGAAGTGCTCAATAAGCACTCGACCCGTAAGAGCCTGTGTTAAATTCTTGGATTTTAATATTGGATTGCTTGCAAATAAATTCGGTAATCAGTCTTAGTATTTAGCCATCGTAAATATCAGCCCGCAATCTGTTACATATTTTTAATTTGTAACTCAATCTAATAACTAGAACCACGAGACGACCTCCTTAAGAAGACCTCGATATAAAAATATTGCCCGATTCCCCAATTCTTCCCTATGTGTTTAATATATTTTTGACGAAGATTTTTTCTTACAGGGGTAATTTTTGGGCTTCGAAGAGTTGAATGTGAAAAATATTGTCAGAAGGAGGAAGCATGAAGAAGAAGAATAGAACGAGAAGAGATTAAGAAAATGTCACATTGTGACTACGTATTGTGCCGGTCGGATTTTTTGTTCTTTCGCCGTCATGGGATCAACGCGAGTGCTCTTATCGCGTGAGAGGATCGCTCGTAGGTAGCGCTAGACGCGAGCTTCGAGATGATCGTTCGCAACAAAGAGTCGTTCACTTCAGTTTGTCGCACCTCTCGTGTGAACGTTGGCGTTGGCCCAAGGTACGGTTTGTCTCCGTAACGGCGCGTCCCAGGGCTCGTGTTCGTCATCAGACGCCGAAGATGCCATGGATCTGCAGAACGTATTCTCAGATATAACGAAAAAACTGCCGGATTTTTCACAATGAGCACCGATTTCTCTTATCTTCATTCAATTTCATTATTTAATTTTTTGTTATTTATTTTAAATCTTGTATGGACGGCACAAAAAGCGGAGAGCAAGTATCAAACGCGAACAACAGACAACGAAAAAAGGGATCATCCCTTTTCGCTACTAAAAAAGAAACGCACTTTTTCATTATTTATCCTATAATTTATTCATTATTGAGAAGGACCAACAATTTAATTTTTGTAATTTATATTAACTGCTTATTAATAAATAAATTATAGGTTAAATAAGCAAAAAAAATTAAAAAATGTATTTGAACGTATTTTCAGATACAACGAGAAAAAATTGGCGGATTTTTCACAATCAGCACCGATTTCTCTTGTCCTTACTCAATTTCATTGTTTATTTTTTATTTTTTTCTTTTTAATCTTGTATGGACGGCGCATAAAGCGGAGAGCAAATATCAAACGCGAACAACAGATAACGAAAAACGAGATTGTCCCTTTTCGCTACTAAAAAAATGCACTTTTTAATTATTTATTTTATAATTTATTAATTATTGAAAAGAGCCAACAATTTATGGGAAAATGCACGTTTTATTTTATTTTTTCTTTAAAAAAGAATCGTAAAAAAAATTGCATGCGATGTACTGTTCGCGATGCCTTTTCTACTCGGGAAGAATTTTATTTTTATATAATATATCGTGCAGGTAATTTTTATTAACTGTTTATTAATAAATAAATTATAGGGTAAATAAAGAAAAAGAACGTATTTGAAAAAGCGAAAGGTACCGATCTCTGTAGACAGCAGTGCGGGACGATAAAAGTGCTGTTGGGAAAATATTTTTTAAATCTTTTTATTGAATTCTCTTCAAGTATTCTTCGAATCAATTCTCTTCGGGGACTCGATTCGTCAAGTAAATGGTGTGAAGGGGTTGGAATGGCCTTTGGGATTACATGTAATTTTATTCGAAAGTACACAAGATAATGCACAATATGATACGATGAAATAATATATTGTGTGTGGCATGAACGAAGTAAAATAATTGAGTATGAGGCAATACTACAAGAAGCAAAGCATTAATAGGTGCATCAAACATCATTAACTCACCCGGTTCTTCTTTTTGCCTTTGCTTTCGACGGGTCGTTCATATATGTCGTGTCGAAGTACGGAAGTTCTTGTCGAAAGTCAAATGGTAGCTTATGCACTTGGGGAGGTTTCGCCTGGCCTAGAAAAGCGGATACTTTCATCCCTGGGTCAATTTTCTCCAGGGGAACCCGACCAATCGTCGTCTGGAGGGTCGCAGCTAATACTTGATTGAATAGATGGACCTGAAGAAATTAAAGCATTTTTAAGGAGATCCAAAAAAAACTATTTCTGTTCGAATAGATAAATTTTATTGATTCAAGTAATTCATTGATAATTATCTAATTTTTTTGCTGTTGGCATTATATGAATAAATATGTTTTTTTTTAAATCCCAAAACAAATAGGTAGGTGAAGTTAGTCTTCTAAATATTCTTGCTAAGCTACAAATTCTTTTTGCTAAATTAACAAATCTTGCTAAGCTAAAAATTCGTTTTGTTAAATTAACAAATGTTCCCGCTAAGCTATCAAATCTTTTTGCTGCAATGACGCATGTTATCACTATTTTAACAAAAGATTTGCTGATAAAAAATGATAATCAGCTCACTCCTCTTAAGGTATTCCGAGCGGGTTTTGCTTGTGCAGGGCATCTAATATCCTCGAACATGTAACGCTGTACCACCATGAAATTATTTGAGAATCTCTTTAAATGTCCGATTAACCCTTTATAAGTCACAACGCCCGAAACCGTACTGAAACGGGACGAACGGACGCGAAGTGACTACGCGTTGCTACGGTATCGCCTAAGAGTGGGGATAGAAGTGTGACTTATAAAGGGTTAAACTCCCTGATGTACAAAATACGCAGAATTTTTGTTTTTGAAAATAATTTTTCACTTTTGCAGATCTTACGGTCCTGAGCCTTCCACGAACGATCTGGCAACGCTGTTGTAGCGTATCACGTGATTAAGCACCATGTTTGCAGAAGGGGCATAAAAACAATAGCTGCGTATGTCAAAATTCAATCGAAATAGGTATGACAGAAAGTCCAAACGCGCTGGCCGCTAACCTAATAACCTAACAACTCTTGCTATGTGCTTCACCCCTATCACTATGTATTCGATCCTCTATTCTATTCATTACATTATTTTTATCTCTATACACCAGGTATGGGCATTCATTCAATGAAAATGTGTTTGAAATTCTTTCATGCCCGCACTGTAAAAGAAACTTGAAATTTAATGCACAAGTACTGGAAGTTATTATGTACAAACCGGTGTACGAAATTTAATATCAAATGCGATGTATAATTAAGCATTATTAAGCCCACTATATAATAGAACTCATTATTAATGTGAATGTGTAACCTGAAAATGAGACCGGCGAACGTCATAAGCACAGCTGACGATGCACAGCGTTGCCAGCTAATACGTCACAGGTCCCGCCATGACAGTCATGTGATACTAGATTTTTTTCACACCTTTAGATGATATTTTCTCGCGAAAGACTTCGGTTGGGATAGTTTTTTAAGCGCGATGATTTATCTCCGAAGTCCGCTGTGTTCATTGTATATTTTACTTTTCCGATGTCAATATGTTTGACTAATGAAATCTGAAATTGATCCGCGGACTGGAGTTTTTCCCATATCTTTCTGTGGTAATATTGGACTTTTTGAAGGGATAAATAATCATTAAATGGGTGGCTACCACGCCTGGGATTTTATTGACACAATTCTATGTAATAAAGTATAGCCGAAAATTATAGAATTCTGAAGACTATCACCTCATGCTCGGAATACCTTAATAACCTATTTTCATATTAGCTTTACTTACTTGCTGCGAAAATTGCACGAGGTCTTGATAACGGGCTGCACGGTACCGTAGGAGGACTTGAAACATGCTCTTCGACCTCCATTTGCTGCTGTAAAATTTCATAAAGTCCTTCGTCTCCTGATCCATCTCGCCCTTCAACATTGGACCCGTTTCCTTCCTCGCAGCATGACCCCTGTACACTGTTTTTGCCAGAATACAAAAAATTATGAAAGCTACTGTATATACATATAAGTAGGGCAGATGTACCGGTTGTGAACACCCTTAAGCTTGTTCCGAAGCGGTTATCTTTTATAATCATTAAAACGCCCCCGGTATTATATATGGGGCATTCCATCCCGATTCGACCTGGGTCTGATCCTCGACCTCTCCGATTTGGCTCGTATTTTTTTGTACGATTGGTTAGGCCCTCAAATGCACTAGATTTTATTTGTTCTATGCAAATTTTTAAAAAATATTTCTTCAAAGTTACATATCGAATGCCATGATTTAAAAATTGGAAAAAATTCTGAAAAATACTTTGTTGAATATCAAAATTTTCTAGCTTGTAGCCAAAGTGGGCGAAATTCTTCTTCTTATAGTTTTTAAGCTTTTTTTTTTTTTTAAATTATGAAAAAATAGAAAAAAAAATTAATATACCACTGGCGATTGGTCAAACGTTTATTTATGTAAACTTGGATTTTTTAGGATTCTTTCAGATTTTTAGAAATTTGTCAAATTTTTCTGTACTAAGACTACTCCAGCACCATACACGCCACATTCTAGAACCAGCATGCCATAATTTAAAAATCTAAAAAATAGTTTCATATACAGAAATATTTGACAAGTGGTCCATAGTAGTTTGATTTTTTAAAAATATTTTTAAATAATTTTTGCAATCAAGAAGTTTAAAAGCTATGTGAAGAAAAATCGTCCACACTTTGGCTCCAAGCTAGAAAATTTTGAGATTCAACAAAGTATTTTTCACAATTTTTTAAGATTTTAGATTATGGCATTCAATACGTCACTTTAAAAAAATATTAAAAAAAAATTTGCATAGAAAAAATAAAAAAATAAAATCTGGTGCATTTGAGGGTCTAACCAATCCTACAAAAATATTATGAGGCAAATTGGGGAGGTCGATGTCGCACCCAGGTCGAATCGGGATGGAATGCCCCATATTCTTAGCCTCAATCGAATATCATTTGATATTATATCATTATATTATTTGATGTTTTCCTCTGATGAGTAAAAAAAATAAGTTTCTGATGTATTCTCATTAGATTGCCTAAAAAAAACTTCTTTTTTTTTGTATATGTCACACAAAAAACTATAGTCTATACCCTAATATTGAACCTCGTGAAAGAAAAGGTATGCTTGATACAAATTTTTTTTAGAGGTATATAAAACTCTAAAAAAATTCGTACGAAGCATTCCTTGAACGAGGGCCAATATTACGGTCCAGACTATAGTTTTTTGATGTGGCAAGTAAAAAATAGTATATTATACACCTAGGGCAGTAAAGTAAGAAATGTCTCAGATCACATGTTTCTCGGCCGAGGCGAAGCCGAGGCCGACAATTACATATGATCTGAGGCTTTCTTATTTATTGCCCGAGGAGTGTATACGATTTTTCTCATGGACGGAGCCGAAAACCGGGAACTTCGTTCCGCGCAGCGGAACGAAAGTTGTCGCTTTCGGCCCGGAGGTGAGAAAAAAAGTTTTCTCCTGACTGCGCTGAAATAACGTGACTCCGTCCCTGAAAAGCGGGAATAAAGTCGCCGAGATCTGACCGCGAGCAGTGCGCATGTGCAGCGGGCAAGATATACGAGCCAAAACTCCCTAGGGCATCTTACCCCCTATTTTCGCCCCCTTCGAGGATCCCAGCGGGACCGCCGCGTACCGCGGCGCTCGCGCTGCGAACGTCGAAGCGCGCAAAAACAGGGGTCACGATGCCCGAGCGAGTCTTGCCTCGTATATTTTCCCGCTGCCCAGGCACACGGCTCACGGCCAGATATCGTCGAATTTTTCCTCTCGCTTTTCAGGGACCGAAATCACGTCATATTTCAACGTAATCGGAAGAAAAGAATCGTATGCTACGTGGGAGGGAGCGCAATTTTCACCTCGTGCTCGAGCAGCCCTCGCTTCGCTCGAGCAGCCCTCGCTTCGCTCGGGCAGCTAACCTCGCGCTCGGTGAAAATCGCGCTCTTCCCTCCCTTGTAGCATAATGTACTATTTTTTTTCTGAGGTAATCTAATTCTCATATAGTAGAAACTGGTTAAAAACAAAGCCGCCCGATTTACCGCAGTTTCTTTTTGCTCTCATACATATGTGATACAATAGTGTATTGGGGGAGAGTGGAAGCAAAATGTGAGGGGTGAGGGGAAGGATTAAAGCCTGAATAAGGCAAACGAGGGAATTGTAATCCAAGAAAAAAATGTTAAACCCTGGTTAATGACCAAAAAAGTGTTACAATGGTCACAACCAATACATCATTTATTGAAATGATGAATGTTTTTATATCAAATATTTTCTAAAAGAAAATTTCTATTGAGGGAAAAGGATTGAGTATCGATTGTAAACAACAAAAAATAATCTACTGGCTGTGCTCGGTTTGTTTTATCTCCAATTTTCCTTTCTTTTCTTTTTTTTTTTGGGAATTGTGTTTAATTGTGAACTTTGTGCAGCTGTGTCTGTTCAGGCCTGTTCGACCCACCTTTCTGTATCATCACAGCCGCCTGATCCTCCGATAGATCCCGGGTCACAGACTTCTGCATCGACGCTTTCTTTACTGAAAAAATTCCCGTTAATGTCGAGAAAAACGCGATTTCGCGAGCCATTAAACAAAAAATACTATTGAAAAAGTGAAACGACAGGTAATTTAGTGGCAATCGTTGATTCCGACAGGGTTCACCGTTACCTACCATGTTCTTTCTGAACTTTGATCGCCTTTGTTGTCTTGGTGGCTTTTCGTGCCAAAAATGCTCGCAGCATGCACTGCACCTTAACAATTTTCTTCACCTGCGTCTCATACAATCGTGATAAATACTCCTCGTTGTAATATTTCAAAAATACTTTGGTCTTGCCAATTATCCAACCCTCCATTTTCAATCTGATCAGCAAAAGTCGACAGTTGTCTTTCGTCATTTCGACGTTCTCATCGAAATCAAAGGCCAAGAATTTGTACCTTGGAAAGAAAAATAAAAGGATATCATTATATGCTGACCCACGATGAACACCATTAGAAAAAAGTTTTTCGATTAAATGATCATGGCTTATTATACCGATTAAAAAAAATTACTCAAAATTATCGCAACACTATTCTAGCAAAAATCATTTTATTAATACTTTTTCATTGAGATAAGGATGACTAATTCTTAACAAAGAACAATAATAACCACTTAGATTAATTATGACGATTAACTTCCTTCATTCATGAAAAGATTAATAATTTTTGTGTGAATTTTTAATTTCTACAAAGTTTGTAATACTTTTTTTTGTAATATAAAAAAATATTTTGCTCCTTTCAAGATTTAATAGATGTTCATTGCGGCTGCTGAAAATGGTTTTCCACTTAGATTTTTACCTTCGAAGAAATTCTTGAAAAGGTATTCTGTGAGGATATCCGCGTTGTCTTGCTTTCGCGGTGTCCAGAATGGCAAGAGCTCTGATTTGTTGTCTAACGACTTCACGATAAAATCCTCGTGGACTTCCCTCAAGATCAGCTCTCACGCATCTTACAAAGTGCGTGCCACCGCTTCCACCTCCGACTGACAAATTTTTCAAAATTTCGAGACTCGTGGAGCGAAATATTGCTGCGCAAGTTCTCATCTTTCGGGTTTGAGAGTATTGGCCCCTGGATGCTGTATTGTATTTCTATGGAGACGACAGACAGAGAAAGATACCATTAAGCAAGATTGATTGAATTAAAGGATTATACAATCATTGAATGACGAAAACATCAACTTATTTTAAGGAGGGTTTGCAAGCAAAGTCGATTTATCCATGTCGGTGAAGTTTCAAACGTTTCAAAGTTGTAACGGTATTCGACTGTTTCTGCCAGCGCCAGCGATCCCAAAACGGTTACAGACATGGTTTTTAATTTAATATTTATGAAGGTCTTCCGTAGGGTCTATTGATTTGTTGGTGGTCTTAAAATGACCGGGGGACATTTTTATGCCTAAAAACGCCTGTTCCTAATGTGAACAAACCCCTTCTACATATCGAAAAAAATTGTTAAATCTGACAAACACTTCAGGGCTACGTTCCGAATGACGAGGTGTTTTGTTGTTCGATGCGCATGCGCAATGGTTTTTGCCGAGATTTACGGTGAACTTTAAGAAGTATAATAAAAGTGGAAACATAAAAAAACAATTGTTCTATTTATACTGGTACTGAAGTATGAATAATTAGATTTCTCATGGATTTGCCCATTTGTAAAGAATTCAAATATTATCCTCGTCTCCTGATCGGACGACAACTATTCACCCCACTCGCGAGGTACGGCAAAAAGTTGTTGTCCGATCGTGAGGTGGGGATAAAAAATGTTAATACTTTATAAATGGCTAATCCGTGAGAAATCGAAATTCCGATACTTTGGAATTAATAGAAACGAACAAACTGTTTCCCCTATCTTCAACTTTTACTATAATTCTTAAACTTCACCGTAAATCTTGACGGAGATTATTGCGCATGCGCATCGATCAACGAAACACCTCGTCATTCGGAACGCACCCCAGAGGATGTGATTTTTCCCGGATATGAAGGTCTTCCGCAGTCTATTGATTTGGTGGTGGTCTTAAAATAACCGGGGGACATTTTTATGCCCAAAAACGCTTGTCCTAAAGTGGACAAACCACTTCTTCATATCGAAAAAAAATATTAATCTTGACAAACAATTCAGAGGGTATAATTTTTCCCCGATATGAAGGTCTTCCGCAGGATCTATCGATTTGGTAGTGGTCTTAAAATGACTGGTAGAGTTTTTGCCATCCGAAAACGCATAACTTAATATGGACAAGTCCCTCCTTCATTAAGTAATAAATTCAAAACCATGTCTGTAACCGTTTTGGCATCGCTGGCGCTGGCAGAAACAGTCGAATACCGTTTCAACTTTGAAACGTTTCAAATATCACCGACATATTAATCCTAGAACTAATGAATGTGGAAGAAATCCACAAATAAGCGGTTCATAATTTTTCATAATTATTTTTTCATTTAATAAAAACTTTATTTCATTGAAAACAAATATTGCATTGTATTTTCATGGACTTTCACGTTCTAATTTTTTGGACAAGTTAAAGCTACAATAAATAACTAAATAAAGAATTTGGACTTGGTCAATTTCAATATTCTTATGGCCTGATAAAATCAATGGGTAAAATCAATGGGATTGCAATTTTTTTCTCGTTTTTATCAAAGATTTTATCTGAGAATTATAATTCGATGACGACTTACCCTGACTTTATGTGTTTCTTGCATAAGACATCCCCACTTGCTTTTTACAGTTTTCTTCTCCTCAACTTTGGGCTGTTCGATCACAATAGTTAAATTGCCGGATCTCGTTAACTGGTTGACAAACATGGATTTCACTGCCGCCGAAGTCGATAGTCTCAGCGTCTCGATCATTTCCGGTGGCACAAAGTCCCGATTTTTTTCGGCTATCTCGCTAGCGTCGTATATCAATTTTCCGGTGTAATGAGCGACGGTGAATTCGTGAGTACCAACAGGTTTAACGTGAACGTTTTTGCCTCTGTGACTCATTTTTTCCAAAATAAATTGGGCATCTTGGAGTTGTCTTGAGGCTTCGTCTATGACGAGAAACAGTCCATTGTTCTTGCCCATTAGTTGATCGATGGCTGCCTTGTTGTCGTAAAAATGAAGCTGCTGCACTGGAATTTCTTCCTCTTCTTGCTCTTGCTATAAAAAAGTAATCAAAACCAAGTATTTAAAAAGTAAGTTTCAATTGTAAAAAAAAGGTAAATAAATTAGTCGGTATTTAGTGAATTATCTAACCATTTCCCAGGCAAATATCCTTTGATTGTAATGACATTGTAGTTGCTCGTTCATAGTATTCACGACCAATTGCTCGATTCTATTAACGACGAAACATTCGAAACCGAACAGATCGAGAATGCTTATACTGAATTTGTCACCACTGCGAAAAAAAATACGGTAATTATTTTATTTTTCATTCACAACCGAATAATAGTTTGTAAAGAAACTTAAGGGGAGGGAGTAAGACCCAAATTATTGATATTCATTGACAGATATCTCACTTGTTTATCTGCTGATGTCATTAAAAATATATATTCTTTTGAACCTTAAAACTATATCCTTCAACCGACAGTAGTGTGCGCGCGGTCGGTGTGTGGCATCGGCGGTCCCCAGAGTTAAGCAGCATTATTTGCGGCCATAACTTGGATGGGTGACCGCTTAGCCGTGCACTGGTTTGCGTGCCAACTGCTGAGCGGGAGGCAGTTTTTCTGAGTTTCTAATGTATTCTCATACAATAGAAACTCAGTAAAAATAAAGCCGTCTGTATCGGCCAGGTTTTCCGAAATTTCCCTGTACCCTCGTGCAAATGCGATACAGTAGTGCATTAGGATGAGTGGCTGCGGACAACACTCTAGAGGGGTCTCTATGAAGTGAACGGGGAAAGCGGTGTCTATGATGGAACGGTGAAAAAGGGGAGAGGGGCAACGTAAAAGCCTGAAGAAGGCATACGGAAAGAAACAGATAAACTATATCCTTCATGGGAAAAGCTTCTAATTATTGCAAATGAGCTAAACTGAGAAAAAAAATGTTTTAATGAACAAATTGACGTACACTAGGGTTGTCCATTTTTGAACGATATTTTTTTTTTTTACGCGGCACCTCTCAAAACTGTTCTCTATTACGAATAATAATTCCTCGTAAATCATCGATGTGATAAAAAAATATGTAGAGGTCGCGACGGAATTTTTAAATTTTCTTGTTTTACACATTTTTTTCAGTGGAAATTCTCATGTATATCGTTACATTTTTTGCATTACACGAGTGTAGAGATACTGAATATCACTCCGACAGTTCGTTATTGTTTTATGGTAGCTTTAGAGTACGAAATAATTGCAACTGCGAAAAATGTGTGCTGTAAAAGAGAAAATTAAAGGATGAGCAGATATTTTCAAAAAATTCAAAATGTGATAAAATTTTTATCGCTAAGCCGATTAACGCCGAATTAAATCCCAAATCCTGTCTGATAATAGTATACTTGTGTACCAAATTTCAGCTAGATATCTGCAAAATTGTGGAAGTCGGAACGAAAACAAACTTAAAAAAAATTACAAACTTCGCTACCGGCGTGATGTGACATATTTATCACAGAATAACTGTGCTATATCAATACTAAAAAATTCTCGTAAAAACAGTGAATGATAATGATAAACATTTGGCCACAGGATTAACAAATTACATTCTGGAGATGCTGGAAACAATTAATTATATTATGAGACACTCTATAATAACAATAATTGTCCGAAACCTTCAAATGTTTACGATTATCATTCGCTCTTTTTACAGTAATTTAACAATAATTGTCCGAAACCTTCAAATGTTTACGATTATCATTCGCTCTTTTTACGAGAATTTTGTAGTTTTTATATAATAGGTTTTTTGGGATAAATACATCATATTAACAGATAGCGATTGACTGAGATAATTTTATAATTTTACAATTATAATTTTATAATTTTTTTTAAAGTTTGTTTTTGTTCAAAGGTCCATAATTATTTAGATATCTAACTTCAATTTGGTTTACAGGTAGAATATTATCAGACAAAGGTTGCGATTTAATTTGGCATTAATTCTCTTAGGGATTGAAATTTTATGGCATATTGAATTTTTAAAAAATATTTGCTCACCCTCTATTTTTCACTTTCACAGCACATATTTTTCGCAGTTGCAATTATTTCGTACTGCAAAACTACCATAAAACAATAACGGACTGTCGCAGTGATATCCAGAATCTCTACACTCATGTAATGCAAAAAATGTGAACATATACATGAGAATTTTCACTGAAAAAAATTATTAAAACAAGAAAATTAAAAAATTCCGTCGCGTCCTCTACATATTTTTTTATCACGTCTATGATTAATAAGGATTTTTTTTTCATAATAGTGAACAGTATTGAGGGGTGCCCCATAAGAAAAAAAAATATTGTGCTAAAATGGACCACCCTAACGTACACCCTCGTTCAAACGAATTTTTAGTTGGTATAACAAATATTTTGATTACCGTAAATATATTTTAGACAACTGAACCTAATGATTATTTAAGAAACTAAATATTTGGTTGACCTAACGAAAAATTCGTTCATTCATACATTCATACATAGGACATTTATGGAATTTTTGGCTCAGGAAGCCAAAATTTATGAACATACTTCATCATAGACGTAAATTTATAAAAATTTCAAAATAATGAAGAAGGAAATATGCAAGATTCTATTTTGCATCCTTTTTCTCATAAGTAGTCAGTTGAATATTTACAAGAGTGTACGAGTGACGGTTATCTTCTCATTGATGGTATTGACGACCCAATCGACCAGTCGTTGATAAATGGTATTGGCTAAAACGTCTCGAGCTTCCCTCGCTTCCTCGCAAGTGTGTCTTCGACGCACCGCTGCGCCTTTTCTTATGAGACAGTAATTAGTAAGTGACCAAGTAAATTTCTTTTGTTCCAAGCCTAAATGATCAGCGACTGGAATAAAACATTCAGTTAACGTCCATTTATAAAACGGTTGAATACCATGAATTTGTTGAATTTAAGAATTAATTACCGGTGTTTGCAGTGTCGGTATTTTCAACCTCGGCTTCGCCGTTGCTGCCCTCAACGAACCTAACTTCGCCCAGTATCAGAATAGCCGAAAGAGTTTTCCAAATCACTTCTTCCTGTTCTTCCATTTCCATCATTTTTAGGGTCTCCTTCAGCTCGCTGAATTTTAGACTGTTACCCGACGGATCGTTTCTTACTTTGAATGATCGTTTGTTACCGGTACTTTTATCTCCGATTCTCATATAACGAAATTTTCGTCCTGATGATAGGGAATATTTTCTCAACTGATTCGTCGCCTCTAGTCCATCGTAGAAGTAGTAGAATATATGGAAGTTCGATTGATTTCTGTAAACAAAATTAATTAATTAATTTTCATTGAGATTTTACCAATTTTTACACTTTGAAGGATTAAAGTTCGTCTTAAAAAATTTGCGATTAGTACTGCAGATAATTCAGAAGAGAGAAAGACACAATAATTTGCTTCAGAATATTTACTAAGTAGTTCGGGTCAGAATATGATCGGACACGTAGCGCCTGGCTTAATGCAACCTGCGTTGCACTCATGCGCCTCCGGTTGACGACACTGTTAGAAAAGACTGGAAGTCTTTATGCATAAACTCGTAATGGAAATGTAATATACAATTGTGGTAGAAAATTCATGTATTTTTCCAGTAAAATTCAAGTCAATTATTGAATGTAATTTTACATTACACTTGTATATTAAATTTAATATACGAGTTTATGGATAAAAACTTTCAGTAAAAATACATTTAATTTCAAGTAGATTTTCTTTTTTCCGTGTATCAGGGTAAAAAAAATTATAGATATTGATACAGATCGATAGAATTTGAATGGGATTTTAACGTATGTTATCTCTATCTATTCGGACTTTAATCAATTTATACAAATTGAATTGTTTATATTAGATTCCAATAGTTTTCGTTTTCTATGCATTAAATACGATAGATACGTTATCGTTATGTATGGTGCACCAAGGGATTTATAATATTTTATATTGAATTTACGTTTTGACACTTGTAAATTTTTATTCGTTTATGGTGTATCGTGTTATATCGTGAATATATGATTCATCATTAACCGTTCGCAATCAAAGAGGCATCACAATAGAGAGAATCTATAATTTTCTATCGTCTCACAATTATAGAAAGCATATCGGAATAAATCGTACGTGTTTGGATTGAAAGAATTATCATAATCTATCATAAAACCCTGATATAAATGAAACTGTTTCCTGTCATCTATACAATAATTTCATGCTGATTGACTCGTTTCTCTTCTCATCTTTTCATAGCTATAGGAAGTCTATCATAATGAATCTTGAATATGATAAATATTTGAATCCAAAGATTTGTGGATAAAACTCTTTTTTAATGAAAAATGTAATATTGTTAATATTACTCTTACGCTCGTCTATTTTTATTATTAAATATAATACAAAAAAAATATTATTGGCATTGGCATTTTTCTTATTAATCTCATAGAGTATTTAGAAAAATCAGGCTTTGGTGGACCTTACGGAATAGAAAAATTCGGGCCACGTAAACCATACATGGGACTTGACATGTAATGCTCTATACGCCTATATATAGAATAAGTATCTCTTCATTTATAATAAAAAGATCTCGCCACCGCGGCCGCCGCCACCGGCATGTAGGATAGTTCCTCCAGATCGTCTTTTGTTTTTACTGCCGATCGTCTTTGTTTTCCCTCCAGATTGTTACGTCCCGACGTACCCTTACCGCAAAAATAGGCAACCCTCCGAGCACCGCTGTATGTCCCGGAAAAGGGCCCTACAGTCGATGGTCGACCAAGTAGGGAAATTAGGAAAAGGACCCTGCAGACGGTCGATAAGTAGGGAAATTCAGAAAAACAGTAACATAGTAGGGGTGTGAGGGTGTTCCCCTCTGCTAGTCCGCAGACTAGGGGAAGCTCCATGTAAACTCGAGAAAGTAGGAGACGGTGACTTTCGGCCAACCAGAGGCGAGAGACTCGCCCTCTCTTACTCCTAAAATTAACGCATTAACTTTAAGTTAAAGAAATCTGTTCAAAAAGTGGGGGACGGGCGTTTTTCCGGCCAATTAGAGTCTAAAGAAACTGCCCTCTCCCAATCCTGCGTAACACCAAAGGTTGGCAGCACATATATGCACGCATATAAGGTCACAATTTTTGTATTTTAATCAGTATTAATTTTGTAAAATCATCGATCAGCAGCTCCAGAGTAAAAGTGTTAAGCCACGTCAAGATGTTAGTTCTCAACGTCAACCACATACATCGGGAACGAATGCAGTACAGTTGCATTCGTTCTATTCCTTACTCCTAATTCAGAGCGTTATGCAGAACAGTTGCATTCGTTCTATTTCTTACTCCTAATAATTCAGAGCGCTATGCAGTACAGTTGCATTCGTTCTATCTTCTAAATCTTCCAACTCGAAACCAATGCAGACAAATTGCAAATGTATCTCTCGAAAGACTGTCGTTTACTCGCGCAGACAGACCCATCTTAAAACAGTTAACGAATGCGGTTTGTAGCAAGCATTTAACTTTAATAATAGCTGACTGTACGCGGAGGTACAGAGTCATAACTTTTTCTTGAAATTCAAGGCTTAGAAATCATTCTAAGTCCTTCATAACGTTCTCAATATTTAAGACTGAAAATGAATATAAAGTAATTAAAACTGATCATGCAATTAACTTTCTAAGAATAAATTATATTTCAATGAATGATCGAAGATTAAATTCCAATTTAAAAAAGATTAAAACCAAACACTAAAAATCCTTTATTTCTGATCAAATCGTTTAGATCAAATCCCCGATTAATTAGCTTTTGCTAAGGTCCAAAACAGGGCAATTGTTTTGTTACTTCGGATGTAACACATCGTCTTTTGTTTCCCCTCCTGATCGTATTTTGTTTTACTTCCCAATTGCATTTGTTTCCCCTCCAGATCGTCTTTTGTTTCCCTTCCATATCGGACTTTGTTTCCTCTTCCGATCGTCTTTTGTTTCCCTTCCATATCGGACTTTGTTTCCTCTCCAGATCGTCTTTTGTTTTCCTCCCTGATCGTCTTTTGTTTCACTTCCCGATTGCCGTTTGTTTTTCGTTCTGATCATAGAGTTAGCTACCCAGTCGGATTAGCCACTCCGCGAGGTTAGCCACTCCGTAATAGGTTAGTCACTCCGTGACATTAGCCACTCCGTGACATAAGCCACTCCGTGACATTAGCCACTCCGTAACATTAGCCCCTCCGTTACATTAGCCACTCCGCTACATTAGCCACTCTGTGACTCTAGCCATTCCGTGATATTAGCTACTACGTGACGTTAGCCGATTGACTAACCTACCGTCATGTACACGGAAGCGACGGCGGCGAACCCTTTTTATAATACAGAGAGATTATAGGATATGGAAGAAACATATGGGATTTCGATCGTAAATTTGTAATAGTGCTTCGTAAATTCGGGAACCAAAGTCCGTATTCGGAACGATAGGATTTTTAAAAATCGTTTTTTATCATTTATTTTTATAAGGGTTAAAGTAGGATGAATGCACCAGTAATTGAGCAGTCACCAGTGAATGAACAACAACTTTTGTTCGGTTCATGAGTAATTCTGACGACTTGGCTGACCATTAGATTTTTAATTTGTCTATTTTTCAGCTATCTACTGCGATTATTATGTCGCAGAACTCTATTTTTTTTTTTACTAAAACTGTAGGTTAGATTGGCCCGTTCATTTACTGGTGTTTTTGGATTTTTTACTTTTAGTATTTATTTTTATTCACTCTGCGATAAAAATACGATATTTTTTAGCCGCATCATATAATTCGACATTCTGGTCATCTGTTAACATTTTCGCAGACAGTCTGGAAATATAAAATTTTATAAAAATCCATGATAAACGAATCGTTCTGCTTAAATATTCATTTACTGGTGATTTCACCCTCCTTAGTACTTTAAGTACTTTATGTCCAGCTCTGTGATTAGCTTTAGAATATTTATTAAGTAGTTCGAGTCAGAATATGGTCAGACACGTAGCGCCTGGATTAATGCAACCTGCGTTGCACTCATGTATTTCGGGTTGACTATATTTCTGAGGCGGTTTTGTGGATGGATAAAAGAGTTTGTAAGATAAATCTTACCGATCTCTTGTGGAGACCCGCCATTTTTCCAATTGGTATAGCCAAAATATTGCTCCTGAAGCTTTTCCAGTTGAACCAAAAGTCGTTTGTATCTGAAGTACACATCTCGTGGAGTTTGGATTGAGTGGAGTCGCGGCATGGCAGAAAGAGTGAATTAACTGAATAGCTCGCATGAGTCTTGCACCTGTGTCCGTTAAACTCTGAAAATCAGATGAACTTTAATTATTCGTAATTGTTGAAATTTTACGCAGCTACAAATTGATTTCATCATTAACAATTGTTTCCATCAATGATCGCCTAAGACTTTTTTATCATTTATATTTTTACAATCTTTACAATAACTTATCGAGTTAGCCAATCAATTACTCATAACGACTCAGAGGGTTTATCACAAACGAAAAAAAAAAAATTCATAAATTTTTTTTATAGATGTCGAAAAAGATTTTCATAAATGTGATATTGGGAACAATTGATTTATTCTTTTCACAAAAAAAGATTTTGACTATAAAAATATTGGAAAATAAGTGACATCGTTTTGGCACTTTTATAAAAAATTTATCGTGTACCTTTCCAAGATACATAAGATGTTTTATCACGTGAAGAGCATTCGATGTTTTTCCTGAGTGACTTTCCCCAGCAAGTAATATGTGTTGAGGTTCCTCATTGTGAAACGCGTCTTGGTAAGCGCTGTCCGCCACCGAATATATATGAGGAGCATTGTCGGATCTTGATTTGCATTGATACTTTGCGTGAGACTAAATAATTACATAAATAATGTAGGTAAATAATTTTGTTATTTTTTATACATTGTTTGTTATACGTCAATTAATCGATCACTTACGTGTGGTCCGTAAATGTCTTGAACTTCGTTCGGGTTGATTACTAACAATACGTCGCCGATAAAAGTGTGAAAATATCCCTGACGCAGTCTCGCATGTAATTCATCGAGCACTGAATCTTCCGTAAGGATCTCTAGTGCAGCCAAATCTTCGGTGAACATTGGCTCGGGTGGATTTGTCTGGTGAGTCTGTGAATTTAATTTAATATGCCGAATTCTCGAAAAACAATGGTCGAATGATTCATTTACTATTTCAAATATTTTGAGAAATAAATATGCTATATACAATTATTAACATATACGTAGGTGTGTTGTTAAATTAAGGAAAAGGGTCAGAAAAAAATCAGTGGTTCTCGACATTATAAAAATGTTCGTAATATATATATACTAATATAATATTATGTAATATATAATAATAATATATAGTAATAAGTCACAATATAATTTTATGGAAAGTATCTATGCATTAATCGGTATATTAAACACATTTAAAAAATCATGTTTAATATGAAAGCACTGTAATATTACTATATTATTTTGTATTAAATGCAATATACCGGTTTATGTATAATAACTTCTCATGAATGTTTATTCATTTTTTGAACATTTTTTACAATGTAAGAGACAGAAATTTCTGAAAGTGTTGACTTAAGACGTACTGACCTTAAGAAAACCCTTCCGGACAATAACCTCAGGCTTTCGGGTTAGTTTCCCTTTCGCGCTCATGTTCAACGCTAGTGCTTTTATCTCCTGGGTCAACTATACAATAAAGAGCAACATATATTAAATAAAAATCAAACAATTATTTCTATCACAAAATTCGATTTTTTCTTTGGGTAAACGGAAACCGAGGACGAATTAGGATACTTACAGGATAATCATTTTCCGGAAGTTCTGAAAGAAACGGATGTTCCATAATTTCGGCCATAAAGGGTCGGTTATCCGGATTTTTCTCCAAACACCTAAAAACGTGAAAACAGAAGGGTGGGGGTCAAAATAGCGAATGACCAAAATAGCGAATGGTTAAAATAGCGAATTTCAAAATAAGGAACGTCTGAATCTAGAATCGCCATCATTATGAAATTCGCTATTACAGTCATTCGCTATTTTGATCATTCGCTATTTTGACCCCCAATCTTATTAAAATGCAATCGAAATAGCGAATGGTCAAAATAGCGAATGGCTAACATAGCAAATTTCATAATGATGGCGATTCTATATTTAGACGTTCCTTATTTTGAAATTCGCTATTTTAGCCATTCGCTATTTTGGTCATTCGCTATTTTGACCCCGACCCAAACAGAATATAAGTATTTAATTTTCCAGCATATTTATAACTTTCTTTCCCTACATAGTTTATAGAAATAACTCCGCCACAATTTATCTTTAAAATAAAAATTATAAATAAAATTGTTAAGTGGTTGAACTTTTTTTATTTTCAGAGATAGTTGAAATATTGGAAATTTTTAATATGTTTTCGCATACATTACACATACGAAATTTCAGAACAATCAATTAAATAGTTCAATGAAAATAATTTTTAAAATTCCTAAAACCTGCGCATACGTTTCATAAGAAAAATTAATTTTTCCAAAAGAATATAGTTAATTTAAGAGTTAAATCGATTACTAAATTTAATATATTGTATATGTATTGTATAATTAAATATTTCGTGTACATTTTTTGGTGCTCTTACTCAGCAATGAAGTCATTGAAGTTTTGAGACCAGTTTGCCGGCCTATAGAGGTTTGGGGGTGGATTTCTGACGATTTGAAAGAGCGCTCTTGTAGGATGCATGTCCTCAAAAGGTGGCTTTCCATCTGCGAGCTCAATGGCAGTGATTCCAATAGCCCAAACGTCAGCGCGACTTCCATAGCCGACTTCCGGTTCTGCTTTGCTCATCACGACTTCTGGTGCCATCCAGCAAGGTGAACCAATGCAAGTCTTTCGTTTTCCCATTTCTCCTTTGATCATTCTCGTCAATCCAAAATCTACTAATTTCACCGCGCCCTCTCTGCTTAGTAGAATGTTGCTACCCCGTATATCTCGATGGATCACGTTGTTCTCATGTAGGTGGACCGCTGCCTTAAAAATACAAATGAAAAAAATAACAATATATGCAAATCTATATCTCTCTATATTATAAAAAGATCGAGCCATGTATAAGGAATTTCGTGTCAAGTGGGCCAGATTCTGGCCCGAATTTTTCTAAGTCCCTTACGAGTCCCCAAAGCTCGAATTTTTTTAAGTTCCTCAAGAGTCCCCAAAACTCGAATTTTTCTAATTCCCTCCAGAGTCCCCAAAGCCCGAATTTTTTAAAGTTCCTCAAGAGTCCCCAAAATTCGAAGTAACCCGAATTTTTCTAAGTCCCTCAAGAGTCCCCAAACCCCGATTTTTTTTAAGTTCCTCAAGAGTCCCCAAAATTCGGATTAACCCGAATTTTTCTAAGTCCCTCAAGAGTCCCCAAACCCCGATTTGTTTTAAGTTCCTCAAGAGTCCCCAAAATACGGATTAACCCGAATTTTTCTAAGTCCCTCAAGAGTCCCCAAAGCCCGAATTTTTTTAAGTTCCTCAAGAGTCCCCAAAATTCGGATTAACCCGAATTTTTCTAAGTCCGTCAAGAGTCCCCAAGGCCCGAATTTTTCTAAGTTCCTCAAGAGTCCCCAAAGCCCAAATGTTTCTATGTTGCTCAAGAGTCCCCAAAGTCCGAATTTTTTTAAGTTCCTCAAGAGTCCCCAAAATTCGGATTAACCCGAATTTTTTTAAGTCCCTCAAGAGTCCCCAATGCCCGAATTTTTCGAAGTCCCTCAAGATTTCTCGAAGTCCGAATTTTCATAAGTCCCTCATGGTCCCAAGGCCGGAATTTTTCGAAGTTCCTTATGGGATCGGAAGACTCAATTTTTCTAAGAGCCCCATAGGCCTCCGAGATGATTTTTCTTAGAACTTCGCGGCAGTATTTCCTTTCTACAGATCCCAATTGAACACTGACCCAACTCGACGCAGGCAACTGAACACAGATTTAACATCACTCCGTAGAACTTGAGTCAGAGCGTTGACCGATGTTTTTAAAAATCTTAAAAATCTCATAAAAACATAATGCACCAGTGGATTTTTATAAGATTCCTACAAAGTAAAGATTGACCAGTATTCGACATGGCATACAAATATGATCTGATTCGGTCAAGCAGTTCACGAGTTGTGGTAGTATGATTTTAGACCTTTTATTACACACATACATTCATGTATATTCGGACAATTTTCCTGAACCACTTTTCTCGGGTGGAGTTCAAAATTGCGAATGATCAAAATGGTGAATGGCTAAAAAAGGGAATTTCATAATAAAGGCCATTCTTGATTTAGACGAACGTTATAGTGAAATTCGCTATTTTAGCCATTCACAACTTTGATCTTTCGCTATTTTCACTCCCACCCACTTTTCACGTCTTCTTTTCGGACCATTTCGAGTGTACACACATGAAAATCTCGAAAAACATTTTTTTATTTACGATAAAAAAATCCTTCTCAATGAGGACGCAATTATACCCAAAAAAAGTGAACAAGTGTGATCAAAGTGTATTGCAAAGGGTTGAAACTTCGGCGATGCCTGCATGCGTATAAATCCATATATATATATAGATATGTATACGCTGTAAACCGTACGTATATCCGTAGCACAAAACTCTTCTCTTTCTCACCGTATAGTATAGCATTTATTTCGCGTGTAATTTGCCGGCATTAAACGTCAGCGTGGTCTGATTTACCGCAAGAGTGACCGTGGACGACGAATCGCTACCGGGCCCGTGAAACACGTATATAAGCGCGCGTACCACTGATCCGCGGCGTAAGAGAGGGGGAAGGGGGGTCGGGGGCAAGTAGTTGAGTTGAACGCGCAAAATGCAACGCAATAGGGCCCTCGGGGGTCCCCGAAGGGCATGGGACTCGCGCCATCAGAGACCCCCAAAGGTAAGTCACTAATGATTTAGTGACAAACTGCCGAGGCCGTAAATACAAGAGAGTTCAACTGTTCCTGTATAGCTTCATGTATATGTATATTAAAGTGCTATACCTCACGCTGCACATAGAGTATTCCATCTCAACTCTGCAAGTGATTATTGCTTCTTCAAAGAGGAAGCTTTGTTTTCATGAAAATTTTTTTTTCGAGATTTTCATGTCTGCATACTCACCTGAAACGTCAAGAAAAGTGTTCTAGTCAAAATGTCCGTATGTGAGTGTGTGTTTCAGGCACAGAAAATTCAATCGTCCATAACTCACGAATAGCTCGATGGATCGAGCTCAAATTTAGCACGCAAGTAGAGTAGTAACTTAATTGATGTGATTTGTAACAAAATATATGCATATATACAGATTTTATAGAATTTTTAATTTAGCGAAAAAATGATGTGATTGCTCTAACTTTCGTAAAAGTTCGAGGATTTAGCTAAATAGTTCTTTATAACTGAAGACACTTTATAACTGAGGTTTGGTAGTGAATTTCGTCGAAATGGGTAAAGCGGTTTGGATTTTATAGAGTTTTGAATTTTTCGAAAAAAAAATATTGGTTTTGCTCTAAATCACGTCGAATCTTAACAAATGAATTGAAATTTTCTGCAGACTAAAAATAACATACAGCGCTGCTCCGTACCAAATTTGGTGATGATCGGTAAAGTCTTTCGTATTTTAAGCGATTTCGAATTTTTTAAAAAATTTTGATTTTTGCTTTAACTTCCACAAAAGTTACCCACAAGTTACACCAACAAAAGTTAATCGTAAATATTTATTTTTGTGAATTATTATACCCCCGAGATACCCTTTACACATTAAACTGGCTATATTACAGTTTAACTTTAATCGGCTTGTGATTGTACGAATAAAAAATTTCGATTTTACCAACAAAAAAAGTTGCAAAGTAGAACTTTGCACATTACTACCTTATATAAAATTTGTTAAAATTATAAAAGTTTTTAAGAGGATATTTGAAAATTTCAGTTTTTCACAAAGCTTTCTTTAAGAGGAAGCCAAAAAAATAAACATCTTCCTCATAGAGGAAGATATTGTGAAAAATTCAAATTTTCAAATATTCTCTTTACAACTTTTTGTTTTTCACTACGACAACGGCGTGCGTAAAATGTTCATTACCGCACCATGTGAAGTAAAGTATTATTTTTTGTTACTTTACCAATTTAACAAGATCGACAAAAGATGCATACAAAATTGTCAAATTAACTAACCGGTTTTTTTATTTGCGAAAATTGACACTTAGCTCTAGGCACAAAGTGAATAAAAATCGTACAGAAAATAGTAATTTGGCTTGACACAAAAGGCCCCATACATAAAATACTGTACTGCTTGCCTTCTCGCGGAGTTTCTGGCTAAGAATGCAGCTCCATTATGCGCTTACGCGTCCTTTCGCCAGGGCACCGTGTGTAATATAATATATATAAATAACTATATCTATATCTACATTTTTTATGCCTGTATATTACGCACGCGAGAACGCATGATGCACGCACCTGGTGGACCACGAAACGGTGCGTGCATATATGAATCCACTGCTGCTGATTTCTCTTGCCCTTTTTGTCTTTTTAATATCGTTTTTTTATACGCTTAAAGGGGGACCAATCCATATAGCGATATCTTTCGGGTTGCATGGCTAGATTTGGTGTGTGCTGGTGGTATAGTTTATGAAGAGTAATTAACTCTTGTTCGAGAATTTTGTCATGTCCTTTCACGCACATTTTTCTTCTTTTATAAACTGCCATAGCGATAAAGTAAGAATTTTCTTAATTGGTTTACGCGTTCGAATATTTTTCTCGAGAGTATGTAAATCGTATGTTTGAGGAATTGCAACCGCGGGGCAATCTTTTAAGGATGGGCAGTTTTATGCGTAGGGCACAGGTGACGGTAATAACACGTATTACGGGTCTCGCTTTCCGCTTTACCCGAGCCTTGACTGACGGCTCCGGTTGGATACACTTGCTTTACACGGACTGGTCCTTTTGCCGTGGGGCAATGGATGTCTGCGAACGATTGAATTGTTTTGCGTCGGGGAGGGAGTTAACTTACGGTGTACAACCTACGCGCTTCCGGCTCATCCAGTCAACTTTACAATCATAGTGGAATGTCCGCTTTCCCGAAATTCTATCAAAAAGTACGGTTTTGTAACACATGCACGAAAAGTTCCTCTTTTCGTACCTGTCAAGTGTCACTAAACCGAAAGTGTCTGCGACCGATTGAATTGTTTTGCGTTGGGGAGAGGGCTAATTTATGTTGTATAACCTACTCGCTTTCGGCTCATCCAGTCAACTTTACAATCATCGTGGAAGGTCCGCTTTTTCGCACTACTATAAAAAAGTACGGTTTTGCAGCACATGCACAAAAAGACCCTCGTTTCGTACCTGTCAAGTGTTACGAAAGCGGAAGCGTCTGCTTACGATTGAATTGTTTTGCGTTGGGGAAGGAGCTAATTTATGTTGTATAACCTACTCACTTCCGGCTCATCCAGTCAACTTTACAATCATAGTGGAATGTCCGCTTGTCCGCACTACTATCAAAAAGAACGGTTTTGCAACACATGCACAAAAAATCCCTCTTTTCGTACCTGTCAAGTGTCCCGAGAGCGAAAGTGTCTGCGAACGATTGAATTATTTTGCGTTGGGGAGGGGGTTAACTTATGATGTACAACCTACTCGCTTCCGGCTCATCCAGTCAACTTTACAACCATCGTGGAATGTTTGCTTTTCCGCACTTTTATCAAAAAGTACGGTTTTGCAACACATGCACGAAAAGTCCTTCTTTTCGTACCTGTCAAGTGTCAGAAGAGCAGCAGTTTTTTTAGTTAAAATTGCCCATATAGCACTTTTCTTCGGTTCTTAATTTTCGGGTTCTTCTGGTTTTTGAGTCCGTTGAATTCGAATCTAATATCAGATTTTGCGCATTCAAAATGGCTGATCAGAATTGGACCGAATAAATTGTTGTGCGTCCATCACCAATTATTTGTTAGCGCCAAAAAAAAACAAAAAACTTATTCTGTAGCAACTAATCAAGTTACGGTCGCAAGCTATTATTTTGTTAGTCCAACAAATAAATAAAAATAGATTGATATCAATCATTCGTCGATAGTCCGTTTGTCGCACTTGCATCGCAATATTGTGTTTGTTCAATTTATTTATTTATTTTTTCGTGTATGACAGGAAAGCAGAAACAATGAAACGTTTCATCTTCTGACGTATAGTAAAACGAATAATAACTTGGTAATATCGTGTCGTATGAGTTACAGGTGTCGGCATTCATTACAGCAATGGAACTTGTAATGAAAGCGCAATGCTTTCCCAACGACGTGAATGAACCTCAACGGTGAACGGGAGACAAAAGACCGAGCGCTCGTAGTCTGTTGTTCCCTCTTCCTCTGCTTCATCCTTATTCTCTTCACCGGGACATACCATCGGCCACAATTATGTTATAATAACGTGGCTTGCTGCTAGTGTAGTCGTTGCTACCAGAACCGAGCATTGCACAGAACGCGATGAAGCGGACGGAGCTTTCTCCCTCGCTCTTGGGTTCCATCGGAGAGCAAAGCGCAACCAACCAACCGCACAGGTGGTATTTATTGCTTGCGCTTCAGCGAGATATTATACGAAGCAGAGGCCATCAGACATTCCTGCGAATTTTCTGCCACTGGTTGCCTTGTCGTTCCACACCAAAATTTCTCTCCTTTCGGCCTGATTTACATTTCTTTTAGCAGCTTTACTAATTCTAAAGCTAAATTCGCAAATTTAGCGCTTTCAAAAAATTAATTAGTGAATTAAAAAAAAGATTCGTAACTTTATCATAATTTATATAATTTTGTATTTTTTTTTAACAACTGATATTAAGGTGATCTGCTACTGCTAGCACTTCAGCGCGACAATATATGAAGCAGAGGCCATCATACATTCCTGCGAATTTTCTACCACTGGTTGCCTTGTCGTTCCACACCAAATTTTCTTTCCTTTCGGCCTGATTTACATTTTTTTAGCAGCTTTACTAATTCTAAAGCTAAATTCGCAAACTTAGCGCTTTGAAAAAATTATTAAATAGTCAATTAAAAAATAGATTCGTAACTTTATCATAATTTATATAATTTTTTATTTTATTTAGTAACTGATATTAAGGTGATCTGCTACTGCTAGCACTTCAGCGAGATAATATATGAAGCAGAGGCCATCATACATTCTTGCGAATTTTCTACCACTGGCTGCCTTGTCGTTCCACACCAAATTTTCTCTCCTTTCGGCGTGGTTTACAATTTTTGAGCTCTTTTCCCACCCCATTTTTTTATCGATAGGAAATGGTAAAATTCGCGCATTTAGCGCTTTAAAAAAAAAAAATATCAAGTTAATGGTTATCAAGATTCTGCAGATAATTTTATTCAGGAATTAACTTTAATGCATTGCTTTTAGTCACAATCGATTTTTTGGTCAAAAGACGAGAAATTCTGACTGCGTCTAAGAAGCTTATAGAGTCAGCACTTATCGCTTTTTATTCGTAATAAAAGTTAACTGTGGCGGAGAATAACCCTTCGGGACAATTTGCGAGGATGATTAATTAATTAATCATCATTTTTGACATTTATTGCGGACTTTATACTAAAAGTTTTGTAGTGAAAATTCTCAATATCCAGCGATGGTTTTCAACTACCATAAAAGTTGGTAGTTTTTCCCATCGATATGATAATTATTCCCAAAACCTTCTCTTTTTTTAGAAGTAATAAATCAAAGGAATACTAATTTATTAATATCCCTTTATTGATATTATTTATTAATTAATATTATCTTACCTTTATGACTTCTTTGAGAATATATGCGATGTGTTCTTCTCGCATCTTCTTGTCGGAAGCTACAAGTCCCCGGACGAGATCCGTTACTGGTCCACCTTCACATAACTGCGAAAAAAAAAAAAAAATAATAATATAAATCATACTATGTATATTTATAAATATTACAATATCACTGGGCAACTAATTCTTTTGCATAATATATTGTGCCCCTGAATCAACTTTTACACTATTAGCGTCATCATCTCGTACTACTGTGTGTAATGTCGAGCGATATAATAGAAATGCCTCCGTAATTGCGGAAGCAATTTCTGAAACTTCGTATTGCAGGACGAGATTAAAATTGAATCGTGGTCGTTGTTTTTTCTTTAAGTTCTCGGGGTAGTGGCTCCGTAAGTCTCACTTGCAGAGTATTCCCCGTATTCTGCAATTGCGGTCTCATTGCTTTAAGAAACGTGCGAAACTCCTTGTTTCATTTTTAAAGTCAACCAAAATCTCGAAAGAACAGAATAATGAATTATCTTACAAGAATTTTTGCCGATGGTGCATGGAGAAAAAAATAATTATATGAATAATTGCCATACTTAGCAGAGTAACAATATAACTTCTTTTTTGAATTCCGACACTCTGGTGTATATTCCTCAATGTAGTATATGGGGCATTCCACCGGTTATCGACACGGTCGCGACCGTCATTTTTATTTATTTTTCCTTTTGAGATGTTGTAGAGTAATATGAAAGAACACTCTAGAATTATTTTTAGATTTAAAAATATTGGTTTTCTTTAATTACTTAGTATTTGTTTTCTCAAAAAGTACGTCGACAATTTTTTTTTCTTTTTTTACAGTAAATTCCGTGGCCAAAAACAAAATTTTTGAACCTGAGCTCAGAGTGGGGCGTAGCCTAGATTAGCAGCTAAAAATAAAACAAAATAAAATAAAAAATTAAGTAAAACCCCAAACTTGAATCACTCTAAAAGTACGTCGATGATTTTTTTTAAAATTTGTATAGTAAATTCTGTGTCCAAAAACGAAATTTTTGAGACTAGAACGAAAATGGGGTGAAGTCTAGAATAGCAATTCAAAATAAAATTCTTCCGTAAATTAAATTTTTAAATTAGTATAATCACTAAAAATTTAAATTTCTCAAAAACTACGTCGACTATGTATTTGAATTTTTTACAGTAATTTCTGGGTTCCAAAACAAAATTTTCAAGACTAAAACGAGAATGGGGGGCATTTTATTACTACCTATGGTGCAATGAAATCGGATTTTTAAGGTTCATAAGAATTTAACCATTTACGAGTAATAGTTTATAGACTTAAATTTAAAAAAATCGCCGCTAAACTGACCGAGAATATCTTAATAGAACTTTTTAACGTATTAAATTTTATACTTTTCCTTAAGCATTTTTTTTAAATTCCCAACTGCCCGCAGGATAAAACGAGCGGAATCTGCACGGAAATAAATGTTTGGTTGTGGCAACTACGTTTTCGATTTGCTGTACAGAATGTCTAAAAAATTAGTTGCCTCAACCGTATCGAATAGTAACCTCAACTATTCTCGAACTATTCTCGACTACCATTCGAATCGTCGGTATTACCATTCGAATCGTTGGTATTACCATTTGAGTTGTAAGGGAAATAGAATAATCGATTGGTTGTGTCAACTCATTTCTTGGTTATTGCAACTAATCTTTTTTTCCGTGTATGTTTCACTGACATGGCGCGAATATGCCTATTTCTATTAGTACAATGTTCTATAAATCGGTTAAAGATGTCTTAACCTTTTTATGGGATGTGATTTCCGAAAGATATAAGCGGTTAAACAAAAAGCCTGTTTGCGTGTTTGAATATATCGAAATGCCACAAGATGACTGCCATTATTGCGTTTTCTGTAATTCACTTCACAGAGTTTATAGTGAATTTTATAGTAATATAATGCTAAAAATTTATAAACTTCCGACTGAAAAAATGAGTGTAATTAATAAACAAATTGGCTAAATGAAAAAAGGTTAAATCATGATCATTCGCATATTATAGTCGGGAGATTATTTCGTTAAGGGTGTGGTATTCTCCCGACTACAATACGCGAATGATTCTTGTTTAATCATTTTTCATTTACCCAATTTGTTTATTAATTACACTCATTTTTTCAGTCGGAAGTTTTTAAATTATTATACAATTATTTCAGTCGGGAGTTTTTTAATATTTATAAAATCATTTAAGTCGGGAGTTTTTTAATATTTAAAATAGTCCATTACGTTACAAGGGAGGGAAGTGCAACTTGTCACCGAGAGTGAAGTTTGATGCCCGAGCGAAGCGAGGGCAGAAATTCACAGGAGGTGAAAAGTCGCACCCCTCCCACGTAACGTACTATACTTTTCTCCCGATTTTGCTAAAAAATAACCACTTTTCGTGTGTGCAACAAGGACGGAGAATAAGCTCATTTTTAACAAATGACGACACGCATGCGCAGTACGATGATTACCTCGCTCGGGAGGTAATGAAAGCGGACTGCGTACGCGTACGTCATTCGTGACACATGAGCGATTTCCCGCCCTCGTTGCGGACACGAAATGGGGTTATTTTAGCGAAGTCGGGAGAAAAAATTATTTCAGTCGAGAGTTTTTTAATTTTTATGAAATTAATCCATGGACGAAACGTCATCGATGACGAATACTCGAAGCCGAAAGATTTAATTCAGCAATAAAAGTGTCTTGTCAGAGTAACTATCCAATAAGTGTGTAATGGCGTATTTTGTAAGTCAATCTTCGCTGCACGAAAGCCTGTGTAAGAGGGAATAAAAAAGCTATAATGTGGAAAGAAGAGACATACTGAGAAAAATGGTGTAAGGAACGAGGAAAGGAATAAGAAAAGAAGAGGGATTTGCGGAGGCGAGGGTTGCTATGGTATGATGTTCGATGCTGAGCCACGGAGCCGGCAGAGGAGGCGAGCGGCCATGTAACGACAATGTGGCTGAGATTTATCGTCAGCGATATTTCATATCGAGCGTTTACGGGCATAGCGAGAGCGAGCTGGCTCGCGCGCACCGCTTATATACTATAGAACTGACTCGCTTCTGGCAGCTCTGCTCACCACGCGGTAGTAGATCGTTCCGTATGGATGTGTATACAAAGCTCTCCAGTGCGTACATTTAATGCGTAAGGCGTAATACCTGTACGCGTGCGGCTTCTACCGAGAGAGGGTGTATCAACTCGACTGGTAACGTCACCGAGTTATACGACCTGGGAGAATAAAAAAAAAGGAAGGGTACTATAAGGTATAAGGTTCTGAGACAGTTGTTTATAGCTTGCAATTAATAGCAACATTCAGCGACTTATAATTTGTTTAAAAGGTTTCATTAAAAGGAAAATCATAGGATAATCGTAGAAATAAAATTTCATTAAAAAGAAAATCGTAGGATAATCGTAGGAATAAAATTTCATTAAAAAGAACTTCATAGGTAAAAATTATTTTCGGTTGAATAAAATTAATTATACTAATACTGACGCACCAAGTAATATCAAAGCATCTACTTCTTCAATTTACTTTAATCGGGCGTATATGAAAATAAATTTTAAAGAATATATTTATAATGCCACGATTTGATTCTGATCGAATCTCTTAAAGCTTTTCAGGTTGTCAAATTTGAATGACGGAATTTTAATAAAAATGAAAAGAACACTACTGTGAGAACACTACAGAACTGTAATTAATAAACAAATTGGGTAAATGAAGAACGGTTAGGTAAGTATATTATAGTAAATTAATGTACGTGAAGATTAAATTTTCAAATATTATAATGAAAATTACAGAACTTCTGTAGTAATCTCGTTATTACATGACCAAAATTGTAAAATTTTAGTTAATTTCTTAATATCAGTTAACCGATTCGTAAATTCATATACAGGACTTTTATATCTGTATAAAACTAAAATTAAATATAAAATTAAATATAAAAATAAAATTAATCATCATGGAATTTAGAAGGACGTTAATTTCCATGCGTCTTGGGAACAAAAATATTGAATGCGGATAATAAAATTTCAGTCAACCGCAACTGTAATTTCCAAAATTTGGAAACATTGTTTTTATTGGAAGTGCCTTTTGATTTTATAATAAACATGTGCACCTAATTGACGAGCAAAACGCGAAAAGAAAACAAAATCTAAATTTCTAGTATCTTCTAACAGTAAATTTACAAAATTTCCCAAATCTTCTTCAGTATTGTTACTTCAAATATTTAATACAGATTGACGAGAAATTTGTGGTACAGGTTGTGAATAAAAACTTTCACTCTGGTACTGTAATTTTCTAGTTAATCTTAGTTATCTAGTTAAACTTCCTCATAGAGGAAGCTTTGTTTTCATGAAACATTTTTTTTTCGAGATTTTCATGTTAGGATACTCAGAATGGTCTAACATGTCGAGAAAGGGTGGTTTAGAAAAAATGTCTGTGCGTGTGCGTGTGCGTGTGCGTGTGCGTGTGCGTGTGTGCGCGTGTGCGCGTGTGTGCGTGTGTGTGTGTGTGCGTGTGTGTGTGCGTGTGCGTGTGCGTGTGCGTGTGCGTGTGCGTGTGCGTGTGTGTGTGCGTGTGCGTGTGCGTGTGCGTGTGCGTGTGCGTGTGCGTGTGCGTGTGCGTGTGCGTGTGCGTGTGCGTGTGCGTGTGCGTGTGCGTGTGCGTGTGCGTGTGCGTGTGCGTGTGCGTGTGCGTGTGCGTGTGCGTGTGCGTGTGCGTGTGCGTGTGCGTGTGCGTGTGCGTGTGCGTGTGCGTGTGCGTGTGCGTGTGCGTGTGCGTGTGCGTGTGCGTGTGCGTGTGCGTGTGCGTGTGCGTGTGCGTGTGCGTGCTGGTTCTTTGTTACCACTATAACTGTCGCAATTTCAGATGTATCTTCGTCAAATTTGGCAACGAAGCTTGGGATTGTAGTTGACGCGAATCGGTTGAAAAATTCAAATTTTACAGAAATTGAAAATTTTGTAAATATGGTTTTCACACTATAACTTTCGCAATTTAGGAGATATCGGGCTGAAATTTTATACACAAAACGACTACCATCGAAACATGATGTGTACCAAATTTGGCGAGAATCGATAGCGGGGTTATAATTTTATTGCAATTTAAAAAAAATGTCTTTAAAGACTTCATCTCTGTAAATTCTGAGATATCCGGCTGCAATTTTCGACATGATTTCACGATTATTGATTGTTAATGATGGATTTTAATCAAAGGAACTATGGATATGTCTGTAAATTTCGATTTTGATGAATATGAGAAAAAAGCCGACACGAAAAAAAAATGTTGAAATTTTTCATAGATTTATCTTAAATTTTATTCACATATGGACTATCATCGAAAAACATTTGAGTACAAATCTGACGCAGATCTGTCCAGCCATTCAAATTTTGTGGCATTTTAAATTTTTCGAAAAATCTCGAAAAATCATTCTCGCGCTGGCTCGTGCAAATTACGAGATACCGGGTTCTAATTTGGTCCCCATATGGCCTACTATGGTACAAGGTTTTAGTACAAATTTGAGAAAAATCGATTACACGGATAAAATTTTTCGACACATTGAATTTTTAGAAAAATGTTTGGAGCATAAACAAGCCTGCAAAGTAGAACTTTGCAAATTGCTTCCTCATTATTTTTCGGTTTTTACAAAGCTTCCTCTACGAGGAAGCCAAAATCAATTACCATACTTCCTCATAGAGGTGGCTTTGTAAAAAAGCGAAAAATAATGAGGAAGCAATTTGCAAAGTTCTACTTTGTTCTTAACAGCACTGTTAGACATTTTTGTATTAAAATTAATATAAAGTATTGGAAGTTTTTTTTGCGGAGACACGTATATTAAATTTAATACACTAATATTAATTAATATATAAAAAAAATTGTTGTAAAATTAATATACAGTATACTAAACACTTCATAAAACTTGTGTTTATAATATATCTATTGGAATTTTACAACATATCTGTATATTAAATTAAATTTAATACACCGTATCTGCAAAAGAACTTCCAATACATATATTAATTTTCAAAATATTTTTAACAGTGAATGTATGAAACAAGACACATGAACCGGTGCACAGAATCTGTGTACTAAATTTTGTTAAGACATCTTTAACCGTTTTAGAGTACATTGTACTAATATATAGAAATAGAAATATTCGCGCCATGCCAGTGAAACACATACTCTCGTCTTTTTGCCCTGCGGGGAGTCGGAAGTAATAAATGATTCGTTCCATTTCACTGTCAATCAGTCTGTTCAGAGCGCATGAGAGTAGTGTACGATTATCCGGTCAGATATACTTATTGGTAGAGCAAAGGATCGATGGGCGATGAGCGGGAAAGAGGTCTCGACTTTCTCATCAGGAAGACTTAAGCAGGCGCGGGGGAGGAATGAAGGAGTCTTTCGAGTGGAAGAGTAGGTAACGGGAGGAGTTCGTATGGGTTACGCGGGTTGTTGTTGATGCTGCTGTGGCTGCTGTTGCTGTGAAATAATCGTTCGTTACGACTCGAGATAAGTAATAATATTTTGGCGCACCGCGGAGGTCCGACCGTAAATTAGGGTCCGCGACGTGCCGTTGGCCCCTCTCCCCTCACCTGCGTATACGAACGAGTTTAATGATTGTTTAATGGCCGCGCGTGTCGTAAATTATCCGTGTATTCGACCGTCTCAAATGCTTGAAATTGCCTCCGGGTTCCGAGGTAGACGAGCGAGCGAGAGAACTATATATATCCATGCGTGTACTGCGCACATACATATATATATATATATAGTATAGTCACAGTAATATACTATGTACTATAGTATAGCAGTATAAAGCGAGTGAGAAATATAAGGAAAGGAAGTCACTCAAACGAGGACATCCCGATTTAGGTTGATTCGAGGCTAGAAATCAATTCGGATGTCTTCGACTTACTGTGAAAATTGCGATATTTATGCACACCCGTCAACGAGAAAAAATACCTGCGAGTCGAAGAGATAACGAGCAGAAGTTCAGGAAGAAAATAATTCAGGCCTGGATTTGAGATTAAGTGAAAAATAAAAAAATAATGTGATACGTCAACACAGGAGAAAATGGAGTAATCTCGGTCACTAAGGAATATATATGTTTTTTTTAAATTATCTTTTGTGTAAAAAGTTCACCATAAATGGGAACTTCACTAACTCATCTTGGAGAATAACGACATGTAATTTAATCATTTATCGCTTTTTTCGATGATTCTGGTAATAACGGTCACCGGCGGTGTAATATCGGTCTTTGTATTATAACCAACTATTACCGAGTTTTATATCGTCAAGAATTTCGTTCATTTTTTCTGCCCTTGACACATTAATAATTATTTTGTAACAAGCGCATAAAAAGCGAGCGAGAAAGTAACCGTTTCACAGTAATATACTATGTAATATCATACTTTCGACAGTAAATAAAAACTCACCTCCATGACAAACCATATTTGGTCGAACTCGCCCTTCTTTCCTGATCTCTTTCTATAAATTCCATAGAAATCGGGTAGATTAGCATGTCCGGCAAAGTCCCTGAAGACTCGGTACTCTTCGACAACGAGTGCTTGTGTGTCCGGAGTGAGTTTTTGAATCTTGACAGCCACTCGTTTGTTTCCTATTTAATTCAGAGAATTTTTAAATCATCGTTCCTCAGAGAAAAGATAAAATAAGTTTCAATTATTTTTTAATTACTGCAATTAGAAAAAAATTGTCGCGTAGACAAAAAATCCAATACACTATTTAAAATCAACAAAAATCGATAAAATCAACTTGTATTGTAATATCAAAATTTTCAACACTTTTGCTTGAAAATAGATAAATTAATTTTTATAAAATAATGCATGTATAATGATTTATATATTAAATAAACAAATTAAGTGCGAAAGAAATTAGGATATAGAAACCCGTAAATTAAAAGTTAAACAGAACGATGAGTTCATCAGGGGTTTCTATACCCGCGTAGGAAAAAAGAATCTTGTGAAGAATCTTTTAAAGAATCTTAAAAAAAGTCTTGAAAGAATCTTTACAGGAATCTTGAAAAGAATCACGCATAGGAGCCGAAGCAAGATTCTTTCCAGGATTTTTTTCAAGATTCTTTCCATCCGAAAGCGTTTTGAGAATCTTTGAAAGAATCTTAATGACATTCTCCAGAGGAATCGAGCGAAACCTGTTGATGGTTTCCAGGATTCTTTTCAAGATTCTTTCCATCCGAAAGCGTTCTGAGAATTTTTTAAAGAATCTTCGAAAGAATCTTGAAAAGCGTCTTTAAGAGAATCGTGAAAAGATTCCGTCCATTAAATAGAAAAATCGTTGAAGATTTTTTAATGAAATTCTTCATTAAAGGAATCGAGGAATCGAGCAAAACCTGTTGTTACTTTCCCTTGGTGTCGAGACAGTAAATTTCGGTACGTCAACGAAGGGTAAACCCCTCGTGTATAGTCGAACTTAGAGCAGCGTTGCAGTCTTATATACGTTCAGGCTTCAAGTCACTTGCGAGAAACACTTCGACCGCTCGCCATCTAGTGGCGTCGTACGAAACACTTATATTCAATACTCCGCTAGATGACGAGCGGTCGAAGCGTTTCTCGCAAGTGACTTGAAGCCTGAACGTATATAAGACTGCAAAGCTGTTCTGAGTTCGACTATACACGAGGGGTTTACCCTTCGTTGACGTACCGAAATTTACTGTCTTGACACCAAGGGAAAGTAACGACAGGTTTTGCTCGATTTCTCTGAAAAATTTCATTAAAATTTTTTCAACGATTTTTCTATTTAATGGACGGAATCTTTTCACGATTCTCTTAAAGACGCTTTTCAAGATTCTTTCGAAGATTCTTTAAAAGATTCTCAGAACGCTTTCGGATGGAAAGAATCTTGAAAAGAATCCTGGAAAGCATCAACAGGTTTCGCTCGATTCCTCTGAAGAATTTCATTAAGATTCTTTCAAAGATTCTCAGAACGCTTTCGAATGGAAAGAATCTTGAAAAGAATCCTGGAAAGAATCTTGCTCCGGATCCTATACGTGATTCTTTTCAAGATTCCTGTAAAGATTCTTTCAAGACTTTTTTTAAGATTCTTTAAAAGATTCTTTACAAGATTCTTTTTTTCTACGTGGGCAAAATGTAATATTTCCAGAGAGCTCGTGAAAATTTTAACGGATAACTAGAATGTCGATTTATGTAATGCAATTTTTAAAATATCGGATTTTCATCGCGGAGTAAATAAAAATAAATATTAAAAATAAAAATCCAAAGACACCTGAACGGGTGTAATACGTAAATGAACGGGTCAATCTAACCTACACTTTTAGTCGAAAATGGGCTTCTGCGAGAAAATAATCGTAGTATATAGCTAAAAAAAAAAGACACATTAAAAATCCAATTTTCAGCCTTATCGTCAGAATTTCTCGGTAACCCTCAAAAAACTGTTGTTCATCCACTGGTGACTGTTTAATTACTGGTGCATTCATCCTAATCGTTTTGCAACTTTGTTTAGGCGTGGAATAATTTTTATTTCACTCGGTGCCAAAAACGCGGTCTTACGTACGCTTCACGTGCATAGATCCTCGATTTTACACCTTGTGAAGTAAAATTTTGTACGATACTCGTGCGACAAACGTTTTCTTAACTCGTGTGATTGCAACTCTCGCCTTCGGCTCGCGTTGTAAACTCACACTCGTCTAAAATAGAACATTATGCTACAGGGGAGGGAAATGCGTATTTTTGGCCGTGTGAAGTTTGCTGTTCGACCGAAGCCCGGGCTGAAATCACAAGAGGTGTAAAAGGACTCCCTCCCGTCTAGCATACTATCATTTTTTTCCGGCTACGTTAAAAAGACCATATTTTTATGCCTGTAATGACGCAACGGCACAAATAGATAAAAATATTAAATAATCAAATTCCGCCGCGCTCTACTCCAACGGGACGAAAAGTACAGCAACGGGCAGAAAAGTGGCTGCAGTACTTTTCTGCCCGCTGCAGCATTTTTTCTGCCGTTGGAGTACTTTTCTTCCCCCTGCGTTACTTTTCCTCTGGCTGCAGCACTTTTCGTCCCGCCGGTCAAGAATCGAAAACTTTCCACTCGCGTTGCAGGCATGGAATGTGGTCTTTTCAGCGTAGTCGGGAAAAAAAGTTTTTCCGCACTTGTAATACTATTTTGATACCGTTTTGAACATCTGTGGCTTCGTAGACGTCACTGCATACTCCGGAACCTATGATGTCTTTGAGGATGTAACGCTTTCCTGGATCTTGGATGCTGTCAAGACGTTGAAGGGTGCCAGCGCCTTTACCCCCGCCCCCTCCACCTCCGCCACCGCCACGATAGTCAGAATCTTCGTCGCGAGTTCTACGACGAGCACCACCACCTCCACCGCCACCACCGCCACCTCCTCCACCACGTGGTAGTTCGTAATCATCGTAATCCTCATCGCGGTCATTACGTCTCCCTCCACCTCCGCCCCTTCTTCCGTAATCGTCCATTATCCGGATCCGCCGGGTCTATCTGAAAAAAAAAGAAAATTTCATTAATTTCCTTCACAATTATTGCAATTAAACAAAAATATTAACAATCTGTTCTACACGTGATTCGCAGGCATTTTTGCAACATAATGTTTGTGGATAAAATAGTACTTTACGATACTAGTACGATAAAACTTTTTCTGACGAGTACCGTATGAAATTTGATTTCACAAGTTGTGAAAATGGGGATTTATACACGCGTGTGTAAAACCGCGTTTTTCGCACCGAGTCAAATAAAAAGTATTGTAGATGCCAAAAATGTGTGCCTCAACATTTTTTTTTCACGAACTTTGACTAAAAGCTGTTACCACCTATGTAGAAAAAAATGCTGATACTTTCTCATTGTTTCTGTACATAGCATTTTTTCATTTTTTTCATGTCAGGTAGAAAAAGGAGAACATTTTGTGCATGTGTATAAAAAAAAAGTCGCGTAGAAGAACCTTGCACATTTCACCATCCCGAAGTAATTACCTAAAGCAAAAAATAAAAAAAAAACTACGTTAATCGATAAAGTAATTTATAGCAACAGTATATGTAACAAAATCCAATTAAGTAAAGTATACCAAAGTAATTTTGTTATAACAAGGTTTTTCTTGTCGAGAATTATTTTTGAATTGTCATCGCGAATATTTGTATCCAGTAGGTAGTCATTATCATTATCATCATCGAGGATGTACTCGAGGTCTCGTCACCTGGAATTAAGCTCGACGAAGACCCACCGAGTGGCCGTGCCGTGACGAGATGAAGTATATATACCTACTATAGAGTCCGGGCGGGCAGATAAAATGAAGAATGACTCTCCGAAGATGCACATACATTGGAGAGGATGCTCGGCGGTCCGCAAGGGCCTCGCACTCCTCTCCATATTGCTCTCGTGGCCTCTCGAACCTCAAGAGCGTTTCCAGTGCTCGTATATATACACACAAAGCCAAGTGCTAATTATATTCTTTCTGGAGTGCCGCCCGAGCCGTTGGTAATCGCTAATTAGTACCCGTGGACCCTATGGGAGCTTCTACAGTGAGCTGTACTCGCATCTGAACGAAGGAAGGAAACTGAGAAGATCGCGAAGTCTCTATATGTGTACATGTAAAAATATAAGAGCCCAGGTAATCTAGAGATCATTACACGAAGCAAGGAGCTTTCGAATCGTTTCAATTGGCCCTCTTTTCCTCTTCTCGATTTTGCTAATCAGTTACGGTAAAACATATATGTTAATTATGTGAAGCACTTAATTTTTCCTTGCTTTCTCGGATTCTCGTATATTTTTTTATTATATACAAACATACTGCAGGAAAGAAAAGTTATATTGTAGGTAAGTGAGTAGTAGGTCGGTTAAAACATCTTTTTTTTTTTCATTATCCTGTTCATTAAGATTTAGACCGTGCTGTTTACAACCTGAAATTTATGACAAGTGCAGAACTTGTGACTTGCAACTATTTTATAGCTGTCATAATGATAAAAAGATTGCGGAGTATAAACTTGACTATTATGAGGAAGTATGTTAATCAATTGTGGCTTCCTCATAGAGGAAGCTTTGCAAAAAGCGAAGAATAATGAGGAAGCAATGTGTAAGATTCTACTTTGCATCATTTTTTGTTGTTGTTTTAAGTTATGATAAAAAGGCATGTAACCGGTAGTTTTCGAGGTACAATATGCGACTTGAGAACTATAGTGAAGGCAAAAAATTTATATCTTAAGGAAATAAATATTTAGATTGGATTTTCCGACCGGAAGTCGGATCTGTGATTTCTGGAATCAGAAACGGAAAAAAGTCACTTTTTTTAAAATCATGATAAAAAGGCATATAACCGGTATTTTCTATGGTAGAATATACGACTTGAGAATGATGGTAAAGGCCAAAGTTCGATATCTAAAAGAAAGGAAAAAAATTAGGTTGGGTTTTCCGACCGGAAGTCGGATCTGTAAATTCTGGAGTCAAAAACGAAAAAACGTCAGTTTTTTAAAAATCATGGTAAAAAGGCATGTGATCGATATTTTCTATGGTAGAATATACGACTTGAGAATGATAGTGAATGCCAGAATTCGATATCTAAAAGAAAGAAAAAAAATTAGGTTGTATTTTCCGACCGGAAGTGGAATCTGGGTAATCTGCTCACATATACACACACTAGGGCTGTTCAAAAAAACATAATTTTCTTATAATCGGTTGCTCCTAAAATGCTGTATTGATTATCACAAAAAAACATGTTTTCGCGAAAGTTGGCAGTTGTGCGATGATATTAAGTACTGCCGCATCAAGGCCGAAATTCATGAAAAACGGCGATTTTTGGAATTTTTTTTGTCGTCTTAAAGCGCTCATGGATATTGTGGTTGCTTTCGATAGACTATCAGATTGTGTAAAGCCAGGAACATGTTTGATAATGTTTAGTACTGCCGCATCGACATTGAAGTTAATAAAATAAAAAGTGAAATCCTTTAAAACATTGAAATATTCATCTGCTCATCGACTATTTCGCGCGTTTTCAAATGACAAAATGGCTCACGAAACGAGAGTCCTATATGATCAAATTTAGTACTGCCGCATTGATATCGCAGTTTTTCAAAATTCGAAAATCGCTTATCATCATCATGATTATGATCATACATGACTCCCGTTTCAAGAGCTACTTTTTCATTTGAAAACGCACGCAATAGTCGATGAGCAGACGAATATTATAATGTTTTAAAGGATTCCATTTTTTGATTTTGTTAACTTCAATGTAGATGCGGCGGTACTAAACATTATGGAACATGTTTCTGGCTTTACACAATTTGATAGTCTATCGAAAGCAACCATAATCTCCATGAGCGCTTTAAGACAACAAAAAAAAAAATTCTAAAAATCTCCGGTTTTCTTGAATTTTGGCCTTGATGCGGCAGTACTTAATATCATCGCACAACGCCCAGTTTTCGCGAAAACATTTTTTTTGTGATAATCAATACAGCATTTCAGGAGCAACCGATTATAAAGAAATTATGTTTTTTTGAACAGCCCTAATACACACACACACACACACATACACAGATATAAAGCCATTTTTTCTAAACCACTTATCTCGACGTTTTGGACCATTCTGAGTGTCTTGACACGAAAACCTCGAACAAAAAAAGTTCCACAAAAGCAAAGACGAACAAATTTTCTGCTTCCTCAATGAGGAAGCAAAATTAAACAGCTGCTACTATAACTATGCAGTTACCAATGCCAGATTTTTCTCTGAGTATGGCAACTTCAGTCTTTACATCTGATGATTTGCACGTTTATTTTACAATATCGTTTCGCGTTGCGGTTACGTTGTGGTCACAGAACTTCCTTGTAATATATCCACCCACACACAAATACCCACAGGCAAAGCAGAGAGACTTGTGGGGCTACACAAATCTATACGAATCTATACACACATAGATACACATATGTGTGTGTGTGTGTGTGTGTGTGTGTGTGTGTCGATGTCTGTGTTATGTCTGTGTATACCGCAGCCCTATCCGTTTATAGGATCTTTGAAGGGATTACGTAAAGTATTTAGTACACGGATCCGCAACAACGCGAAAGACCGAAAGAGAGATAGAAAGAAAAGAATAACTGACGAATAACACCACGTAAGCTTAGTCAAAGGAAAATGAATAATGACGGTTGTGTAAGCAAGTTTGAAAGGTATTTATGCTACCGGAATTCGCAAAGCTTTCGTCAAGCCGGGTTGTATCGAAATGGTTAAAAAAGCCAAGAGCTGAGATGATTCAAAAGACGCACGCAGCGCTTCGAAAGCTTGCGAGCGTTCTCGAGGCCGAAGCAGTTGATAAGCTTCCTCGGTCGAGGCTCTTTCTATAATCGGATCATCGCTCCAACTTCCAAGGTACCAGTTAACCAGTGGCTGACTCTACGAGGGAGCACGAGGGACTTTATCGTACTATACACTTTGATTCGAACTCTGCATTCTCTAATGTCGCATTCTGGCTACAAACTTTTCGTATCTACTAGTTTGCACCCTTGCCAAGACCATTGCCAGATTTGGAACTAAGAACTTTGACAGAACCCCTCTTTATGCCTGATTTCCTCTGATCTTCTGCCTTTCGCTTTGCCTAATCTGTTCTTTAGTAAGTTTCACCCTTAATTGAAAGCTTAATCTCCGATAATTGATTTCATTTAAGTCACATAAGTAGATTTTAATTATTGATTTCGAGCATTCTCAGCTTCAATTTTCTCATTTCGTTTTATCGATTCAGTTTTGTAGAAATTCAGGTTTTCTCATCGTTTTGTGGAATCTGTTCTTTACTTTGGCGAGTAAGTTTCACCCTTCATTGAAAATTAATCTCCAATAATTGATTTAATTTAAGTCACATAAGTGGATTTCAATTATTGATTTCGAGAATTTTCAGCTTCAGTTTTTTCATTTCGCTTTGTCGATTCAGTTTTTCATTCAGTTTTGTCGAAATTTAGTTTTTCTGATCGTTTTGTCGAATCTGTTCTTTACTTTCGCGAGTACGTTTCACTCCTAATTGAAAGCTGAACTCCGATAATTGATTTCATTTAAGTCACATAAGTGGATTTCAATTATTGATTCCGAATATTCTCAGCTTCAGTATTGTCATTTTATTTTTATAGGCTTGAAAATAAATTTGCAAAGAGCGAATTGAAGATTTGAAAAATGTCTTTGTTACATAAGGGGGCCGAGTCGCCAGAAGATCTATCCTTTACATTGTAGGTTCCCTAAATAGCACGTTTGAAAATGGGTAAGGAGCGACTACAATTCAAAGGATAGGAAACTACACTTGGCTTTCAAAGTATACATCTATTTTTTTCATACAACACCGACAGCTAAACAATTGAGATATTTGCCGGCGAAGATTCTTAGGAATTCATTGAAATTGACGAAAAGTGAAATAACTAATTGGCACATATGTATTTACTTATTATTACATACTCTTCTTCATAAAAAGCGCTCTAAATTTGAATCTCCGTAATGGAAATTCATGATGGAACGACAACAGTGACAAAAACGAAAAAATGTGGTTTACGACGAGAGAAAAATATGTACGTGAAAGAGGTGGCGAAAGGGGTACAGAGGAACGAAGGAAAAATACAGTGTGGAAGTATACGTAGTGAGAAAGTAAGAGAAGGAAGTTGAATAGCGAAATCGTGTACAAGACGAAGATGCTATAGACATCGTTAGCCAATTCATTTATTCCCGGTGGGTCGTCCTCGTCCGGCATAATTCGTCGATTTGTCGGCGCTCCGTGCCCCGTGTAATGCAGCTTTTTGCCGCTTGTAATCGAGAGAAAGAGAGAGAGAAAGAAGGAGACGAGCGTCGAGAACGACGCGTCACTGACTATATGTGAACAGGACGTAAGAAGCGTATACGTTGATGCACGATCTCTGCTCGCTTACGCCTCTTCTCTTCCGATCCTCTTCGTTGCGATTCCCTCTCGTCCTACCGCAGTCACATGCTTTGTCCTTCTGGTTTATTGGACGACGGGGCGCTAAATTATTGATGCTGGACGACGCAGAACGAACGGGGAAAAAAACGGGAGGAAGGGATCACCCCTTCCCCTGTCGGACTAGAGGAGGTTCGTTGAGGGAAAATACAGAAATAGGAGGGATTTTAAAAAATTTCTTGTTTCTTCCATTTTCTTCATTTTCGATCGCGGACATTTTTTGTTTTTTTTTTTTTCATTTAATTTTGCCACAATTTCAGCTGATCGAATAGAGATTTTTGAAAAATCCATCGATTTTCTTCTGATTATCCTCGTTGTGATTTCCTCTTGATCTACCGTAGTCACATGCTTTGTCCTTCTGATTTATTGGACGATGGGGCGCTAAATTATTAATGCTGGACAACGCTTTACGAATGGGAAAAAATGGGAGGAAGGGATCACCCCTTCTTCTGTCACACTTGAGGGGGTTCGCTGAGAGAAAATACAGAAATAGGAGGGAAGAGAGAAGGATTTTAAAAAATGTCGGACATTTTTTTCCATTTCATTTTGCCGCAATTCCAACTTATCGAATAGAGATTTTTAAGAAGTCCATCACTTTTCTTCTGATCCTCGTTGCGATTTCCTCTTGTTCTACCGCAATCATACGTTTTGTCCTTTTGGTTTATTGGACGAAGGGGTGCTAAATTATTTATGCTGAACAACGTAGAATAAACGGAAAAATAGGAGAAAGAGATCACCCCCCATCTCTTGTCGCACTAGAGAAGGTTCATTGAGAAAAAATACAGAAATAGGAGGGAAAAGAGAAGGATTTTAAAAAATGTCGGACATTTTTCTTCCCACACGGAGAAAATGCTTGGTTGGGCTTACTAAGATTTTGGTTAAAGTTTTACCAAGAAAAATTTGGTTGGCGCAACCACGTTATTGATTAGGCGTACTGAATACTTGGTTGTCTTACCAAATCCTTGGTTATGTTAGTCAATAACTTGGTTGTGCCAACCAAGTTCTCTTGATAACATTTTTGACCAATTTTTTGGTAATTCTAACCAAGCTTTTTTCTGAGTGCATTTGATTTTGCCACAATTTTAGTTGATCGAATACAAATTTGGAATTATTCACACGTGCTTGGTTGCTTTAGAAGAGGTTCGTTGAGAAATAGGAGAGAAAAGAGATGGATTTTTTAAAATGTCTCCTTTCTTTAATTTTCTTCATTTTCGCTCGTGGATACTTTTCTTCCATTTCATTTTGCCATCATTCCAGTTGATCGAATGCAGATTTGGAATTATGCACACGTGCTTGGTTGCTTCAGAGGAGGTTTGTTGAGAAATAAGAGAGGGAAGGAATTTTTTAAAATCCATTGCTTTCCTCCCGATTCTCTTCGTGCGATCTCCTCTTGTCGTACCGCAGTCACATACTTTGTTCTTTTGATTTATTAGACAACGGGATACTAATTCAATGATTTTCACAGTAGAGAAGGTTCATTGAGGGGTAAGGCAGAAATATGAGCGAAAAGAGATGGATTTAAAAAGAAGAAGAGAAAAATCATCGTACGGAGGCGACATTAATTTTTTTAAATCCTTCACTGAGAGAGAAATCTGGTAATTAAATATATATATATATATAGTTAGACCGACGATAATCTAACTATAAACTATAATTCCCAGGAGGAACGTCTATATTTTATGGTTATAGCAATTATAAGAAAATAATTGGATGAACCATTAATATAATTTCCAGGAGGAACGTCTCTATTTTATGGTTATTGCAAATTTAATTATAGTAGCAATCATCAAAATGATAATAGTTTCAGATATGCCGTTTCGTTGTATATAAGGTAAACGTACCAATGGCGGGACGTTTAAGGCGGTGTCTGTTTTGTATGCCAATTTTCGCATGCATATATTAATTATTTTGCAAATGGTGGTAACGAATTGTAAGATTAGAGTTTGTAGTTTCCAAAAACTATACAATAAAAATATTTCTGATTGTTTAATAAATAGTTATTGATTAAAACGCTGAAAAGTGCAGATGTACCAGTGCCAGGACGGGTATTTTTGTACATGTCCCGCTGCCGGGACACCAAATGTACATATCGGTGGACATCTACAAATTTTAATGCATCTGCTTGAAAAGAAATGCCAAAAAATGTGCGGTACACATATTTACACCTATGATGCAATAAATAAAACATATATGTTTATAAAATACATATATATATTTTAGTAAATTAACAATGAAGTTTTTGCTACCGCATAACCCAACATCTGCGTCAAAATGTCAATCGTGCGATCGCGTCCCGGCTCTGGGTCGCAGCGAGATTGCTTAGTACTTGCCCCAGTCGCGGAACATACGTTGGACAGTGGTGCCAACGTATATTCGGTCAGCTCCAATAACGGGACACAAAAATTACGAGTTTTAAGATATTGTACGTAACATTTGACAGTGTAATCTTAAACCTTAAGAATTTCTGAATTTGAAATACCTATGGAAAGTCTCGAACGAACTATAATCTCCGGGGTATCATATTAATGATTATTCGGCTCTCCTTATCTAATTGGTTTAGGGATTTGCTGAAGAAGCTCGAACACCATAGATCCGCTAATATACTTATTATTTACATTTTCAATTTACGATGAAAAATATGAAATTTTTTCGCGTATGTTAATTATATATAACAGATACAATTGGAAGAGTTATTTTTAAATATTTTATCCATTAAACTCTTGGTATCTACAAATATCCCTTTAGTGTCCCTCAATTGGGACCTGTCCCACCATTGGTACGTTTACCTTACGATTTCAACGTTTGTTTCCAATAACCTTGCAAGTATCGTTTATTGAACCATATTATCATCGCTTCAACCATAAAACATTGTAAGCCTTCCTCTATTCGTTTTATCATGTGCGTCAAGACGCTACCTTGTCTCTTGATGCCTTGTTTCTTCCATCACGACCCTAATCACAGCATTATAAAAAAAAAAAAAAAAACATACTACAGAGATAACTACAAGCATCACTTTTGCATACTTTTTACAAACTTAAGTGTCCACGTACGTTCGACTCCCCATAAAAGGTAAGTCAAGAACGGGAGCTTGCATTATGTACTGTTAATGTTGGATTCTCATTGGCATTCTCGGTTCCCGAAATTCTGTGGGAAAGTTCGTGTAACCTGTACGATCATTTCGTTACCGAGAATTCGCGGGACCCCGTTCGACTCCCCGGAAAAGGTATACGAGAGATGATACAAAAGCAACCAAAGTAAGGTGACTTACAAGCTGCGAGTATCGTCCTTCTTTCGTATGTTCTCGATTCGATTATTTCTCGCTGTGTTTCGACGACGACCGGTTCAAGATCGCACGCTCATCTCATCGCTCGTTCTCCTCTCGTCTCTTTCGTCACTTCTCATCTTCCTCTCTTATGTGACGCTCGATCGTTCTGCCTTGCTTCGTCTGTCACCTCGTAAATTTCGTCTCGTCGTTTGGTCGCGACGTGCTTCCACTCTTCGTGGTCCCCCGCGCTCATCGTCTTCGAACACCATCAGATCGATCAACGAATTCCGTGGTGGCTATCGATATCTCGATCAGCGACACGTCGTTCTCTTCGTGCTCACGCGTTTACGATTGCATTTCGGAACGGGATCAGACAAAACGTAAAAAAAAAAAAAAACATTCTCGAGTCATCGAGAGATTCGATTCTCGCTTTCATAATTGCTTTTAATATGTAACGAAGATTCTCCGCGGTGTTGTCAGAGCAATATGTGACCGTGACTGTAATGGATAAATTTTTCTTACGCCTTGTACAATTCTGATCGATATCTCGATCAGCGACACGTTCTGAAGAGCTTTACGAATGTTCGCAATTCGATGAAGAAAAAAAGTGACTCAATTATTTTCATTCATAACTATGGTTTTACCCCTACTTATAATTAAGTTCTGTCCAAATGACACCAACGGTTTCATTTGTGAATAACAATCACAATAGTCCAGTTTCTATTTTCAGGCTTGTACAAAAAAGCAGTTAGACTGTCAATTTAAAGCATACTTCTAAAATCCTACATAAAAATCATGCAGAGACGTTCCATCGAAGGTTTCCTGGACTGGAGGAATCAGAATAATTAGAATCAGTGGGGACATTAATAAAATAAGGACCTGGGGTCTCATAGACGGATTTAGAAAAATCATGGCCAGAGTTTTTTTAGATGAATAACAGAAACGAGGTCTGGATTAAAGGATCCCCAGTTCAAATGTGAACTGTTCGAGTATCCTTACTTGAATCAAAATGGGTAAAATATATCATTTCCACACTGAGAAAAAGGCTTGGTTGGGCTTACTAAGATCTTGGTTAGAAATTGTACCAATGAAAATTTAGTAGGCGCAACCAAGTAATTGGTTAGGCGTACAAAATACTTGATTGTCTTACTAAATCCTTGATTATGTTAACCAATAACTTGGTTGTGCCTACCAAGTATTTGATAGTTCTAACCAAGTCTTTTTCTGAGTGTGGAGGTGTATAAAAGAAAAGGGTTAGAAAATCTTGCTTCACTTCGCGAAACCTAATCAAGCTTCAACGTAGGTTTACATTTTATCTTGAGGGATCGTGGGAGGACTTAAAACAATCTGACCTTGGAGGAATCTTGATTCTCCTGAGATAGTGTTATAATATAGAGGGATTCATATTTGTTTCGATATTGACGTTTCTTGGAGTTTTGCGCAGCTGCCAGTTTTACGATCCCATTGTGAAGGTCTTTGATGAGGGGAGAGAGATGAAGAGTGATCCTTGAAGTCAGGTTCATTGTTGGATCTCACTCGACTGGTACACCTCAGTCTTGTCTTCCCTTTCAGTTCTCATCTTGTCTTCTCATTCGTTCGTCGCTGCTTCCTCGAAGCTCATGCAACATTTAGCTTCTTGGTATCCGCCGCATCGACACCTCACTCTTCTCTGCCTCCCCCGGACTCTTTCAGGGCAAAAGGTACAGTTATTGGCCATTTCACTACAACTGGTCTACAAAACGTATTCTAAAGCTACAAAAATATTAAGGGAATTGTTTGAATTTTCCTTCTTCAACTTAAACAAAGAATTATTTGCTAATTGCCAAAAGCATCTGACTATTCTGAGACGCCTACAAGATTTTTCTTTCTACTCAACACGATTTTAAAAAAACCATGTAGATAAAATATCGCAAATATTTTTCGGTTGTACGAATGATGAATTTTTCCAACATGAGATTAGTGATTTAAGATAGAGTTAAAATCAAGGAAATGCGTCATGAACTCAAATATTGACTTAAATAAAATTGAACAAGAATCGATTTATATTCTTCAAAATGTCGTTTGAGTATCAAAAAGTGGAATTTATAGAGGAAGATATGAGAATTTTGTACATTTTAAGAGCAGATGAAAATTTGATATTCAGAACAAAATTTTGGCTTTAATTACTACGCAAATATTGTAAAAATTATAAACATTTACCAATTTTCGTTTAAAAATATTTTAACTGAAAGATGTCAGCAAGGATGTTTCTCGAGACTATATCACAGATCCTATCGATAGGATAAACGACATTCACCAAACGAAGAAAAACAAAACGCTGAAAATCTCGCTCTTGAAAGTGCCAATCACTGTACCAAGTATCCCTGCATCCATTCGCGATACATCCGTTCTCCACTCGCGGAACGCGAAGAGCTATGAGTACCGCCCCTGCGTCACGCAGGTTGCAGTATCTTCTTCCTGCTCCTTTTATTCCTTTTAACCATTTTCTTCCTCGTTCGTTCCTTCGGCTCGTATAACATTCCGTCTCTATTTATCCTTCTTACTTCTTCTTCACTCTCGTCTATACATCTGTTCGTCCTTCAACCTGCAACAAGTTCTCCATGCAACAGCAAGAGCCCGCGGGTCGGTGGGCATTGTCGGAAATACCGATACGTCAAACGCGCAGAACCACCTTCGTCTTCGTCCACATATCTCACGGTTGCTTCGTCGTAGTCGTAGCTCTTGAATTGTTGCTTTCACGACTTCTCGGCGGTTAGTATTGGAACTTATGCTTGCGCGCGGCAAGCTTTTGTACAACTCGCGAACTATATGCCAGTGCACGGAGTCGTTTGGCCATCCGAGTTTGCCTTCTTCGCTCGAGAGAGTGCGCTACATGGCAAAACACCGAAGAACACGTGTTCTGGCACCTCCACTCACGGGTTTCAACGACTTACAACGTAAAACCGACTGCGTGCCCCGCGCGTTCTCGTCGACCCCGGGGGGACTTGTTAATTGCGGCATTACCACGATCCAAAAGAGATAAGGTCTTCATGATCGTTGGGTGCACGATGTGGTGAGAGAGAGCACCCTCGGGAATCCGTGGATATCTCTCATGTCTGCAGCGCCTCCAGCGACATCACTCAAAGATCTTACCAACTTCATCGCGAATGTTTTGTTGTCGGTTTGGAGAGAGGATGAGAGTCTACACCATTTTGAGGGCTTTCGTCGTGAAACAAAGATTGCTGTATAAACGAATCGGGGAATTTTTTTCTCGCTACTGTCACCAAGTGTCGTATATATTTTATGACGTACTGGATTAATTGATTTGACATTTGATGTAAACGAAAAATTTGAATGCATGAACTTGGTCCCCCATTGTGTTAGACGACAACGCCGATCAATCAATGGCTTTGATAAAATCTCGTTACTCATGAACTTATTAGGGGAGGATTTGCGAATGTTTCTGGGATTTCAATACAAATTCTAATTGGTTCAGACCAATTCTGATTGGTCTAACCTTACTTCTATTCGCAAAAATACAGATTGTGTTGACTCGAAGAGGAAAATTTTAATCAAAGTGATTATATATTAGCGAAAACGATTTCAATACAAATTTTGATTGGTCCAGACCAATTCTAATTGGTCTAACCTTACCTCTATTCGTAAAAATACGGATTGTGTCGACTCAAAGAGGAAAAAATTTAATAAAAGTGATTATGTATTAGCAAATACGTGATGCAGTCATTATGAATATAATACGAAGTATACCCCATAAAAATGACAGTTAAAAAAAACTCAAACTGAGAAAACTTAGTTAGATATTGGAAGATCTGTCTTTATGGTCTACCGCGTCCAAATGGCGAAGTTCAATTGGTAATGAGCCTTCCTTCAAGCCCATGACAGAAGAGAAAGCTCGTTCTAGTATAAACAAAGTATAGATGCAGTTTCGAAACGAAGCACGGTCTAGTAAGGTAAAATTCTCAACCAGGAATAAGTAGCCGGACAGGCCATGTTATGTTATTCCTATATATAGTTTTCGCCTATGTTGCAGCATAGGGTTACAAATCGGTTACTGGGAAGTTGGCCTTATATAAAAATTTCATAGATGTTGCTATTCCTATTCATGAATGATGCATTTGCCATATTTACTAACGAGGAGATAAGAAGTCCATTGAGTTTGTCTACTTCAGATGGTGATTTATCGCGGAAATAACGTACAGTTATTGGAATGAATATAAAAGGCTGGCGCCTTTTATTCATTCAAAGTAACTAGCCAGCGATTTTTTCTAAGGTCTGTACTAATAGTACTTTTAGCGTAAAATACAAACATTGTAATTTGGGTCGGAGCACATAAATTGTCCAAAACAAGTATACGTACAATTTGAAATGAAGCACGAGTTGCTAAAGTAATCGACCTAACCAGCAACTAGTAGCTGGACAGGCCATATTAGGTTGACCCTATTGATATTTTGTTCTATGTTAAATCATAGGGTGACTGGATATTGGTTACTAGTCACGTACTGGGAAATTTACCTTATAGTAAGTTACAAGTAGTTATCATAAATACATCTTTTAACTCAGATAGACAAGTGCTATGCCGTATCTGACATTAAGTCATTTTTTCTTTTGAGTTCATTCGGATTTCACTACAGTAGGATTGCCAAGTTGGCCACTGGTATGAAAACATTTCTGATGTCAAACCTGACGACAGAAGCCCTATTCCGACTTACGACTGCAGATCTCTTAGCGACATAGATATTCTGATTGGCCCTTGAAACTTCTTGAATCAATTAATGAGCAAAATGGAACTGTGGCCATCGGAGTCATAACTCGGAATAGACTTCAAGGTTCAACATGTGATACATTTATCGCTCCAGTTGCATCCTTTTCATGGCACTTGTCTATCTGGGTTAGGGTCGTCACTGATAGTTATACTTCAAGCGTAAAATACAAGCATTATCATAGTGATCAAAACTTGCAAACAGAACCAAACAAAGCTCATTTGATTGTAAAAGGAAGATACGTACAGTTTGAAACGAAGCACAGTCTAATGTAACAATATGTTAGCAGGTATCGAGTCTACGATGAAAAATAGACGCGCTACGGGGTTGAACGCAGAACGTACGAGATGAAAGATCAGCGCGTGTGCAGAATCAGAACGCGTTGGGACAATGTTATGTGTTGTGTCCTTATAACGTCGTTGTGACAGAGGCTTGAGAGAGACTCACCTCTAATTAAGTCGTCTGGCGGACTGGCAGAGGTTGTGCAGGCCCCGCGGCGTCCACCCTCGCAATGCGAGTAGCGCACGGCCAAGAGAGCGAACTGGCACTGAGGCCGCGGGGGTTGGTGCGCGGCTCGGCTCAGCTCGACCGATGATGACGACGACGACGACGACCACGACAACGACAACTAAGAAGTGGTGGAGGAGGAAGAAACGAGAAGAACCCAACAGGGTACTCGCGGGTGAACGGGAGGTTCTCGGTGCTTCTTCCATGATCCAATAAGCCCGACTTAATTAACTAACTGCTAACTCGCAAGCCTGTTAGCTCATTGATTTCGCTCGCTTTCATGGACACCCGACAGCTTTTCTCTGATGCTCTTCCATATTACTTTCTCTCTCTTTGTCTCTCGCTCACGTTCTTACTGAGTTATACCAGGCAACTCTGTGACTACCACAATTCAGAGCATTTTCAACTCACTCGCACACTTCACGCTGTGCAGCCACGACCGAAGCTCCATTAATTCCGTGAGCACGGATTCACTATAATTCTTTGTTTCAGTCCCGCGCATCGAGGGCTCCGACGGCGCAACGCTGATGCTATAAGTTTGTGTCCCGAGTGCACTGGGAAATCCGCTTTTGTCTTTGAAGTGATCATAGTTACAAATCCCTGGAGCTTTACTGATACTTATGGAATTTAGGTTCGAAGCTCGAGGGACGTAGGTTCTATTTTCCTAACGGCAATTATGTGATGACGTTGAATTGGTTGAGGTAGGGGAATGAGCCACGTGGTCTACGTTTGGTCAATGGTTATTACCAATCGGTTATGACAATCCGCTGGGTATTGATAGCAGGTTTCTATAAGTGTCATCAACATTTAACATTCTTTGTTTGTCACCGCTCGTTATCATTACAGATAGTGCGCACTTATGTAGGGGAAGGTGGGGCAAAGTGAAACGCATAAGCAAAAAATGGCTTTATCACGAAACTCGGTGTATTTTTACTGATTTTCACTCAAAAAGTCGATTCCAATAATCGATTATGAGCGTCGGCAAAAATAAAATTTGGTGGGGCGAAGTGAAAAACTTCCCCAAATTCGGAAATGTATGATTTTTTAAAGTGGATGCCACTGACCGTCATCAGCGTTGATGAAATTTTAATATCAATTGTGTTTTCGATTAATTTTGACATTTCGTAAAAAAATATCGACAGGAGCAAAATAGGACAGTCTCCGAAATATTAACCCCGCTTATTCGTGTCGAACGCTCGTGTGGAATACGAAACATGAATAGATTTGATAAGTATCGTGAACAACGCGACAAAATGATTTTAAAAATATTATATTTTGAATAATACGGCTGAATTGTATTGCGGAAACGCGTTTTTAATAAAATGTCGGAGTGTTTCACTTGACCTCACATTATTTGCCACAAATGACTGTTTCACTTTGCCCCACCTTCCCCTATATGGACATCGTCTTGGTGTAGATTTCTACGCCACATTTTTTGGAGTGTATCGGCGAAGGGGATAAATGCTTAAAGGATGAAAGGATAAAAACAGGAAACTACCCACTGCCTAATACGCTCAGATTTTCAGTTTAATCTGATTACCCGCATCGATAGTCACTTGTGCTCTCATCGTAACCGCGAGACCTCTTACCGTTGAATTGGTTAAGGTAGGAAAATTAGCCTCATGTATCTACGCTTGATCAATGGTTCGCTGGGTATTGATAGAAGGGTTTTATTAGTGTTATCGACATTTAACACTGTTTGTTTGACACCGCTCGTTATCACTACAGTTAGTGTGCACATATGTATGTGGACACCGCCTTGGTGTAGATTTCTACACCACATTTTTTGCAGTGTGTCTGCGAAGGAGATAAATGCGTAAAAGGTGAGAGGACAAAATAGGAAACTACACACTTCCTTATACATTTAAATTTTCAGTTTAATCTGATTGCTTGCATCGATAGTCACTTGTGCGCTCATTATAACCGCGAGATCTCTTACCATTGAATTGTTGGAGGTATGAAAATGAGCCCCGTTTCTCTACGTTTGATCAATGGTTATTATCAATCGGTTATGACAATCCGTTGAGTATTGATATCAGTATTTTAATAGTGTCAACAGCATTTAACAATGTTTGTTTGACACCGCTCGTTATCACTACAGTTAGTGTGCTCTTATGTATATGGACACCGCCTTGGTGTAGATTACTACACCACATTTTTTGCAGTGTGTCTGCGAAGAGGATAAGTGCGTAAAAGGTGAGAGGAAAAAAATGGGAAACTACACACATCCTAATACACTCAGATTTTCAGTTTAATCTGATTGCCCGCATCGATAGTCACTTGTGCGCTCATCGTAACCGCGAGATCTCTTACCGTTGAACTTCGCTATAAATTAATGCGTTTTATCGCGCCCGTACAGTATACGCGCCAGTTGAGTTTGCCGCGTGTGTCGCTCGTCAAAGGACGCCGCTCACGAGTCCTCAGGACGTACGACGAGCTTATACTCGTACTCGTCGGGTACGTAGCGCACACCGCGCCTTCTTGTAGCCCTTCGTGGAGCCCGCTAGCACCGAGAACGATTCCACGTCGCCTCGTGGACGACACGATCTTCTCACGAGTTAAGATCATGCGCGCGAGCGTATATAGCAAGCGTACTACGCTCAGCGAGCTGATGCACCGCGCGGTGTCAGCGCTACTCGCATCCCCTTCCTGGATTTCGGGTTACGCACGAGTGATCTTCACTTCCCGTCCTGTGCGCTCCCTACATCTCTGTCCTGTATCGCAGTTGCCGACGCGCCGGGACCTAACAAGGCAACTCGCTGGTGGAATAATCTGCACAATTGATATATTCTTTTATTTGCATTTAACAGAGAAACCGCTGAAGCTTGTGCAATCGCTGGCTATCAGCTAATTTTGCCCCATTATCTCTTATATAGGGCCATTCTGATAATTTGTAGCATCAATTCATTATTGATTGCCACATAAGAGGTAAGCTCTTGGAAGAAGTTTGCCGCTGGTTTTTCTACTTTTCAATCAAAAGGCGCGAGTCGCAATAAGCGGTTAAGGCAAGCGGAAACGACTAGATAGACGAATGGGACGGCAAAAGATATCAATTAATTATTCAATACGATGTTGATTGGTAATTACTAGTTAGCTTTGAAGATCGATGGAGCCGCGGTATAGGTATGTATTACAGAGAAGTCTACTTCGTTGATAGTCCTTAAGCAGTGGTGGAAGCTATTTTTCATATTATGAACTCCATTACTTTGAGCGTAAACGCAGGTTTAAAACTAAAATTTACAGACATGCTAACACTCCTGAAGCGATAAAAAAATGAACCCATTTATAGTGTTGCACAATTTATATCAATATGGTGTTAGTAGAAGTGGTATATTAGTGTCATCGTCATTTAACACCATTTGTTTTAGTGCAGACGCAGACATTGTTTTGGTGCAGATTTTAACACGACATTTTTCACAGTTAACGAATATCATAAAGCAAAGATTTACAATTTCAGAATCCCGGCAAAAGCAGCAGCGGCGACTGGTTTTAGATCAGCCGATAGAGCTCGTCTGTTTTTTCACTCTTCGAAATGAAAGGATTCCATCATTGGCAAAGCCCATAGGAGAGATTACAAAATGGATATCAATATGGTGTTAGTAGCAGGGGTATATTAGTGTCATCATCATTTAACACCATTTGTTTTACACTACTCGTTATCACTTCGTTTGTTGCGGACTTCTATAAACACCATTTTTGGTGCACATTTTAAAACGACATTTTGCACAGTAAACGAATATCAAAGAATGAAGCAAAGATTTACAATTTCAGAATCCTGACAAAAGCAGCAGTGGCGACTGGTTCTAGATCAGCCGATAGAGCTAGTCTGTCCTTTCACACTTCGGAATCAAAGGATTCCGTCATTGCCAAAGTACATAGGAGAGATTGCAAAATGGATATCAATATGGTGTTAGTATCAGGGGTATATTAGTGTCATCATCATTTAACACCATTTGTTTTACACTACTCGTTATTACCTCGATTGTTGTGGACTTGTATAAACACCATTTTTGGTGCACATTTTAACACGATATTTTTGACAGTGAACGAATATCAAAGAATGAAGCTAAGATTTACAATTTCAGAATCCTGACAAAAGCAGCAGCGTCGACTGGTTCTAGATCAGCCGATAGAACTAGTCTGTCCTTTCACACTTCGGAATCAAAGGATTCCGTCAATCGGCAAAGCACATGGGAGTGAATAAACGTATACAGGAACTAGGTATGAGCACACATCGGTGAGACTTGAAATTGCGAGTCTGAGCAGCACGAGGCCGATGAATAAACATGACGAAGGCGGCGCGTGATCAGCTCTCGGCGTGAGATATATCCTTCGTCGCGTTGTCTTCACCATCATCGTCGTGCTGTCTGGTCAGTCTTGGGTATGGACAACGACAACGACTACGACGACAACGACGAAAGTAACCAAGAAGCGAGCAACAGGAACCCAAGAAGAGAGCAGGGCGTCGAATGAGTTACGACGTGGCGTGGATTCGCGTTCTGTGTGTGTATACACGCGACGTACGCATCCAGCGTGACACGAACGCGGAAAGAAAGATGGCAACAAACAGTGAAGCTATACAGAAAAAGAGAGAATAAGAGAGCAAGGGGATGAGCAGCGCCGCGACTCACCGGCTGACGACGTTGGATGAACGACGTTGTCGCCACGCGACGAAAAAGCGTGAGCCGAATTTGGCGAAGTGCTCTTGGCCGTGAGGCGAGACATCGAGAGATTCTACTCTGTAGAATCAGGATGTACACGAGCATAATATGCGATCGTTTCGTATGTGTAACCGAAGAAGGTGGACACGGTGAGATGAACAGCGCCGTGTGAACTCCTTCAGATACTGTAAATCAGTCAACACTCGTTTTCACTGGCTTTGTTTTCGCGATCCTGTTATCGCTAGGTATCCTTCACTCCCTTATATCAAAAACCTCCTTAGTTTCTTTCTCCAACGGCTTTTGAATTAATTGTCTTCTCTATTGCTACACTGTAGCAATTGTATCCCATATTTCCAGGCCGAATGGACACTTTAAACTCGGGGTGTAGAGAGGACGATGTAATTTTATTCAAGAGAGGAAAGAGAATTTTTCAGCAATGTTTTAACGATTACTTCGCCTGATTCTCGAATAGTCATCAATTACAAATTCTAGATATCTAGTCCAATAATAATTGGCCTCTTAAGTACAAATGAATAGAAGCAATCGATATATTTACGGGAGAATCGGCGTCATTGGACCAGTTGCACCAATCGACCTTAAAATTACCTGAAGCTAATTTAAAAGGAAATGTATTTTTCGTCCTCATTGCTGCTTAGTTTCTTCCTACAATGTTTGTTACAAATTAGTCTATACCCATCTTCACTGGCTTCGCTTCACATTTTGTACCTCCATTGGCCTTTTCTTCGTTTCTCTATTTACGTTCCCAAGCGTTTTTTGAATAAATTATATTTTCTATTATTATACTACAGCGACTGAATATCATATTTCCAGGAAGGATGATCAGCTGCACCTCCGGATGTTGGAGAGTTCATCTTTTTCAAAAGCTGAAAAGGACTTTGTAAGCGATACCTTGTTAAGTACGTACTTAAGATTGCTTCGTTGGATTCTCAAGCACCCCATACCAGTCTTAGAATACCCATAACATACTCTACTAGTAATTGGCCTCTTAAGTGAAAGTGCAAGAAAGCTATCGGCATATTCGTATCTCCTTTTATCCACTGTGGAAACTTTTAACCAGTGAACGCCTGCCAATAGTTGTACCAACTATTCAAGTTCCTTTTTTTAAATTCTCTTCACCCTCTCGCCCTCGTCGCTACTGAGTTCCTTCTTTTCATCTTATTCTTCGGCTTCATTCTGGCGTGTAATTGAGCAACACGGATACGGCTACTCTCCAGCTGGAAGTGGCTTACTTCCTACTAGCCGGTGCGTTGTCTTCGTCTTTTTCTTCAACCGGGCCTAAGCTTACCTCCAGATTTTACGGTGTCGCGTACAACCGTCAGATCTGCACATTGCGAAGAGGATATTTTCGAATTTTGTCGCTATTAGCCTGCTCGTTCGAGCTTGTAGATCATTCGACCATGATGTATCGATGTATATAGAGATTTGAAGAGAAAAAAACGCCACGGGGGTAAAGGAACTCTTTTATTGTACGCATTATTGTATACAGTCGTGAGCCCACTCGATCTTTCGCTCCGTTCACTATTTTGCTTTTTCGGCGTGTCACGCACGTCGAAATGTAGCATTATCATCATCATCATCATCTAATAATACTGCGGTTTGTGTTTGTATGTTTGTGTGTGTGTGTGTGTGTGTGTGTAGGTGTTATACAGTTATCATTTTCCATCAATTTTTAAATTATAAATATGAATTAAATAGCTTATCGTCGTGTTATATATAAATAAATTACAGGCTCGCGCTTATTATAATATATATAATATAATATATGTATAAGGTATAATACCTAAAACGTTATTTGCAAATTATAAATAATTATTCAGCCAGCAAGCTCTCACGGCATTGCGAGCCTAAATAATAATAATTATATTAGTAATAATTGTGCAGTAGAACTTCCGATAACTCAGATTCCCATTTTCTTAAGTTTCACTTCTCTAATTCAGAATGTTACAGCGCTGAACGAGTGTGAAAATAAGCTCTGAATTGCTTTATTCGTTGGGTCCCTACATGACACTTTCGAAATTAAATTCTCAATGGCTAAGACAGGGAATTTGATATAGACGTTTCGTGCCGCTTCAACCCAATATTATATACAGAAACCGTTTTTTAAAAAGATATTTCCATAATACTTTAGAGCAATCAAACATCTTTCATTCTGAGCTGTCAAAGTTAGAATTATCCAAAGTTCTATTGTAACAATATTAATCATAATAACACCATCAATCAATTGAGTGTTTTTGACCCTTTTTCCACTGGTTTCGTCTCGCAATTGTTGCCGAGATTAGCTACAAAGCTGTTAACTTTGCAAACTTTACCGATGCCCTTCTGCCCGAGATAATGAAATTCAATTTGTAGTAAAAGTTGGATCATATATTGGCCAGCAAATGACTAATCGTAATTGAATTATTTCTTTTTCTCTCAGTAAAATGGCTTACCAAAATATGATTTGCTGTTAATTCATTGTTTTCGAATCCAATCCACAAGCATAAACAGTTTGCTTTCCCTACATTAGGTAGCCAGATTTAGATAACGCAACAAAATCTTTGCTTTACCAACAATTATCATTTTCTTTTATGTACGGATTACGTTAAGTCAATCACACACCTCATCATTTGTTTCAGTGCGTCGGGCAGAATATCTTGAGCTTTTTTTATCGTGTTATCAAATATTCACTTGCACACGGTGATCCACTCTTCAACCGTGCAATTGTCGCACTTGACTGTGCAGCACCAGTGAAAAGTGCATCTGCATCTTTCGACTCTGCGTTGCCTAACGACGTTATAACCTCTGCCGCAGCAGAGGGAAGCGCAACCGTCGCCACCGGTGCTCGTTCTGTTGCATCTACGACCGGCGGTACCCGGTATATCGGCCATTTGATCTCTCTCGCAGAAATTCGGTGATTTCTGATAGTAGAAAAGTTGTTTGGCAAGATCTCGAGGCTTTCGCTTTCGTCCTTGATGATTGGCGCGATGCTGCTTCCTCTGTCTTTGCTGACGATCGGGTCGTCGTCTTCTCGATCCCCTAACCCTCGTTAATGGCGTCACACTACCCAAATTGCTTTGGGCTACCAGAACGGCATTTCTAAATCGATCCTTCAGTGTTTTACCGACCATCCGGAAGTCTTGCGCCACTTTCCAGCAGGTCTTGAGCTCGCAGGAACCTGACATTCCATGACACTTGCAGCGTATCTGCATGTTGCTTGCCACTGCCTGAAATCATAAACAAGATACGTTGAAAAATTGGAAAACGCCTTTAAAGACACTTCAACCAACCGACCAATTGTTGATCACTCAAAAAAAAAAAAAGGAATAGTTTTCTCTCGAATGTTGAATGAAACTTTTCAATACGTCGTCGGCAAAGTACGATGTTCGCAAGCGATATGTATACTTTTATGGACGGAGGACTAGAAAGGGAAATTCTTGACGCACGTAAAGTGACGCGCTTCCTTTCAGATCGTGCAGTAATTAACACTCGTCAAGATTTCTATAATTTTGATAACTATTATCTGCAGATTTATTTCACTTTGTCATGGTCACTATAATCAAGATTGAGAAAAAAAAAAAACAGATTTTGCTTTTAAGGAAAGAAATTAACTTATCATGACTCGCGTTCTGTTTGAACGAATTAACCTGAAGATCCTAGACATTAACTCATCCGGGCTCGATTCTTCATCCGTGAAGGGTGGCCACAGACCGTGGTAAATTGGCGACCATCTCGACCACCGCTAGTCGCCCATCAAAACGGCCTACTTCTTACCATCTCTTGAAGGGGAAGGACAAAAAACTGCCGAATCTAACGCGTTGTACAAACAGGTAAATCGAGCGAGCGCGTAAACTAATATAGGGAAGGCGTTGCAAACCAGATGTGCAAAGGGTGGGTAAGGCACGGTTGGGAAATAAAGAACGAAGAAAAAGCAGAGGAAAAAAGAAGGAAAGAAAGTGAGGCGGTGCATAGGGTTCAGATAGAGATGGAAAGGGAGTGGGAAGAAGAGAAAAAAAACGACGGAGAAGTAAAAAAAAGAAGAAGAGTGAGGAGGTTTCCTTTAGACAAAGAGGTGTCGCATACAAAACAGTTAATGAGTCTACGGCTGGGTGGTCCAGCCTGGGGCTTCGTCTTAATAACGTCGAGGCGAGAGAGCGAGCGAATGAGCGAAGCATGGAGGAGATGCATGCATGCGCTGTACAGCCCTTTCTCGTCCCTTTCCTCACTCTCGCGGTTTTATTTCTTCCCTTCGTCTTCATAGTATATAGCGTGTATAGCGGACACACGTAAACATCTCTCACGCGATAGTGAAGACGAGTACTGGGCTGAGAACGAGCCGAGGGACACGGAGACTGGGAATAAAAAAATGTGGGAAGAAACGGGGATGTACGGGAAGAGACACAAGAAGTTGCGAAGGGATAAAGTCATTTGAATTATTCGAATTTAACTATTTAATGAATGAATAATTATTCCCATACAATGTTGGAATGGATTCGTTTGTTAAAACTGATCATGATGATGATGATGATAGAAGCGAAAGTTTGGAGAATGGCAACTTACAATCAAAGCAGAAGAGTCGGTAATATTACAAATAAATAAATTGCAAGAAAATCGTAACTCACCAATCGTCCTGCTTGATTGTTGTGCAAATTCACGGTGGACTGTATGTCACCGGCTTTTTCACGTGTGTCTAGGAACTGCTTGGAGAACTCCATCCCGTAATCGAGATTATGAGAACATCCACCCCATTTCCACTCGGTGCCTCTCGCTTTCGCTGGTGTTCTTCCCTTGTAACTGGAAGGATCACAGCCGCAGGATATGAGACGTCCCATGGCGCAGGCTCGGGCTACGCTATGTGCAACGCCTGCTGCTGATATTGCATACGCAAAAGCAGTTTCTCTGTAACCTGAAATTTAAAATATGTTATTAAAATTAATTATATTCCGGTGTTGAAAGAATGTAATTAACTGTATAATAATAATTAGTCATCTTCGCAGTATCGCCTTCAACGACCAATCCGACACACTCTGTAGATGGATAATTGAGTATTCAAGAATTAAAAAGAAATGTTCTTCGGTTTGCTCCCTTGGCAACTTGGGATATTATAAATAAATCTCGCCTACGTGTTGAGAATCAAGGAGTTTCTGTAGGTTCTAAATTCTCCACTATGAGACGCCCATACCCTGATTTTTCTAAGACCTCTGATGAAGCACCCCTTTTTCTAAAAAAATATACCATGCAGAGGTGATACGGCAAATTTATTGTACATAGTAATATAACACAAGGAAAAATGTTTACACCGTACAAAGTCGCCAAAAGATAACAGTAATTGATCCTGTTGAGCTCAGGTACCAAGTGATAGTTTAATCTCAGGATGACTTCCATTTGGAATAATAATCAACTACTCTCCTTCAACGCTACGAGAATTCTCAGACGAAGAAGAATGAGAGCGATTGTACGAACGAAACACGTGAGTGTCGACGGTATAGGCAGAGCTCTCGATCGTCTCAAAGTCTTGAGAGGCTCGTCGTCTTCGGGATGCACGTCCTTCGTCTCGTCGAGTTAGCAAATTGCGAGTCGTACTTCAAGAGGATTAATCGAAAGCTGTCCAAAGTGGTCCGCGGAATAGTGAGTGAAGAGTCAAGACGAGTTCGAGAAGCGAAGAGTCGTTGAGAGGGAAGGGATACGAAGACACGTTGGAGTCGGGGTATGCACAGAGCTAATACGCTTCACGAGTCGAAGACTGATATCGAAAGGGTTCCTTTCGTTGAAAGCAACAGTAGCTGCGGCAAGTCCGAGGTACCTTTACAATCGCAGTCTCGATGGCTTCCGTAGAAGGAGCTGCACCTTCGTTCAGGACAGTTTCAATGCAAGTCTCCGCGCTCTTGCCTGCCGACGGCGGACAGCCGTCGCTCGATCGCTTTCGCGCTGCTGCCGCAACCGCTGCTCTACCACAACTTTCAAAGGACGTATAGAGACAGAGATTATTCATTCAAGCGTCCGTCAAAACAAAGCGCTTGGACCCCATCACCAGCGACGGCCGATTGCAGCTCTGGCTGTCCTTCGCTTCGCCTCATCCGCATGTATAAGAGATGTACGGAGGCAGGAACGAGAACTCTTGCACGCTCCCATGCCAGGGGGTTGATTCTCGTGAGGACGCTTTGACAAACTCCGTGTCTTAGTCTTGAAAATCGTGAAATAAGTGACGAAGACGATCCTTCGTTTTGTCACCGTTCATTCTTGATTCGCGATGGTGAATGCGCAGGAGAAGGGTCTTATCTGCGACCTGGACTAAGGATACGGCACTATCAACCTCAACTTTATTTTATTGCAGTGATGTTGAAGTGCAAAACGGTCCCAAGTAGGGTTTGACGATTGGTGGAACACTGGGCCAGTCTTGGGCGCTGTGTTTCCAGTCCTGGTCCGATATTCTCTTCCAGAGTACTCCTGGTAATTTGCCAGCACCGGCATATTAACCTTGGAACAGAATCTGACGCCAATGATATGCCAATACCAGATAGATATTGCGAAATAGTGCTGTGCTTTCTGCATATCAGTTCTGGCCCGCGATTCAAGCCAGTCCAGAATTAGTACTAGCCCACGACCTAGGCTTAGCTACAAACTAATATTAACTTTGGGTAGACGTCAAATGTAAGCTAGGTTATTAATTAGAAATACTGTAAATTCTATTAAAGACAGGAGAAATAAATGCGACTGAAATACATATCCATTTTTTATTATTTAGAAAAGTTTTCATTTATAATATTTATAATATTCCAAACCCTACTTAGGACAATTGCCGTTTTGGAACGATCTAGTCAGTGGCTTATTAAATTTTTAGGTAATTCTGCATAAGGATTGTCATATTAACCGTTTCAACAAAAAACGTTAAGAAGGAACAGTGCCTTTGATAATGATTTCTATTTTTAATTCTTGTATTTATTAAATACGTCCAGTTTTGATAGAACAACAAATCAGGTTCTTGGAAAGTGCTCCAAATGTGCGTCAAGTTACTGAACCCTGAACTAGACAGACCTCTCGTAAATAATACGACGACGTTTGTGTACAGTTTTTCATCTTTCGAGTGGAGTCGAGGGAATAGAAACGAGGGAATAAAACGAGAAGAAAGTATATGCGTAAGATATGCAGCCCTGTCCAAGTTCTCGTCGAGTCCTTCAAGGATTGACGGACGACCGGGTATCGAGGTGCGCGGTGGTGGCTGTCAACTTACAAACGATACGACACACGCGTGCGTTTCGACTGCTGAATACGGAATCGAGGACTCGCCGGATCCAACGCAGCATTAGCAACGTCACCACGAACAGTAGCACTCAGTGAAACTGAATCGGCGTCATCCCCCTTTATCGTTTTCATTCCGTTGCTCGGTTGTCCTGTACCTCATCTCCTCGCCCTACTCTTCATCCGCGAAGACGTACTCAGCGAAACGTTCCTCGCTCTGGAATCGTATGTATACGCATCTGTTGCAATATTCATGAGCGCCGTGGACGACGACGAACGCAAGGAGAACGCGCGAAAGCAGCTACCAACGATGCACGGCATTCGCGATGTGACACTCGATTCCATTGCTCCTACACGATTTCGACCATTCTTAACTTTGGGACTCTGACTCGGAAATTGACGATTTTCATTTTGTAGATTTTTGCTCTGTTTCCAGTTACTAAGGAAGTTGAATTTAGATGAGCAATAATGCTCAAGAAAAAAGTATTGGTAGATTCAAAGCTCGGATATCAGATCACCATATTTTGGTGCTTCTTAACTATGAAATTATCTTTGGCCGATAGAAAGTGTGCTCAAAACGTATTATGTTCCTCTAGGGAGACTTAGAGCAATCAGGGCTTATGAAAGAGCTCCTAGTAGGGTTCAGAATAATCATGGCCTGGAAGGGGGGCCTCTGCGAGATTTAGAATAATGAAGGACTCAAAAGGAACCCCTTGTGGGGCTCTAAATATTCAGCGCCTGGGAGGAGGGTCTCGGGGCTGAATCTCATTGGGATGGGACTTAGAATAATTAGAGCGTTTATTATTTTAAGTTCTTTAATGGGCCTTAAAAAATGAAGGCCTGAGAGAGGAGAAGGGAACCTTGAATGAGATTGGAATAATTAGGGCCTGGAAGAGGGTTCATAGAGCGATTTAGAATAACGAAACCCTAAGAAGGAGGCCCTAGTGGGAATCTGAATATTCAGGTCCTCGGAGGGGGTTCTGAATGGGACTTAGAATATTTAGGTCCTGTGAGGAGATTCCAAACGAGACAGAATAATTAGAGCCTTTATTATTTTAAGTTCTTCAGTAGGCCTTAAAATAATGTAGGCCTGAGAGACGAGGAGGGAGAGAGCCTTGAATGGGGCTTAGAATAATTAAAGCCTTCATTATTTTAAGTTCTTTAGTGGGCCTTGAATCGGGCTTATAATTAGGGCCTGGAAGAGGGCCCATAGAGGGATTTAGAATAATAAAAGCCCAAGAAGGAGCTTCTGGGCGAACAATTAGGGCCTGGAAGAGGGCCCATAGAGGGATTTAGAATAATAAAAGCCCAAGAAGGAGCTTCTAGAGAGATACTGAATATTCAGGTCTTCGGAGGGAGTTCCGAATGGGACTCAGAATAATTAGGGCTGGGAAGAAGGTCCTAAACGAGACAAAAAAATCAGGGTCTGGGAGCCCATTGCCAAAATATATCAGAATTTCTCATATTTTCATATGGTCATTCCTAAATAATTCCTTGTCTATCTATAAAGCAAAATTTTAATTGTCTACAAATCTTGTAACGAAATTTCGCAGTAAGACCAAGGTAAATCTGGTTCTTCAGGAAGAGCGAAAGAAAAGCGAGAGTACGAGACACCCGCTGTGAGTGTCCTCTTTATAAGGCCTAGCTGTCCTCCCGTGGTACGGCCGGAGGTATACTATACTACACCGCAAACACGCAGGGTAGGGCTTGCGTCGCTCGAGCTTTTGCTTTATACGGCTATTGGCAGCACAACTGTTTTATAATGCAGATAGCCGAGCGGGACGGTCAGCGCGGTTTCTCGCGACAGGAGCGGGACGTAGCAGCCAGCCTTCCGTAATAAATCCTCCACGGGGAGTTGTACGTCTCTTCGGGGCTCTGCTCTCGCGGGGCTTCTTCTCCAGATCTCTGCACGCTTTGCCTCTGGCATCCTCACGTATACTGCTGTGCCTGCGAAGACTTAAGACCGAGTTATAATACGATCTGGAGAGAACAGTCCTGGATGTTATGTGCCCTTCTATCCAAGTTCTTTATCTTTTGACTTAGATTTTATTCAGTTAACATGCTAAAGTATAGAATCAACAAAAGCGGCAAAAAGTCTTGCCATAACCAAATCGTTAAAAAAAAGAGCACGAGAAAGTAACAACAAGTTTAAACAACTTCCATTTACATTTTATAAAATGAACTGGAAGCACTGGAGGCGAAATACAATTTACCAGCTCGTGCCAGGCTGGCAGAAAACCCATAAAAATACAAATTAATCCATCCTCCGAGTTACAACCATCTCTCAGTTTCCCTCTCGTTTCTGATTAGCGTGGCAAACACATAAAAAAGCAAGTATCTCTGGATCTGGATGAGGTATTCGGCTCCGGTGTTTTGATTAATTCCAGCACGATTTCTCTTACGTGCCTAACTATCTACGTGTGTGAGACGGGTCTTTCAGGAGTAGACCACCGCTAGAGTTATCTCGAGATATAGTGGTATCTTGGGATATAAACTATACTTTGTGTAATGCAAGCGGTCCGCCGCGGATACTTTGAATTTTATTGGCTAATATCGGGATTCCTGGGGCTATGTTAGGCTCGAAACCTGCCATGTTGATTAGTTTCTTAATACGTGGGAGACTTTTATGAAAGTCTTCGGTCTAACTCACAGTCTTTCTGTGTTCGAGTTAGATCAACCTTAAAAATGTTGCAATGTGGCTATAAACAGAGGTGCCAACATCACCATAGTAATATTTACTAAATAATATTTCTTTCAGGTTGGTCATTCAATTAAAATGTTTGGAACTTATTAGAATCTCTTTTTCAGACCTCATCCGACTGAATGACATTTCTACTTGTGCGGGCCAATGGACGTGTCCCTCAATTTTCGTAATACCTTTCTGAGTACAACGCACGTTGGTTTACCGAAGGAAACGGATAATCAACTATGGACAGTGGGACGAAGGAAGAAACGAACAGTAGAGTCGATCTGCGAGCAGCGACCAACGACGACGAATTGGTCACACCGGATCAACGGACCCGAGGCTCCCGAGCTGGTACCGAGTCTGTTCCAACGTCGCCGGAGTCGAAGCTGAGCCGATTCTTCTCGGCGATCTCTCACGCACCGCTAACTTCTCGGAAGCTATGCCATCTTCGTAACCACCGATTTAAAACGCTGTTTTACCCACGAATCTTGCGGTCCCTTGGGACTTAATCTCCCGATGGATATGTCTCGGGGAGTGACGAGAGCCTTCAAGCAGTTCACACGTATGTGCAGTGGACTCTGAGAAATCTCGTTTTCTTTCTGATTTGAGCATCTGTGCAATTGGCTTTCGAATGATCGGTAGTGATCTCCCTAATTTGTACAGAAACACAAGAAGTGGCTCGTCGTTGCTTTAGGTCGAGATCATTGTGTGATGGACGGAAAGAATTACTTTTTCATTATTTCAAAGAACTTGCAAGTAATATTGAAATTAGTTTTATTGGCAGACATCTTCAGGTTTCTTTTAATAAATTCCCAATAAAATCCATTTAATCATTCAATAATTTCTGAATATCCATTTGGATATTAAAAAATATATATTGTGGAAAAACAGTACAAAAAGGTCATTCTGATGCATTGAATTTCTAATTCCATTCAAGACATTGCACTCTACGACCCAACTGTGTTGAGATCTCACTCCGAAGGAAGAAAGACATAAAAATGGTGGAAACCGTGAAGATTAGCTTGCTCTACTTCCTACAGGACACGTGAGACACTTCTCTGACTTATTTAATGCATCTCGTAGTTTACACGACAGTTCCACGTTTCTCTGGCAAGAGCTCGAAGGAAAAGGGAATGAGAAACGGGGATGACTGTAGCGTGACTCTTTTCGTCCTGTTGATGGTCGTCCTCATCTCCGTTCTCTCCCGAGGCTGTAAGATTCAACGCAGCTTCTTAAGCTTTCAGGTCAGGTGCGCGACTCGTCGCGGTCTCGTCTCGCAGCTCTTATTCTTCGCTTGCGTGCATCACACGATATATGTTTCCTCTTTCGGCGCACGTACTACTATCGCGTCCAGCCATATCCACGAAACCGCTGCTCTCAGCAGACACAATGAATTTATATGTCGCACCGTCGGTGGCCACTAAACTCCTCACCACCTTCGTAAGCTACGCGCCGTCCCTGAGCTGTGTACCATCGTTATTACCTGTGTTCTGAGTGTGTTTGTGCACATTGTGAGGGCTAACACGAGTTTCTCGTTATGGAATTGGGTCAGGTATAACTTTAAGCTACTGAGACGAACTACGGAACAATACGGCTGATCCCAACGGGTAAATGACACATTTTCAACGATTTGGTGGCGTGAGAAATTTAATTTCATATCGCCGCGCAATAAATTTCAGATTTCACAACACGAATACGTTTTGCAAATAAAAAAAAAACAAAAATCGCTCTAGAGTTTAATACGACTGTCCAATGTTCATCCTTATTCTTGTTAATTTTTACTCCTAAAATCCTTTGTATGTGATATTCTGATACAGATGAATAAAATTGTGAATAAGCAGTCGATTATTTAACGATTTTAAGATATTTATTGCTCAATCAACACTTAGATGTAACTAAAATGATTGTGTTAAAAAAAGAGCGTTTTGTCTTGATGGTTTGTATGAATGTTAGATTTATTGTAAACAATATGTTGAAAGAGAAATAAAATAAATAAAGAAGTAATGAAAAAAATGTAGTTTTGTCGCAGAGCAAGAGGAAACCAGACCGAAGTTGAAAATTAGACCCTCTTCAAAACCTAAATGTAGCAGTCTCGCGGGGTAAACGAAGGTTTCTTCATCCCTTGACTCTCGTCAAAACCTCCAAAAATGGCAGATATTACCCGAATGGAGTAAACGAAGTCTACCGTAGACTGAAATTCTTATGTTTGAACCTCTAATTAGGTTGTACACACCGAGAGAAAAAGTTTCATTGATTCACGGAAATCTTTGACAATGAAATTAAATACTTGAATTTCAATACTATCTTTTCTTTGAATGATCTCCAACTCAATGAAAAGTAGTGATATTGTTTCGAAGAAACATTTCTTTAAACCAATGGAATCTTTTTCATTGATTTTAAAGATATCATCTCTGATTCAATGAAATCTTCTTCTTACCAGCTCAAAATTTCGAAACCTATTTTTTTCTGAAGTACGCGACAGATAAAGCTCTAATTTTGTGAGTATGTAAGGAAGTACGGCAGAAATAGGCTAAGCTTCTGGATCCTCGAAACTCAAAACAAAACTCAAAACAAAAAAGTGAGGTTAGGTGCGAGAGAGAGATCAATGAAAACATTTCTTAGAATCAATGAAAACGTCTCTTTACCCCTTTGAGTCACACATTTTTCGTTTCCGAAATTAAATGAAACATTCATTATTGTCAGAAATTAGTTTAAAACATTCAAATCTGAGCGAAAACAGGTGGGTCGCTCAGTGACCCACTGTGACGGAAAGGGTTAAAACAATAAAACTGTTTCTTTATTATATGCTCACTAAGTAAATCTTTATTTACAGGCAATGAAATGTTCTCTTTGAAATTCAAATGCACTATTTCATTGAAATCAATTTAAAAAAAATCAATCCACCCATTTCATTGGCGCCAATGAAATCTTTTCTCTCGGTGCCGAGTGAGATGAGGTTCTTAGACTCTTGTATAAACCTCCAAAAGTGGCATATTTTACCCATTTTAATTCAACGAAGGGTGTTGGAAGGTTTTAAATTTTAACTCGGGGGTATTAAGATGCAATTGGATTCAATTGGATTTTTGACAACTTACCTCTTTGGAGCAAAACGCTGCTCTGTTGTGTTCTACTGCTGGCCGTAAGAGATGAACAGTTCCACCTGTGCCATGCGAACTGGTGTTGACACTCGGATATGGCCATTTGTAAGCCCTTGACTGCCGCAACAGTCACGTCTGGATTTCGGTGACAAAGTTCTCTCTGTTCTTTGGTGAGACCGGGAATTCCGTTGCACACGACTGCACTTCCGCTCACCCAGTCATCCACGGAGTTGCTCATAAGGCCGGTCGCTCTATTGTCCCAGAACAAATGAACGAACAAGAACGTTTATAAGAAAATCATTGCAATATTATTACAAGTCATGTGCGGGGTTTTGCTATACGTTAATCAAAATTGCATCTATTGGATGGGGTCAAAATAGCGCATGGCCAAAATAGCAACAGGCTAAGGTAGTGAATTTCAAAATAAGGAACGTCTAAATATAGAATTTCATCAATATGAAATTCGCTATTTTAGCCAGTCGCTGTATTGGTAATTCGCTATTTTGATTGCATTTTGATAAGATGGACGTCGAAATAGCGAATGATCAAAATAGCGAATGGCTGAAATAGCGAATTTCATAATGATGGCCATTCTAGATTCAGACGTTCCTTATTTTGAAATTGGCTATTTTAACCATTCGTTATTTTGACCCCCACCCCATCTATTTAGTAAGAGCCTACGATTTAGTTTTCAATTTTAATTCATCGAGTTCGTTGAAGATGATGAAAATCAAGAAAATAAGAATGGAAGTGACTAATTTTCTATATCCAATTCGAATTATTCGGAAAATCCAACCTAAATTTTCTTTTCATTCAAATATCGAATTTTGGCCTCCAATTGTTATCAAATTCGGCCCTAATGGAAGTAACTAATTTTTAATATCCAAATGCGCCTACAATAAACCGCTCGTCATAAACGGAAGTCTCTTCACGGTAAATAGATTCCTTTTCCTGGAAGTAAATATTATTTTCAATGCAATGTGCAACGGTTGACTTATGTTAGCACCATTATATTCAAATAATGATTTTCACAACTTTTTCTATCAAGTATCCTTAAACCTTATTACTTACGAGTCTAATTTTTTTCCCTTCACGAGATCAACGCTTCCCCTACACTGAAAAAAATGTCATTAATTCAACAAATCCATCGTTTGCGGGCTGCCAAAAACCAGCAAAATTAAGTTATTAACTTAATTTGAATTCTAATGCCTCTAATTCCATACGAGATCGAAAGAATAACTGTAAAATAAGCAAAATAATATTTTATTATTTCAATGTTCAATGGGGGATTGAACGAATAAGAACTAGAGTTAATTAAAAAGTACTTCCTTCGGCGGCCCGCAAACGATGAATTTATTGAATCAATGACATTTTTTTCAGTGTATAAGCAAAAATCCAATTTATTGATTCTCAATCAAATTGTCGATACATTATTGTACTTTCATTAACAAAATAAATTCCTTCTGATTACATATATGACAGTATTTTATTTATATGAGTTCCAATGGAGGCAAGCGACTCCCACGCATTAAATCCTCGTCGATTGCGACAAGAATTCCAGCTCAGTCCCAAAATTCCGAATGTCTGGCGCCATTGATGGGCCTGATGTTTCGTTTGTCGTCCCGTGGGTCCTTCCTGTTCGCCTGAGACTCCCAGGGTTTTTTCAGAGCGCAAGGTGTAGCCCGTATACAGATTTATTCGTGTAGTACTACGCACATTCGTTTAATCGACGAGTCGGATCGAGGAAGGACGCACCACGTGTGCGTATATTCATACTATGTATATATATATATATACATGTATAGTGTAGCGACGATGGTCGATCGAGGAATCCGATAACCAGAGTGCTATAGGGCTCGCGAGGTGGAGGAACTTTTCGTCCGGGCGAGCACATCATCGGCATACCATGAACTTCGGTATCGTCTCTTCCTCGTCGTCTCGAGGAATGCCAACCCCAGCCAAATTCCCAAACACTAAAATCACTCAAACCGATCGAACTGTGTTTCGCAGTGTTGAATACACGTGGAACTTATCCCGTGGGAAAAGTCGAGAGATTCACGAAGTCTCTTCCTCGATTTGCCTTCGATTATTCGCTAATGAATTCAAAATATTTCTCGCTCTCATGGAAGCCACTATCGTTATTTCGATAGTCATAATCAAGGTGGATTTCCGTGTATATTTTCTGCTGACATTGATCCGTTGCTATGCCATATGGGTAATATTAGGGAACAGGAGAGTATTAAAGAATAATTTTCAAAATATTATTTGAATGACTGTCAATAATTCTTAACTAAGGCCAATAATACAATTTTCAAAAGTCAATTTGTTTTTGTTATTCAAGAAAAATTGAATAAATCTCGCCATTTTGTAATTCTCACATAGCTATAGCTATGAGGATTTATATGAAAATGTACCTAGATTTTTTTTCAGACTGGGATCTCCTTGGGTTATTGACTCTTCGGTCAGTTTAAGCAAAGTAAAAGTGATATCATAGTAAAAGATTTATCTTTTACTTCACTGGAATTTTATCCAAAGAAATCGCAGTCGGGTAAAAAAAATTGAATTTCGCACTTTTGCAACCAAAATTATTAATTATTTGTATAAGATAATTAATTCGAAAGTATTTGAGATAATCTAGAAAATGTTAGATTTCTTTTGAATGAAATGAATGTATCCATCCCAATTAGTACAGAATGTTGGTGAGAAAAAAAAATGTAAACTTTTAAATTAATCGTAATAGATAAATGAATTTTGAATTATATGTATATAAAACTTTACCTCCTGATATGAAAAATAACTACATAAAAATGTCTGTTGGTAATTTTTATAAATGTTATTTCACTCGTACTTTTATTTTAGATTAATTGCTAGTACAGCGGCTGAAAAACGGGATAGTGCAGAAGGCAGAGCTGGAGCGATTAATCGCTACTCTGCAGCAGTTCAAGAATCACCAGCAGCGGCAACGGCAGCAGCATCGCGAAAGAGGAGGGAACTTGAGAGTCCTTTGAGAATTTGAGATACCGCTAAGAGGCGACCGCGTCGCGTTATCATCGGAGACTTCTGGGCGAGCGAGGTACCAGGGCGTTTTATCGGCTCTTTGAACATTCGCACCTCTTGACCCGCCCGTGCCTCGTAAAATCCCGTAATGAGAAGCAGACGCGCGCGCCCTCCCCTCCCACCGGCTGCTCGACGGGGGCTGGATAGCTTCTGCCTTATAGAGCTCGTGCCATGCAGCGGCAATCTGAGATTGAGCTACTGGCAGCTGTTCCACCGATGCGAAGTGCACATCAGCTTCTCTATCGATATCAGTAGTGATGGCAAGACGCGCGTGCACTCTATCTCTCATTTTAGGATGAAGATTATAATAATTTTCACAGAAGTATCGTGAAACTGAATTCATTTTTGCTTCCTTATAGAGGAAGCTTTCTTTTCATGAAAAAAAAAAAACAATTTTCGAGATTTTTATGTCAGGATACTTAGAATTGTCCAAAACATCCAGAAAAGTGATCTAGAAAAAATGTCCGTATGTATGTGTGTGTATGTGTATGTATATAACGAGGAAAATTCGAATGCCGATAACTCAAGAATCGTTTTGTATATCGCGTTTAAATTTGGCACACAAGTGTAGCAGCAGACACTCTTCAACTGTAGCAATTTTTGACAAAATCTGCGTAAAAATTTCGATTTTATGCTGTTTTCAATTTTTTGAAAAAAGGAGGTGGTCGCTCTAACTTTCATAAAATTTAGTCTATTTTGCTAAATAGTTGGTTATAAGAGCAGGTGCACTCAATGTTGTTTGGTATTGAATTTGGTTCGAATCGGTAAAGTGGTTCAGATTTTATGGAATTTTGAATTTTTTTAAAAATTGACATTATCGCTCTATTGTAACTTTTGCAAAACTTGAGATAGCGGACTCAAATTTTGTATATAAATGAAACAATATTCAGTCATTATATATGTATAATTTAGTGACGACCGGTATGAAATTTTTGATTTTATGGAATGTTAAATTATTTTAAAAAATATACGTTATCACATTTACTTTCGGAAACACTCCAATAATATCTAAATAACGGAATAACGAAATAGAAAAAGCGAATTCACAACATGTTTATTTATCTAATTCAAACAAGGATGCAAAGTAGAACCTTGCACATTGCTTCCTCATTATTTTTCGCTTTTTTTTACAAAGCTTCCTCTATGAGGAAGCCAAAATTGAATAACATACTTCCTCATAGAGAAAAATGAGGAAGCAATGTGCAAGGTTCTACTTTGTTATAAATGTCACAGAATGTTAACAGAATGTCAAGAAATTAAAAAATGAAAAAGTGTAAAAAGTATTTGATTAAATTTATAATATATTATTTACATCTTCAGTTATTGAACACTGAAAGGGACAAATATCTTTAAAAAAAATGGTAATAATGTTATGAGAGTAATCAAGCAGTTTGGAATTATTAATTACAAAAGAGAAAAATGTATAATCGTTATAGGTAATAATACAATATATATATGTGTGCGTAAAATGAATAACTTTTTAAAATTTATTATGGTCGAATTTGTAACTGCTATTCTTCGGCCTTACAGAGCTCGTGCCAGGCAATGTTTGAGATTGAGCTACTGGCAGCTGCTCCACCGATGCGAAGTGCACATCAGCTTCTCTATCGATGCATCAGTGCCAAGATGCCAAGACGCGCGTGGTATTTAACTCTCATGTAGGGTGGAGGTTATTATAATTTTCCCAGAAATATCATGAAATTTAATTAACTTTTTATATATTGTAAACAGGTCAGAATGTCAAGTAATTAAAAAATAAAAAAGTATAAAATATAAGTCTATTATTTCAGTCGATGCGAGACAAGCGGTTTTATGCTTCGGATAAAACCTTTTGCTAACTCGTCCGTTTTGTTAACTCGTGTGATTGCGACACTCGCCTTCGACTCGTGCTGCAAACTCACACTTGTCAGAAAAAAATTTAACGCACTAGTATCGTAAAGTACTATTTTAACTTGATTATTATAGATAATTATATTTATGAAATATTATTTACATAAAATTCGAAATTTTTAAAACCCTATGCAGGGTGGCGGGATTTTTTTCAAAGTAATTTACGTTTTACGTAAGAATTCAGGATATTAAATCAATTGGGTAGAACTTCTTCTTATGAAAAAATCGGTCCATTCTGGGTGGTGCCTAAAAAAATTCGTAATTTTAAACAGAATTTTTCTTCAAGTGTATAAAAATTATTAACAAATGGCCTTTTTTTACAAAAGGATATATTGTTCTTTAACGTCATATAACAAAATTTTAGGCAAACTAAAATAAAATTTTTAACACACATTATGTACCTCTTTGTAAACTGAACAAATTTCATCTTGGACATTTTTCGATAGGACTGTTAATTTTCAAGATATTACCGATTAAAAATATATAAATCCCGAAAAATGCTAATGTTTACAAAAAATTCGTGTGTCGAAAATATTGGTCGTATCGCCAAACAAAAAAATACGTGTCTTTTCTTTTTCAAAATACTGTTTGATAAAAAATTGTCAAAATATTGAAGGGGGTCAAGGTATGAAAAATTCGTCTGAAACTGTCCAGATGTAGGTAAAATTAATAATTTTTTTTAAAATCCATTACGTTCGAAATTTCCACTGCTAGTACGGTTTATTTTTATTTTAGTCACAGGCAACAGCAGCACAACGTTCGCCGGTATTTATCCGTTGTACAAATTGGCCGTGCGTTCGCCCGCGGGGTTCCTGAAGTAAAAGGTGTGTTGCACCCGCGTGCCCCACGATTCGAAACGACGATTCCAGGGGGGCCAGGGGGAGAGGGGGTAGTTTCTAGATGGCGTGAAAGAACGAACAGAAAAAAAAGAAAAATTAAAATAACACTGTGTATCCAGAGGTAGCGAAGTTCTTGTAAGTTCGCGGGCCCCCGAGCGAGGGAGTGTGGGAAAGGACGATCCTGCGAGATCCTTTATGGTCGCGCGCGCGCTGGTGCCTTACAGCCTTCGCGGCTTTGCACCACACGGGGTTATTGAGGGCTCCCATTACCGGTACAACCTCCGTCAGGCCGTTATCTTTCGCGCTATTGATGATCTACCGAAAACAGATTAATGATCCGAACTCGGGCAACAAATTGCCGGGAGACTGCGTGGGGTTTCACAGTGTGCACTTTTTCTTCTCGGTCCATCGCTGCATTTTTATTTCGACTAATCCCCAATGTCCAAATTGTAGTGTATTAAGAGTAATACGGAGTAGTAAACACGTGGTATTTTCGAGGGTCACAATATAGCATGGTTGCCAGATTTTTTTTTGCTTCGTTGCAGTAGCTTCGATAAACGGGAGAGGACGTAAGTATATCTATTATATACATAGTATGTATATAACGCAGGGACACGAGGTGAAAAATACCCCTTTCTGCCGCATGCGTAAGCACACCTAACTGGGGGGTCAATGTGCATACATGGACGAATTGCGTGATGAGTAATCTGGGAATGGATGTACTAGCTTAAAGGGGCACGAACTGGTTGAGACCTTTCGTAGGATTTCTAAGCTTATAATAATATAATTTCTTTTTTAATACTTGGGGTCGACTTTATTGATTGAGATGAATTATAATAGCCTATCATTGAAAGAATAATGTATGAAAAAAATCAGACGTACTTGCCGAGTGGTTTTTTTAATGACAAGAAATCACGATTTTTCATCCATTTTGTCACATGGAATTTATAAATTTCCTACTAAAATCTAGACTGTGCATGAATTAATATGTATAAAAATAAAAAATGAACTGAAATTAAAAAAATTAATATGAATTTACAACTAAAATCTAGATTATTTATCTATTCACAATTAAAAGAACGAAATTTGTTGTGTTCTACAACTGCAGTGAATCTTTTGATCCCGTCATCCAAAAGCTGCCGTGTATTGATTGTAAATACAGTGCGTAATGCCGTAATCCAATCGGGAATAATTCACGTGAAATAAAAAACGTCGATAAGATAGGAAATAAATCACAATCGACACTATAAATCTACGGGTATTTAATGGCGAGGATGAGCTTTCGGGTGCAGATAGAGTTCAATGCGGTGATAAATCTTTGCTGGCAAAGGAAGAATCGTACAAAGTTATGCATGAATTAATATAAAAAAAATAAATTAATATGATTTTTCGAGTAAAATCTAGATAATTTGTTAATTAAAAATCAGAAGTACAAAATTTGTTGTGTTCTGTAACTGCAGTGAATCTTTTAATCCCGTCATCCAAAAGCTTCCGTGTATTGATTGTAAATACAGTGCGTAATGCCGTAATCCAATCGGGAATAATTCGAGTGAAATAAAAAAACGTCGATAAGATAGGAAATAAATCACAATCGACACTATAAATCTACGGGTATTTAATGGCGAGGATGAGCTTTCGGGTGCAGATAGAGTTCAATGCAGTGATAAATCTTTGCTGGCAAAGGAAGAATCGTACAAAGTTATGCATGAATTAAATCAATGAAAATAAATTAATATGATTTTTCGAGTAAAATCTAGATAATTTGTTAATTAAAAATCAGAAGAACAAAATTTTGTGTGTTCTGTAACTGCAGTGAATCTTTTGATCCCGTCATCCAAAAGCTTCCGTGTATTGATTGTAAATACAGTGCGTAATGCCGTAATCCAATCGTCAATAATTCGAGTGAAATAAAAAAAAAACGTCGATAAGAGAGGAAATAAATCACAATCGACACTATAAATCTGCGAGTGTTTAATGGCGAGGATGAGCTTTCGGGTGCACGTAGAGTTCAATGCGGTGATAAATCTTAGCTGGGAAAGGAAGAAACGTACGAAGTTATGCACACTGATTCTATATGTATATGTGCATGTGTATATATATATGTGAGCAGGTGCACAAGAGACACATTCACGAGAGAGTGAGAGGAGACCAATCTCCCTGATTGGAGCGATCCGATCAGTCGCTCTTTACTTAAATTTTTTTTTTCTTTTACTTTCTTTTTTTTTTTACGTCCAGAAGCAACCAAGAGCTCGTTAATAACGCGCCGCGGTTGCTTTTGCGAAACGAGGGCGAGGGCGCGCGTCAACCGTGGGGAACCCAACTGCGTCCATGTTCGTTGCACTTGCACTGCGGAGAGAGCACTTTGCACTGTGGAATACGTGTGGTGTGCGCGCAATTGAATCCAATTACGATATTTTTGCGGTGGAGCGAGTGCAGAGGCTGGTGGAACGCGAAAAGGAAAAAGGGACAGAAGAGAAAAGAGAGAGAGAGAAGGGGGGAGAGTCGACCGGCATCAGGAACGCTCGCGCTTGTCCCGCATTTTTGTAATAACCCTGGGGTCGCCGAAGAATCCAAGATGGCGACCGGGTTTCCTGAGAGTGCGGGACACAACGTGGCCAATGTTTTATTTACCCCTCTGGGTTTAAGACTCTCTCCGCGAGCAGCCGGTGAAGAAACAGCAGAAACGAGAGTCGCGAAGAGGTCGAGCCGATCGACGAAGAAACGAGATGAGAGGAGAAACGCGGAATGGAATTTCGCTTTTAATGGGGAATACGCGGGTTTCGCGACGGGAAAGGGGGGAGGAATCTCGGGTGGTGAGAGGCCGAGGGGTGAACTTAAGGACGATAAAGGGATTGAGATAAAGAGAGACTGCGAAATTGAGTGAATAGAAAAAATTGCCCAATATCTTTAAGGTACCTATCTATAAGGTAGCATCTACATGTCATTGAAAATTTATTATACATTTCATTTTCACTGTGACAATGATAGTACCAAAAATAATCGAGAATTAGTGAAAATTGTTGCAATGAGGTTGACACAATTATTTGCAAGTAAATTATTTTTCTCCCGACTTCGCACAAATAACCCCATTTCGTGTCTGCAATGCGGGCGGGAAATCGCTCATTCGTTACGAATGACGTCCGCATGCGTAGTCCACTTTCATTACCTCCCTCGGGAGGTAATCAGCTCATTCCTTCCGGCGCGAGAATAATAAAAGCCGTACTACGCATGCGTATCGTCATTCGTTAAAAATGAGCTTATTCACCGTCCTTGTTGTTCACACGAAATCTGGTTATTTTTTAGCGAAATTGAAAGAAAAGTATAGTACATTACATGGGAGAGGTGCAACTTTTCACGTCGTGTGAATTTCTGCTCTCGCTTTGCTCGGACATCAAACTTCACCCTCGATGAAAAGTTACACTTCCCTCTCTCGTAACGTAATGTGCTATTTCAGTGCGAATTTGACTTCGTTTTCGCCACATCTTGAAAATCGGATGATAGCTAGGTTAGGTAACACCTAGGTTAGGTACTTTAACATGTGTCTGGTGACTTCATTTTTTTATGATACGCAAATAATTTTCGAATTCGCGGTACAGGACGTCAGGATGTCAGGACACTTAGAATTGTCCAAAACATCCAGAAAAGTGATCTAGAAAAAATCCCCGTATGTATGTGTGTGTATGTGTACAACTCCGAAAATTCGAACGCCGATAACTCAAGAACCGTTTTGTATATCGAGCTCAAATTTGGCACACAAGTGTAACAGCAGACCCTTTTCAATTGTAGCAATTTTCGACAAAATGTGTGCAAAATTTTCGATTTTATGCTGTTTTGAATTTTTTGAAAAAAGGAGGTGCGCGCTCTAACTTTCGTAAAATTTAGTCTATTTTGCTAAATAGTTTCTTATAAGAGCAGATGCACTCAATGTTGTTTGGTATTGAATTTGGCTCGAATCGGTAGAGTGGTTCAGATTTTATGGAATTTTGAATTTTTAAAAAAATTGACATCGCTCTATTGTAACTTTTGTAAAACTTGAGATAGCGAGTTCAAATTTTGTATATAAATGAAACAATATTCAGCCATTATATATGTATAATTTAGTGACAAACAGTATGAAATTTTTTATTTTATGGAATGTTTAATCGTTTTTAAAAATATACGTTATCACATTTGCTTTCGAAAACGCTCTAATAATAACGAAATAACGGAACAATGAAATAGAAAAAGCGAATTCACAACATGTTTATTAATCTAATTAAAACAAGGATGCAAAGTAGAACCTTTCACATTGTTTCCTCATTTTTTTTCGCTTTTTACAAAGCTTCCTCTATGTGGAAGCCAAAATTGAATAACATACTTCCTCATAGAGGTAGCTTTGTAAAAAGCGAAAAATAATGAGGAAGCAATGTGCAACTTTCTTCTTTTCTTTGATTTAAGTATGTTAATTCTAGATTGAAAGATTAATTTCGCTAACACTCCTATAAGCGCCGTGTAAAACGATCGATTTTCAATTATTAATTATTTATTCAATTTAGTGCTAAGAACCGTCCAAATTTTGGAGAAGTGGAGCAGAATAGCTCAATTACAATAGGCCAAAAGTTCATGAACATTAGTTTGATTTGCCTTCCTGACATAACTATCTTAAGGGGTAACACCACTCTACGATTTGAGGAAATCCGTTTTTTTTGGCTTAAACAATACTTTAGGATCCTAAAAACAATATAGATTTAGTCCTGCAGTGAACTTTTTTTTTAAGGGTTCAATTATCGAGCGGACGCCGTTTAACCGTTACAACATGAAGCCAAGCGTTGAAAAGGTTGGCAATTCGGCTAGCAAATTATCAGCAATCAATTCTCACTACTTTGAAGTAGAAGAAGGCTTTGGTTACCGAATTTTGAACATTTTAGCAGTGTTCTCCGCTATATCGCAAGCTGTTGTGTGCAAAAAATGCAAATCTGATGTGACATTCACCAAATCTGGTAAGTGCTCCTAAAACTTTAAACGCGTTTTTCTCGAAGCCATTTTTTTCAAACTGGGAGCACGTATTGCTTGAACACCGTTGCATGGATCGATTTGAAATTTTGATAGTAGCTTCACGATTACATTCTCTATCGAAATACGTAGCCGTTTTTTTAAATTTAATGTAAACTTTTTTTGTTAATAAACAATATACTGCTTGTTTTTTGGAAAAAAAACTGATGCATTTTTTAAAAAACGCACCATTTCTACAGAATTTGATTTTAAAAAACCCCTACGTAGATCCATAGCTAATAGCATATAGATCATACAATTTTTCAGTTCTTTGTTCCAGGTCTGATACTTTACGTCAAAATCGTCCTTCCGTGAAGGTGTTTAACAAAAAGACGATTTTCAAGATGGGCTCTGTCGCCGCCATTTTGTATCAAAATGATAACATTTTTTTTCGTACTTCAGTATGTGTTAAATAAACCCTCTGAAAGGAAATCGTATTCCTTTTTTCGTACTCCGAAAATAAATCGTCAAAGTTAGGAATTTTTTTTCTGCCGCTAGAGTGGTACAAGATTATCGGTATCGCGATTATTAGATACATTACTGAATGTTTTCAGTGATATAGACAAACAATGAATAGTTGTCACTGCGAATTGAATAATTTCATTTTTCCGTATATGAAAAATGCGACAGAATTTCAATCACAAAAAATCAGTTGCTCAATAATAATAATTAACCGTGTTTATCGAAAAATAAAGAATACAAATATTATCATTAACATGGAATTTAAAAAATGTTTACTAAAATATTGACTCAATTGACAGTAAAAAAAACATATCGTCTCAACATATCGAGTACAACACGGAAAAAAAAGATTAGTTGCCATAACCAAGAAATGAGTTGACACAACCGTTCGATTATTCTATTTCCCTAGCTACTCAAATGGTAATACCAACGATTCGAATGATAATACCGACGATTTGAATGGTAGTCCCAACTATTCGAGTGGTGGTCCCAACGATTGGATTAGTTAACCTAACTAATCCAATCGAGAACTAATCGTGAATAGTTGAGGTTACTATTCGACATGGTTGAGGCAACTAATTTTTTAGACATTGTGTACAGCAAATCGAAAACGTAGTTGCCACAACCAAACATTTCTTTCCGTGAAGAATAAAAATCGTAGTCATTGATCGTTCCTCATGTTTGAGGAATTTCGCTTTTAATGCGGAAAACGCGAGTTTCGCAATGAAAAGGGTGGAGGCATCTCACTGGTAATTGAATAATTTCACAACAAACCAGTTGCTTAATACCAAAAATTAACTATGTTTGTCGAAAAAAGATTTTAAATACAAATATCATTAACATCGAATTCAAAAAATGGTTACTAAAATACCGACCCAATCGACCGCAAAAAAATTAATAATATCTTCTCATCATATCCAGTATAAGGATAAAAATCCCAGTCACTGATTGTTCCTCATGGTGGAGGCCATAAAATCATGTTGCCCGGTGGCTGCTGGCGTGGCAGTAGTAGAGGCCAGCGCTGGGGAGACAGACCCTACCCCCTCCCTACCTCCCGTCTGGCGCCGTGTCTAGTCTAATTAGCATAATTCCCCGAGCTCTGATTGGCTGTTGAAATCCCCTCTCCCTCCCACTCCTTAGTTAAAACAGGTGGGTCTAATTTGCATAATTCCCCGAGCTCTGATTGGTTGTTTAAATCCCCTCTCCCTCCCCACTCCTTACTTAAAACAGGTGGGATTAATTTGCATAATTCCCCGAGCTCTGATATGTTGTTTAAATCCCCTCTTCCTCCCACCCCCTTTTTTTAAAACAGGTGGGAATAATTTGCATAATTCCCCGAGCTCTGATTGGTTGAGTGGGTTTTTCCGGGTCCTTGATTCCCTGAGCTCTGGTTGGTTGAATATTTTTCTCGGTGAGATGATTTCCCGAGCGCTGATTGGTGGGTGGGAACTTGTCCACCGCGGTCGATAATTTTTGAGGTGAAAATCCTTCGATGCTCCTGCAGTCGGTATTGTAGATTTTTCCCTACTATCGGTAACTCGATTTTCCGGATGTTGGTAAATTTTCCAGTTCTACTATCGGTAACTCGATTTTCCGGATGTTGGTAAATTTTCCAGTCCTGCAACCGGTAACTCAATTTTCCGGATGTTGATAAATTTTCCGGATCGATAAGTCGGTAAAATCGATAAAAAGATTTTTTTCGGATGATGGTACATTTTTCAGGTAGGTAAGTCGTGAAATAAAAGAAGAACAGTATTTTCAAGGAGATAATTTTATTCAAACATTGAAAATTGATGAATTGTTGTGGAGTATTCGATTACATATAGGCGAGTGAACGAAAAAATGCAATTGTCAAAATCGGTCATAAAGGGCATAAGACTTATAATTAATTACAATGCGATACGACGATGTTGATAAAGAGAAGTGACATTAAAATATAGGTGAATAAAATAATATGTAGTTTCGCGGGTACAATGCGAAAATAAATCTACACAGAAAACGCATATATATACAAGTTTTGTCATTATTCGACAGTCGGTTGCTTCTTCATCGCAAGTGTTTTACGTAGTTCGTTTGCGATGAAAGCAGTGCACAATGCGGTGAGTTCCAGGAACACGATGCCAAACGTAAGTTCCACAAATTCAGCATCCATACGACGTTGCACTGCATCTCTCAAAGATTTAAAATTATCCTTCAACAATACTTTGATGCGTTGCTCGTTGATTTTTTCGGGTGGCTCGTTGGCCGGGATATGCAGCAATAATTCAGCACAAAGCACTTCGGCGCACTTCTGTACATTTGCGGCATGTCTTTGTAGTCGTCTGAAGCGTTCGTCGGTGCACACCATTATATGTTGTAATCCCTCAAACGAAGGTTTTTGCATCACAACCGCTGGTGAATAATTTTTACGCTTCTTCTTCGCTGGTGGCTCGGGTTCCAGCTGACTCTCATTCATCTCATCAGTAATAGGTGTTGTTTCAACACGACGATCAAACACGATAGATTTCGAGCCATAGCTTGTCGTGAAGAGAATCTCACAGTCGGAGATGTGTATCGGGTCTGGAGTGCGCCAGCCCGATCCCCAAACTACCTTCTGTCCATCGGTAAAATACTTTGAAATATTCGGAAGATGTGTTTGCAGCAAAATCCAATCCTTCGACTCGAAAACAATACCACCAGCCGTGTTATTGTTCTGCAGTTTTACGATAGGTTGTATACTTCCATCGGCCCGCGGTTGTAGGCCGACACTCACTCTCTTCGTCTCTGACTGGTTAAGTGTGTACGTTGCACCGAGAATTAGAGGTCCTTCGAGGCGCTTCTTCTCGGTGTCCGACAGCACACGGTACATGGTCGAGGGTTGTAGATCGCTGTTGCGTTGATCTTGAGCGTTGATTGCCTGGTCCATGTTGAACTCAAATATGAAACTGTCTTTACCAAAGTCACGGGCCTGACTGCCGATTACTGCTATTATACTGGTGTTTATATATACACGCTTCACCCTAAAATATCACACGTGTTTTCAAACGGTGGGGGTGGAACCGGTTGATTGTTATGTGCAGGTGTCGACCAATATCGTGGGATTCACCGGATGTGTGCATATATTACCAGATTTTCTGTTAACAGGTATTTCAGGGTGGTCTACGCGTGACATCTGTTAAGATTTTTTATAGCCGTTAACATATTTTCCCTCTAGAAATCCTTGTATATCGATGGAAAAGATAGTGAGCGTCTTTTGTCGCACCTAAGTAAGGGCGTGTAGTCATAGACCTGCTGTTGCATAGATTAAAGATAAAAAAGTAAGATTCGTGTATTTTCCAACGTCAAAGGTAATAAAAATCGTGATAGATAACTGTCACAACATAAGACGTTTACGATGGTCGGTTTAAAGAATGATGGTGTCGCTAACCAGCTGTCGTGTCGAGATGCTGTTTTCTCACCTTTTACCTGTGTAGATGACCGCTTAGAGATAGTTTTCCGGTTGCAGCGCGAGTGGTAGTAAAAAAAGAAAAGTGTCACCAAGGTATCGATGACCAAATCGGGGATCGATGTCAAGCTGTTTTGAGATCTTCGCAAGAGGTAGCATTGTTTTTATGCTTATTGAAGTTTTTCAAATTTGGTAATCTAAACATTTTATCGCTTCTGAGCGATGCCACTTTCAATGCACCAAAAAGGTTTTCGGAAAAACATTGGCTTGCTGTTTCGACCAATGTTTGGGCTCAAAAAATGCGCACAGCCTACTTTTTGCCCCTTTTGCAGCCTAAATCTATCGATAGGGGGTGTGGTTTAAACTATATAGTCTTTGGAAACATAGACTTTGTCTAATTCTCTCTCGAGAAGTCACTCGTGACACTTCAGCATCACCCGCGTTTTAAAATCGTCGTTTCAACGTTTTGTTTTCGTGTGTGTATGTGTGTGTGTAATCTACGCATTCTACATAACATCTGTACGTTGTGAATTGGATTTACAGTGAGCTGTGAGTTCTGTGTGAATTGTTTGCGAACTGTAAACGTGTCGTTGTCAGTGTTACGAGTTTTTGCGGTCACGAAAAAACTTTTGTGTCGGGGTTTTCGAATTTTGTGCCACGAAAAACTATTTTAAAAAATGCAGTGTGTGGCTGATAATTCACGACAAAATCAGTGCGAGCGTACTCGTAATTTGATCAAGGCGATCATGAAAATGGTCGGCCTTGTCAAAATTCGAAGTGCGGTGATTGCACGTCGCTGCACGCAGCATTGGGCTTCGATGTTGAGAGCAATGGATCTCAGCGAAGCCCAACGCCAATTAAAATCCTTGTTGAGGCTTCTACCGCTTAGGGTTATAGCTCGGGCCCACGAGCATAAAGCCTTTGAAGTCTCGCATCATGCGATTTTAATTGCGTGCGAGGTGGTGCAAGAGCGAAACGCAGGACACTATCCTGTTGTTCGTAACTTAATGGAGTGTTACGAAAATTCGCGATGCGCCATCGGTCTCGTTGCTTGGGTCGAACAACGAGACAGCGACACGTCAGTGGACGGTGGTAGTGAGGCTACCGTCGGGGCCCTCGACGACAACGACAACAACGAGGGTGCTGCTTCGGAGAGGCCAGTGCGGTGCGGTTCAGAGGTCGTTGACCTCGTGACGCCTGCAACTTCATCGGCGTCTGGTCACCAGGAACCCTTGTGCGAGGTCATTGATCTCGTAAGCCCTACACCTTCGCTTGCTGACAATGACCTCGTGGAGTTTGAGGCCCCTCGTTCACCGAACCCACCGCACTTCGAGGTAAACGTGGTTATTCGTCGTGGACCGGACGATGATGCGGAAAGTCCGGCATCACCAGACGCTGAACCCGTCGAGGAGCACCCGGAGCCTCAGGGCCTAGAGGGTATCTTTTATTACGACCCTGAAGACCCTGACCGAATCTGGGTGCTTGAGGACGAGGACGAGGGCCATGAGAGCGAGGTCGATTCTGGGGTGAACACCGTGGGAAGCGTGAATTCCGCGGCCGTCGTCGACCACGGTGAAGAAGAGCACCACGTCCCCGGTCAGTACGAGATGGTCGTGCCGATGGAGGTCGAGCACGATGATCGTTATGTTCCTGACATCGGCAATGTGGCGGCGGAGGTCGAGCATGAGGAGGTGGAGGAGGAGGAGGAGGAGCCGGAAGATAATTTCATCGAGGACCGAGACCATGACACCCGGGACTCTACCAGCATCACCACGGGACCTGACGTCGAGGGAAATTCGGATGACGCTACGGTCGTCATGGGCGAGCTCAACGGGGTCCCCCAGCAGGTGGAGAGCCGTGAAAATCGTAAGTGTTTATTTTCACAATAAAATATTATTTTAACATATATATATATATATATATACTATTAAAAATATTTACGTGTAATTATCACTCAAAGTATTTATAGGAAAATTTATATATATCAAATATGATATAAAAGTAAAATTTTATACCACTATTTTTCTAATAAATCGAAAAAAAATCGAAAAATGTCATACTATAAATCAGGAAATTTTATCTAATTTTTAAATTTTATAATACTTGTCTTAAATTTCTTAAATTTGACATATGATGAAATTGATGAAAATTACGAAAATTAAAATTTTTAAATATTTTTACCCGTATATATATATATGTATATATGCCTATATATGTTCTGTTGGCACACGAAAATCGGTTTAACATATGTCAATGTTAAACCGTAGGTGTGCGTTCATGGCTAGGCCTGGATCGTATTCGGGAACAACAGGGTGGAGCACCTCAAGGGGATGACGAGTTGGTAAATAACTCGGCCTTGTCACACCATCTTGACAATCCCGTAATAGCTCCAAACAGCCCTGAAGAAGAATCCGCTGATTCTTCCTTGGCCTCCGGTGAGTCGGGCAGCTCTGACGAGACCGTAGAAATAGTACCAGGTATCCACGACGTACCGTATTACTCGCGTCTTACGAGGGTAGCCTGGTACAATTCCTACGGTCATCTCGATGAGGGATCTGATTCGTATGACGATGATGATGACCTCATTGCTGTCCGATTCGCGGAATCGTATTGGGGCTTTTCTGAGGATTGAATATTAATCTGATATCTGTGGGATTATATCACAGGCCCGGTTACCCGATCAGGAGGTACCGGAACAGCGGATCCCGGAGCAGCGGCAGATGGCGATGGATCGTCTCCATCTTTACCATATGATTCGTCGGCTTCAACGAGGTCCTCTATGAATTCATGGATCGCCGAGACGGAGGCCGCGGTTCGCCAACTGGTGAGTGATCAGAAAAATTGGCAAATCGGTGGTGGCCACGCGAGGCCTAATTTAGATATAAGAAAAAGTGTAAGCGAGAACGACGACGACGACGACGACGACGACGCCGAAGATCATAACGGTGAAAATGACTTGGTTATTCAGGGCGGTAAAAATAATACGAGTGTCGCGGACGATAGGGATGTCATCGCGGTCGTGGGACATCGTTTTCGTTTAGTAGGTGAGCCGCGTGAACATGTATCGCCGCGATTTAAGATTCTATCACGGCAAATGGATGTCGCATTGGTTCCACCTCCGCAGGGTATTAACCCTATTTCGTGGATTCGGAACGCAATTCGCGACATCCATGCCCACTTTACTGCGGGTCGCTCTCCGAATAGCATGATAGGGATAGGGTTCATGGCCGCGGGTATGACCGACGGTATAGCGGGAATTTCAATGAGGCCAATATGGCGATTTAATTACGAACAGTTGTGGGATCTGCTTTGTAGTGTAAATCAAAGCGCCAGAATCCTATCGGTGTACGACACACTGATATTCACCGTGACGTACGTCGATACGGTCACTGGCGCAGGTAGTTTAGAGGATAAACTGGTGAAAAATCGATCTATTGTCTCGATCGGCAACTCGGACAATCTGTGTTTCCCTCGCTCGCTCGTGGTTGCTCTCGCCAATGCACGTAGCAAGCACGAGCGTACCAGTGAAGCGAAAATTTTTTATGAACGGCTACGTCATAAAAAATCGAAGCTTCAGAAGGACGAGGCAAACAAGCTTGTCGGAGAGGCTCGCGTGACGGTCCCAGCGGAGGGATGCGGGCTACCTGAAATCGAGATGTTTCAGCAGCACTTTATGGCTAGACGGGTCGCTATAGTGGTGTACGACTGGGCATCTCTGGGTAGCGGTGCTGAACCGATTTTCAATGGACAAACGAGGTTCCAAGACGCACCGGCACATGTGATACTAAACATCGCGCATTTTAATACGGAAAATCATTTTGCGCCGATTACTAATCTTATTGCTGCAGGCGGTACGAGGAATTATTGTATTCCGTGTAATTCGTCGTACCGCTATTTAAATCAGCATAAATGTACCAGTAGGTGCCCGCGCTGCTTCTCGTCACCGCCGTGTGCTGTGAGATCTTTGGACGATAGCAGCAGCAGCAGCAGCAGCAGCAGTGACGAGTGGGAGTGTAAAGAGTGTAATCGTTTTTTTCATAGCGCCGTGTGTCTTGCGAATCATCTGAAGCCCCGCGAAAATCGTGTAAAAAGCTTGCATCCTGAAGGTAAAACGGTCTGTCAGACAGTTCGTTTTTGCAGGAAATGCTCCAAACTCGTCGACATGACAAAGAGGCCCCACGATTGCGAGAAATCGTTTTGTCAGCAGTGCCGTAGTCTTCACGGCTACAACGAGCACTGCTACATGCAACCTTTGGCCCCCCGTAGTGTACCGCTCGACTCGAAGCCACGGACCCTATTCATATTTTATGATTTTGAGACCCGTCAAGACACACCGTACACCACGACGCCGGAAGACGATACTCGAGAGCACATTGCAACGCTTTGTGTCGCACAACAGCTTTGCGATGTGTGTCTCGAGAGTGTGGACAACGTAGATTCGTTCAACTCCTGTGAATGGTGTGGTATTCGGAAACATGTTTTCCGAACATCACCCGTCGAGGAGTTGGTCAATCTGGCGGTACGTCGACGAACGTCTTTTCGGAAAATCGTTTGTATCGCGCACAACGCCAAGGGCTTCGACGCGCAATTCATACTACGTCATGTAGTTGCGAATTGTAGCGATCTCGGGATACCTAAGCTGATTCTCACAGGTAACGCGATAATTTCTATGCACATCGGACGCACAATTTTCATCGACAGCCTGAATTATTTTCACATGCGTCTGAGTGCTCTTCCGCAAGCCTTCGGTTTTGCAGGTAAGATTGGTAAAGGGTACTTTCCCCATTTATTTAATACCCTTGCTCACCAGAATTACGTCGGTGAGTTACCTGCAGCCGAGTACTACTCGCCGGACACGATGAGTCCGCAAGAGCACGAGGAGTTTTACGCCTGGTACACGGAGCGGTCAGCCTCGGGGAATATTTTCGATTTTCGCGCTGAAATCGAAAAATATTGCTCTATTGATGTCGATATTTTGCGACGTGCGTGTCAGGAATTTCGGAAAATATTCCTTGAGGCTGGTAACGTGTGTCCCTTTACCGAGGCAGCGACAATCGCATCGGCCTGCTCTAAAGTATTCAGGCGTAACTTCCTCAAACCTCAAACGATCGGTCTCATCCCGAACGGTGGGTATAGGCTCGCGGAACAGCACTCGAGGCAAGCAAACGCGTGGCTACTGTGGCTAGAGAATGGCTTAGGCCACGAGATCGTTCACGCTGCTAGAGGTCGAGAATTCCGACTACCTGAAGGCCCACTCGTTGATGGCTTCCTGCAGCTTAATGACGATCGTTTTGTTTTTCAATTTCACGGGTGTTATTGGCATGGCTGTCCTCGTTGTTTCCCCGACAATCGCATGCAAAAGTCGCGTGGCAATGTCGAGACGTACGAGAGCCGCTATGAGCGCACCCTTGCAACTGATGCAAAAATTCGTTCAGCAGGCTATCAGCTGGAGACGATGTGGGAGTGTGAATTCGCAGAGATGCGTCGATCGAACCCGGCAATAAATGATTATCTGCGTGACCATCCACGTCTGCAATCCGAGACATTGAATCCTCGCGACGGGTTTTACGGAGGTCGTACAGGTAACACTGTCACGGTGTATGATGTAGCGCCAAACGAAAAAATCAGATACATCGATATCTGTTCGCTTTATCCATATATATCGAAGGTTGGTCGCTTCCCGAAGGGCCACCCAAAGATATACGTGGATACAGAGTGTGAGCGATTGCTGAACGGTTCGTTTGACGCTCTTGGTACGACGGTCAATGGTATGATCAGGTGTACAGTGTTACCGCCTCGGAATCTCTTCCACCCTGTGCTACCTGTCCGCATGCACGGCAAGCTGCTTTTTCCTCTGTGTCGTACCTGCGCCGAGGAAAGAGCCCAGACAGCGTGCTCTCACGAGGACACAGCTGACCGCGTGCTTACAGGTACATGGGTTGTGGACGAGATTAAGAAGGCCCTTGAGATGGGGTACTGCATCGAAAAAATCTCGATTATCTGGGACTACGAGATGACCCAATACGATCCCGTAACACGCGAGGGAGGACTATTTGTCGAGTACATAAATACCTTCCTACGAATTAAACAAGAGTCTAGCGGTTGGCCCGCAGAATGCATCGATGCCGAATCCAAAGCTCGCTACATCGATGAGTATGAGAGGGCTGAGGGTATTCGACTCGATGGCGAAAAAATCGCGAAAAATCCAGGGCTGCGGGCCGTCGCGAAACTCTGTCTAAATTCGTTTTGGGGTAAATTCGGACAGAGGTCAAACTTGACGCAGACGACTGTTATCAATACTCGCGAAGAGTTGTTACTGCTTCTCGGTGATAACGATAAAGAAGTTCATCGTTTATTACCGGTGAACGATCAGGTGTTGTACGCGAATTGGTCGTGCATTGACGAGGCCATTGTAGCGTCGGCGCAAACAAGCGTCGTTATCGCGGCGTACACAACCGCTCAAGCTCGCCTCAAACTCTATAGCTATCTCGAACGGCTGGGAAGGCGTGTCCTGTATTACGACACAGACTCGGTGATTTTTGTCAGCACCGAAGAATCGGATGAATGGATGCCACCGCTGGGAAACCTTCTCGGGGACATGACCAGTGAACTGAAGGAGCCAACCGACTACATCAAGTCCTTTGTATCGGGAGGCCCAAAATTTTATGGTTATGAGGTCGTGAATAGCCGTAACCCCGAGAAGGTTATAAAAACCGAGTGTAAAGTGAAGGGCTTGTCTTTGAATTATAAAAATTCACAAAAAGTAAATTTCCAATCGATCCGGGCAATGATAGAAAGCGATTTGCCCGAGGAAAATCGTGAATCGATTCGGCTTAGTTTTAATTCAATTCGAAGAACAGCCCTTCACGATGTGGTAACCAGGAAAGAGACAAAAACCTGTCGAGTTGTGTGTCGTAAGCGTCGTCATGTCACACACACATTATCGTTACCGTTCGGTTATAAAGACTAGTGTCGCATTATTCGTCGTTATGATCGTTCTTGTCATCATCGTCGTCGCTATCGTCGTCCTCGCGATTAGGCTCTAATTTCCATTGTTAACGTACATATAATGTTTTATTTTTGTGTGTGTGTGTGTGTTTTTAGTTTTAAGCAATATTTGTAAAATGAAAAACAAGAAAAAAAATGTTTAAAAAAAAAATTGTAAAAAAAAAAAAATCGATATGTTTATGTTTATTTTAATTTTTCTATTTCTATTTTATTGGCGTGTGTGTGTGTGTGTGTGTTTGAAAAAAATTGTTAGTGTGAATGTAGGTATACGCTGTGTCCGCGTCTGTGTGTGTGTGTGTATGTGTGAGAGAGTTTAGTTTTAAGCAATATTTGTAAACAAAAAAAAGAAAAATGTTTTTAAAAAAAATTGTAAAAAAAATTTCCATATACAAATGCTAATTAAAAAAAATCTGTTTTACACGTTTAAAAAAAATTTATATATTCATGTTTATTTTAATTTTTATATTAATTCTTTTCCATATTAAACACAAAAAAGTTCCTAATTGATTTTAATAAAAAATTTAAGCTGATTTCATCGAATATATGTTTTTTAAAAATCCCTATTCTTCCCGCCACATATATTTCTATAGCCCTGATCCAGCGCCGCGACTGCGCAAGTACGAGCCTCCGCTGAAGAAGGAACGAGATCCAGAGAGCGAGAGGGAGAGAGAGAGAGGTAAGTATGTTAGCATGTGTGCACCGCGGTATAAAAGCTGACCGCCACGCTCGCTCGCTCATAAGCTGTTTGGAGCGATCGTGTGTCCCGCGTATATAGGCTCGATCCCCGCGCCCGGTCGCGCACACGTCGTACCAGCTGATAGTGACGTGTGTCCGTCATCGCGCCGCCGCCGCCGCCGCCGCCGCCGAAAAGCTTATAGACTAGCTGCATCATAAGATTAAAAAATAAAAGAAAAAAATGGACGTGCGTTGGAAACATCCTTGGACGTCGCTGATCTGTGGACCGACGGGGTGCGGTAAAACAGTTTTTGTTCGGCGATTCTTGTGCCATCTCGAGGCAATGAGTGACACACTCTTCGATAGGATTTTATTCTATTATGGCGATAATCTCGATCGCGATACCGAGTCAATGTTGAAAAGTAGTACGACGACCACGCCCAAAATCGAATTTCACGAGGGCCTACCACAACCGGAAGATTATTCAAACGACAATGAGGCAAAAAAACTCGTAATTATTGACGATTTAATGCGTGAATCATCAAATAACACGATTGTCGATTTATTCACCAAAGGAAGTCATCATAAAAATATTAGCGTTATTTTCATAACGCAAAATATTTTTCATCAAGGCCACGGGCAACGGGATATTTCGTTAAACGCAAATTATATAGTAATTTTTAAGAATCCACGTGATCGAGCTCAAATTCAGCATCTCGCGAGGCAAGTATATCCAGAAGACCCGCGATTTTTGTCAGAGGCGTATCACGATGCAACCGCACAGCCACACGGATATCTACTTCTCGACCTGAAGCAGTCAACGCCTGATATTTGCCGCTGGCGTACAACTATATTTCCTGACGACCCGCAGATGCAGGTATACATACCGAAAGGCAAACGTACAACGCGTCAAAGGTGAATGAACTTGCACACACACACACACAGAATGCGTACTGGTATTTAAAGTATTGTGAGTCTGCCAGACGTTCAGTTATAGTGCGATCGTCGGTAATGTGCGAACGTGCTGCTGGTAAAAATCGTACGATGGTAAAGAAGCGCGGAAATCGGCAGTGGCCTGCACAGCTGCCGATCGGTCAACGTCACGCAGCCCTACTCAACGCCATCTGCCATGCGAATAGAGAACAACAAAGAGCACTGCTACGCACATCCGATGAATCACTCGTAAAGTGTATTTGTGAATGTGCCTTAAATATTTTACACGGTGTGGTGAAAGTCAAACCATCTGTGAAAAAACGTTTAAGTAAATTTAAAAATGTTCTGCGACAACTAGCGCCATGTTTGCCGTCGTGTCCGCGAACTAGGAAAAGTCAAAATGGTGGTGGAAAAAGACTCAGAGATGGCGCCACAGACCGTAAACGTCGAAAAATCAATTGGAGAGCAAAAAAACGTCTTATGATGCAAAAAGGGTGTGGAGCATTCTTGCCCCTTTTATTGGCACCCATTATCACGGGTCTGTTTAGTAGACTGTTTGGCGGCAACCGTGGAGGAAGTACCGAATAATTAACGTGTGTTAAATGGAGCACGCAAAGAAAATGGTTCTAGTCCCGGCAGAGGAGGTGGCTGCCGCGAAAGATCCAATGATCGGTGGCGGTATTCAAAAAACCGTACAAACACCAGGCGATCCTATATCACGACTCGATGCTGAACTTGGCGGTATTTTAAACTCAAAAAAATATTCCGATGATGCTAGCAAGTGGAAAGAGTATCTCCAAGTACTACAGCGATATTTATTTCTCGTGGAGAAGAAAAACGGACCGATTGACCCTACGCTGCCTGGAGCGACACCAGCGCCGCCACGACCACCGGTGAATGAAGATTTTAATGAAATTAATATCTTGAATAGTGTACCGCCAAATCATAAACGTAGAGCTCATGCACTGTTGCAATACATACGCAATTCACCGAGTGCATCACAACGCGTCAGATGGGACAACGAGGGGCGTGTGACAATTGACGGTGTACTCCTTCATAATTCAAATATTCTTGATCTCATTAATGACGCAATACGCGAGAGAAAAAGCTTTAAAGCTAACGGTCGACGACAGTTTATTCAGACTCTTAGGGCTGGTGCTGTACCTCGCGAGTTTATCGGGAATGATGAGTTATGGACTTTGGCTGATGAGAGTGTTGCTGTAAAACGAAAGAAAAGTGATCAACAGTATTATAACATCGACAACGACGACGACGACGAAGAAGACGTACCGGAGAACTATCAGCCCAGTGAAAAACGATCGAGAAAAAATCGTGTGAAACAATGGTATGAACCAATTAGTCGCAAGCAGCGACGGAAGAAAAAAGGGACTATACCTGCTGCCGCTTCAGGGCCTCAAGAAACGGCGGCTTCAGTGGACAAGACACCGACGGGAAAGTCGAAGAAGAAGAAACCTGTCACGCCTAGTAATAGACTTATCGAGGCCAATACTGAACGTATTCTGGACACTGCTATTACGGGAAAAAGAATAGGCCGTCAAGGATTTGAATATTGGCTTAAAATGTGAATTTTAATATGCGTACAAAATGACATTCGAAAGCACTTATTACGATCCTTCGCATCCTGCGAGTTACGCTGGTGCAAGACATCTAATCAGCAATAAAAAAAATAAAGTAAACGATGTTTATGACTGGCTCACCCAACAGGACGCATACACACTCCATAAACCCGTGAGACGTCAATTCCCACGACTTTACTACAATATCGGTAATATAGATGACGTTTGGGAGGCTGATCTCGTTGATTTACGCTCGTTAAAAAATTACAACGATAATGTCTCATATCTACTCACGGTCATTGACGTGCTAAGCAAATTTGCATGGGTCGAACCACTACAAGACAAAACTGTACACTCTGTCGCCGAGGCGTTTAAACGGATTTTCGAGCGCAGCGAGGGTCGACTACCTGTATACCTGCAGACCGACAAAGGCAAAGAATTTGTGGGCAAAGAGCTACAGGTTTTTCTGAAAAAGACCGATATACGTTTTAGAGTGACACGTAATCCCGATACAAAAGCCGCAATTGTCGAACGCTTTAATCGTACGCTCAAAGAACGAATGTGGCGCTACTTTACACATCGAAATACACGACGATACATCGATATACTACAGCAATTTGTTTATGCCTATAATCACGCAAGACACTCGACAATAAAAATGCAACCGGCTGCTGTGACTTTACACAATGCAGATATAGCACTGGAGAATATGACAAACGCATCGCTGAAACAACGTGAAAAAAGACGTCACACCACGGTTAAATATAGACGTGGCAATTACGTACGGATTAGTCGAACAAAAGGCACCTTCGAGAAGGGTTACGAGCGTAATTGGAGTGAAGAAATTTTCCGAATCGACAAAGTCGTAAATCGTCAAGGAATACAACTTTACGAGCTGCGTGATCTCGACGGAGAATTAATCGACGGATTTTTCTACACTGAGGAAATAACACCTGTGCACGAGAAACGCATGGGAGAAGATAAAGATTTCAAGATCGATCGGATCTTACGGACAAAAGGGCGCGGTACGAAGAAACAGCTTTTCGTCAGCTGGGTTGGCTACCCTTCGAAATTCAACTCTTGGATACCTGCGTCTAACGCATATAATATCGATACCTGACAATCCCCAAGGGTATCAGTGTCCTCACTATGTACAACGACGAAAGCTTTTTTCTCATATTGCCGAGTAACAGCAGTATGCAATACTATCCCGATAACACGACAGCACATTTTATTACACAACTTTCACGTGAATTACATCTTAACGGACAATGGGCTGTGGGTTTATCGGAAATACATATACCCTGCACAATGACACATCTACAGAGCGAAGACACGAAAATTAAATGGACCGCGTATGGCGAAAATGAACGAAGAAGCGGTAACATACCGTACGGTATATACAAAAGCCATGAAGAACTCATGGAAAAAATTAATGATGTTGAGGGCCTACGAGAATCCGGTATACAGATTGTCGGTGCTAAAGAGGCAAACGGATACGCGGCTATCGATGCTAAAGAGGTCAAGGATAAATCCGGTCCACAAATTATATCAAATCAATTGAGAATTAGCGACAAGGTACGACGTATATTGGGCTTTAATTTAAAAGACGGTTTTGACTTTACTAAAGACCAAGACTCATACCTGCGCTTTCATCGTGGACATCAACGCGTCGGACAAACACCCGCCTGCATCTCTCGAGCTCTACCTGAACAGCTTTTTGTGTATACAGATCTCTGTATACCCTATACAGTGGGTGATACTCAAGCTGCTCTATTGCGTATAGTCAATTTGGATACAGTACACTATAAATATGGATCGACAAAAGTGAAATATTTTTCACCACCAAATTACATACCTCTACTCAACAACTGCTTTCGCACAGTGGAGATAGATATAAGAGATCATCTGGGGAAAGCAATCACATTCGAGTACGGAACGTTAACCCTAACGCTTCACTTTAAACGTCTCGCGTAAAACGCGATCGGGTACGTGTGTACTTTTAGCACCATGGTGGTCCATTATACCTCGTACTACGATAATCAAGTTGGAGGTGGCGCTAGTCGTATAGGCAACGTGTTTGCCGGTGCACCGTATCAGCGAGGACACGGAATCGGCAGCTTTCTCGGTGGACTCTTCAGAAGCGTACTTCCACTACTGACAAGAGGCGCTAAGGCCATAGGGAAAGAGGCTCTACGCTCAGGTCTACACGTTCTCGAGGATGTGAGTGGTAATCATGTGCCGTTCAAGGAGTCACTAAAACGACGAGCTGCAGAATCAGGAGAAAATTTAAAACGAAAAGCTAATGAAAAAATCTCACTACTCATGAATGGCTCTGGGTATAATAGTGCGATCGCCACGAGAACAATGCAGTCGTTAACAGGTCGAGCACCTGCACGGATCTCGGCGCGAAAACGTACCGTAAAAAGGAAAAGGAGCGGAACTACATCATCGGTGGCAAAGAAGAGGAAGAAGAAGAAAACCAACAGTAGGACAGCGAGGGGAAAAGTGACAAAGAAACGCGTCCAACGACGACGACGACGACAAGGAAATACTAAAACGAGGAAGAGACCTACAGTGCCGGATATTTTCGGAAGTGCTTAAACATGTCTTTCTTGCACTCACACTCCTGTGAATGTATGAAGTCGGAACTCGACTTATTCACTATACCACCAACACAGACATCGATAGAATCGTCCCAATACGTGCACTACAAACCCGTATCCTCACTCTCGGACGATGGACCCATTGAATTTGTTATACCTGGCCACGGTGAGGAATACCTCGACCTAGCCCACACAATGCTCTGTGTAAAACTCAAAGTGCTGGCCACTGGCCCCTCATCCTACGCAGTAGCACCTGTTAATAATTTTTTACACAGCCTCTTCAATCAGGTTGACGTGTTTTTCAATCAAAAACTCGTTGCACCACCCAATAATGCTTACGCATACAGAGCGTACATTGAGACATTATTGAATTATGGACCTGCGGCAAAACAATCACATCTAACGACGGCTTTATGGATTGCTGACAACCCGGGTACTTTTGAGGCTCTACCTGGAACAAAAACTATAACCAATAATGGCCAAGAGACGAGATCGCGATATATAAAAAATGGCAAAACCCTGGATTTAATTGGACATTTACACTGCGATGTTTTTAACCAGGATAAGTTTTTGGTAAATGGTGTAGAAGTGCGTCTACGCCTCGTACGCTCGAAAGACGAGTTTTGCCTTATGGAATCAGCAGTACAAGGAGTTACACACAAGATTAATATAAACGATGTGACTCTATTGGTACGTCGAGCAAAAATTAATCCTGGCGTACTTATCGCACACGCTAAAACTCTGGCTAAGACAACAGCCAAATATCCGATAACACGTGTGGAAGTTAAATCATTCACCATGCATAGAGGAATTATCGGTGATACATTGGATAATGTAATACTTGGACAATTGCCGAAACGCATAATACTCGGCTTTGTTTACAATAAAGCATTCAACGGTGACAAAACGCTGAATCCCTTCAATTTCCAACATCATTCGATAAATTATCTATCGCTCTATGTGGATGGTCAGCAGATACCAGGAAAACCACTTCAACCAGAGTTTGGCGGAAACGATACATGGATTCAGAGCTATCATACGCTCTTCTCAGGCACAGGTATACATTTTCAGAATGAAGGATTGGACATTGACCGTGAGGCATACGCTCGAGGCTATTGTCTGTTTGCCTTCGACTTAACACCGGATTTATCAGCAAACTGTTTCACCCACTGGAATCTCGTGAGACACGGTAGTGTACGAATTGAAGTACGTTTTGCCAAGTCTCTCGATGCAACTATAAATTGTATAGTTTATGCCGAATACGATAATGTTATTGAAATTGACTCTGCACGACAAGTTATCACCGATTTTAGTGCCTGAACAACGGAAGCAATAAAAATCTCGTCCCCCTCCATCGCCTCCGTTGCCGCCGCTGTCAAGATGTTTTGGGGGAGAGTGCGCTCCCCCGCCGTGGATAGTATTTAAGAACCTCTAAACACACATACTCGACAGCAGTTCACCACGAGTTCTCATCATGGACGCTATAGTGGACATTCAAGCCCTGTACGGAAAACAAGGTGATTTCCTGCCTAAGGAAGTTGCAGTGACTACACTACAAGGCGATAATATCGGCCATTGGCTCGTTGAAGCACCATACGGTTTTGGTGATTTACCGAAAGAAATACGAGGCAGTAATAATCAATTAACCTGCTACCATCATGGACTCGAGTGGGTTGACGGTGACACACCACTGTGGAAAGTTTACGTTAACTTGAGAGCCATGTGTCGCTACGCTTTTCGCATATACACACGTGGCGCACAAAAGGCCGAAATTTTACGCGATGTACTTGGACGAGATATTATCAACCTGGAAGATTACGAAGGACCGAGCTTCAAAAAAATGCCACCATACGACACATGGTGTATTTATCACGGGCTCACCAAGGACGATGATGCTAAATGTGCATTAAATAACGTGGGAAAACTAAAACGTTTTCTTCAAACTCAACTTGTCGACACGACAAATCCAATTTATACGGAGCCACTTGGATCACGAAATCAGAAGGACCGTCCAGATGGCCCTATAAAAAAACCGGTGCGCATCGAGAACCCAAGCGCTTCGGAGATTGCATCTGTGGGTCAAGGGTATATAGCCCATGCACCTGCGAAGGGTGTCAACAGTGCTACGACAAACACCTGTGACGGCACGGTACCTGCTAACGAAGAAATAGTGACCCTTTACCGTGCGACCCTTCTACGCTCACCACCACCACCTCCACCACCTACACCACCGAAAAGGCAGACAACACATACCACCAGCACCACCCCCACTCGTGGCGGACATTATCATCATCATCATCATCAGCAGCAGCGCAGACGCCGCCCCAACGCGGGATCCGAAAAAGTATATAATGAACAGTCTGGAGGTACTGAAAGCACTACAACACATACCAGCTCAGACGAAAGGAGTGTTTCCCGCCGATCGTATCCCGAGTCGCTGGTCTAGACCCGCTGCAATCGTCGCCAATACCGACGATCATACCAAACCGGGGACTCACTGGGTAGCCGTGTACGTGGACAACAATGGCCGGGGCATCTTCTTCGATAGCTACGGGCTACCCCCACTCGTTAACAAACACCATAACCGTATACGTCGAAACACCGCAACCTACGAGTGGAATACAAGAGCTCTACAATCAATCAAGTCTAGAGTGTGTGGAGAATACTGTGTTATGTTTCTTGATTATATGTCTCGTGGCTTTAGCCTGGATATGTTTCTACATATATTTTCGACAAATAAGGTGAAAAATGATAATATTGTGCGACGATACTATAAAAAATTGGGACATCTAACACGTAAAAAACGTTATACGAAAAGTGCACGGTCCAGCGTACTAGAGGGAGCCGGCAATAGATGTACAGCATCATGTATACAAACATGCACACCTCGTTTCGGTTGTCATCTATAAATATATACATATATTTATATATATATTTACAAATACATATGTACAATACCATATTCAATACATATATATACGATACAATATACATATACATCTACATATATATGTATATATGTATATATGTATATTGGCTGAATAAATATCATCGTCATCCCCACCACCAACGCTTTGATAAGTATAAAAGCATCCACACATCACTGGATTAACCACACTTCTGAAATAGACACGGTAGCTGCAACATCCAAAGTAAAATGGAAGTTATCAACGGGTTACTCATTATCGATTGTGGTAAAGATCCGTGGGAACTTACCAGAGAAGAACTCGAATATATACCGAAACCCCTGCTATTGCGCCACTGGAGTGACGTCATTCATTTTCTCTGGGAAAAACTACCTGAACACATTCGACAGGATCCCGAGGTTGCATCGTATCAACTCTGCGTAGAACACACAGACTCACCAGATCTACTGATGCAAATCGATAACTGTCTTCCAACCAAGCGGGAATGCGCACGCTGCCTGCAGAACAACCCTGCGACGGTGCCACTGACACCGACGGATCTACCACAACCAACGATGTCACTTCAAAAACCCTACCGTGAAACTACTGTTTGAGATACACATTTGAGATACACATACTACAACATTTGTAATATTTTGTCACACGAATCATGAACTACTATGTTAATAAATCAATGCTTTTGAAAATCCTGTTTTTCTTTTATTTCACGACTTACCTACCTGAAAAATGTACCATCATCCGAAAAAAATCTTTTTATCGATTTTACCGACTTATCGATCCGGAAAATTTATCAACATCCGGAAAATTGAGTTACCGGTTGCAGGACTGGAAAATTTACCAACATCCGGAAAATCGAGTTACCGATAGTAGAACTGGAAAATTTACCAACATCCGGAAAATCGAGTTACCGATAGTAGGGAAAAATCTACAATACCGACTGCAGGAGCATCGAAGGATTTTCACCTCAAAAATTATCGACCGCGGTGGACAAGTTCCCACCCACCAATCAGCGCTCGGGAAATCATCTCACCGAGAAAAATATTCAACCAACCAGAGCTCAGGGAATCAAGGACCCGGAAAAACCCACTCAACCAATCAGAGCTCGGGGAATTATGCAAATTATTCCCACCTGTTTTAAAAAAAGGGGGTGGGAGGAAGAGGGGATTTAAACAACATATCAGAGCTCGGGGAATTATGCAAATTAATCCCACCTGTTTTAAGTAAGGAGTGGGGAGGGAGAGGGGATTTAAACAACCAATCAGAGCTCGGGGAATTATGCAAATTAGACCCACCTGTTTTAACTAAGGAGTGGGAGGGAGAGGGGATTTCAACAGCCAATCAGAGCTCGGGGAATTATGCTAATTAGACTAGACACGGCGCCAGACGGGAGGTAGGGAGGGGGTAGGGTCTGTCTCCCCAGCGCTGGCCTCTACTACTCGTGGCTTGTCGTGTCGAATTAATTGCCGCAATTAAATTAGCACAGAAAAGTGGATAATTCGTGATAGGTAGGTGGTTTTTACGTGTGTGTGTATATACATATATATATATGTGTATTCATTATTGAATGGTTGATTCTACTCTGGCTGAAGTTCTTTCGCCCTGGTCGCACCTTTCCCTGTCTTGCAGGATCATCACGCAGGCTAGGCTCTCTTAGCTCGTCGTGTATAGCGGCGGCGGAGGCGGCGGCGGGCGGAAGGTGCGCGCATCGGCCGTGGCGGCGTCGGTTTTATTGCCTTCGTAAAGCGATCGTAAAACGCGCGTGCGATCGTTCGCCGATGGAAGCGACAACGCGATAAGCCTTGGGCCGTCTCAGCATGAGCATCATCGTGGTTCGATTCCTTCGCGTTATATCCTCGCCTCTAAGATGCTGCTGTCCCAGGTACAACCGTGTTAAGGAAGAAAAAGGGTGGTTACGCTCGTATAATGCTCGTGTTCATGATCTTACTTGCTGCTGCAAGGTGTATTGCTGAGAGAAACACTAGCTTCCGCGGCTCAAAGTAACACTACCAATCTCACAACAACAAAAAAAATATATATATATATTTTTTAAAAATAAGATAAATAAACATGTTGTGAATTCTCCTTTTCTATTTCGTTATTCCGTTACTTCGTTATTATTAGAGCGTTTCCGAAAGTAAATGTGATAACGTATATTTTTTTAAATAATTCAACATTTTTATAAAATCACAAATTTCATACGTTTGTTGAACATTGTTTCATTTATATACAAAATTTGAGCTCGCTATCTGAAGTTTTGCAAAAGTTACAATAGAGCGATAATGTCAATTTTTTTTTAAATTCAAAATTCCATAAAATCTTAACCACTTTACCGATTCGAGCCAAATTCAATACCAAACAACATTGAGTACACCTTCTCTTATAACCAACTATTTAGCAAAATAGACTAAATTTTACGAAAGTTAGAGCTACCACCTCCTTTTTTCAAAACATTCAAAACGGCATAAAATCGAAATATTCGCACATATTTTTGTCGAAAATTGCTACAGTTGAAGAGGGTCTGCTGCTACACTTGTGTGCCAAATTTGAGCGCGATATACAAAACCGGTTTTGAGTTATCGGCGTTCGCATTTTCGGAGTTGTACACATACACACATACATACATACGGACATTTTTTCTAGATCACTTTTCTGGACGTTTTGGACAATTCTAAGTGTCCTGACATAAGATTCTCGAATTTTTTTTTCATGAAAACAAAGCTTCCTCTATGAAGAAGCAAAAATATAATTTTTTTTGTGAGGTTTGTGGTGTTGTTATTTTAACCTTCGGAAGCTAGTGTTTAGTAAAGCAGTATCTTGGTTTACTATTATTTTTCGAAAAATTCATACAGGGTTTCAAATCAGATGGAGCTTTGAATTTTTCTCTCACAAAGAAAGAAAAATATTCGAAAAATATAGAATTTTTTTTAAGTTTCGGGTGTAGTTTCTTTAACCTTCGGAGGCTAGTGTTAAGTAAAGCAGTCCCAAGTAAAAAAATTATATATAGTCCGACATATGGAATTAGGCATATATAGTTTGTATAAACTCTATATACAATCTATATGCAATTTATATATAAGATTACCTGTACAGTTCGGTTTATGTATAAATTGTATACAGATTTTATAAAAACTATATATGCCCAATTCTATGTTTAAAACTATATATATTTTTATATACTCTATATATAATTTTTTACTTGGGGTATCATCGCTTGGTTTACTACTATTTTTCAAAAAATTCATATAAGGTTTCACATTATACGGAGCTTTGAATTTTTCCTAAAATATCTGTAAACGCTTGACGTACTGGTAAAAAATGGTTAAGGGGATGCTGGAGATTTTTTTACCGACTTTGGTCGGTAAAAATAGGCGATTTCGTAGTATTCATTATTCATCGAAAATATACTACAAATATACGTCAAATTTTGCAGGGATGTAATAAAAGCATTTATGCTTGGGTGTCCGGTCGAATTACTGTTAAAAACATACAAGAAATGTAAGAAATTGTATATTACTGAACCTCTCAAAAACCAATATGGCCGCTCGAAATTTCAACAGGTCCTTTGAGGTAAGATATAAACGTTTCTGGACCTCAGATGTGTTAAATCAGACCGGACACACATTCTTTGATTATTCCTGAACCTTTCAAAACCATCGGAATGTCAATTACACAAACCAAATGGACGAATAGTGTATACTACGATTGCAAGACTGTTTGCTTTTCGCACAGGCTCAGAGCTGGTAAAGAGCATGAATATAGTTCCGTCATTAGGAGACAGGTGGCGCTGTTTACTTTTGGCAAAAGCTCCGAGCCCCTGCAATGCGACCGTAGTATACACTATATATGGATTTGGCTTGTGTAGTTAACATTCTGATGGTTTTGGAATATTTAGAAATCATCACAGAATTGACGTCCGGTCTGATTTTACATATCTAATTTCCAGAAACAATTATATCTTACAGCAAAGGTCTGTTGACATATGGTGTGCGGCCGTTTTGCTTTCGGTATCTTTTGCCAAAAGTATGCAGACTACTCGGCGCCACCTGTGTCCTAATTAGGAAACTTACCGACCAAAGTCGGTATCAATATCTACTCCAGCATCCCCTTAATCAAAATGGAAAGGGAAAACAATGGGTTTGGCAAATAGCTTTCCGAATTTGTTGCTGAGGGAAACAGTAGCTTCCGCAGCTTAAATTAACAAACAGTACAACTGTTACAATAAAAGAAAAATATTCGAAAAATATAGAAATTTTTGATGAGGTTTGTGATGATTCAAATTATATTGAGCTTTGAATTTTTCTAAAAACGTTTGCAAACGCTTGACGTACCATAAAAAAAAAGGTTCGTCGAACTTTGATACCATTTTAAAAAGCTGCCATATCTGTACAGCAGTCGATACACTGATAAAAATATTTTAAAAATTAATATATGTATTGGAAGTTCTTTTACAGATACGATGTATAACATTTTATTTAATATATAGATATGTTGTAAAATTATAAACACAACTTTGATGAAGTGTTTAGTGTACTGTATATTAATTTTACAATAATGTTTTTGTATATTCATTAATATTTGTATATTAAATTTAATATACGCGTATTCGTAAAAAAAGCTTCCAATACTTTATATTAATTTTCATACAAAAATTTCTAACAGTATAACCAACGGCAAATACGTAGAGACTTTAACGAGTAAATCGAATAAATTTTCACGTAGATAAAATTTATGTAGATCCAAGTACAAATTCTCATAATTTTCTTTATTAGCAGCGCTTAGCCTTTTTACCATAAAACATTTTCTCCGCACTTAATATAATCGAAAAGGAAAGGGAAGAAAACAGGTTTGGAAAATAGCTTTCCGAATAATTAGTCTCTGCTATCGCTGCTGTTTAATGATGCTGTAGAATTAAATAGATATGATCGATAAAGTCTCTAGAGTCTTGTGGTCGAGAAGTAACAGATTGAGTAGATATATGATGATATAATTGTAATATGTTAGACGTTATGGTAGTAAAGTAATAACAACAAAGTGGCGTCTTCTCCCCACAGCTTATACACACGCATATTAATAGCCTCACGTAATATCTCGTATCAAATTAGTATATACCTACTATAGTGCATAATACGCTGGCGAACCAGTTTATTTACATCACCTCATCGAGGCCGTAATTGAATTGACGGGACGATGAGGACGAAAGGACGGACTGCACAGCGTGAAGCTATTTCGTGATCACTCTGATGTCGAACACGCAGCATCACGTGGACCCGTCTCGAATGACCCCGCGAGATTGTTTTACGACGTGCTTACTGCACAAGACGGAAGAAGAGGGATGAAGAAATGAAGAAATCAGAGTGACGTAGAGAACCAGACATCTTTGAGAGACCGAATTGACTCGTCATCGGGTGACGATGTCACCGTGAAAGACAAGTACAATGAGAGAGAATGAATCCGACGAACGTACGTAAGACGAACGACCGAATCGTTCGTGAGAGCGTGTGCTTCGAGAAAGCATTGAGAGGTGAAAAATCCGCGGCATCACCGAGCGACAATTCGTGTTGAAGTATCCGGACTCGAAATTCATCGTGTGTACTTATTTGGACCAACAGATGTGAAGATTTAAGTTCAACACTGTGAAAAAGAAATTAATGTCTGCTACAGCAAATTCAATAGTTTACTTTAATTTTACGGTAAAAGTACATCAATTTTATATCACAATTGTACAGTGAATTTAATCGACGAGTTTATGCATAAAAATTTCCGGTCTTTTTAAAAAGTGAATGTTAATGTACCCGAGAAGAAAATCTGGATCTCTGAGAGACTATTTATTTTTTCTAGTGATTTAGTAAACAGTTTATTAATTGTTTATTTTTTTATTTTATTTGCTAATAGATTCTAAGCTCGACATTTTTTGTCGTCTAGTCAATTAGTTCTGAAGTATCCGAACTCTAAATTCATTTTCTTTAACAATTATTAGATTTTTCTTAACCAAAATTTGAATCAAGTATTTTTTACACAGTTTCTACAATTTATTAAAATAAGGTAGTAAAGTAGAACTTCGCATAGTGATTCGTCATGATTTGTTATTTTTGACAGAGCTTTCTTTATAAAGAAGCAAAAATTGATTAATGTATTTTCTCTTACAGGCTGTATCAAAATTAAAAAAAAGGATTAAAAATCAATCGAGGATTGATTTCTAATCCTCAAAAGTACGATTTTATTTTGTGTGCTTTTTGTACATTCGCGAATGATATAAATTTTAAGTATCCTTTGTCAGCTAATTAGTGGCGTAAATTATTATCATCAAGCAATTATCATTTACATAAATGAATCCATATAATCGTTGTAAAAAAATCAAATTTAATGGTCCTTATGTATTTATGTACAAACCGGTATATTAAATTTCATGCACAAGTGTGATATAACTTTAACTAATTAACTATACTAATAATATTTGAATATTCGAGTTCAATACAAAAAAACACTTAAATTTTATATAATATACTTGTATATTAAATAAATTATAGTTCTTTACACATAAAACCTTTCTTCATACGTGAATATCAAATTTATAATTGTTTTCCAAATAGTGACGATAGTTATGGAAAAGAGAAAGAGAATTTTATTTATTTTCCTAGCTTTAAAACGGATCCATCAATGAAGCTCGATATGGTACGAGGGCCTCGCTTTTTGTACTCGGTAAAGTGTAGAAACTAATGGAAAGTACAATGTGTAGAAATATAAAATTTAAAAAATAAAATGTGTTTGTGCTTCGGTGTATAATGTATAATCGATACGTATTGTATTGAGTAATCGATCATTCTTAAATATTGTGATTCCCGAAGTGAACAGAAGAATTATTTGGTTTCGGGATCATCGAAGGATTTTTCTATAATTCTCAAAGTTGTAACTAGTCACGATATTTTTCCATTTATGCCGACAACGACATAAACCGAAAGAACCTAAATATAGATAAGTGCAAAAGAAGTCTGTTATAATACGGCATAATATAAATTTGTTAGGAACGAGGAATTAAATTGTTGTACCAATTAATGATATATATATTTATTATCGAGAATATAATTCATTGGCATGCTGGAACTAATAATTCCATTTTCAATTTGCCTGGTATTTCTGTATTTGTTTATTGTATATATTCGTGAATATTCTACTTCGGAAGCCATGAAAAATACCGAAATATAAATCTTAATGAATTGAAATAAACAATTTCTAAACAAAATATTTCATGACAAATGTTAAGCGTAAGGAATTAAGCGGGTGCCAACGGAAGGATCCCAAGACCTTTTTCTTTGCTGTAGTCCGTGACAGAAAATCAACCCCTGCTGAGATAGTGCACAGGTCTTGTAATTGGCGTATCGTAGCTGAAGAAGCTAAATTTTTCTAATGCTCTTCCAGTGTAGCGAACTTCACGCTCAATAATGAAGCTGAATTCTCGCGAATTGCCTTCGTCGTGGTACCTTTGAGCTCTTCGAACGATGAAGAATATTGAACGTCTTTCACGGATGATAATAATAGCAATAATATCGAATTCCTCGAAACTCTGACTGTAGCTCTTCACTCTTGTACGTGCAATACTGAGATCTTTGATGCTGCGATGTGCAGCTGCACGAGTCACCAGAACGAATCATCCGGTGACAGACCTGACGTCTTTATAAACACCCACGTTCAAGTCTCTCAACTACGTGATCCTGTTTTTGTCACCCTGCTTCGTCTCAGACTCAATCTGTTTTTTATCGAGTAAACAGATTGAACAAATCGTGGTTTAATAGATTTTTTGTTTTGCTGGAATGGTATAGCTGCCGATTACAGAATCAATAATCTGGAGACTCCTAATTATTTCATATCGTATAATATTTCATGTGGTAGAAATAATCCGGATGACGATTTATTTTTATACGAAATTTGTTTGGTATTCAAGATTCTCTGAAAATAATTTTTTTAAATTGTTTTTTTTTGTTGGTTGAAAATATAAACTAACCGTTATTTCATAGAGTACAATTTTATTTTACTGTTGATAAAAAATATCTGCAATTTCGTTAAAAAATATAATTCAACAGTCTATAAGTATCTCTGCAGTAGTTTATTCATCCGTTAGCTGGTAAACATTTAAACTTACAATCGATGTTCAAAGAAAATAATCTAAAGAGTCCTAATTATTTCATATCGTATAATATTTCATGTAGTAGAAATAATATGGATGACGATTTATTTCTATACGAAATTTTTTTTGTATTCAAGATTCTGTGAAAATAATTTTTTTAACTTGTTTTTTTTTGTTCATTGAAAATATAAACTAACCGTTATTTCATAGAGTACAATTTTGTTTTAGTGCTGATAAAAAATGTCTATAAATACGTTTAAAAAAATAATTCAACAGTCTATAAGTTTTTCTGCAGTAGTTTATTTATACGTTAGCTAGTAAATATTTGAACTTACCATCGATGTTCAAAGAAAATAATCTAAAGAGTCCTAATTATTTCATATCGTATAATATTTCATGTAGTAGAAATAATATGGATGACGATTTATTTTTATACGAAATTTGTTTTATATTCAAGATTCTGTGAAATCAATTTTGTTTTTACTTTTTTTTTGTTCATTTAAAATATAAACTAACCGTTATTTCATAGAGTACAATTTAGTTCTAGTATTGATAAAAAATATCCGTAAATTCGTTTAAAATATGAATTCAACAGTCTATTAATATCTCTGTAGTAGTTTATTTATCCATTAGCTGGTAAACTTTTAAACTTACCGTCGATGTTCGAAGAAAATAAGCAAAATAGCGATAGTAGGTCCTATCCTCGTGCAGGATAATCGTGAAGTATTTGGTCCTTTCGGGACGCGGGTCCGGGACGGAGGCATCCTGTCATCGCCTCAACTTGGCTTCTCGTCGTTCTTCCCAGCGCCAATTACGATCAACACGACTTTTCCACTTTCAAACCGAGGCTCTACATATATATGTACAATAATACAGTACTAAGTCCTCGTCGTTCTTCTTGTTGTAGCTGTTTGCGCCCCTTGCGGCGAGGGGGGAGTGGGTGGGGGCGTTGATACTCGTGCTACTCGTGGTGGTAGCTGCGGCGAGCAACCCCTTTAGCTTTGCACATCCACCCGAACCGAGAGAACCCTCTCGTTCGACGCTTCACCGGGAGTCACTCTTTCCACTTGTTTCTTCCTCCTTTCCCTTCTATTTCAATCGGCAGCTCTTTTCTTTTTTTCCTTTACGTTTTTTGTTTCTCTGCTTCACTCCGCCACGTCGAGCTCGAGCGGTCCCTCTGATCAGCGCGGCATGGCACGCGTCGAGGACTCGTACTTAGCCCCGGGCACCGGCGCGTTCTGCTTTGACGTTCGTCAACTTCGAGAGAAAGAGTGAGAAAGAGAGAGAAAGAGAGAAAAAAAGCGTGCGAACTCAGACCGTGCCAATCCGCCTTCGGTGCATCCGTGTGGAGGGGAAAATGACCCCTCCCTGTCTCGCTTATCTTTACCCTCTCAAAAACCCAACCATATGCACCCACATGCATACACGTGAATTGATTGGTTGTCACAGGATAATCGTTTCAATATTTAATGTTTCCTAGAACTAATTATCGAAAACAAGACTTTTATCCTTTGATAATCCACGTATCGCGAGATCCTACAGATGTCATTGTCACCGGTGTTTCCATTAACCGATTGATCATGTCTCGTCCAAGCTCTGTCACTTTGTCGTCCAACTGTCACTTTGGAAACGACGATGAATCACCGTTGGAGCACGTGTCACAGTGTCACTTTGCCGGGATACGTTGTTGGGTTAAACGAACCTGTTGGCACCTCAATGGCAATCAAATGATCACCCATTTGCGACGATAGGTTCTCCAAATCACAGCTCAAACGCGGATCGTCATGAAATTTCCCGAATGTCCGTTCACCAGACGTGTTCTATTAACGCGAACTACACTGATCCACGTCCGATCGAGTTCTGTTGCCGGTCCCGTTTGGGAAAAACTCGGTAGGGTCCCTCAGTAGCGTGGCAGGATCTCCAGGTGCCGAACAAAACACCCGCGTGAACCCGGCGTTTATAGGTAGCGACGGAAGAGCAACAAAGACGGATAGCGTTTTCCCGGGGCGGGCGAGTAAATTCGTCTCGGCGTTTCGGCAGGTAAAGGGCGGGGGTCCCCGGGCCCGGGTTGACGTTGTTCTCGCGCGGGCGCGCGGCCGCTCGTTCCGGTAATGTCAGACCAAAGAAGTATCGTTTCTCCCACTTCCGACTATCCTTATTCGATTGGAGAGTTTACCGACTGCGCGACTTCCGGTCTGTCGTGGCGTATGGCGCGGCAACGCTCGCGGCCAAGTGTCAAGCCCAAATAAAATAAAACTCGTTGGCTCGTGGTTCCCTTGGTTCGACCTCCTCCGTGCCTCTTCCTTCTCCTTCCTCAGTCGTCGCTCATGTTTCTTCCTCGTTGCATCCTCCCCCTCATACGCCTCATCTTCCCGCTCCTCCCTCTTCACTTCTTCCACCTCCTTCGCCCGGCACGATTCGCTTCTATGGACTCCTTCCCTTCATCTCTCTTCTCTATCCTACTCTTCTATGGTTAACGTAACCATTTGCCTTCCCGGGTGTCTTCACCTGGTTTACAATTTTCCTGGATGTCTGCAGAGGGAAGTGACCAGTTTCAAGGATGATCAGGACGTCAACCCTTCCTCTTTGCCTCTTTAGCGTAGTGTTCGATTACAGCTCTGAATTCCACTGCTCAAACTGATCATTGTTTATAGAGATGTTTGGTCGTCTCGAACCCCGTTGACCGTCGAGTGCTTCACTCTTTACATTCCATCCTACTCTTTGATTCGAAACCAGGTTAACCCTGTTGCCCGGGTGAACAGTAAGTTTATTATCTACCAGCACAAAGAGCCAACGGGAGGAACGATATCAACATCACCCCCTCACGGTTCCCTTTTCGTTGCACCTTTCCTCCTCTGCCGGAGTCGTCTTCTTCAGGTTTCCTCCCTTGCTATTCATCAGTGATAGCTCTAGTTAACATTGTTAATTCTCGTTCCACGTAGTCCTAATACAGGGGGTGGCCCGTTAAGACGTATTCCAGAGTGCAGGCGTCCTCCCCCCCCCCTGATGAACCAGTTGGCTCCCCGCACTATTATGTACTATTACGCAATTGCAAATAACAAATAACGATAAGGCTGAAGAAATATGATTACCCCAAAGCTCGGGGGTATATATCGGTCCGCGAGGGCCTCCCGTGTGCCCGGATAGAGAAATGCCACGAATCTGATTCACTCTCTCGCCAACGACCGACGTTAAAGCGCAGCCTCGAGGAGGATGGGCAACGATGACGATGAAATGGACGAAGACAGAGATATAGCTGTCAGGGAGATCGCTCTGTCTATGATGAAGCTCGGTGCGCGCAGTGCGCCGCACGCGCGCGCGGGGGCCCAGCGTGCTCGCTTCTCTCTGTTGTTTTCTGTCCTCGTTTGCTTCAAGCTCTTCGTCGCGGCTTCCCATAGGGAGAGAAAGGAGAGATAGGGAGAGAGAGTAGCGGTGCCAGAGAAGTGAGAGAAAGATGAAGAGTGGTTCCTATGCCGGCTGGTGATGCTGCTGTTCGCGTGCTGTTCGTGGTCGTTGGTGATAGTGCTGGGGCCGCGTGGATACGACGACGACGACGACGGCAACGACGACGACGACGACGGTGGAGGCCCCGAGGTAACAACCCCCCACCATCGATTCAAACGGCCACCACCATACGGCATTCGCCGCGTCCACCACCATCCAACTACCTCTACTTGAGTCCGAGGTTCTGTGGAACAGCCGACAGAAAACAACGCCGCCACCACTGAGACTGAGATCGTGAAGCAGCTTCTCTCTGCCCCCATCACCCTGCTGTAGAAAGAAAACCAGAGGGAATGAGAGAAAGAGAGAAGGGGGGAGGGCCATGAGATACACTGAGAATATATACTAGAAGAACGGGTTGAGAAGATCTTACAATGGTGCGGCGCGCCGAGGATATGAGAGCGATGAGAATGACGAGATATACAACAAGGATACTACTACATTCACTCTATTGCGGAGATTGAGTAACGAATTACAAGAAAAATTAAGGGTTGATGGCGCCTGGTGGTGAAGGTGATTCGGAAACGGATATTAATCTTTGCTGTGATTTTATTCCAATTTGTTGTCGTTGAAAATGTGGATGACGAAATTGGGCAAGGACTTTCGGACAAAAAAAACTATCAGTTCAAGCAGGGATATCAAGTTTACGGTTTGTAGTATAGTTAGAAAATGGTTAAACAAAGTGCATATCAATTTGTATAATAAAAATAGAATTTTTCAACATTGAAAAGTAAAATTTCTTGTCAGATGAATATGACACCTATCGGTAAACTTTGTCGTACTTGAAAGTTTTCACTCTGTTTTTTCCTTGGCTATTTGAATTCTGTTTATGTTTTTGGAAGACTTTGTGAATTTCTTGTGATTATCCTTCGAAAATTGTTTGTTTAGAGTCCAGTTTCGGGTTAATGTTTTGGAAAAGGTCGAGAATATAGGGTTTCTTGTTGGGTGAAGGACTGCACGCTGGGAACGGTAGAAAACCCTTGATTCGGTTGTGTAAGGAGAGAGTGAGAGACAGAAATGGTTCTTGTGGCGCGCGCTTCTCCGGGGGTTGATGTCGCACACCCTCGCGCCAAACGGACAAACGCGAGAGGAAGGCTGGTCACGTACCACGTGATACGTGGGAGGAGCTTCTCCCATCCCTTGGCATCCATTCCACCCTCTTTCGAGTATTCAATTGGCATAATTGCAGGCTTATCTCCTTCCCTCCAGCCTCCGGGGGCCTTCAGGCATTCTCTGCATCTATCTTTGTCTCTTTTTCTCTATCCCCACCCATCCACTCGTCATCCACTCGCATTCATCACTTCTCCTCTTCTTCTTTTTTTTCCTCTTGCCTCTTCGTACTCTTCTGCTACTATTCGTTGGACCAACAGCTTTCAACAAAGTAGGCTACTTTTGGACTAGACTCAAACGTTCTTGTAGAGGACTACAAGAATATTTAGTCTTTTAGAATGACGCAAATTAATAAAATCCCTAAAGTAGCGACACTGTTAAAAATATTTAGGGTTATACTTTCTTTTGAGATAGTATAATGAATAAGGTTGAACAAACAATGCACTGGAAACAAATAGATGTATTATAAATTTAGATTTCCGTTGAAGTTTCTGTGGATATCTGTAATTTTGTACCAATATTAGTGTTCATTAGCTTATTTCGTTTTTCAAAATTTTCTTTGTAAAATTGGCACATTAATTGTTTTCGTGGTTAGTATTTTTTTTAATGCAGCAGTTTATTAATACATCAAACTCATAAAAAAAGATTGTATGTTTTAACACCTATTTAGCTGTACGTTGTTTAAATATTTAGTAAATTAATTTACCTTTATTGGCAGTTATCATGCATGAATTGGTAAATAGCATTCAATATACACGTATGTTATATAAATTTCTAACAGACTTCTTGTTTCCTCATAGAGGAAGCTTCGTTTTGATGAAAAAAAATGTTTTCGAGATTTTTATGTCAGATTACTCAGAATGGTCTAAAACGTCGAGAAAAGTGGTTTAGAAAAATTGTCCGGATGTATGTATGTATATGTGTGTGTGTGTGTGTGTGTGTGAGTGATGAAAGGTCAAAAATTCATTTAACTGTAACTTTTAAATTGTTCGACCGTATCAGCTCAAATTGAAACAACATGTACAGTACTGCATAATATTTAACTGGTATACATTTCGGAAAAATTGATTGACACATTTAAATTTTATAAGATTTTTTTAATTTTGAAAAAAGTACGTAAATACTCTAGCTCGAACGAATTTTTAGCTATCGGGCTAAAACTTCGTACAAAAATGGAACAAAGTGATGCGACTTTTGGTATTGAATTTGGGCGAAATCTGCAAAGCGGTTCAATTTTTGTGACATTTCGAATTTCTCGAAAAATTTTCGTTTTGATCTAATTCAGGTAAAATTTCAACAAATCAACTGAAATTTTTTACACTGGAACAATAACATTCAGCCCAGGAACGTATCAAATTTGGTGATGATCGGTAAAGCGGTTCGAATTTTACATTATTTTGAATTTTTTAAAAATTGACTGGTGTTGTTCTGCATTTCGTAAAACATCCGAAAGTAAGAATAAAATACAACAAGCATGCAAAGTAGAACTTTGCACATTGCTGCCTCATTATTTTTCGCTTTTTACAAAGCTTCTTTTATGAGGAAGCCAAAATTGATTAACATACTTCCTCATAGAGGTAACTGTGTAAAAAGCGAAAAATAATGAGGAAGCAATGTGCAAGGTTCTACTTTGTATCCTTTTTTTAACGGTGTAACCATAAAATCCTAGTTAATACATTAGGAAATAATTTGCATTGCAAAGCCGATTTTACGTACATTTTGCTTCCTCGTAGAGGAAGCTTTATGGCCATAATGTTTTTTTTTTTTAAAGATTTTCATATCAGTATTCTCAACAGGGTCCAAATTGTCGTAAAATTGTCGTAATGAAGGGGGTACAACTCTTAACGTCATAACTCATGAACTACAGTGTAAAAAAACAAATCGAATGGAAATTTAATGTACAAGTACCGGAAGTTTTTATACCTAAATTAGTATACTAAATTTAGTATACAAGTGCGATGTGCGACATATGTATGGTACAGCAATTTCAATAATTTACTTTAATTTTTCTGCACATTAATTTTATGTAAAAATTGTACATTAGATTTAACTGACTTGTGCATGAAAGCAGAACTATCCTATAAAAATTCGATTTTTCTTGGCGGTAGAGTTCGGTGGATTTCCTTCTATTACAGCAAGAATCGCCCCATGGTAAAAATAAATTACAGAGATTGATACAGATCGATAGAATTTGAATGGCATTTAATCTCTATCTATACGGACTTTGATCAATGTATAGAAATTGAATTGTTGTTACATTAGTTTCCTATAGTTTTCGTTTTCTATGCGTTAAGTACGATAGATACGTTATCGGTATGTATGGTGTACCAATGGATTTATAATATTTTATATTAAATTTACGTTTCGTCACTTGTAAATTTTTATCCGTTTGTGGTATATCGTGTTATATAATAAATATATGATTAATATTGTTCGTTCACAATCAAAGACGCATCAATGGAGTGATCCTATCATTTACTAATTACTAATTACATACTAATTATAGAAAGTATATCGGAATAAATAGTATGTGTTTAGACTGAAAGAATTATCATAATCTATCGTAAAACCCTGATATAAATGAACCACTTTTCTATAATTTATAAAATAATTTCATGCTCATTGACTCGTTTCTCTTCTCATCGTTTTACAGCTGTACCAAGTCTACAGGAAAGAAATGTTTGGTTGCGACAACTACGTTTCCAATTTACTGTACATAAGCTCTTAAAAATTAGTTGCTCCAATCATATCGAATAGTGACCTCAACTATTAACGATTAGATCTTGCGAGATTAGTAAGCGAAATCATTCGAACCGTTGGGACTAGCATTCGAATCGTTGGCACTACCATTTGAGTTGTAAGGGAAATAGAATAATCGATTAGGTTGTGTCAACTCATTTTATGGTTATGAAAACTAATTCTTTATTTCCGTGTATCATAATTAATCTTGAATATGATAAATATTTGAATCGAACGATTTGGGGTTGAAACTTTTTTGTAATGAAAAATATAACATTAATTAATATTACTGCTATGATCATATATTTTATTATTAAATTTAATACAAAAATTATATTATTTATAATAATTTTAAAGGACCAAAGTCCGTATTCGGAACGATAGGATTTTTAAAAATCGTTTCCTATCATTTATTTTTGCCAGGGCCATGCTTTTACTTCACTCATCCTACCCTCTTTTTAGTTCTAACGGATCTAAAATGTCTCAATCCAATGATCGTTAATCACCGAGATTTTCAGCTTCTTTTTTCCCTCTTGCGGGACTTTCCGGATAGGTTTTCGCGGAAGTGACAGAGCTGAATTCACCCCAAGAACTGTCGAACGAGGCAAATAAAAATATACAATCGATTTACACACCTCGATCTTGGGCATGAACTTTTTATAGATGTCGTGGGAAGGACACACGCTGTAATCTGAGGATTGCTGCACACGAAGGTGAGTGTATGGTGAGATGGTTTGCTCGTTGATCTGGGTCCATGACGCTAAAGCAACGCGTTCCGATTCGTGGAAACGATCGAACACCAGACCATGAAAACCTCGGCTACTTGCTTGTTCGCCATCGGTTCCGGTCATTGTTAATGATCTTTTTCCTTGCTTGCGAACCTCGGACTCTTGACAGCACTTCCTTCTCGAACTTTTGTCCGGCGCACTCAAGTCCCCAGGGTATCACGTCTTCGGAGAAATCGACGCTATACGATTTACAGTTTAAACGTTCGTCGACTGGAAACACAGAAAATCAAGACGTAGAATTGAGAGGAAAAATCCGAGCTGCTTAAGAATAATTAAGAGAAGTCAACGTAGGACATCGTATATACATATTTACTTACAGAATTCATTATATAAGGATAAAAGAATAACATAATTTTGTAACATTATTTTTATAAATTTCTATCTGCAATACAAATATTTTTGTTAAATTGGATCTACCAGTTTTTTTAAGTAACACAACTATTTGTTAAAAGAAAAAGATATTGGACTATTAGGAGACATAAAACAAAGTAGAACCTTGCACATTGCTTCCTCATTATTTTTCGCTTTTTACAAAGCTACCTCTATGAGAAAGTATGGTATTCAATTTTGGCTTCCTCATAGAGGAAGCTTTGTAAATGCGAAAAATAATGAGGAAGCAATGTGCAAGTTTCTACATTGCATCCTTGTTTTAAGTAGATAAATAAACATGTTATGAATTCGCTTTTTCTATTTCGTTATTCCGTTATTTCGCTATTATTAGAGCGTTTCCGAAAGTGAATGTGATAACGTATATTTTAAAAAATCATTCAACATTCTATAAAATAAAAAATTTCATACCGTTCGAATTTGAGCTCGCTATCTCAAGTTTTGCAAAAGTTACAATAGAGCGATAAAGTCAATTTTTTGATAAATTCAAAATTCCATAAAATTAAAAGCACTCTACCGATTCGAGCCAAATTCAATACCAAACAACAACGTTGAGTGCACCTGCTTTTATAAAAAACTATTTAGCAAAATAGACTAAATTTTACCAAAGTTAGAGCGCGCACCTCCTTTTTTCAAAAAATTCAAACCGGCATAAAATCGAAATTTTCGCACACATTTTGTCGAAAATTGCTGCAGTTGAAGAGGGTCTGCTGCTAAACTTGTGTACCAAATTTGAGCTGGCTATACAAAACGGTTTTTGAGTTATCGGCCTGCGAATTTTCGGAGTTGTATACATACACGACACACACACACATACATACATACGGACATTTTTTCTAGATCACTTTTCTGGACGTTTTCGACAATTCTAAGTGTCCTGACATAGAAATCTTGGTGACCATGGTGACATTTTTTTGCAGCTATTACATAAATTTGCTATAATAATAAATGGTGAAATTATTTTTTTTGTCGCAAAATAAAAACTCAAGATTTGACCAATTTTGTATTTTGCTTTCTCATAGAGGAAGCTTTGTTTTATTTTTTTATGTATACATATAAACTCACGGTAAATTTTTTGACAAATAGATTTAAAATTGCGTGTAAAATGAAGGACGATTTTTTTTCCTGAAAATACAAAAAACTAATTTCTTTTTTCACTGAATGAAATATATTTTTAAGTGTTTCCGAAGACGTTCCCTAAGGTAGTACAATCGCGACAATCTGAACCAATAGTTTCTTTCGATGCTTATGTCTAAACGATCTATAATTGATAACGGTAGAGGCTTCTCTTCAAATATAACGATCTATAATTGCAAACGTTCAACTGGCCGTCGTTCAACGATCTACAGGAAGGAGGAAATCTTTGAGTCCGAGTTCGTGACGAGATTATGATGCGTGGGTCGAATCCGACATCAGGAGAGTCGGCTTAAGGCTAATGGACGAAACTAAATAGTTCAAATCACGCGACATAAATATTCATATATTTCAAACTCGATATTCGAGATTCATCGTGTCTCAATAGCACTTATCTTTGTTTATAAATTTTACAATAATTTGTCTATATTCATATTAGCTCAGAAGACAGCCAAGAGGTATATTGATGGAACAGTCGTCCAATACGATCATCGATTATGATACCACGGAGACAGTCACACGGTATCTTAATTATTATTCGTTTCTCGTGTATTTTTTTCCTCGATAAAAACTATGAATAGGCGTTAATCTCGAATAATGGCTCACTTAGCTTTTGGCTCGAGCCTAGAGACGCCATGCTAATTGCTTCATTACCCCGAGCTCCGATAATTATTTTTACATTTTTCGTCACGAATCTCTTGATTGAAACTTCCGTTAACGTAATATACTGCTTGGGTCGGTTTGCGACCACCATGTATGCTTCAATCGACTCTTTCATGCCCAAAGAAATCGTAGTAGGCGTGGCAATTATTTTTATTGTTATATCAATTTTTCAAAATTTTTCAATTTTAGTGAAGTTCGATTAATTTAAATTATGATATTAATTTTAATTAAAAATTTAATTTTTATTTAATTAATTTAGACGATATTGAATATTGATTATAGTCAGAGTAAAGTAACATTTTGCTAGCAAAAAGGTTGCGAATTAAAATCTTGCACATTTCATCCTCATTTGTCCCAGTTCCCATAAAGTTATTCTTATTAGGAAGTCAAAATTAACCATAGTAGTTTCTAAATGTACTTTGTCAACTTTTACTCGTCAAGATATATATTATTTGTAGTAATTATAGTACCATACATCAAATTGTTGAACTATTATCCTTGTAGATAAATAAATGAACACACATTGAGTAACAATATTCATACTCACCAGCACTTATTTTTTCTTGCGATCAATATGAGACTTTTATTTCAATATATTTACGCAAATAGATATACTTTTACCATAAAAATTATCAGCTGCTTCATTCCAGTGACGATTCACCTGCTAAAGTGAATTTTCCGTGTCGCACCTTTTCAGGTATCTCGTATCTTATCTCTGACGTCACTTTGAGGATCGGTTCGAGGATATGACTGTACCACAAGGAATAGTAAAAATTTGCCGGAAGTCCGTCACTTCGGCCAAGTCTATATGATTTATCATTTGTTCCATACAACGAAGATGATACTCTCGAATTATGCGACGACTTATTATCACTGTAATCACTCAGAGAAATATTTTACACCTGGTAACTATGAATTATAACACTGAAAAACTAGTTTTTTGCAGAGGTGTAAATGCCTAATACTTATAGAAATAATGATGATGATACGATCAGCTCTATAATTATTATTTTATAATAATAACATGTAGCGATTGTAATACGATGACTAAACTTTGGAATGGCTGCAAAAATTATTATTTTTCAATAAAAATTCACGGCAATCCATTTGAAAAAATGGAAAAGAATATGTAATAGATTAAGAAAGTAATGCATTAATTATTTCTTCCATTTTTTCACTATTTCTTGTAATATTAAAACGAAAATTAGTATTTTTTTCAGCTATTCAAATGTTTACACTCTATTTTATAATCACTACATACTATTATTATGAAATCATAATTTCAAAACAAATTGTACTGCAAACTATATCTCATGAATTAATGGGGATTTACAACTCTGGCTTTTCGGAACAGAAAACATTTTGCTATGTTTGCTAGTTTTGTTTAAGGGATCTTTCCAGTGCGAAAAAAAAATCGATTTTTTTTCGTCTTATCCATTAGTATATACGGTTAAAAATATCCTCTCAAATTTTTAAAGCGAAATTCGAAATACTTCACTGGCATACTTTATGGACCTGGCATAGCCGATTAGTCGTAAGTACACAATTTAGGTATATGAAATTTCTACACTCGAAACTTTAAACGCGTTTCTCTCGAAACGACATTTTTCAAAATGGTGGACATTCTCCAAGGAACAGTTGTGAAGTGATCGTTTTCAAATTTTAGGAGAACATTCTTCACGCTACTCTCTGGCGGGCTATGGAAGCTTTTTTTTTTAAATGTTCCCCTTTTTTTAAAAGCAAAATTGTCGAAAAAAGCGGCTAAAATCGGTACTTTTTGTTCAAACCGCCGCCATTTTGTCAATTTTGATTTAAAAAAAGCCTCCATAGCGCCATAGCCAATCGCATACTAATTAATAATCCTTTGGGGGTTTTTTTAGATCAAATTTGCGACCCCTATAGGATGTCCACCATGAGGCTATCTTTTTTAGTAACATTATTTTCAACAATTAAAAAAAAAATTTAACAATAAAAATTGTCTTATAAAAAATCATTTTCTAGCATTCATGATTACCTTAATATGTCATAAAAATTTCAGATTGACCGGCGTATAGTAACCGTCCGAAAAAAAATCGTGAAAATAGTCTATTTTTCTGGCCGTCACACTGGAAAGATCCCTTAAATATTTATTAGATAACTTAAAAATACTTGGTACAATAATTTTTTTTTTCAGCGTAGCATCAAGATTTGTGCTATATTAGCACAATATTTTTTCGTGAATTATTAATGGTCCGTTCATGTAATTAGTTTTATAGTTTCATTTTTTTATATCCATGGTTACGGTAAATATTGAAAATTGTTTTCTCTTCATCTTGCTTGTATGCACTCTATTATTATTATTATTATTATTATTTGTAGAACAAATAAAAAGATGAACAAAAATCGAATGAAAATCTTGAACAACAAATTGATAAACAACAATTTATGGAAATCAATATTTCCAAGAGTAATCGTTGTCCGAAAATAGAAAATAACCCGTGCAGAAATATAGTTGGGGCTCCAACTTGGCCCTTTCTAGATGGCCCTAATTGTAGTAGGGGCCCTTCTAGGCTAGTCACGCTTGAAATTACGGGCCTTTAGAGGCTCAATATGGGTGACCCAAGTGAGGGTTCCACATTGAAGCTTGATTATGCCCCGAAGTTTGTCGTGGCCGCCTCTGTTGAGCCTAGTAGGGTTCTAGAGTGGATTCCCTATTGTGGATGCCACGTTTATACCTAAAAAGGCCCCTTATTTAATCGCGGCTGCCCGATCTAATTTTTGCACGGGAACTGTTACGATATTATTGTTAAATTGCTGAAGGATTTGTAATCTGCAATTTTATTGAAAAACTTGAGTTGGTGATCGTCATCACCAAAATTGATCGTCATTAACAAAAGAAATTTTTTTTTGCTTGCATACACTTTATTATTATTTGTAGCACAAATAAAAAGATGAACAAGAATGGAAAGAAATTCTTGAAAATACTTGATAAATAACAATTTATGGAAATCAATAGTTTCAAGGGTAAAAAGTTGTCTGAAAATAGAAAATAACAGCTATGGTATTATTGTTAAATTGCTGAAGTTTTTGTAAAGTGCTATCTTATTAAAAAATTTCAGTTGGGACATTGGGACATTGGCAAAACAATTTTTTTTCGTGAACGTTCTGAACACTTCTTCTTTTTTTCAATTCCTCAATCAGTAACCGATCAATTAGGGTATCTCGAGCGAAGACTAAGCGACCTACTAATAATGCTGTAAAGTATCCCATCAGTCGGCCGGCGATAGGATGATCGAGTGAGTCGATCGTATCGTCTCAGTGGCTCGTTCGCGTGCCATCAGGATCACACTGGACCGTCGGCCAGTCAGGACACTCGATATTATAGCCCCGATCTATCGGATAAGTAATGCAATCCTGCGATACGACGTGACGGAGGTTTACCTGCTTCGAAATAAGATACGACTATATACTGCATAGTATTATACTCTCCTATACGGCACATCACTTTTAGTTCCTTGTAAAAATATCGAGAACCAGTGATTCTATCTTAAGGCTGTGGAACTTTAGACCCTGGTATCTGCTATATTTACTTGCTCAAAGAGAAACATTTGTTTTTGTAAATTTTAATTTAATTCGTCGAAAAAGGTGAATGATACGGTTACGACCGGGCTTATTTTTGATTATTAAAAAATTAACTATCAAATAAATAATCATAAAAAAATAATTTTGAATAATTATTATTATTATTTTATTCAATAAAAATAAATAATAATAATAAGATTAAGTAAATAGTTTCAGTTTTCTAAAACACCCAGTAGTGCTTCTCGCTAAAGTAAAAATTAAAAAAAAAATTAAATCAAAATTTTTTAGATTCATAGTTTTATTTATTCATAGTTTTCAGTCATGACGTTTTTTTCACTTAAAAATAATGTTCACATTATTGAAACATTGAATATCATTGATAAGCTTTCTGATTTTTGTTTTTAGAATTTGAAAAAAAAATCAAAATTTGAAAAATTCATCTTATCATAAATTCATTTTTTTTGTCATGGCGTTTTTTTTTCATATAAAAATTAAGTTCAAATTATTTAAACATTGAAGCAAACTATTTCTTTAAAGTACATAATGCAAAGTAATCACGATGAATGAATCTCCTTTATGAGAATATAACGAAAGCGTTGACAAATAACCAGCGGAAATGCGATTCCTTAAAGTCATCGTACCGTAATAATCGTTTCAGTCCGACTGTATAAAAGTAGCATGAAATTATCGAAATCGATCGATGATCTATGCATTCTTATAATTGGTCGACGAAAAGTAAGGTAAGCCTGAAATTGCTTTCCTTTTCAAAGTAGCGGAATCATCGTTCGTTGTAGGGCCAGGTCGATATGATTTTTAAGGGTCTGCCTTGTGACAACACAGACGTATCAAAATTACAGCGACTCGTCTTAAACTCTTAAACCCTCTGACAGAACGGGGACAAAAAGTTGAAGGGAGTGGGAGTTGGGGGTCGCTTCGTTTGATCTCTGGGAACCACGTGCCGGGCGACGGCAAGAGCACAGCCCGGGGGTGAAAAGGGCTGGCGGGGAGGATACACAAGGATAGAATTCTGTCGAACGCAAGCTAATTGCTAATCGCCTCCAGCAGCCCAATTGCTGTACCGACGACGACGTGGTCGATGAAATAAATCCTGTCGTACGTACTCGACTCGTTCATCGACAGAAGCACCCTTAAATCTAGGGTAGTTTTCTTTAATTACTGTACTTTCTGCAAATTAATCAACTCGCCACTCTGAATTAGAAAATCAACGGTGATTCATTTTGAATTGCTTACAACATACATTAAGGAGGAATTTTGGTTTCTGATGGTGAACCTAATTTTTTTTGCAATTTTTATTCGGTGAAAATATTACGTGGAGGAATATGAAACATTTAGGGTGTTTTACTAGATATTAAGGAATTAAACAAAAAATTCTTTTCAATTAAATAATGAACTGTTTAGATTTCTGTAAACCACTAAAACCTCGCCTTGAGATTAGAATATTTTTGGGAAAGACAGAATTTTTTATTTTTTAGTATATCATAAAGAGCTAAAGTTTTTCTTATTAATAACATAATTGTATTCGCGATGATTCTAAAAAACGACAAATAAGGACAAAAACGAAGGAATGGTATGAGATGCAAAAAAAGTTGCTATTCTGATGAAAAATGTAGTCTTATCAATGCAAAAAAAATTGTTAATTTATATTTTTCTACATAATATTAATTTAGTGTTCTCGAGTTTCGACTTTATGACCACGTTAAAATTTGATTTCGAGAAAAAAAATCTGATCTCAATAAAACAGCATAGTTTTTTATCTTTCTTTTTATTTCTTATGCAGCTTTCGTTACGAGAGAAACAAAAAGAAACAATGTATAAAGTTACATATGCATAATTTTTTTAGTTGTATAGTAGTCGTTATATAAATATTTACCACCTTATATATATATATATATATATATATAATTTTTATTTTTTAATTATCATATATTAATTTTAATGTTATTAGTAGCTTCAGACATAAATACTATGCTTTGCACGAAAACTACATTATATATTGTACTTGATGATTTTTTCTCTGTGTAGTAGTTTAGTCTATGAAAATCATTTTTAGTTCTAACACTTGTTATGGGAAATTTTTGAACCGGGAAAACTAGCCGAAAGTGGTAAGGTTTAATGAGTGAGGAGAGACAAAGGGATGAAAAATAAAGATGTGATGGTATGGATGTTATAAAGAGATATCCGATAAAAATTCCAATAGTCTGCGGACGATAGTCTGATAATTCGAGCGATTCACCGAAAGCCCAACTTGGGTATGCCGATCGAAAAGTTATGAGGACTTTGGTTTCCTATGGTGTTCTACGTACCACGGTAGACAATGGATGGATTGGAAGGCCAGGAGTTCGTGCTACGCGTGGAATGCTTTAATAATGCATTCCTGATGAACGAACAGGCTTATCTACAATATTATATTGATGCACATATACTTACACATGAATATTCACCAACTCCAGACTGTTTATAGCAAACCTTTATTCACTTATAGGTTTTTTTACAAGACTTTAAACTAAAAATAATGAATTATCGATTAGAACCGGGAAAATAATGTAAGTGTAAAAATATTTATATTTGCGTTATGGAAATGTATAAAATTATAAATAAAAAAAATTATTTTTCCATTGTTACTATAATTAGTTATATTAACTTATAAAAATACGTTTGCTAATTAAGTATTTGTAACATGTGACTTTGACATCACATTTTTTACTGACGTGAGCTTTTATATTATTGTTTTTTTATGTGCGTTATTAACGTGAACTTGTTTTGAAATCACTGTAGTAAAGTTACGAATTATATGGGAGAGAATTTTTTAAACCCTTTTTCATAGTTTGTACATTCTTAACATTTTTTAATTGAACGTTCATAAAATGTATGTGAAATTTTATGCATATGGGGCATTATATACCGATCGAACCACCTTTTACCGTGACCGTCGTCGATATAGTTGATTATTTTTTTAATCACTCACCCCAATGAATGGAGCTCGCTCAATTTTTTTCAAAATTTTCATTGCATATTTCGCGCACTTGTGAATTTCTAAAAATTGCTCTAAAAATGGCGTTTAAAAACTTTCGAATGCACGTATCTTCTTGAATATAAGTCGTATCGTAAAAAATCCTCCATAAAAGTTTTCCATTTTGAAGTATACTTTTATGTCAATTTATTTGAAAAATTCTTTAACTCCTCCGAAGCATTGATTTTTCATTAGTAAACATAGAAATTGATTTTTCAAAAACTTGGACATTTTTTATTTTTTCCGAAAAAATCTCTAAGATACTACTCGTAAAGACGAACATTTTAGGCCTAGACGGGACCTAGAGTAGGACAATCCTTTTTTCAACTTTGTATGAGAGTTTAAAAGATAAATAAAAAATGAAAACTCTCATAAAAAATCGGGAAAAATTGTCTCACTGCCAACTTTTTGTCCTAAAGTGGGACAATTTTTTTCCGATTCTTTATGAGAGTTTTTATTCTTTATTTATCTTTTAAACTCTCATAAAAATTCAAAAAAAGAATTGTCCCACTTCCTGCCTAGGCTTAAAATGTTCGTTTTCATGAGTAGTATTTTAGAGATTTTTCGAAAAAAATAAAAAAATGTCTAAGTTTTCGAAAAATCGATTTTTATGTTTATTAATTAAAAATCAATGCTTCGGAGGGGTTGAAGAATTTTTAGAATAAATATGCATAAAAGTATACTTCAAAATGAAAAGCTTTTATATACATTTTTTTCCGATACGACTTATATCCAAGAAGATACGTGCATTCGAAAGTTTTTAAACGCAATTATTCAAGCAATTTTCATAAATTCACAAGTGCGCGAATTATGCAATGAAAAATATGAAAAAAATTGAGCATGCTCCATCCATTCGCGTGAATGCCTATAAAAATAATCAACTACATCAACGACGGTCGTGGTAAAAGGTGGTCCGATCGGTGTATAATGCCCCATATACAGTATATAAATATATACAAATCTCGCAATTTTCCATTGCAATGTACATGAATTCCAATGTAAACAATAGTGTATGTAATGAGAATTTTTTTAAATATCGGAATTTATAAAAGTCACAATTTTAAGAAAGTAAGAATTTAAAAAAAGTAAATTCCTGAGAGCTGAGTGTGCGAAATTTGTGTGCACGCTATAATCCCTCGTGTCACAGTCATAATACTCAATAAAATTCCAACCCCTCGCAAACTCCTGTCAAAGCAACGAAATAACAAGGTCTCAATTGAATTTGTACTCAACCCAACTTAGGCATATAATTCACAGCAAACAGTAATTGATTTAATGAATTAAAGCGTCGACAGCGTGCAGTAGCTGGCGATAACACGACAGGAGTGATTAGTTCAGTCATTTAGCCTCGGTAACGAGTGTAACGAGAGACTGAGTGATTATCTTATCGAGTTACCGAGAGAAAACGAGGGGGAGAGTGTGTCTTGTGTTTAATCGAGTATCTCTCGTGTCTAGTATGCTGTTATGTGAGAGACCGCCCACGAGCTACACTGGAGGCTCTCGGACTCGTTCGAATGAGTGTCTCGAGCGAGTCCAGCACGTGTGCATATGTTATATATTCCTATAATATACTGCGATGTAGTTGTACAAAGTGAAGTAACTGCACACAGAGCTTACGCAGCATCCTGCAGGTACGAAAACAACTCCTCGTGAATATTATCATAGTATTTTTTTAAATTTTTCTCCAATTTAAGGGGCCATTTAAATGACGGAGCAAGTGAGGCTCCGCCATTTTCCAAAAACTGAAAATCAATTTTTCGTGGAAAAAAAGTTTCCTGGGTTTTCATGTCAGATTACTTCTGAAATTTAGTACACTGTTAGAGCAGCAACGCCAAAAAATTGTAATATTTTCTGAGATTTTATAAGACTTTGAATTTTTCGAAAAATGCTATATGTTCTCGAGCTACCGCAATTTTTGAGCTGTTGAGCTAAATAGTTCTTCACAAATAAAGTAATGAAAAATTATGGTCGGTATTGAATTTGAGCGAAATCCATAAAGCGGTTCAGATTTTATATAACTTCGACCAACTCTACTCAAATCTTCTACAAGGACGAATTAATATCCAGCTGTGGTAGATATCGAATTTTTTTTATTCCCGACCGCCCGCAGGGCAAAAAGACGGAAGTATGAGTTTCACTGGCATGGTGCGAATACGCCTATTTCTATTAGTACAATGTTCTTTAAAACGGTTAAGGATGTCTTAACAGAATTTAGTACACAGGTCCTGTGCACCAGTTCATGTGTCGTCTTTCATAGATTATATGTATTAAGTGTGATTTCCGAAAGATTTAAGCGTTTAAACAAAGTCTGTTTGCTTGTTTGAATATATCGAAATGCCACAAGATGGCTGCCATTATTAGAATAGCAAGTCTAATGAGAGTTACATGAAAATGTTAAAATATCGCTGTTTTAATTTCGAAAAAAGTAGTAATTAAATTAAGTGTATTTTGACATTTTTTGATAGAAAGACCTAATTTTAATTCTTATTGCTAGAAAAAGAAACACTTTTGTAACGCAAATGTAACTTATGAAATATTTAACTATGTTTAGTTTATTTCTATATTTTTTCATTTGCAATATTGGCAATGAGTAGCTGAAGACTGGAAACATGATTTTGTCGTTAGCGCCAACGTTTTATTGCAGAGCTTCAAGTAGTTTGTTATTTATCTATCGTCTCTTTTCCTTTCTACCATTATTGCTGACTTCTAGCATCTGCAAATCGACTAGTGATGATTTTCGTTTAGAGGTCGGTGAGTCAATGACGAATCATCCCACGATGCTCTTCAGTGAACAGAAGAATCACATCTCGACGCCTTTTTTGGCTTGGATGTTATCCTCAAGTCTTCAATGACAATGTAGTGCTTTCAGTCACGCGATTTTCTATTCCATGACGATTTATAAATCTTTATGGCGAGTGTAAGTTCCTTTTCTGTAAATCCTACCCCATTAATTGTTACCACTTTTGCTTCGATTGATTCATTTTTATGAAGAGTGAGTCGCTTTCCATGCCCAATAGGAAGGTTAGAGTTGTTAATATACGGAAAGAAATAATTGGTTGCCCTAACCAAGTGCTATGGTTAATACACTCCAAGCGACACAATTGGTTGGGAGAACAACCAATCAATTGGGCGTCACAACCAATCAATTGAACGTCACAACCAATCAATTGAACGTCACAAACAACCGATTGAGTGTGACATCCAATTGTTTGGTTGTGACGCCCGATTGGTTGGTTGTTCTCCCAACCAATTTTGTCGCTTGGAGCCTATTTAATCATGCCACTTGGTTGGGGCAATCAATTATTTCTTTCCGTGTATCTTTTTGAATGAGTATGAAAATACCCATAAATCGAAATCAGTTTAGAATCTTAACCAATGCATCCTCGTTCATCACCCATAAAGCGAATTAAAATGAAGTAATAATTCATCAGTCGACGAAACATAATCGATTGCTTCTGCCGAATTGACGGACAGTTTCATTGGGGACAGATAGAATCGGATGAAAAAAAGAATTGCGAGGACATACAATTGCAAATGGAACGCGATTCTCGATCCATCGCTCGGACACTGAGTGACGTTGACAGAGGGCAGTAGGAGGAGAAATGGTGGGAGAGGGCGGAGGTGGAGGAAAGTGGAATTAAGAGGGCAGGAAAGAAAGAGGAAGGGATTTATCGTTGAAGTAGAGGGAGAGAGAGTGAGCAGTCACGGTCGACGCGGAGCATTCGCCAAGTGGACATCCAATTTGCATACTCGATGCCTCTCACTCCATTCCCCTCCCCCTTTCCTTATCTTTCTCTCACTCTCTTTCACCATACCGCGGTGGGAGGAGCGCCGTTATTGCTCGACTCACTCACGACTTTATAACCAATCGATTCGCTCGTTTATTTGAGATGCCAGCCACCACCGAGGTTGGTCAACAGCTCTTGGTGAGAAAACGAGATCAGCTAACAAACTGGACGACACTATTGCCATGTTCTTCTCGTTAACATTTTTATTATCGATGGCGCGCATTCTGAGAAATTGCTGTCGTATTGCATTCAGAGAAATCATGATAGTCCCGACAACTATAAAGTTACAACTATTTATTTTGCTTCTTGAAGATTTGTTTTCATGAAACAATTTTTTTTCGAGTTTTTTAAGTCAGGATACTCAGAATGGTTCAAAACGGCCAGAAAAGTGGTCTAAAAAAATGTTCGTATGCATGAATATTTTGTCTATCTTATATTTGGCGCACAAGTGAAGCAGCAGATCCTCTTCAATTGTTGCAATTTCCGACAAAATGTATGTGAAAATTTAGATTTCGTAGCTTTTTAAATTTTTTTTTTTAAAGAGCGTGGTCGCTCTAACTTCCGTAAAAATTAATATATAATGCTAAATAGTTCCTTATAAGAGCACTTGCAGTTAATGGTGTTTGATATTGCATTTGGCTCGAATCAGTAAAGTGGTTCAGATTTTATGCATTTTTGAATTTAAAAAAAAATTGCGTTATGGCATTAATTTCTTTAAAATTTTATTTGTAATATCAAGCTCAATTGTAGTATGTGAACAAAAAAATATTCAGCCATGATAAATATATAATTTAGTGACAAGTGATATAAAAATTTTCATTTTATGGAATTTCGAATTATTAAAAAAATTTACGGTATCGCATTAACTTCGGTAAAACATAAGATATCAACCTCAAATTTAATATGTGAGAAAAATAATATTCAACCATGTTACTTCATGTGACAATCTTTATTTCTGTAGTTACAATAATGTTGAAATGTATGTAATTTTTTTTACAAAATAGTCACATGAACTGATTATAAATAGTTGTCATTTTATAGTTCCTAGTACCACCATAATTTTTCCAAATGTGATGACATTTAAGCGATGAACTATTAATTGTAGTAACTCGTAAATATAATAATTGTTAGTATATCCGATAATTTTCAGATTCATGATATCTCTCTGCGTAATATCGATAAATCAGGAATATGATTTACAACTATTTAATTTTAGTCCATGTAAGTATCTGTTTATTGTTACAATAACTATTTTATCGTTGCCGTAAGATTTAAAGATTTTTCTCTGAGTATAATTTCTCAAGTTCAATGCTGGAATTTATGCAAGTGAACAATTGGAATAACTAATTAGATATGGTCGTAAATAACCTTCTATACAAATTTCAAAAATACATAATAAAATGACAAAATATATTGTTGACAGATTGGAAAATTACTAGAACCAATGCTTGAAGAATTAAAATCAGTGCAATGTATTAATGTCAACGCATTTTGTAGGGACAGTGAATTTCGAAAGGGTTTGATATCGCCATCAGAATCATGCAAAGGGTGATCAGAATGATCAGAAAGTAGATCCTAATGGTAATAGCTGTCTCGTTCACTTCCCGCCTAGACGACTATAATACTCAAGCTATATCAGCTAATACCATATCAACGGACGTGAAAAGGGATTGCGCGACGTCCGTCCTCGCCGGGACCTCTTTGATACGTTTTGTGGGAGCCAGGGACTCGCCCAACGAATTTATTTAATGCTGCACACCCCATCATTAGCCATTATGCCCAGCAGGCAGTGCGCTGGGTCACCGTTATACACGTTACACACAGTATTGGGCACCGGAGCGATACCCGAAAAAACACACAGATGTCGAGGGGCACGCCCTATCCCTTTCACCGATTGCGAGACGAAAGGGTTGCAAAGAGGGCTAAACTCAATACTCTGTGTACACTACATCATTGTCAATCTACGCGAAAGCCCGTAATCAACGTGTACGAAAACAAATGAAAATAATAATAGAAAACAGATTTTTTTTTAACCAGTGAGAAGATATTCCCACGCCCACGCGTGAATCTAGACCGGAATCGGGATAAAAGGGTGCATGCGTGATATTTCCGGTGATTTAGTGCCAGATCATGTGTCCTAATTTTTTCACTGAAATGTAAAGGTGCTGTTTCGAAAAACGGTTAGGAAATAGTACATTATGCTACAAGAGCGGAAAGTGCGTGATTTTCGGCGAGTGATATATGATACTTGTTTTCCGTCTATGTTAAAAAGACAATATTTTTTTGCCTGCAACGATGAAACGGCACAAATAGGTAGAATGGCCAGAAAAGAACTTTTTCTCCCGACTTCGCTAAAATAACTCCATTTCCGCAACGCGGTCCGCAACGCGGTCCGCAACGCGGGCGGGAAATCGCTCATTTGTTACGAATGACGTACGCATGCGCAGTCCGCTTTCATTACCTCCCGAGGGAGGTAATCATCGTACTATGCATGCGTGACGTCATTTGTTAAAAATTAGCTTATTCTCCGTCCTTGTTGCACACACGAAATGTGGTTATTTTTTAGCGAAATCGGGAGAAAAGTATAGTACGTTACATGGAAGGGGTGCGATTTTTCACCTCGTGTGAATTTCTGCCCTCGCTTCGCTCGGGCATCAAACTTCACTCTCGGTGAAAAGTTGCACTTCCCTCCTTTGTAACTTAATGTACTATTCTGTCCGCTGCATCCACTTTTTTGCCCGCTATAGCACTTTTCGTCCCGCTGGTCGAGAACCGACAACTTTTCACCCGCGTTGCAGGCATGGAATGTGGCCTTTTTGGCGTAGTCGAGAAAAAAGTTAGCTAAAACCGTTGCAAGGTGATAAAATTAGAATGAATTCCTCAAAATCTTCGTAAAAAAATGATATCGCAGCTTTTTACTTTATTAGTGAACTCGGCCACATGAAACACTTTTCCTCAAAAAGTAAAAACGTGTTAACATGAAAATCGCGAAAACGTCAAAATTATAATGGCTTTTAAAAAAATCGAGTTAAAAAAAATTTGTGAGCATTTCAATACTTCTCCCACGTGATTCTCAAATTTCAACACACAATACAATTTTTCACAAAGAAAAAAACATGACTAATGTTGAAAACTGGGAAAAGGTTCTATTCTAACCGATTTCCAGGTCAAATTCATCACCTCGATCGTAGAATTTATATTGTCCATGTAAGAAGCGAAGGACTGATGCATGTCTCATGTGAAATATGCACCCGAGGTTCCAAAAGTAGCCTCTTAAAATTGTTCCATCTCTTGAGCGTCATCGGCAATTGAGACGTCTCCTTAAAAATCCTGCGAGTCTACTCAACTCGACGGAGTGTATCACATAGCTTCCCTGTTCGTCTCAATCCAAGTGTAAAAGCCTCTTGAGCGTCAGAGAGAAAACGAGACAGAAGTGTATCGGCAGCGATCGGCGCGCGCCTCTTAAGAGTGCGCTTTCAATATACCGGTATATCGCTTTCATCTGCTACCGGTAAACATAATACTCTATACTAATACAGCGCAGTATCGATACTGCGTATACCAAAGTATAAATCTGCACTAAACAGTACTCCCATTTCATTGTTTACTCGAGTTGTAAGAGATACCTCAAGGAAAGATCATCGTAGAAAGCGAGGGGCACGGTCAGAGCGACGTAAAGCCGAAGATCCTCTGTTCTTCTTCCTTTTTTTCTCCGCTCATCTCGCCCGGCGTTCCGTTAAAAGCCACTTGTTGGCGTGCGTCCGTGCGTGATCGATTTTGCTCGCTAAAAGTACACGCTCTTGATCTCACCCGGGTTAATCTGCTTTTGGGGATCAGACCGACGGCTGATTCTTCCTCGCTTCGTCTCACTCTCTTTCATCCGGTGTTTCTCTTGGCCTTTCAACTAACATACCATCGCTCTCACTCTCGCTTGTTCTCGTCATTGTCGTTGGTGTGCCGCTCTCACGGGGCACATTCACAAATACCTGCTGTATATAGTAATTCGCATACATACCAGTAGTGTATTGTACTGGCACATTATATTATTCTTGTACAACACACGCCAAGCATTATTTAGACCCGCGTGATGGCGCTGCTGCAAACGCCCTTTTCTGACCGTTGGTTACTTCTGATTCGCTGACCCAAACAGACACTGGCAGCACTTCCATGTTCCGATGTTGCTTACGTATTGACTGTTTTCTTTGCCGAACGAAATCATCGTTCCGTGTACCTCTCTCGACTTAAGAGTCTTAAGAGGGTGTCCTCATCGTGTTCCTCATTTTCTTCTTCATTGGTTCCATCAAGGTAGCATCATGTCGTTTCTTCATTGTCCATACGGCTGTACAAGGAATTTGTGCGTCTCGCTATTATCCGAGACCAGTTCTCTCGGACCATTATGTGTTTTAGCGTTTTTTTTTCTTTATTACCTGAGAAGTAATGTAAAAAGAGTAAAAGTCTTGTAAGTGTTTGGACTTTTTTAATGTTGATATGAAACTTGGCGTGCGGAAATTGAGGTAGGTAGTTTGAGATGGTTTTTGCAGTATAAACAGTAGATTAAACAAAGGTAAACGGAAAAAAGTAACGTATTTTTAAATCATGGGTGAAAAGGCATGTAACCGGTATATTCTGAGGTAGAATATGCGACTTGAAAACGATAGTGAAGGCCAAAATTTAATATCTTAAAGAATAGAAATTTAGGTTGGGTTTTCCAACCAAAAGTCGGATCTGTGAATTCTCTAATCAGAAACGGAAAAAAGTCACTTTTTAAAAAATCATAGTAAAACGGCATGTAACCGGTATTTTCTGATGTAGTGTGCATCAGAATATGCATCTTGACAACGATAGTGAAGGGCAAAATTCAATATATTAAAGAAAAAAAACTTTCGGTTGAGTTTTCCGATCAGAAGTCGGATCTGTAAATTCTGAAATCAGAAACGGAAAAAAATTACTTTTTTTAAAACATGGTAAAAAGATATGCACCGAGAGAAAAGATTTCATTGACGCCAAAGAAATGGGTGGATTGATTTTGTTTTCATTGGTTTCAACGAAATATTTCTTTGATTTCAATGAAATAGTGTAAGTATTTGAATTTCAAAGAGAACATTTCATTGCCTGTAAATAAGGATTTACTTAGTGTGCGAATAATAAAGAAACAGTATCATTGTTTTAAAGAGACGTTTTCATTGGTTCAAAGAAACGTTTTCATTGATCTCTTTCTCGCACCTAACCTTACTTTTCGTTTTCCGGTTCTCCCGAACGAACGGCTTCGAGTTTCGAGGAGCCAGAAGCTTAGCCTATTTCTGCCGTACTTCCTTACATACTCACAAAATTTCAGCTTTATCTGCCGCGTACTTCAGGAAAAAATAGGTTTCGAAATTTTGAGCTGGTAAGAAGAAGATTTCATTGAATAAGAGACGATATCTTTGAAATCAATGAAAAAGGTTCATTGGTTTAAAGAAATGTTTCTTCGAATCAATGTCACTAATTTTCATTGAGTTTGAGATCATTCAAAGAAAAGACAGTATTGAAATTCAAGTATTTCATTTCATTGGCTAAGATTTCCGTGAATCAATGAAACTTTTTTTCTCGGTGTGTAACCCGTATTTTCTGATGTAGAATATGCCCCTTGAGAACGACAGTGAAGGGTAAAATTCGATATATTAAAGAAAAAGAAACTTTCGGTTAGGTTTTCCGACCAGAAGTCGGATCTGTGAATTCTGAAATCAGAAACGGAAAAAAATCATTTTTTCTCATCTGCGGGCCGAAAGCGACAACTTTCGTTCCGCTGCGCGGAACGAAGTTCCCGGTTTTCGGCTCCGTCGATGAGAAAAATCGTATACACTCCTCGGGCAGTAAATAAGAAAGCCTCAGATCACATGTTTGTCGACCTCGGCTTCGCCTCGGCCGATAATTACATGTGATCTGAGACATTTCTTACTTTACTGCCCTAGGTGTGTAATATACTATTTTTTAAACATGGTTAAAAGGTATGTAACCGGTATTTTCTGTGCTAGAATATGCAACTTTAGAATGATAATGAAGGCAAAAATTTGATATCTTGATAAAGAAAAAAAAGCTTAGATTTTTCGACCGAAAGTCGGAGCTGTGAATTCTGAAATCAGAAACGGAAAAAGTAACTGTTTTTCAATCATGGTTTGTAACCAGTATTCCGGATTACTAAACGTTGTTCCGAATGTTGGATATTCCAATAAATCCGTCATGATGCAATGTGAGGAAAAATGGTGGTTTGGTCATGGTGCCGGGGAACACGAATGGTTATTTGATGTAATTCCGTATGTTTCTGTGGATGAAGGCCTGCCGAAGTGGGACATCCATCGAAGCGCGTGTATTATGGGATTATGTATCGGTGTGCGGGTGTGAGAGGACGTTTCTCGCTGGCCACCATGGTTGCCCTATTGTGGCTAAGCACCCGGCAGGATCCTACCACGGTCACGGGGGATTCTCGAAACCGTGTGTGTTGGGGCTCCCTCGTCCCGACCAACAGGCGCAATCTGAATAAATACAAAAAGGCGAAATAAAGATACACGACGCGTGGGTGTGGCGGCAAGGCGGGACCCCGACTCATTGCCACCTCCGAAACTCCAAAGAAGCTGTTGGATCTCGCACTCCAATACCACTACATCTTTGACGCTGTATTCTTAATGCCAAGATCTCTCACTAGTCTCTCCCCCTCATTTTTCATAATTTTTTTACTGCTCTTCTAAAACTCTTCTCTTAAGCTTGACCCCACAGGCTTTTTTTGTGTTGCCTCAACGGCAATTCGTCGCGGTTGCATCGTTGAATACCATATTTTAAATGGTTCTATCGTTGACTTAGGTATTTCTTAGGATTCGGGGTTTCAAGTATACAAAATATTTAAGACCTTTCAGATACAAAAAAAATTAAAAATTGATAAGATTGTTGAGTGGTAAATACCTGGTGACTTAATTTCACCTTTCTAGGTTTTGTTATCTCAAGAATATATTTTTTTTGCCTCAATTGGGACTAATAAAACGAATCTTTACGGTACAGTTTAAATGATAATTGCGGGATCAAAGTTGGTTATTTTGACATTGGCCTAAAAGCAAAAAAATATTAGTTCACAAATAAATGCGGCATATTTTATTATTTTATAAGTGACTCTTATTCATCGTTGAATACGAGACTAATTTCGTTATTAAGTTCGTAGTAGGATGACCCGTTTTACGAGGAATCATCAGGAAGGATCGCACAAGCTTCTGCGTTGATTTATATCGATCGTTAAGGATCATTTAGTAATTAGGACGTCTCTAATAGAGGCAAATCCTGCGCCTTGTACAGTCTGACACTGGAGTGGAACGTCTGTCTGAAAATTGCGGATCTGCACTTCCTGCGTCTCAGACGACTGAAATCTTGGAAGACCCATTAACTCATTCGCTCATCACGATCGTTTTTTTTTTCTACACCATATATATAAAGCATAAAAGAAGAAGTCCTTAAATTTGAGATACGATTGCTTCGATATATCGATCTTCGATTCTTTATTACTAAAAAAATTAGAGATTTACAACCATAGATGCACGGAACTTAATCAATACCCATAATCCTGGGGATTTGAGACTCTCACGTGGTAAAATTCTTTGAAAGTTTAAATGCAATTCAATAATTTGGAATCGGTGAGAAATCATAAAATAAATAAACGAGACGAAGAAATAACATGCAGGGTAGAAGTACACCGAGAGAAAAATTCCTTCTCTCGGTGTACTGGCTGTGCATGCAAAAAAAGGCTTGGTTAGAACAACTAAGCGTTTAGTTATATATGCGCCAACTAAGTTATTGGTTAGACCAATCAAGTAATTTGTTAACCAATCAAGTTATTGATTAACTAACCAAGATAATTTAGTTGGTGCAACTTAGTTGGTCAAACAATAACTTGGTAGGTCTAACCAATAACTTAGTTGGCGCATATATAACGAAGTGCCTTGGTTGATCTAACTAAGCCTTTTTCTCCGTGTGGCCACTTTAAGAAATTTCCCATTTTGAAGTGCTTCTGATTGGGACCAAATATCATAAAACGGTTTTGAACCCATACTTTTCGTATCTGAGAAGAATATAATTTCAGATTTTTGACATCAAAATCTTCGTATATGTCGAGAAAACACTGGAAAAGAGAAAAAAAAGAGCATTAGCCTTTCACCATGCTTAAAAATTGAACACCTCGTTATTCATTTCGCTTAAAACATTTTTTACGGCGTGTTTAATCATTCAAAATCGTATTCTAACGAAAACAAACATTTCTTCTACACAAAAATGTATTTCTTTAAAGCACAGATGCCATCTGTGAATTTAACTAACCTTTTTTGACATTCGTTTCCTTCCTTTTGCACTTTTTTGTAGCAGCTTTCTTTGCCAGAAATAGTCATACACTATATAAATGTTTTACTCTGTACACTTTTATTTTTTCCAGAGCTTTTTCCGAAAGTAGATTTTATTATCCCATAATGATGGGAATCTTCAGCATGAAAAGTGTTCCACCATTTTATCTTTTTTTACTATACATTTCTTTGGCTACATTTTTCTCAGCATGTTTTGGTTTTTTTTTGTTCTTCTTTATGGATATATGAATTTATTGTGTAATAATTAAGGAAAAATTTACGATTATATTATCATGGCCATATTCGAGGCAACATGCTTATTCCATGTATCACTTGTGGCCATCGTTGTTTTTATAAACGTATAACTTTATTTCAAACTTTTAGTAGATCAAAATTTCTAGCGATGCCTTTTAAGATTGTTACGTTCAAAGCTGCATGCAATTCGCCAACTATATAACTCGGAAATGCATCTAGAGCTTTTGTCAAAATCTTGTTGAATTACGCAAAGAGTTGAGAATTTGGTTAATCAGCTGATGATATTGTAATTATTGATACAGTATTTTTTGTAATGAAGACGAACTGACGTCAATATGATGATAAATGATTCCAAAATATACAACGTTATGAAAAATCATGATTAAATACAGGCACAGAGTTACAGAAACCACGAAAATTGTATTTAAGTATGCGAAGAGGGCAAAACCGGTCCTTCTACCCTATTTTGAAATTCTTTCTTTCTTTCGTTTCTCGCGTAAAAATAATTATGTCAAACTGAGATCACAAATCGATATATGTCAAAAAGTGCCATTTTTGAGATGCGCTAAGACGAAACATTTTAGAAAATTTCAAAGCCATTTTGAGATCGATTTGATATCACGTTTACTGATATGAAATTGTAATTTGATATCAGTAAACGTGATATGCACAATTGATTTTGATCTTTCAATTGAATTTCAGCGCAGCAATGGCGCTCAAATTAGTAAAAAAAACTTGTTATCAAATCGATCTCAAAATCGCTTTGAACTTATTTAAGATTTTTCCTCTAAACGCGTTTAAAAAATGACACTCTGAGATATGCCAATTTATGATCAGAATTTGACATAATTATTTTTACGCGGGTATTTATCCCAAAAATAAAGTAATAAGATAATTGTTGATTCCTGCAAAGGTCAGTGACATACAGTAAATTATTATCGAAGAGCTCATTCAATATCTACAATGCTATTTATAAGAGACTCTCATGGAGGGCGTTTAACTGTTTCTCATGATATCTTGCGAGTTTTCGTATCGAGATCTCGAATATATATCTCACAGAGATCGAGCGATCTCCCAGGCCGAAGCTCGCAGCAAGATCCTACGATGATCTCTCGACACGATCTACGATCTCTTGTGCTATACATATACTGTACAGTAAATATATAGTATAAGCATTATAAAATACTGTGAGGACTATGCGATGCTCGCGCGATCGGACCTACCGCGTGCCGGCGGCTCGTGGATCTTGAACCGATCTCTCGCGCTCCCCGCAAGGAGGATTTAGCTCGCGCAAGCGCACGCGCAGCCAAGATCGACGTCCGCTCCCCAAGTTCGATCGAGCCACATCATCCTATTTAATAATCGTACAATGGACGAGCGTGTTCCTCGAGATACCGATCTCGCGTCCGCACAAGAGAAAGATAAAGATGCGTTCTGTGTGTCTGTGTGTATTAATACACGTATGTTGAGGCCCCGTTGGACTCTTGTGGAAGTCTCATACTATTGTAATAACGCAATTAACACTTCTTTGTTCGGCTCCATAGGGCAGCCAATTATGCGCTTACTGCGTTCCTATCAATCGTGAAGAAAAATGCACGGGTAATTACTAAATTTCTTGTAAAAGTATACGTGCAAAAACGTTCAGTTTGGGGAGAGCGGGACAAAATGGCACACACTCAGAGAAATCGTAGTAGTAATAATTTTTAGTCCATGCAACTATTTTCAGAGTTACGGTAAATATAAAAATAGTTATGGTGACTATTCGGTAGTTATGGTAACTATTGCTTCCTCATAGAGGAAGCTTTGTTTTCATGAAAAAAAAAATTTTTCGAGATTTTTATGTCAGGACACTCAGAATGGTCCGAAACGTCGAGAAAAGTAATCTAGAAAAAATGTCCGTATGTATGTATGTGGGTACAGTTGGACGTATCCCTATACATACATACAACTTTGAAAATTCAAACGCTGATAACTCAAGAACCATTTAAGCTATCGAGCTCAAATTTGGTACATGAACAGAATAATATTCAGCTATGATAAATATATAATTTAGTGATAACCGATGTAAAAATGTTTGTTTTATGGAATTTTGAATAACTGAAAAAATTATTCAATTACAAATTAAATGTGTGAACGAATTAATATGCAGCCATGACAGATATGTAATTAAGTAATGAACGGAAAAACAATTTGATTTTATGAAATTTCGGATTATCAAAAATCTAACTTTATCGCATTAACTTTTGCAAAACTTATGATATCAAGCCCAAATTTGGTATGTAAACGAAATTATATTCAGTTATTATAGATATACACTGAAAGAAAAAAGTAGTTGGGAGAACCATCTCCAGCATATGCTGTACCGCTGAATAGTTGCAGCAACTAACTCGCTCCTGTAACCAATCGCAGTGCTGTTTTCACCAATACAATAGGTGGCGCAACCAACAGCGAGTTCCTATAACCAACCACAGCGGTTCGTATAACCAACGAGTAGTTATCATAACCGACTGAGTAGTTGTCATAACCTACTGAGTAGTGACGCTATTTCAACTCTTTCGAGTGGTTGTCGGAACCCTTTTATTGGTTTGTCCAACTACTTTTTTCTCTCCGTGTATAATTTAGTGACGAAACTTAAATAATTATGATTTTATGGAATTTCGAATTATTTCAAATATTAACTTTATCGCGTTAACTTTTGAAAAACTTGATATGAAGCCCAAATTCAATATGTGAACAAAATAATAGTCAGCCATGTTGATCTATTTCATAAAACAAAGATGCAAAGTAGAACCTTGCACATTGCTTCCTCATTATATTTCGCTCTATACAAAGCTTCCGCTATGAGGAAGCCTAAATCAAACAACATACTTCCTCATAGAGGTAGCTTTGTATAGAGCGAAATATAATGAGGAAGCAATGTGGAAGGTTCTACTTTGCATCTTTTTTTATAGTTGTGGCTACTATTAAAAAGTCTGTCGTGCGAACTAAAAATGAATAGTTGTCACTGTATAGTTACTAATACCATAATTTTCTCTCGGTGCAACTTGACTCGAGTTAAGGTAACGTCATCTGGCCCGGAATCGTGAACTTTACACGAAAAAACGACTTCGTTACGGTAACGAAAAAGATGGTTGGACCCAACTAAGTGACTTAGTGCTCTGAGAGAAAGACGATTACTTGGTTAGATCAACTATTTTCAGGTGGTTGGCTCTGATCGTTGCTCGAACTAAATAGTTAGTTGGGCCAACTACTATTTTGGTTCCAACTATCTTACTTAGTTCGAACACGAATAAAATTCGTTGTGTGACCTATTTAAGTCAACTAATGTAAGTCGGCCTGGTAAATGTAACTAATACCAGGTCGTTATACCGAACAACTGGATGGCTGTGGCAACAAATTTTCAATCAACTAATAAATAGTTAGTTGGCCCAACGAAGCCGTTTATTCCGTGTAATATTAGTGTACTTTAACATGTGTCCCGTGACTTCATTTTTTTATGATACGCAAAAATTTGCAAATAATTTTCGAATTCGCGGTACTTTTTATCTTTTCTCTATCTTTGATCTAAGTATGTTAATTCTCGATTGAAAGATTAATTTCGCAAACACTACCGTAAGCGCCGTGTAAAAAGATCGATTTTCAGGTATTCATGATTTATTGGATTTGTCGGTAAGAATCATCCAGATTTTGGAGAAATCCTGAATAGCTCAATTTCAATACGCCAAAAGTTCATGAATATCAGTTTGATTTGCCTTTCTGACATAATGCGCACGACGGAAAATAAAAATAATACTTCGACACAGCACGAGAGTTGTTAATTTATACAAATGTTCTTCATATCATAACGAACAATATTAACAATTACAAAGCCCAGAATTATTGAATAAAAAGTCAAAATCATCTGCGACTGCGGAACCATGGCTCTTTTGCAATGGCTTGTATTCACAATCGACGGTATCGTGGATATGTCGCAGTACGTGTGAAAAATGGGCACACTCTTCATGTGCTGATATCGATGAGGATGTCCTCGAATATATTTGTAAACGCTGCGTCCACACGGAAAGAAAAAATTGGTTGGGACATTAAACTAGTTGGTTACAGAAGCAAATCAGTTAGTTGATGCGACAGACCAGGTGGTTGAGACAGCAAATCAATTAGTTGGTAACTAACGAATTGGGTGTCATAACCAACTAGTTTGTCGGTTCAACCAAAAAATTGATTAACCTAGCCAACTTTGTTGGTTGGAGCGTATTTAACCACGCGAATGGTTGGGTCAACCAATTTCTTCTCTCCGTGCAATGTAATTCAAAATAAATATAAAATGAGTTAAGTCTTCGATGTAAAAAATAATAGATTTTTATATTCTATTAAATTTAATTTCAAAGATATTGTGAGATTATTTATTTTGACTGCGATTATGCCGCTGTTCTATTGTGCCCCGTAGCAATTATGCCTCGCGTTGCCATTTTGCCCCGTTTTTCCCTATAATATATCAATGATAGACTAATCATTTGTACATCGAAACATCAGAAAATACGAAGCTCATTTTTGTTTTTGTAATTCGGGTGAGCTATTTTTTTCTAGAAGATTTTGTTTATAAATCTTGGTTACGGCTAATCGATCGAGCGGCCAAATGAGGCATAATATAGAGCCTGGACCGCCTCGTAAATACTCATTTGTACGCTCCGCTGTGTTCCGTTACACACTCGTCTTGATTCCTGCGGGTGCGCTACGCGACGACACTATAATGCTTTATGCTTCATCGTCGTCGTCGTCGCCACCGCCCAGGTAGACTCGTTATTACGCCGAGACCCACATATATTTTGTAATTAATTTCCACTGATTCTACACAACACACGGTTACTGTATGTATGCTACTCGTAATTAATTCGTGCGTGCGGTAGCCCGTGCCCCGGGGGGCTTTCTGACTTCTCCGACAAATTTACCGGTCTCCAATGCGACTCTTAATGATAAATCGTCAAAATTATGTTGGAGTCGAAAAAATAAAATATCTGTAAAAGTAACATTAATTAAATCATCAATACAAGCAAACTAATAAACCATTCATACTCCGAGAAAAAGTTTCCTTGATTCAAAGAAGTTTCATTAAAATCCCAAAGAAATATGAAACATTTCTTTGAAATCAATGAAATAATATACTTAAGCTAATATTATATTTTCTTTGAATGATCAGAAATTCAATGAAATGTACTGACATTGAATTAATGAAAATTTTCCTTGATTCAAGAAAAACGTGTCTTCGAATCAATGAAACTCTTTCTTTGAAATTCACATGCACCATTTCGTTGAAAGCAAAGAAACATTTCCTTAAAATTAATGAAAATATTAAATCCACCTATTTCTTCGGAATCAATGAAAAAATTAAATCCATCCATTTCTTTGGATCCATGAAAACTTTTTTCTCAGTGTAGATTTTTAAACAAATTCTAATAAAAATACATTGAATAAAAGATTCCGTGATATTTAAAACGCCTCAACACTGTTGACGAAAAAATAATTAATTTTTGCTTCCTCATAGAGGAAGCTTTGTTTTCGTGAAAAATTTTTTTTTCGAGATTTTCATGTCAGTATGCTTAGAATCACCTAAAAATTCGAGAAAAGTGGTCTAGAAAATATGTCTGTATGTGTGTATGTGTGTGTGTGTGTGTGTGTGTGTGTGTGTATGTATCCAGACACTGAAAATTCAATTGCCCATAACTCACGAACGGCACGATGGATCTAGCTAAAATTTTGCACGCAGGTAGAGTATTGACTCCTCTGTTATTGACGTGATTTTTAATTAAATGTATCAATGTAAACAGATTTTATGCAATTTTTAATTTTTTCAAAAAATGTCGTGATCGCTCTAACTTTCGTAAAAGTTCGCCAATTTAGCTAAATAGTTCTTTATAAATGAAGACACGTTAAATGACGTTTGGTATTGAATTTCAGCGAAATCGGTAAAGCGGTTCCGATTTTATAGAATTTTGAATTTTTCGAAAAAAATAGATTTTGATCTAAATTACGTCGAATTTCAACAAATGAACAGAAATTTTGTACAGACGAAAAATAACATTCAGAAATGCCATGTACCAAATTTGGTGATGATCGGTAAAGTCGTTCGGATTTTACACCATTTTTCATTTAAAAAAAAATGTAGATTTCCGCTATAACTTCCGGAAAAGTTGAGAAAGTACGACAAAAATTTGTATCTAATCAAAATTAGATGTAACGGTGTTGGCAGAGGTGATTTATAGCTGTATAAAACACCTCTGCAAAAGAGACACAAGGTATAAAAAAAAAAGATGCAAAGTAGAACCTTGCACATTGCTTCCTCATTATTTTTCGCTTTTTACAAAGCTTCCTCTATGAGGAAGCCAAAATTGAATAACATACTGCTTCCTCACAGAGGGAGCTTTGTAAAAAGCGAAAAATAATGAGGAAGCAATGTGCAAGGTTCTACTTTGCATCTTTTTTCTTGAATATTACTGGAGCTTCGGATTTGATATAAATTCGAATTTTTTCGTCCGCAGTTTTTGAGCTAATAGGCGAAATAGTTGTTTACAAATTAAAGTAATGCCTAAAGAATGATAGGTATTGAATTTGAGCGCAATCTATAAAGCGGTTCGGATTTTATAGAATTAGAATTTTTCGAAAAATGCACGTTAGTAATCTAACCTAACTCAACTTCGACGAATTAAGCACAAATTTTCTACAAGGGCGAACTAATATGCAATTGTAGTAAATATTAAATTTGGTGAAGGTCGGTAAAGGGATTAAGCAATTATCCTAATTAAGAATGAAGAGTTATTTGGATTTTGCACACAGCTTCCTCATTTTACACTTTTCCTAAAGCTTTTTCTACAGGGAAACCAAGTTTAAGTAAAATTTACGTAACCCATGTGGGAATCTCAAACGGGCTTTTTGTGGGTGCAGTATTGTTGCCAAGATGCCGTTACTAATGCCATTTCTGTCATAATGCTGGGACAAGTCGGAAATGATCACACGGGTCCAACGCTTGTCCGCCAGTATCGGCATGGTACTATCAATGTCGGGGCAATATGACCCCAGTACCCTGCCACATGTTAGGCTGATACTGACGATGTTAGCTTGCCGGCAATAAGTAGAGCTTCGGCCTATTCTACGCCTAGTACTTCGACGATTCAGCCGGAAGTCAGACTGACACTGGCAAAGTTAGCTCGCCGACAATAAAAGAAGCTTCGGCCTAATCTGCGACCAGTACTCAGACGACACTCACTTGAGTACTGTTTTTTTTTATCTTGAAACTAGTGGCTGTCTTAACTGGTCCATAATAAGGCCATTGTTCAATTAGTACAGAGACAGTACAGATCGACCACGCTTGGCAGTCGAGTCCGTTTTAGTGCTGGACCGTGTTGGTAACTCTGACTGTATACCAGAATTCCCACATAAAAAAATGAGAAACCAATGTTTACGGTCTGACATTGCTACTTTTTTAAAAATCATTTCAATATTGATTTTAATCAATTAGTTCCCTTTTAAGTGTCTTCAGCTAATTGCAATGATGTGGTTTCATACATTTTTTCATTGTTTTCAGAAAATTACGTGATTACGAAACCCATGTAGAAATCAGTCTGGATGCCCCAGTTTGAAACTCGATCCTGGTCGAGATTGGCTCGGTTTTCCATAAATGGGTTATCCAACTTGGAATCCGAATAGACCCCAATCAGATTTCCGGTTACGCACTCGATTACAGTTTATCATTTATTAGGATTTGCTAGGGTTACCCTAAGAGAGCCGTCCTATTTAGAATCGGGATGGGTTCCGGATCGGGACCCAATTCTGAACGACGAGCTGTATTATCGTGCATCGGGATTTGATAGGGTTACCCTGAGAGGGGTTCTACTTGGATTCTGAATAGAATCGGGATCGACTTCCCGTTACTCAACGATTTGTGTGGAACTAATTTTATTTCACCCTTTATGCAGTAAAATGTTGTCGAATACACGTACGAAAAATTTTTCCTGACTCGCGTGATTGTAATAACGTGTGCGGTTCATGTGTCCCCAGACGCGGTCTCGTCGCTGCCCATGCAGACATTTTGACAGAGATCCAGCTAGAATCAGCTTGGTATTCCCAACTTTCGACAAGGATCCAGATGGATCCAGCCTAGTATGCCCATCTAACGGCTGGAATCCAGTCAGCCATCGGATCGGATCCCAGTTCGAGATCCCGATCGAAATCCAGTTTCCGCGCGTTACATCCCATGTCTGGAATCCGATCCGATGACCGACTGGAATCCGACCGGAATATGGGAATACCGAGCAGGATCCAGCTGGATCCCTGCCGAAATTTCTGCATGGGAATGAAAACACGGAATGTATGGAATATACGGAAAGAAAAGATTAGTCGTCGTAACCAAAAAATTAGTTGACACAAATAATTGATTATTCTATTTCCCTTACAACTCAAATGGTAGTGCCAAAGATTCGAATGGTAATACCAACGATTCGAATAGTAGTCCCATCGATTCGAATAGTAGTCCCATCGATTCGGATGGTAGTCCCAACAATTGGTAGTTTTAATGATTGGATTGGTTACGCTTACTAATCTCGCAAGAACTAATCATGTGAATAGTTAGCGTTATTATTCGATATGGTAGAGGCAACTGATTTTTAAGACCTTGTGTATAGCTAATTGGAAACATAATTATTACAATCGGACATTTATTTCCGTGTAGTCAGAAGTAAGCGCCGGAAATTGAACCGACGATGTTGTGGACTGCGGAGGTGAAACACGCTAGGCAGTCGAGCCATGAAACGAAGAATTTTTGTGAATGAACTTCTCCCACGGGAGCCCTTCGACTCACTGCTCAATTCCTCTTTCTCCCACCCCTGAGAGTAGTTCTTCGCTTGCGGATCCTCTTCACTGTATTCCACACCCTTTCTTCTTTCATTCAGGGATACTCATGCACGTACCACCGACTCTCGATTCATCGGAGAAAAACTGACAGTATCGGTTCACCCTTCAAATAATCCCCTGGGCTTCGTTTACAAAATCCAATGACCGAAAACATGTCCGAACGACTTTAATGCCTTTGTCCGTCCCAAGAAATCTTTTTTTTTTCTTCACATTTTTCTTTGCCCAAAAGAAGGAATTATCGTATCAACGATTAGATGAGTCTGGTCATAGGGTCTAAAAATGTGTATTCTTTAGGAATTTTATGAATAGGAACGGACATCTTTCGGTTTATCTTGTGGGATTATAGCCTATTTCTCGAATTAGGGAATTAGCGGCGCCAAGACATTTAAAAGAAGAGAGAATATATAACTTGCATTCCTTTGAAATAATATTTAAACGGGAGATCAACAAAAATTTATAAAAATCAGAAAAAAATATAATTTTCTCGTCAAAGTTATGTTTCGTAAAATAAAAAAGTATATATTCAGCAAAGTTCAAATTAACTGTGATTTGGATTATCCTTGAAGTAAATCAACCGTGCTCTTCCTGTTCTTAAGGTGGAGAACCCTATTAGCTGTGTTTAAAACTGAGTAGATTAAAAGAAAAACCGTTGCCCAACGACTTTATCTAAACTTGCAAAGTTTTCCATCGTCCATTGTTTTTCGGACTTTTAATAATCTATTTACACTAGCAGCGGATGCGCGCTTTGTGCGCTAACCTTCAAAGCTCGGTATTCAAATTTTTATTATCGTGCAGTGACTTTTACATATTGTTACTGACGAAATAACATGCATTTTCGATATAAGACCTCGTACCATTTTATTAGTTTCGTGAATGGCAATTAGAAGTTGTGCATGGGTAGAAATTATACTATATTTACTTACTATTACTACACGGAGAAAAATCATTTGCTAGCATAGTGACAGCAAACTTTATTTGTTGGCCTAGAAAACGTATTTGCTGGCCTAACAAATAATTTTGCTGGCCTAGCAAAGCTTAGGTAGAAATTATACCACATTTACTTACTATTACTACAGGGAGAAAAATCATTTGCTAGCATAGTGACAGCAAACTTTATTTGTTGGCCTAGAAAATGTATTTGCTGGCCTAGCAAAAAATCTTTTTGCTAGTCTGGCAAATTTTTTGACAAGCCTAGCAAATAATTTTTGTTAGGCTAAGAAATAAGGCTTTGCTGTCACTATATTAGCAATTGATTTGTTGATACAACAAAAGTTTTCTCTCCGTGTACTAATTGTATTACCATACTTATATCATACTTACTCTGCACCTTGCAGTGATGAATTAGCATTACAATTCATATTTATGAAACCGAGTTGATCATTCGAAGCTCACTTCTCTTTGAAAAACCGTCGACGTTTTTGTCATTTTGTCTGATGGAATCTACCTGAAATATTTTATCACTACTATCGCTATTTTTCTCCGTCTCTAATTATAATTTCCTGTTATCTAAAAAAAACAAAACCTCGCGGTGCGTCAATTTTAGAACTGTCAAAATGAACAACATGCCTGAAGTTGTTCGCTGATGGGCATCAACTTTACAACAATACTTATATCGAAAATGCGAGATATTTTACCTACTAATATTTGGATGAGGGAACATTACATAAGTTACAGTGTTTTGCGAACATCCTTTACATTAGGAGTTGTGAGTGGGCTGCAGATATTGATGAGAGGTTTGACAATTATGATTACTAGGATCACTGCTTGTGCTGCAATCAGGAGGATAAATGCATAAACGTCGAGAAGCTCGATCTGCCACCAGGAGAGGTCCATTGCCGGTGATCTCAGAGCTTTGCTTCCATGTCGTATAATGAATTGTACCGACCAGATAGCTGTATCCATTGGACTCATGGGACGATCACGAAACGTCGCTGAGACTTTCTTCGTCATGTTCCTATTGGAAATATATTTCAGTTAATCAAAAGTTATTCATTTTGCAGTTGGTCAACATTGGATTTACTCTTTTGATGGCCAAGTCCTTTTCCTGATCGAAAAAATTAACGTTTCAAAACAATGAAAAAAATACAAACAATAATTTCAAAATCTTTACGCGCCCATGTGTTTTCCTTTTATGAAATAAAAAGTACCGGATGCGTTTTTAATAGGATTTCACTTTTTGACAACTTCTTTCGGAATTTGTATATGAAAATAAAAAAAGAATTATAAAAATGTAACTTTTACTCCAATGTATCGTGGATGTTACGATACCAGTTAAAGGATTAAACAGTTTCAGAACTCACGTGTATAGGGGATTATACAGAATTTCGTTTAATGCGGCGTCCAGAATTTCTTCAGTCATGCTCTCGAGGTCCACTTTTACAGCAATCTTCATTTTCGTGTAGCGATCAATGTTAATGAATTGATCAGCAAAAAGAGGCATTCCTATCATGGGAACTCCATAGTATATAGCTTCCTGGGTACCCATGAGACCTCCATGTGTTACAAAGGCTTTGATGTTTTTGTGCTCTACGAATAAAAACATTGAAAAAATGTATAAATGCTTAAGATAAGGGCAAAAGATTATATATTTAATATAAAATACGGGTATAAAATACTTTAATATAAAACGTGTACAAAATACGTAGTGTAAAAGATCTTACGGAGAACTTTTAATTGTGGCGCCCACTCAAAAGTGCGAAAATTGTCTGGTAATCCTGGAGGAAGTATCTCTGGATTAGGTATTTTAATTAATACCCTAATCGGCGCTATTTTTCCCAATGATTTGTAAATAACTTGAATTATCTTATCGGGAAAGGATTCAATGGTGACCATAGAGCCAAATGTGAAGTATATGAAGCCAACCGTGCTGTTGTTCATCCACTCTTTCAGATCCTGCAAATGAGTAACATCAAGATTTTTAAATTATCTATTCCAAATTGGCTCAATTTGGCTCAAGTTGTGTTAAAAAATGTGTGTGTGTTTTTTCGGATATCCGAATTCATTTAATTGGATTCAAATGAAGCAGTGACGATCAATAACGAAATAAATCTGGAGGTAAATGCTGTTAAATCAGAGACGTTTTCATGGATTTAACATATTTAGAAAATAGTAAGTTCAGGTGACAAAATGAAAACCTGCATCCTTCAAGAGCTTTCTGCGCGAGCTTCATATTCTAATCCAACGTGGTGAACGTTCCAGAAATGGAAATACTTTGATAAAAATAAATTATAGAGACTGATATAGATCGACAAAATTTGAAGGGGATTTATTCGTATGTTATCTTTTTTTATCTATTCGGACTTTGATCAATTTACACAAATTGAATCGTTGTTATTAGTTTCCTATAGTTTTCGTTTTATTTGGGTTAAATACGATAAATGCTATCGGTATGTATGGTGCACCAACGAATTTATAATATTTTGTTATAAATTAACGTTTCGTCACTTGTAAATATTTATTCGTTTATGGTGTATCGTGTTATATCATAAATATATGACTCAACATTAATCATTCGCAATCAAAGAGGCATCAATACAGTGATTCTATCATTTTCTATCGTCTTACAATTATAGAAAGTATATCGGAATAAATTGTATGTGTTTAGACTGAAAGAATTATCATAATCTATCGTAAAACCTCCTTTGATATAACCTTGATATAAATGAAACAGTTTTCTATAATTTATACAATAAGTTTATGCTGATTGACTCGTTTCTCTTCTAATCGTTTCACAGCTATAAGGAAGTCTATCATAATGAATTTTGAATTTGATAAATATTTGAATCCAAAGATTTGTGGATGAAAGTTTTTATTAAATGAAAAATATAATACTCTTAATATTACTCCTACGACCGTATGTTTCATTATTAGCTTTAGTACAAAAATTATATTAATTAAAATAATATTATACGATATGGAAGAAACATATAGGATTTCGATCGTAACTTTATGATAGCACTTCGTAAATTCGCGAACCAATGTCCGTATTCGGAACGACAGGATTTTAAAAAATTCGTTTTCTATCATTTATTTTTAACAGGCTCTACACTGAGAAAAAGGCTTCCCATGTGGGAATTCTGGTATACAGTCAGAGTTACCAACACGGTCCAGCACTACAACGGACTCGGCTGCCAAGCGTTGTCGATCAGTACTGTCTCAGTACTAATTGAATACTGGCCTTATTATGCAACAGTTCAGACAGCCACTACTTTCAAGATAAAATAAACAGTACTCAAGTGAGCCGTTTGAGTACTGGCCGCAGACTAGGCCGAAGCTTGTTTTATTGTCGGCGAGCTAACTTTGCCAGTGTCAGTCTGACTTCCGGCTGAATCGTCCAAGTACTGGGCGTAGAATAGGCCGAAGCTTTACTTATTGCCGGCAAACTAACATCGTCAGTATCAGCCTAACATATGGCAGAGTACTGGGGTTATACTGCCCTGACATTGATAGTATCGTACCGATACTGTCGGACAAGCGTTGGACCCGTGTGATCATTTCCGACTTGTCCGGCAATACGTCAGTTCTACAGAACCCATCTCTACACAGACCCATCTGTACACGAGCATCTGTACACCATTTTTTTTTACACGCGTTTAATTGAGCACACCGAAATTGTACACAACACGAACTTGACAAAGCGGAATTTAAAACGGATAACCTTGTCACGACGAAACCTTGCGGAAATTTAGTTCGACATGGAAAAATTGATCACGTCAGTAATCGTTATGACAAAACTTTGTACAGCATACTCTGGGCACCATCAATCTGCTCACAGCACTAGTTCGACACAACAAATTTCTTCGTAGCACAAGATCGAAATGGTAAATCTCGACACGGCACCATTTTGTAACGACAAATCTCTACACAACGCGAGTACGGCCCGGTAAAGTTTGCCACGACGAACCTTCGACACGACACAAGTTGTACACGACGATGTTCTACACAGACCCATCTCTACACAGACCCGTCTCTACACAGACCCATCTCGACACCGCCGCTAATCTTCCGATTTAAATCGGATAATATATTTACCCACTGGCAATTTTGCGTTGAGCCTATTTTGCCGGCTCAACGCAAAATTGCCAATCGTTAAATATATTATCCAATTTAAATCGGAAGATTAGCGTCGGTGTTGAGATGGGTCTGTGTAGAGACGGGTCTGTGTAGAGATGGGTCTGTGTAGAGATGGGTCTGTGTAGAATAGGCTCAACGCAAAATTGCCAGTCGGTAAATATATTATCCGATTTAAATCGGAAGATGAGCGTCGGTGTCGAGATGGGTCTGTGTAGAGACGGGTCTGTGTAGAGATGGGTCTGTGTAGAGATGGGTCTGTGTAGAGATGGGTCTGTGTAGAGATGGGTCTGTGTAGAACATCGTCGTGTACAACTTGTGTCGTGTCGAAGGTTCGTCATGGCAAACTTTACCGGGCCGTACTCGCGTTGTGTAGAGATTTGTCGTTACAAAATGGTGCCGTGTCGAGATTTACCATTTCGATCTTGTGCTACGAAGAAATTTGTTGTGTCGAACTAGTGCTGTGAGCAGATTGATGGTGCCCAGAGTATGCTGTGCAAAGTTTTGTCATAACGATTACTGACGTGATCAATTTTTCCGTGTCGAACTAAATTTCCGCAAGGTTTCGTCGTGACAAGGTTATTCGTTTTAAATTCCGCTTTGTCAAGTTCGTGTTGTGTACAATTTCGTTGTGCTCAATTAAACGCGTGTAAAAAAAAATGGTGTACAGATGCTCGTGTACAGATGGGTCTGTGTAGAGATGGGTTCTGTAGAACTGACGTATTGTAGACTTGTCCCAGCATTAAGACAGAAATGGCATCTAGTACCGGTGGCAACAATATTGCACAAACACAGAGCCCGTTTGAAATTCCTACATGGGTTGGTTGGAATTAGCAAAGACTTGGTTAAAAATGTTATCAAGAAAACTTGATAGGCACAACCAAATTATTGTAAACATAACCAAGGATTTGGTATGACAATCAAGAATTTAGTACCCCTAATCAATAGTCTGGTTGCACCTACCAATCCTCATGAGAAATGAAATATATCTACACGGTTAAAAAAAGGAAATTTATAACACAAATATTGGAAATTATTATTCAACACGGAAAAAAAGATTAGTTGCCATAACCAAGAAATGAGTTGACACAACCAATCGATTATTCTATTTATCTTACAACTCAAATGCTAATACCAACGATTCGAATGGTAATACCGACGATTCGAATGATAATACCGACGATTCGAATCGTAGTCCCAACTATTCGAGTGGTAGTCCCAACGATTGGATTAGTTAACCTAACTTAATCTCGCGAGAACTAATCGTGAATAGTTGAGGTTACTATTCGATATGGTTGAAGCAACTACCCGAGTGGAAATTTCATCAGGCATACCTGCTGTCACACGAGGTCCAGATCAGTTGTAGGTACGGTAACCTTATTTGGGGCTGCCATAAATTCACCTGATCAGGTCCATGTAAGGCCGAGATATGGCATTCATACTTAATAATGCCGTCTTTACACCGGATCAGGCTGATGTCAGGCTAGATATGGTAACCTTATTTAGGGTTCGTCATAAATTCACCTGATCGGGTCCATGTAAGACCGAGATATGGCATTCTACCTTAAAAATGCCGTCTTTCCATCGGATCAGGCCCAGGTGAGGCTTTACATACGGTAACCTCATATAGATATGCCATTCATCGACCTTATCCGTTTCGCATAAGGTCTTCCTGTGGCATTTGGATTAAGATGGCATAGTTGTTTTTTAGATATGCCGTAAATTTACATTGTCAGGTTCGTGTATAAGGCCTAGATACGGCATTTGTTAAAAACATTAAAAAATTATTGTTATGCAAAATCAATCTTTTCAGCACCTTGCGTGTGCCGGATTTTTTCACATCTTTATCCCATCGAGAAGTATTCGAAATTTTCGCCGGAACTCACGTTGTACGGGACTGTACCACTAGAATTACTTTGAAATCTATCCAGGTACCGACCGTCAAACGCCAGTACCTGGATGGGTGACCGTCCCATCATGTTTGAATTTTGAATATTTCGGTCATAGTCACAATAAATGAATGTACAGTCTTGACGTATTTTCATTTTAAGTATACTTCAAATAGACAATAAATATATAAACTTTCAAAGATGTCAATGGCCGAGTGGGCTAAGGCGCAGAACTGTCACCCAGAGGATCAAGGTTCGATTCTCACCAACGTCAAATAAATTTACGTATGTTTTTTTCAGCAATTGATGTGTACTGAAAACTGAATAAGCTCGAATATCCAATAGAAAGTGCAAAATAAGTCGAATTCGATGAGCGCAGATAATTATTTTGTAATTTATTTGCCGTTTTCATAAGTAGGAGGTTAGTAGGGCAGCCTTTATCCGGCCCTTATCTGGAAAACTTAATCTGGCCCCGCTCATGCGCTGCGTTACGTTCCTGCCAGGCCCGTATAAGGTTGCCAGGCAGGGGCCTTAGATTTAAATCCGGCTACCACGCTAGGGCCTGATATTCCCCGTAGCTGAATTTCTACTCGGGTAATTTTTTAGACATCGTGTACAGCAAATCGAAAACGTAGTTGCCACAACCAGACATTTCTTTCCGTGATGTGTATATTAAATTCACAAACTTTGTGTATTAAATGAGAATTAATACACATTCTGTTGTATATTTCCAAGTAACCCGTAAATTTACTATACGTACAGTAAATGTACAACACACGGCGGTAAATATAGTATCGGCATAGTAAAATTTCAACACATGGAGGTCATTTTAGTATAGGTATAGTAAATTTACAGCACGAATATTGAAAATTACTATTCAAGTGTATATTAAATTCACTAACTTTGTGTAGTAAATGAGAATTAATATACATTGTGTTGTAAATTTTTGATTAACCCTTTATTTCACTATACGTATAGTAAATTTACAACACACAGCTTTGAATTTTCAATGACGATTTATGAATATTCTTTTTTGTAACACGTACAAGAACAGCGGTGCTTTTCATGGCAGTTTTGCGGGCCGAAAGTGGCTAGTTTCATAGCAGTGTTGAAACGATAGGTTGGGGCATGCGCAGTTCGCGTTTCCTTTACTTTCGACCCTGCTGTTTCACTTTCGACCCTAGAGTGGAAAGTTGGTAACCTCACTTTTCACTGTTCGTCCCGCAAAACTACCATTCAAAGCACCACTATTCATGCACTTGTTACAAAAAGTATGGTGTGCAACACGGGCCAAAATTGGCGTTTGCGACTCGTGTAATTGCAGCCCTCGCTTCGCTCGGGCGGCAATGTCGTACTCGTCGCAATCACCAACTTTCGGCCCTTGTTGCACAATATACTAATACATGTAATGTAACGGGACGTCCTTATCCCCGGAGAGATTTTGGCAGTTGGCCACTAGGTGGCCAGATGCGCTCGCGTTTCGTGCAAGCGGAGCGTGGCAGTGGCGACTATTTAGACCTGAGCCAGCCGTCTCTCCGGGTCCTTTCCTATCCCTACCAAAGTGACCACACGCCTCTTGCCTCTTACACGAGGCAATCCCCAATGGGACCTCGTGTAAATTTGACCTACACTGTTAAAAAATCTCTTGTAAATTTACAACACATGTGTATGAAGTTTTCTCACCAAAACCGTTAATGAAATTCCAACTGCGACATTGAATTTTGAAACACAGATGTATTGTAAAATTACAATACATTGTATGAAATTCCAACTCTGACGTTGTATTTTACAACACAGATCAGTTGTAAAATTACAGTAACCGTAAATTTTATATACCAGTGTTGTAAAATTCAACATCGCAGTTGAAATTTCATACACGGTTTCTGTAAAAGTGCTTCCTGCACATGTTTAGTAATTTTACCTCGGATTTTTTTAACAATGTAAAAATATATCTGATATAAACAATGTTTCGGAGGATAAAACATTTTTTTATATATTTTCGATATACCTCAGATATATTTTTCACTTGTATATATTTTCCAATATATCCTAACGTATATTCGACATATACAATTTTTCGGCGCAAATATATTTAGTATAAAAATTGTATATTTTATTTAAGAGAGATAGAAAAAAAGACAAAAATGTTCAATGTACCCGAGGCAATCGAGTGCCGTCATTCTGAATATGCAATCCGCCGACTTCAATGAGACCGGATGTGACTGGTTTGGGACCATTCAAAGCTGGATGAGAATTTGTCAGGATAAGAGAGAGGCTCCTCTCAGCTTCCCTCACGGTGGGAGCATCTTCACCAAGGTATCTTTTTATAAGTTTGTCCTGGCGACTAGTTAATATCTGGAAGGTTATGTTATTGTACATAGTAAAAATAGCATTGTACAATCGTTGCCAAAATGTCATTGGTGGATTGAAATTAAGGAAATTGTTGGGCACAAATGCGAGATTCGCTGGATTGGCAATTAGTCCATTTCCCCACGGATAAAGTGCCGATGAACTGAGGGCGATTACAGGAACTTCAAAATAGTGACCCAGAGCCATATAACAATGCGCACTATAAACCTGAAAGATTAAAAAATATTGGGTTATAAGGAAATTTTATTAAATAATGGCCATTCTAGATTTAGACGACTGTTCTTGCGAAATTCGTTATTTTGACCTTCAGCCAAAATATTAATACAAATATTTTAATAAAAGATTATATAACATTCGACGTGGATTTTAGTTGCTTTTAAGTACATTTTTATCTTTACCTCCGTTATCACTATATCGTACGGTGGATTATGAGAAGAGTGCAGAAATTTCTTCATCCCCGGATCTCCAAGACTCTCACAGATCTTGTTGCCACCTTCGGCTGTAGAATATACCTCGTTACTCGCCAGCGTTTCCTTCAGGAAACTGTAAGTCATATTGTTGACTAATTTTGGCCTGAAGTCAGGAAGTTCTATGATGTCGGTATAATTCGGATGACGTTGCTTTTGTGGGAAAGTACTGATGACGTCGACCTGATGTCCTTCACGAGCGAGACCCTTCATCAAAGCCTCGAACATCATGAAATGACTCCTGGCGTTAAACGGAAATGCACCGAGAATTCGATAACCCTTGCAACTGTCTGGACTAACAATAAGTGTCACCAGACAAACGAGAAATGAAGTTACGATTATCAACTTCATCTTCGATTATTATTACGTCACACTTGCACCGATGATGTTTTCTTTTAATAAATCAATATATTCGCAAACTCTTTTAGATGTTCGAATAGAAAAACTTATGAATTAAGCAACACTGTTATAATACTTAGTAGGATGAAATGAAAAGGACGATTTTTTTTGTTCCGTCACAATTTTCATTTTCTTTTTTACTTAACGCAAATAATTAATAATGAATTTTATTAAAAATTGAACACACGACCAGTTGTATAAATCTCTGTATCCGACCACAGCTGAAGACACTCTGCCACAACTCAAATACCGAAGTTTCGTGACGGACGGTAGATACGTTTTTATATTCGCATATGATTATAAAAAAAAGTTTGCACTGAGATAACTAATATTGTAGCAATTGAGCACGCGGAGCAAATACGGACGTCTTCTCGCGAATCCGGTAAAAGTATTGTCCACAGGCAGAGAGCAAGAAGAAAAAAAAGGTGTCAAATAAAAAAATTGAAAATACCATTAAATAAAGCTCGCAAAATACGATATTTTTTGCTTATATCACTTTGAAATCGTATTATTAGTTTAAGTAATAATTAATAAAAATTGCATTTTTCATCGCGCCCTTTGGAGGAAAAAAGTATGTGACGAACTTGAACTTTCAGAAAAATTCCACCGAGCCGTTTTTTCCTTGATGTTTGAAGAAAACTTTCTGAAAAATTCAGTGCAATCGGGTCATAAATATTGTATTTACCGATGATTTTATAAAAAGCGGTCGGTGCGCGAGCAGCTCGGCCATCTGTTATTGAGATAGAAATGGCGAGTTGAGTTTTAAAAAACATCGAATTTGGACGCGATGAAAAATGCAATTTTTATTAATTATTACTTAAACTAATAATAGGATTTCAAAATTATATAAGCAAAAAATATCATGTTTTGCCAGCTTTATTTAATGCTATTTTTTATCTTTTTTATTTAACACCTTTTTCTTTTTCCACTTGCATTCTGCCTGTGGACTACACTTTTACTGGATTCGGGCGAGGTCACTCTTGTTTGATCTGCATGCTGAATTAATTGCCCTAAATTGCTTACCGACACGTATAAAGTGATAAAATGATTTAATAAAATGAGATTAAAATGATTGAGGAAGCAATGTGCAAAGTTCTACTTTGCATCCTTATTTCAAATACAAATTAAAGAAGTACGAAAACAAAAATGTTCAATACCGATCGTCATTTTTCATTGCTGTATTCGTCAAAAACTGTTTAAGCTCATTATCTAAAAAATTGTGGCAACTGGAGAACATACAGAGATTTTTTGAAAAATTCAATGTCTTATAAAATCTGAACCACTTTACCAATCTTCACCAAATTCGATATCTACTACAACCGGATGTTAATTTTACCTTGCAAAAGATTTGAGCAGGTTTGGTCGAACATGACTTGAATAAGAACGAAAACAAAAACTTTTCGAAAATTCAAAATTTTATACAATCTAAACCGCTTTATGGATTTCGCTCAAATTCAATACCGACCTTCATTTTTAATTTCTTTATTTGTTCAGAACTATTTAGCTCATTAGCTGAAGAATTGCGGAGGCTAGAGAACATTCAGACATTTTTCGAACAATTGAAACGCTTATAAAATTTGAATGTTTTTTTCAATTTTTTCGAAAATGTATACATAGGAAGGGGCGTTGCTAATCTACCGTGCAAAATTTCAGCTCGTTTGTTAATGCCGTTTTCGAGATACAGCGGTTTGAATTTTGCAAGCGTGCCATACACACATATACATACATACATCCGGACATTTTTCTGAACCACTCTTCTCCGACGTTTTGGACTATTCTGAGTGTCCTGACATGAAGAACTCGAAATTTTTTATTTTTTTGCACAAACAAAGCTGTTTCTATGAGGAAGAAAAATACAAATTGAAACCACAAAACAACTAATTATTTTGTCTTAAGTTATTTTAGTCAGAAGCTATTTCTGTACGAAGTTATTTAAGCACAAGTAATTTTCGCCACAAGTTATTCATGATAAGGTTCATTTGACCAACTTATTGTGACGTAGTTATTTGTGTAAAAAAAATATTTAGACGTGCTCCCCTCTGGGGCCTGGGTTCAAAAATTTTGTTTTTGGACACAGAATTTACGGTAAAAAAAGAAAAAAAATCGTCGACGTACTTTTTGAGAAAATCATATTTTGGTAATAAAATTATTTTTTTTTAAACTACCAAAATTTCTAGAGTGTTTTTTTATACTGCTCTATAACATCTCAAAAGAAAAAAAAAAGAGTGACGCGACCCTGTCGATAACCGGTGGAATGCCTCATATATAAATATCCGTATCATTTATCCTTTGCGAATCTTCGGTCTTAGACCGTTCTTAGTCTGAATACTGGTATTAAAATCTTTTAGAATATTAAATTAAGTTAGAAATAAAATGAGTTTTATTTATATCGCACTCAATTTGCTTGTACGAAAAATTGTTGGTTCCAGATTTTTTATATTACTTTTCGGGGAAATAAAAATAATGCCCTCTCCCTTTAACGAATTATCTGTATTTCAGATTTCCGTGAATTTTTCGAACTTGATTATCTGAGTTAATAGATTTTTTTACAAAATTATTATGCGAGCACTATTCAAATATAATTTACGTTTTTTATTGACATCAATTATTTTTATGAAAGCAAAACTTTTTGAGTTAGAAAGCAAACATCAAACACTTGGACATTAGCAATTTTGGTTTTAGTATAAGCTTAAATAAAGCTGCGTGGGATATTTTTAATATCACTATTTGAAAAACTGAAATTTGTTTGAACTTGACTATCTCGATTAATACGTTTTCCTAAAAAATTATCATGAAACCACCATTCAAATATAATTTACATTTTTTATTGACAATAATAAATTTCATGAAAGCGGAAATTTTTGTGTCAGTAAGCAAACATCAAACACTTGCGTATTAGCAATTTTGGTTTTAGTATAAGCTCAAATAAAGCTGCGTGGGTTATTGAGTCTCGTGGTTAGGAACGATTATTACATTTACGAGTATTATAGTGGTAGACCAACCATTTAACCCCTGAGCTTCTTTTTTCTTTTGGTCTCGTCGTTGCACTTCCATCTATACATTCTTTATCGGTTTATTCTCTGTTTGTTGAGTGATACGGTTCGGCACTACCTGGTCGGAGCCGCGGCGGAAAAGAACCTGCAGAGGAATCTGTTCGAGACTTTAAGTGCGCAGGTTTCTCGTGGCTGCCAATAATAATTCACCTGCCAGAGACCCTCGTTCCCTATAGTTTTTCGGCGCATATTTTTATTTTATGACGGTTGTATATGGTGCGTTATGAGGTATTAGATCGAAGGGGAGACGTTGAAAGTTTTCCTTCCAAACCCCACGAATTTCGTACAGTCTCGATGAGTTGGTTCCGCTTCGACGTGGAGATAAGAAAACGAAGGCTCCGATTTTACTATACACATATATATATATATATATATATATATATCTATTTTTTTCTTTAAGTACCTTCGCTCGCGCGCAGTTTCCACGGAAGTGGAAAGACCCGAAGTAAAATCTTGTTTGTCCTGGGATTATGCTGTGGCGAGACTCGCGTCTCTGCTTGTTTAGCATTGTGAAGTATATATATATATATATATATATATATATATATTTAAGGGCATTGTACAGGTCTTGAGGCACAAATCTGAGTTCGTGTCTTTCCCACGTGCCTGCACGATTTACTTAGCTTCGAAGGCATCTCCTTCCGGCGACGAGCTGAAACATCTTTACTTTGTACTCGTTTGATCAATGAGTACATCGATTTACAAACAAATATGACGCACTGATCCTACTGATCATTCCCAAAAACAAAGTTTACGGATGAAAAGTTCATTCATGTTTAGACAATTTTAAAAAATTGTTAATTATTATGATATTTAAAGTAAAAAAAATTGTCTGTTTTCGGCAGAATTTGGACGTAGATTTGGCATATTGTAATGAACATTTGGTAAAAAAATATATATGTGGCATTCCAATAAGAAATAAAAACAAGATAAAATAAATAAAAAAAAGAAAACACAATAAGAAAAAAAATGTTAAATTTAACATGTAAAAAAAAATGTTAATTTTAACATTTAAAAAAACAAGGATGCAAAGTAGAACCTTGCACATTGCTTCCTCATTATTTTTCGCGTTTTACAAAGCTACCTCTATGAGGAAGTATGTTATTCAATTTTTGGCTTCCTCATAGAGGAAGCTTTGTAAAACGCGAAAAATAATGAGGAAGCAATGTGCAAGGTTCCACTTTGCATCCTTGTTTTAATTAGATAAATATACAAGTTGTGGATTCGCTTTTTCTATTTCGTTATTACGTTATTTCGTGATTATTAGAGCGTTTCCGAAAGTGAATGTGATAATGTATATTTTTAAAAATAATTCAACATTCCATAAAATCAACAATTTCATACCGTTTGTCACTAAATTATGCATATATAATGGCTGAATATAGTTTTATTTATATACAAAATTTGAGCTCGCTATCTTAAGCTTTGCAAAAGTTACAATAGAGCGATAATGTCAATTTTTTGAAAAATTCAAAACATCATAAAATTTTAACGGTTCAACCGATCTTAACCAAATTCAATAGCGATCACCGGCGTATGAAAGTTCAAATTCATACCAATTTTAAGATCAATATCTCGAAAATTGAAAGAGTTATCGCGTAAACAGACATTTTTCAAAAGATTAAAAAACGCGTAATAATTTAACGATGAAGTGGATTTTAACAAAAATCTGTATGAACGATGAGGCTTGATCCCTCTATCTATGGTCCAAATTTCAGCTTGATATTTCAAGGCATTCCCGAGTTAAAAAGGTTTACATTTTTCGATCGTGTAACATACACACATACACACACACACACATACAGAGATTTTTTCTAAATCACTTTTCTCGACGTTTTGGCCCATTCTGAGTGTACTGACATGAAAACCTCGAAAAAAATTTTTTTTCATGAAAACAAAGCTTCCTCTATGAGGAAGCAAAAATGTTAAATTTGACATGAAAAATGTTAAATTTAACATTTTTTTACCACTCGAACAAATCTTACATTAAATCATACATAGGTTACCCTACGCACATGATGGAGAAACGATTCCTTCCATTTTTTTTAAGTTTCAAGTTTAATGTAAGATTCCAATTTTTTGTCTCATTTTTGGTCTCATTGATCAAAGCGAAAGGGGCATCTGTGAATTTTTTTATAATATTTTTATATATATTTTTTACGCCTTTAATCTAAAAGATATGCTTTTTCCAAGTTACGACCCCTCCGATTCCATTACAAAAAATCTCGAAAATATTACATTGAATTCCCAACATTTTAAAATTAAACACATAATGGAGAAGTCATTGCTTCATTTTTTTTATTTTTCGTTTTATCGATATTTTTATTTATTTCTTATTTACAGAAATCCTTCGACTTTTCGGTCGCTTACTCTAGTTCGCCCGAAGGATTTATGTAAACAAGAAAAAAAAAATATTGATAAAATGTAAACTTGAAAAAAATGGAAGGAATCGTCTCTAGGTTAACCTACGCAAATGATGGAGAAGCAATTCCTTCCATTTTTTTCAAGTTTATATTTTATCAATATTTTTTTTTTTCTTGTTTACATAAATCCTTCGGGCGAACTAGAGGAAACGACTGAAAAGTCGAAGGATTTCTGTAAATAAGAAATAAATAAAAATATCGATAAACGAAAAATAAAAAAAATGAATGAATGATTTTTCCATCATGGGTTTAATTTTAAAATGTTGGGAATTCAATGTAATATTTTCGAGATTTTTTGTAACGGAATCGGAGGGGTCGTAATTTGGAAAAAAAATATTTTTAAATTAAAGGCGTAAAAAAAATATATACATATAAAAATAATTTAAAAAATTCACAGATGCCCCATTCGCTTTGATCAATGAGACCAAAAAATTAGAAAAAAAGAATGGAGTCGATCGGGTTTTTGGCTGTGTGATATGTATTTTTTTGTTGTTGTCAAAAGTCACTGAAGCATCCCTTCGATAGTTGCTAAATTTTCCACGACTCCTCTGACCATATAGAAAGATCGAATGTTGCATTTTTTCATTACCTTTCAGTACTTTATAATTATATTTTAAACGATCTGCCTGTCCAAGGTGATAGTAGAGTCTAAGCATAAAGTGAAGAAGAGATCAAGCTCTTAGAAGGGTGGTTGTAGTAACAGGGCGCGGCTGGCATGCACCTCGTGGTGCGAAGGGAAAGGAATAAAGAAAAAAAAGAAAAGAAAAAAAAACATCGTCTGTGCTGCTGGCTCGTCGGTAATTAACAATCCATTTTGTATTCGGCTCACCTGATCGTGGTCGACGTGTGCGGTCCCGTGACGTCATAATTCGGGGCTCCTTCGACGGGGGTACCGCCCCCTTAATACGGGCCCCGACACCTTCGGCACTCTCGCAATCCAGCACGCACTTCCCACTGCCCTTTTCTCTCGCTTCTTCTCCCTCTCGCACTTTCGTGGTTGCGGTTGTTGCGGCGAGAAGAAGCAAGTACGAGATAAAAGGGAAGAAGAAGAAGAAGAAGAAGAAGAAGAAGAAGAAGACGAGAAATACGAAAAAGACGATGAGGAGGAGTGGAAAGAAGGGAGTCTGCAGCCGCGAGAACTTTACTCTCGTGTTGGTGGAGTTCGATGGTATATACTATACACCTCGAAGGCAACGAAGGCGATGGGGGATATAATGGCTCGGACAAACTTCACACGATGCCGACGCTTACCGAGCTCACTGGTCCTCAGCATAGGTACTGCTATAACATCGTACACCTGAGGAAGATGATACAGTCCTCAGCGGGGTCCTCCTCACGGATCAAGAGTCTTGAAATGTCTCAGTGTGGCTGAACGCGAAACGTCACGTCGATATACTAACATGATCCAATACCAGTCATGAACAACGTAGCTACATAGATCGTAAGTTAAATGTTCGTTGTCTGACTAACTAAATACGCTCCATACTTTCTCTATGAGTCAGTGTACTAACTAACAATAACTAACAGAAAGAAAGTTTGATGGCCGAGTAACAGCTTATGTTCTTATTATTATTATGTTGTTTTTTTTATCTTACCTTAAAATCCTGATATGATAATAATAATATTAATAACATAAGCTGCTTCTTGGCCATCCAAATTTCTTATCATTTCTTATAATAATAACTTTCCTTTAAATTGATTTGTCAATCATGATTGTCGTTGTAGTGATTATTTAAAGATAAACGGTCCAGCCAAACTATTATTAGAATATATATTAATGAAGACCTATGTCAAGTTTTAACCCACTTCATAAAAAGGTTATGCACTAGAAATTTTTTCAATATCGAATGTTACAGTTTTGAGCAAAAACGATTCTCCTATCGAGTATCTATAAAAGAAAAGTGCTGTCGTTTACATTTTTTTTCGACATGACAATGTACGAATTGTACTACTTATTGAATTTATAAATGACGCTGCATTCTGACAAAGAACAAAAAAATCAATTCCTGTACAGTCAAAATATCGTTGAGCAAAAAAATGTAAGCAGATAAGTGAAAAATATTTTTATCAACATTTGGCAACTATGTTAAAAATCCCAAATTCTCTGTCAAACCTAACTCCAAATTGTGACTAAAAGCGTAAAAAGTTGAATGTTTTATAAGAACAAAATTCTTTGTGTGTCACACAGTTTGTTTAAATTATTAGAAAAACGATTCTAAAACTAAACGCAATATTTTAAAGTTGAAGGATTTGGAGTGAAATAATACTTAACCAACGATCAGAGTACATGTTTATATAATCCTCTGTACCCCCCACGATGATCCTTAAGGCTCCGGTCTTTTGGTTCTTCGCTCAGTGTCTGTATCTGACCGCTACAGCCTTCCCCGAAGGCACGAAAATCGAAGAGACGATACTCTCTCGCACGCCGGTTATATTATAGTTGTGCGCGGGTAATCGGTGTCGTGGGGGCGGTGCTGATGGGACGATCGGTGCCAATTATCCATCGTCCATTATTCCCACCTCATGCCTCCTCGTCTTCGGGCCACCGCTGATGATACCGCTACAACGTAAGCAATACGATGAAGATGACTGTCTTACTACAGTTTATCCTCATCGGACAATGTACCAAGGTGTTCAGCTTCACCGTTTAAAAGTATAGCCTCCATATCTTTTATTTTTTTTCTCTCTCGACTCATTCTCACTCTGAACGGTCGGACGATATTTGTGTTGTAATTATTCAAACCCTGGAAGCGTTGAGGATGAGTGGAGAGAAAACAAGAGAAACAAAACAAAGATGAAGATGAGGTAGATGAAGAAGACGTGTTCTGTCTTGACTCACTCGAGAGTCCAGACGAGGTAAGTTAAAGATTAGGGCACTCGAGGCGTCTTGATCTTGGCCACGATGATCACTCGTCAAGCTGCTGAGGCGGAACAAAGCATAGGAGACCCGCGCAAAAACGGAAGTATGAAAACAATATTTTTTAAATCTTAAAAGAGTCTTGGATTATGTGTGCCAAGGCTCGCATATGGAAATAAGATATACCGAATAATATTCCGCCTAAATAAAGAAAGTATTAAAATAGTGTACACGGAAAAAAAGATTAGTTGCCATAACCAAGAAATGAGTTGACACAACCAATCGATTATTCTATTTCCCTAGCAACTCAAATGGTTATACCAACGATTCAAATGGTAATACCGACGATTCGAATGATAATACCGATGATTCGAATGGTAGTCCCAACTATTCGAGTGGTAGTCCCAACGATTGGATTAGTTAACCTAACTAATCCAATCGAGAACTAATCGTGAATAGTTTAGGTTACTATTCGATAAGGTTGAGGCGACTAATTTTTTAGACATTGTGTACAGCAAATCGGAAATGTAGTTGCCACAACCAAACATTTCTTTCCGTGTAAACAGTAAGTATGATCTATTGGACTGAATAGTAGTAAAGAGTATTGGATCAAATTATTATTATTTAGGGTCCAGATCAAATTTGGGCAGTTTTCGGTGTCCACATATACTCTGCCATTGTTTTTTTTAATGTCAAGATCCGACCGGAAACCGCGGAGATATCGATTTGTTGACCAAAAGTCATAGAAATTTCGACCTGGACATTTAAAATCATAGAAATATCGAACTGGACCGAAAAATCATAGAAATATCGACCCCGACATCTAACGCCATGGAGATATCGACCTGGACACCGAAAACCATGGGGATATTGATCTGGACACCAAAATCGATGGAGATATCAGCCTGGACACTGAAAGCCATGGAAATTTCGACCTAGACACCGAAAACCATGGAAATTTCGACCTCGACACCGAAGACTAATAATTCGGTCTAAAACACTTTAGGATTATTCAGTTCAATAGATCATACTTAAGACTTTTAAATTTTTACACTGTTTTCAATACTTTTTTAATACTTTCTTTATTTGAGCGGGATATTATTCAGTATGTCTTATTCCAATACGCCAGCCTTGGCATACGTAATCCAAGACTTCTTTAATAAAAAAAATATACTGTTTTCATACTTCAGTATTGGCGCGGATAAGTATGTAGTAGGCCATTACAAATTTTTCTTTTAAGAGAGTCGAGGCGTCTCTTGATAACGTCCGAAAGCTTGGAAACTACCAGTGGAGAGCAGTTATGTGAGGTACGCCATATTGCTCAAAATAGCATAGTCGGTATCCACATAAGGCTTTTGCACGGATTGGTCTCGCCTCAATCTGGATTTCCGAAAGTGGGGGCCTTTTTTCTGAAGCAGCAACGACCAGGCATGACAATTGGCCTAATATACCGAGTACAAACCTGAAGCACCCGCGGCGATGCTCTAATTCCTGCCTTTAACATTCTTTCCTGAATGCATGAGGCTGGAGAATGATTCTGGCACAAGCCTCATACTTATTTTGAGCTACTGCGGTGGGCCATTGGATCATCGAGAGACTTTTCGACAAAATAGGTAACGCCGTCACGCCGCAAACGGCGTCAGTAGACTGAATTCTACTGATGCTGTATTCAGCGTGAAGACAGATTAGAGCTTTCATTGTTCAATTTCCTGTTCACGTCCAGATGAGATTCCTTGAAATGTTTATGCAGGTGTATTCGATCCGCGCCCTTAGTGACGAGGTTTAAACTGAAACGGGACTCGAACCATTAAAACCCGTAATTAGCAATGGAGAAATACTGCTAACAATCAATACCAGGGATGCAACTGCCTTAAATCAATCCATGAGTCAAATTAACAGAGTTCCAAACGACGTTTTATGGTCTCTCTGTTCAAAAACCGAAGGTGATGTCATGCATTTCGAACACTCTAAGGATCAACCCATTATATTCAATCCCGACCAAGTAATAGTCGATTATCAAAAAAGATCCTGATCTCTTATGATTTCATACTACTGTCGAACCGGACTAGCGTGATTCCGGTCATTGATTCTTCCCATCAAATTACAGGTATCCCACTGATATGAATACATAATAATGTGCCCAAGTTGGTAGTCTCTCCGTGAAAGCGTGAGGCCAATTACATGAGGCTGGACGGTTTGCTATGAAGGTTTGTTTGTAACTGTATAAATCTGGACAATAGAAAACGACAAGAATGGAAAGTCACAGGCTTTTGTAAGAATCTTCTTCGATGTCTTCTTTTCTCACACCCTTTTTGACTTCCGGAAACGACTGAAGAGGCCATAAGAATCCGCAGAAGCCGCAAAGTCTCTGTCTGGATGCCTTTTCCTGTGCAATCATGCCTTGTCCAAGAAGTATCGAAGTGTGTCTGAGTTTCGCGCTTCCCTGGCGATGTTCCAGTGTGCGGTACCCTGTGTTGCCCCAGGATCTCGAGGATGGTGGCCGAGGAGAAGAGCACTGCAAGAGCAACACTGGCAAGGGCTTTCTCGGTTGGTCGAGTCGCTCGGGTGCCGCGGCACCCGCGGCATAATAACAGAGTGGCGAGTCCGGGCTAGCTGATGACTTCATTGAAGCTCGGCGCGGCGGGCCCCGCCGCGGGGGCCACCAGGACCTCCCTGAAACCGCCTCAAATTATAACGCCGACGACGACCAGCGGCACAAGTGCCGTGCGCGGATGAAGGGAAGAAGAAGAAGAAGAAGAAGAGCTCTCGCCCAGGCTCCTCTTTTGATGGGCCCAAGACACGTTTTAAAGGATGTTGCGACTGAACGTTCGCGCGCCTCTCTCGCCGAAGCCACTCGCCAGATTTTTCGTGGTTTCGTAAACGACTTTGCTGTGGGCGGTGACTCTTCATTCTGTACATTATTCCCATTGTATCCTAACATTCCCATCGAATAGTCTCCGTATAAGAAGCGGAAATCGTAACAATGCGTGAAAAGAAGGAAGATGACACAACCAAATAAAAGGATGCAAAGTGGAACTTTGCACATTGTTTCGTGGTTATTTTCCAATTTTTTTGAAAGCTTCTTGTATTATCGTATTGGGCTAGACTAGGAAAAGCTGTTTGGGTTTTGTGAATTTTTTAAATTAAAGAAACAAAAAAAAACACTTTTGCATAGAACGTTGCATTTTGCTTCTTCAATCATTTATACATTTTTCATAATCGATGAACGTACTTCCTCATAGTCTTGCAAACAGTGAAAAATAATGTGGAAGCAATTAGCAAGCTTCTACTTTGCATCCTTGTTTTTTACATATTTAGTTACTACTTTAATCATCTATTTGTTTGGATAGTATTGAATGGTAAAAATATGACCGAATGTAACAACTGGTCGACGTGGGACTATTCGTTGTTCGCGTGCTGGATGATCGATTTTTTGGGTCCAAATCGAAAAAGCGGTTTGGATTTTATGGAGTTTTTTAATTTTGCAAAAAAACAATTTTGTGTAGAACCTTACACTTTGCTTCCTCAATCATTTGTACATTTTACATAAACGATGAACGTACTTCCTCATTGTCTTACAAATAGCGAAAAATAATGAGGAAGCAATTAGCAAGTTTCTAGTTTTGCATCCTTGTTTTTTCCATATTTATATACTACTCTGAGCATCTATTTGTTTGAATAGTATTGCATGGTAAAAATATGATAGAACGTGACACTGGTCGATGATCGACGTGGGACCGTTCGGCATTCACGTGCTGGGCGACCGAGTCAAGAGTCAATCGATTTCGTTCCGGCTGATCAACCAGGCCGAATGGAGAACTGTCGATACACACTCCATATGCATATACATAAGGAAATCGAATAAAAGATCACGTCGGCGGCCAGAAGTACGACGCTGCGGAGGCATCTGGAGATCTATAGATCGTTCCTGGACCTCTTGAATGCCCCGGTGCCCGGCAGTACATATAACGATATATCTCGAATATCGCGTTTACGAGATGAAACACCGTATGCCTGTGTGTATATGTGATTCTTCGTGATCGCGAGCGTAGTACGTCGTCGCGATTCCAGCTCGTTTCGTGTCGGATATTCGATAAAATTTTGCGACAAGACTCGGCTCGCGTTTACCGAGCACCGTGGGCTCGCAATAAAATCTGTCGTTGATCTTTCTTTCACTATTTTACCATCGCGATATTGTTTATGTGTATCCAAGTGGGTTGACCCCAAAGGGTCATACGCGAACTCACGTCGATAATAATATTCTGATCGCCATATTTATTCCTTTTAGCATCGAGACTTTATTTCAGAAACATTTAAATTATGTCAACTTTGAGGATAAATACATATAAATTTACTAGGCTTCATACTCAAATGACTCAAGCACTCTCCGTTGTTATTATGTACTTATTATTGCCTCGCAGGGGAACACAGAATAATCAAGATCGGCGAAGGGAAATTCCCTTAGGGATACTTGCAATAATAAAAGTACCGTTAGTGTCAGTACGTGAATTCAATTTTTTAAACACTTTTGGAAAAATAAAGAGTGTTTGTGCCATTTGAATCTAAGACTTTCTCAACCGCAAACGTACATTCGGTAAGTCTAAACGATTTTTTTTTCTCAGTGAATCGTTCAAATCATTTGGATGCTGATTAAAGTGCCAGTGACGGAGTTCTGCAATTTATGTCGCTGCTCGGACACTTTTAGAAGTCTCCAGGATGAAATTTGCAACGTTGTTCTAAACGTCCTTTAATATCGCGGTCATTTCCTCTTTGTCCTTAAGAGTTAGTGATACTCCTCCCCCCCCCCCCCCCCCCCCGCAGAAATTTCAAAAGCTGTTTTCTTTCAAAAAACAACACAGATTGGGCTTGCATTTTGAGGTAATATGCGGAAGTATCATAGAATTGGGCTAAGCTTCTGGCTTCTCAATCGGTTCAGTCGTTTGTGAGAATTAAAAAACAACTATTGCGAGAGAGACAGAGCTATGTGCGAGAGGAATCCCGAAAACGAACTACCGGGGGAAAAAAGTACCATGGAAAAAAAGTACCCCAGAAAAAAAGTCTCCGGAAAAAAGTACCGCGGAAAAAAAGTACCACGGAAAAAAAGTCCCCGGAAAAAAAGTCCCCCGAAAAAAATCTCCGGAAAAAAGTACCCCGAGAAAAAAGACCCCATTTTAAAAGAATTTAAACCTTTAACTCAAGAACCGCTCGACCGATTGAGCTGACATTTGGTACACAAGTGTGGTAGGAGCCCGCCTTTGATTGTCGCAAGTTTTAACAAAATGTATACTTAAATTCGAGTTTTATAGCTTTTTAAATAAAATAAAAAAAGAGCGTGAATGCTCTTTCGTAAATGTTAGCATATCTTGCTCAATAGTTCTCCATAAGTGCAGGTACATTTAATGCTGTTTGGTATTGAAGTTGGCTAAAATTAGAAAATCGCTTCCAATTTTATGGAATTTTTAAATTTTTTTAAATTTACGTTATTGTATTAACTTCAGCAAAATATGAACTATCAAGCCTAAAATGGGGTGTATACAATTGGTCTCTAAATTTAGCATCTGGTCGGTGTGGGTGCAAAGTCGGATTTTATTTGAATTTGGGGTGTATAAAGTCGGTCTCCAAATTTAGCATCTGGTCGTTGTGCGTGCAAAATCGGATTTTATTGGAAATTGGGATGTATAAAGTCGGTCTTCAGATTAATCATCTCGAGTATCCTAACATTTACGGAGGAGTATTCATACACTTAACAAAAAATTAAAAAGGCTATAAAAACGAAATTTCAAGATATATTTTATTGAAAATTGCAGTAACTAAAGATGGGCGGCTGCTCCACTTGTGTACCAAATTTCAGTTCGATCCGTCGAATTGTTCTTGAGTTATAGGTGATTGTTAAATTCCGGGGACTTTTTTTCCGAGGGACTTTTTTTCCAATGGACTTTTTTTCCAATGGAATTTTTTTTACAAGGGTCCTTTTTCCGAAGGACTTTTTTTCCTGATACTTTTTTTCCCTAGACCTTTTTTTCCGAGGGACTTTTTTTCCACGGTATTTTTTTCCGTGAGACTTTTTTTCCGGGTACTTTTTTTCCTAATACCGTGCGAGAGAGACATATCTATAGGCGTTTAACATTGAACGAAGAAATTCCTGCCGGTGTATCACACGCTCTTAAGGTGACCCAGTCACCTAAAAAATGCATTTAAAAAAAATCTTATATTTAAACCTTATCAAGGACATATCATGCCCTATAATTCTACAATTTTACAAAGACATACAGTGCACCGGCATAGTGTGACGTGAAAGGTAAAAAAATTACTTTTTGTAGCTTTCAGATCAAACTAGTGAACAGATTTCAGTGTTCAATGTCTTATTTTATGTGTCAAAGAGTGTGCATTCCGTTTTGCATATAGGTACTTTTATTTTAGTCCTTCAAAATAAAGCTATGATTTTAAATGTGTAAATATAATTAATCCGATGTTCACTGTATCCTAAATCGCTATACTCAAAACAGAATGCACTCTTCAATGCATAAAATGAGATATCGAACACTAAAATCTGTTGATCGATTTGATCTAAAAGCAACGAACAGTAACATTTCTTACTTTTCACTTTACACAATAATGGCGCACTGTATGTCTTAAACAAATTGCAGAATTATAGTGCATGATATTTCCTTGATAAGTTTCAAATGTAAGATTTTTTAAAAGAAGGGCCTCATCAATAAATTTTTCGTTCTTATGAGAAAATAGACGGTGTTAGCGCAGTAACATAAATTGTGAATACTCCTGATATCTGCAATTTTATTTAGCCTCAATATCGTGGAAAATGGAATGTATGGCATCACATAATTAATTCCGACATCTTTGAGAAGTCTCCATCAAGGAATTTGCAACTTTGTTATGAACTCTGTAACCTTTACATCCGTTCCGAGTTCCTCGAGCTTGTATTTCCTTTAACATCGCACTCATCTCTTCTCTACCCTTATTTCTCCCATGAGAAAATAGAAAGTCCTCCACGGCGCGTGTCCGATATGTTGACTATCCAAACCATTCACGATCTACAGATATACCTATATCCCATAATACGAATTAAACGAATCCATAGAGCAGCGGCACGGGCTTTACCTTTACAAAGTTCCAGGCAAGTATCTATTAACCATCCAATATCCCGCTATTTACTATACATATCTCTATAGCAGAAGCATTTTATACGGGCAGACGCTCGCCGCGAAGACTATGAAATTTATGAGCAACCCAGCTCGCAATTACCATTGTGGAAACTCTTGCAAAGCGAACGCTTCGAGTGCCTTTGGCTTCGATATGGGGATAAGTGCCGTGTAATTGCTATACCCGCTTGCACATTTATTTACTCACTTTGATCGGGAGCGTGTAAACGCCATTTGAGAGGCACACCGGACTCGCCAAGCTTGTAATGGACTCGAGGATGGTACTCCACGTTCTGGCGCCGCAATTCTTCTTTAACCTCGCTGAATGCATCTTTTCTGTCTCGTTCATGGTCCAGCAATCCCCTTTTTTTTATTAAGCTATCTCGCTATGCAGGTCATCAGGCCATTACCGAGCAGCCGTTCATTAGGGTATCATTTATTACGCAACAATCGATTGTGACTCGCTGCATACTTGATAAGTCGTGGACAATCATAAGCATGATAATGTAGACGTTTTTTAGAATTGATTTGCATATAAGTGATGAGGCGGTATAAATAGCAGAGAGTAGGACACTATTTTCCTTATAACTTAACCCCAAAAAAACATACGTTTCACTAACTTAGGAGACTTTCCTATTAAACACGAAAAGTAAAAATAAAAAGTAGAAATTTCAACTCTCACGTAAGATTGGAATTAGTTTCGGTACTTTAGCTGCTTGTTACAAACAAATAAAAGTATAACGATTCTGGTACACGAAACAAAAAAGATTAGTTGCCATAACCAAGAAATGAGTTGACACAACCAATCGATTATTATATTTCCCTAGCAACTCAAATGGTAATACCAACGATTCGAATGGTAATACCGACGATTCGAATGATAATACCGACGATTCGAATGGTAGTCCCAACTATTCGAGTGGTAGTCCCAACGATAGTTAACCTAACTAATTCAATCGAGAACTAATCGTGAATAGTTGAGGTTACTATTCGATATGGTTGAGTCAACTAATTTGTTAGGCATTGTGTACAGCAAATCGAAAACGTAGTTGCCACAACCAAACATTTTTTTCCGTGTGTGCATATCACCAGGTCCTTACCAAGCGGCCGTTCATTAGGATATCATTTATTATGCAACAATTGATTGAGACTTTCTGTATACTTGACAAGTCGTGAACAATCATAAGCATGATGATGTCGGGTTTTTTTTTAGAATTGATTTGCATATAAGTGTTGAGGCGTTATGAATAGCGGAGAGTGGGGACACTGTGTGACACTTTTTTTCTTATAATTTTACCCCAGGATACTTAGAATGGTCCAAAACGTCGAGAAAAGTGGTTTAGAAAAAATGTCCGTATGTATGTGTGTGTGTGTGTGTGCAGGGCTTCGGAAAGTCAATCGCTTCTTACTCAGTAACCGTTAGAGCGATCGGGCTTAAATTTGGCAGGCAAGTGAAGCAGTCGTCCCTCTTTGAATTATGCGATTTTTGACTAAATATATGCATATATTTTGATTTTATGTAATTTTTCATTTTTTGAAAAAAGGGCGTGGTCGCTCTAACTTTCGAAAAAATTAGTATATCGTGCTAAATAGTTCTTCATAATAGCATTGGCACTTAATGTTGTTTGGTATTGAATTTGGTTCGAATCGGTCGAGTGGTTCAGATTTTATCGAATTTTGAATTTCTGAAAAAATGTACATTATGTCGCTAACTTATACAAAATCTAATCTTACCAATCGAGCTCAAATTTTGTATATGAACAGAATAATATTCAACTATGTTAAATATGTAATGCAGTGACAAACGATAGAAAAATTTGAGGTTTTTTTTAAGTTTATCTTTTCTTCAAAAGCGCTGGGTCGTTACTATTTTATAACGATCCGAAGAGAACGACAAAAAATCGATATATTGCCCTGCGGTATAATGTCACAGGACGAATCGGCATGAAACCTCCCCGCTTATATGCGCCTCCGCAGTCATTCCATTTACGAGAATAGGTACACGAATTCGCCATCTAGCGACAGCACAAATAAGTAGAACTGTGAATCTAGAGTGTCTAAGAAATGTTGTAATTACTATACAGCATAAGAAACATTGCCATGTCATATTTATATGGTAAACAAACCCAGAGAACATTTAGGGAGTTTTCAGCCGTTAGATGGGGAATAACCACGACTTTTCTCGTAAACGAAAAGATCTACGGCGGTGCATGTAAAGAGCAGACTTTTCGCCCAAACGTGTCTTTCGTGGGATATCGAAGACACGGCAGTGATGCTGCCCAATACTTGTATTTGTGGTCGAGTTTTCATATGATAAGTTACAACTCTGTCTAATCGAGCTACTTTGGCTAGCGTGTTGCAGTTTCAACACAGCAGTCAGAAAAACAAATCTAAATTACAAAATATGATGGTGTTTTTAAAAATGTTCACATTTTTGATACACTAACTTGCAAAGCATATCAAATTCATTTCCCCTTCCTTCCCTTAAATGTATTTAAGGGAAGGAAGCATAGAAAATCCTTCCATCATTAAGTCCAGTATCATATTGAAAATAGTACGAAAAATTTACTAATTGTCCCTATATAAAAAGGGAATACTATCATACGTATACGTATAAGTAAAATTTCGTTCGGAAACATTAATATAGGAATAATGAGTATGGTACTAAAGCAAAATCGGAAAGATTACAATGCCCATTGTGAAAGCTTCTACGTGTATAGGAACAACTTTGATAAAGCTCTTGTGTTACCGCGGTAAGCAAGTTATAGTAATTAACAACCGAAACCCGCGTAGCTACACACAGACTTTTCTCTCCGTGTGTATCAAATTTTAATTCAATTAAAATTGAGTAAAAGACCTGCTACTATCTTGCAGACAAACTTTTAAAAGTGAAAATGGTGGACTTTGGCCTTTTTTAAAAATCTAATTTGCATATGAGCGATATATCTTCTTGAAAGCCGCATCGACGTAATGAAAGTGATAATAAAATACAACATGTTGGTCATCTTATGTGAGTTCGTTAGCATGCAAAAAAAAGCGTGAATGCGCAGCATCCGAGATATTATAACCTCTTATTATACACATAAAATGAAAATAATGGACCTTACAGGGTACAAAAACGAGAAATCTAGTCGGTGAATTAATACGATGACTAAATGAATTTATTGTTAGACCATCGTTGTTTTGATCGAAATTTTGATTGAGGCAATCTCAGATGGTCCTCTGTCATCTCGTTTTCTCAAGAACTCTCTGTAAAGGACGTTAAAAGAAATACACAAGAAAAAACAAAAGGAATCACTATTTTTGTTCTTCACGATGACGACTGCAGTCGACTAGATTAGTCAGTCTGGAAGGACTTTTTTTAGCCTTGACCCTGCAGACCGGGTAGCGTACGAACACGCATCTAGCGAAGAAGGAGCGTGAAAAAGGAAAACACGAATGTAGTTGATGTGATGACGGTCGGGGGCGGTTGGGGCCTCGGACACTTTTTGCGTCCGCGGGAACATGGCCCACGGTTATATTTTTCGCAAGGATGTGCCTCTCAGGATTGATGTCCGCAGTGAAGCTGGAGTTTTCGGACTTTGTATCGAGACGATTTGCAAGGAAAAAAAAGATACTTACATTAATTACTCATTTGTCTCCATTTTTTTTTCTTTAGAATCTCGAATTTTCCCCTTCACTTACCGTTCTCAAATCACATATTCTACCACAGAAAATACCGGTTAAAAGCCTTTTAACCATGATTTTTAAAAACATTACTTTTTTCCGTTTCTGATTCCAGAATTCACAGATCTGATTTCCGGCCATAAAATCGAACCTGAAATTTTTTCCTTTGAGATATCGAATTTTAACCTTCACTGTCGTTCTCAAGTCGCATATTCTACCACAGAAAATATTGGCTGGCCTTTTTACCATAATGTAAAAAAAAGTGACGTTTTCTGTTTCTCATTCCAGAATTCGGTACCATGACAAAATAATACGTCAAAATAACACACGACGAAATAGCTCAACAAAATAACACACTCTAACACAAAACCATTGTTGGAACATTAACTTTTGAAATATCAAACGTCGAATGTTGATATTATCGTTCAATCATTTACTCTGATCAATCGAACATCCGTCGAAACGACTACTAAGAAAGAACCTAAAGAACGGTGACATCCACTACGAAAACCTAAAGAACCTAAAGAAAGAAATAAAGACATAAAGAGAAAACTAAATCTAACTAAGACCTAAATAACGAAACCTAGCACGAAACAGCTAAAGAATCTAAAGAAAAATGTTGACGTGTGATATTATTGACTGAGATTATTTTGATAATTTAAACAAAATTATGCTCCGAGAGTTATTTTGGAGTGTGTTATTTTGTCGAGTGTTATTTTTGCATGGAGTTATTTTGACGTATCACCCAGAACCAGAATTCACAGAACCGACTTTCGATCGAAAAATCCAACCTAATTATTTTTTTTCTCTAAGATATCAAATTTAAGCCCTCACTATCATTCTCAAGTCGCATATTCTACCACAGAAAATACCGGTTACAATTTTCTTTCCATAATTTGTAAAATGTGACTTTTTTCCGTTTCTGATTTCAGAATTCACGGATTCGACTTCCGGTCGGAAAATTCAAGCAACATTTTTTTTTCTTTAAGGTATTGAATTTTGGGCTTTACTATCGTTCTTAAGTCACATATTCTACCACAGAAAATACAGGTTACATGCCTTTTTAACATGATTTAAAACAAAAAATAAAGGATGCAAAATAGAACCTTGCACATTGCTTCCTCATCATTTTTCGCTTTTTACAAAGCTTCCTCTATGAGGAAGCCAATATTGATTAACATACTTCCTCATAGAGAAATCTTTGTAAAAAGCAAAAAAATACTGCGGAAGCAATATGAAATAATTTTTTTGAACTAAATGAAAGTAAAATTTCAATTGTCTTAATCGGTCCCCGACCATAGTACACTTTCTCTTTCCATCACTGCATATTATCTCGAGTCCTCCATCTAAGTTTCATCCTCCTTTATCTCCATCCACGTATCTTGAGTTCTCGTCTCACTTTCTCGTTCACCGCATCGTCATCACGGTCCCCGGTGTCTTTTCCTCGGGTGGGACGAATGTGTGTGCTGAACTGTGCTTCACGGCACTCTCATTTATTTCGTCGTTCGTTCGCGCGCGTTTAGTCGCGCGAGCTGAGAGGTGAAGAGTAGCCTACTACTTCTGGAGTCGACTGCTACTACTACGAGGACGAGTAGGACGAAAAGAAAGAGTGGCACCAGCATCGGAAGACGAGGAGAAGAAAAAAAACGAAGAAGCCTGAAGAAAGAGGACGAGAAGCAGGTTCTCAGGAATTTACAATTCACGCGGCGCACGGGGCGACCCGTGTCCAAGTGAAACATATAAATGGCATTTAGGAGAAGGCGGCTGCGAGGTGGGTCACCCCGTCCCTCCTTCCCGCCCCCTCCCCACTTTCTATATATATGTATATATACACTATTCACTCTCGCTCTCTTCCATTCTCATCGTCTTTCGTCCCTTTCTGGACTCGGGACATACTCTTTCTCGGTTCTCTGCCAAATTAGGGGGTTCGCCTAATGTCGAAATGACGGTGTGCTCGAGAGGTTTCGGTGATGAATGAAAAAAGAGAGGAAAACGTCAAGTGGCACGTGAAGAGGTGAGAAAGAGTGTCTCTCGTAACTCATACGCATGCCCCCAAATTCCAAATAAATTGTACACATACGTTTCACTAAATTAAAAAAAATTGTTAAAAATAGTATATTACGACCCTAGGCCAAAAAGTTGGATTTCCTGGCGCATGTGATATAGTGGCCGAGGCGAAGCCGACTATATCACATACACTAGGGGATCCAACATTCTGGCCGTGGGTCGTATACTATTTTTTTGTAACACGTGCATGAACAGCGGTGCTTTTCATGGCAGTTTTGCGGGCCAAAAGTGGCTAGTTTCATAGCAGTATTAAAACGATAGGTTGGCGCATGCGCAGTTCGCGATTCCTTCACTTTCGATCCTGCTGTTTCACTTTGGACCCTAGGATGGAAAGTTGGTAACCTCACTTTTCACTGTTCGCCCCGCAAAACTACCATTCAAAGCACCACTATTCATGCACTTGTTACAAAAAATATGGTGTGCAACAAGGGCCGAAAGCTGGCGATTGCGACGAGCGTGAGGTTTGCCGCCCGAGCGAAGCGAGGGCTGCAAACCCTCGCTTCGCTCGGGCGGCAAACCTTACGCTCGTCGCAATCGCCAACTTTCGGCCCTTGTTGCACAATATACTATTCTTGATCCCCGATCGAAAGTACTGGGGAAGGGGGCCGACTTTTGCAAATCCGAAGCGAAGCCGCCCAGTAAACACATAATTGAACAACAATGTAACCTGAACGTTACATGTGATTGTAACAATGTAACGCTTGCGTTATGTTGTGGCTATGTAACGTAGAGTAACATGAGATGTTTCATTTGTTATATGCAGGTAATGTTACTGTTATGTGACATATTTTCGTTGCTGTTGCATAAAACAAGCTATGAAACCACAACGCAACGTGCAAGTAACAATTGGGACGTCACTTTTGTGATAGGAAGGCAATCTTACAGTTATGTAACGTGGCAATATCGCAAGAACGTTGCAAGGGAATGTAACATTTACGTAACATACATATTACAGTGGTTATGTAACATCGTAAACATGCACGCTATGTAACTGTTATATACCATAGTTCCGTTACAGTTATGTAACAAAAATGTGTAACTGTAATGCAACATACATGTAACGGTTGTAATGCAACTCCGGCTATATTCCGGTCATGGTTACAGTCACGTAACGCGGCAACATTGCAAAATCGTTGCAAGGGAATGTAACATTTACGTAACATGTATATTACACTGGTTATGTAACATCGTAAATATCCACGTTATGTAACTGTTATATGCCGTAGTCACGTTACAGTTATATAACGAAAGTGTGTAACTGTAATGCAACATGTATGTAGCGATTGTAATGTAACTGTGGCGATAGTCTGGTCATGTTACGGTTATGTAACGTGGCAACGTTGCAAGAACGTTACATATTCATACAGAATGTTATGTCCGCTAGGTGGCTAATGACTCAAAAGTTTCTCGCAAGCGATTCGTGACCCTAGCGTGTATAAGACAGAGCGACTTTGCAGCCCAAAATAAACAGTAGGAGATATCCTTCGGAGGTGCCCTAACTGGTTGGTATTATTCGCCAATAGCTTGTTCTTCTTTTAATTGTAACAGCTGTTTTTTTTATCTTCTACGGGTAGCAATTTCGCAAACCGTGAAGCTCTTTTGCGGACTTTTAGCCTACAAAAGAACCTCACGTGAAATTACCTTTCGAAGTTGCGGTTTCGTCACTTTTACGTTACTCGTTTCACATCAATAACACTACGCAACATGCTTCTAACTTTCGGTTACATTGATGTTACGGTGCGGTTACATTGTGCAACACACTAGCAATATTATGCAAATGTAACGGTTATGTTATGCAAGTGATATAACATATGTAAGTTATTTGTTACATAGCAGTTACATTACGCAACTTTCGGGCAACATAACTGAAATGTAACGGTTACGTAACGAATGCTACATAACATGGTAACATTGTTGAGTGGGAAATAATAACTTACATGTAAGTTACATGTAAGTTACATGTAAGTTACAGGTGATGTTACTTGTTACATTGAGTTACATTGCTGTAACATTATAGTGTTTACTGGGCGAGGTTCTTGCTGGTCGGGCGGGCATTGAAAAGACATACAAAATAACATAAAAGAGGAAAATGTCTGATAATAAGATAATACTTTTAAAAAAATAATTTTTGTTTTCCTCTAGCCACTTTTTATAAGTATTATAAACTAGCAGGTACCGAACAGAAGATTTTTTAGAGTCAATTTCACTTTGTACTATTTTTTTCGCTTCCTCGTTAAAATTTCTTAAAACTTCTTTTTTGTCGACAGAACCTTCAGACGAGGAGTCGTCCATTTTTTTCGATCCACTCACTTTTAGGTTAGTTAAAGAAATTAACTGAAGAAAGATAAAAAAAAGTAATGAAATGAAAGTCGAAGCACGTGTCAGCAAACAACACCAAACATGAAAACATAATAAACCAGAGATGGGAAAACAAGAGAGAGAGAGCGAGAGCGGGAGCCACAAAAGCCGGTCACGAAAGTCGCTATTCCCGGCCTCAAATGCGCCCCGGATGACGGCACTTTGTGTTCGAGGAGCAAGAACATTCATTCTGTCTGTGAATGAGATCGGCAAACTTTCCTGTTAAACCCGATAAGAAAAAATAAAAAGTTTAAATTTCAACCCTCAATTGAGAAATAAATTGTTATTTTTTTGTGTATCGTATTCTTTTATTGAAATTTCGCAAATTGGTGGGGTTCCCTAATTACATATATAAATTTTCCCTCAGCTGACGCCTCTTAAGAAAATGGTATTCAATCGTGAACTACAATAAAATTAAAACGATCCTGCATTACTGAGGAAATCCTTAAAACTAATAGCAGGAACGATATATATATTTTTCTAAAATTTTAATCATATTCGAGGGTGGGAAATAAATTGTTATTTTTTTTGTATCGCATTCTTTTATTGAATTTTTTTAAATTGGTGGTGTTCCTTAATTACATATATAAAGTTTCCTTGAGCTGACACCTCTTAAGAAAATTATATTCAATCGTGGGAACCTCTGCTGTTTTCAATGGAGGCAATTCAGACATAAGATTGTTTCTTCAAGATTATATAGAGAATGAAAAGCGAGCTTATAAAAAAAGGGATAATGGAACAAAGCAGTTGTGAATGAGAAGGGCACAAATTGGGGGATGCACTCGAGTATCCTCTCAAGTATTATTTAAGGTATATATATGTTATTATATATTTTACGAAAATTATCGGTCAGTTGCATTAGCGAAGTGCCACACAGCGATTACAATCTCTGATCCTGTAGCGTATCCATTATAGAGACAAGACATGGGTGAGATGGACGAGAAACCGTCGGCTATATCGTAGAAAGGGGAGAAAGAATGCAGCGAGACGCAAGACAGGTTATCGCGCCACTGGGTGCACATGTCGTCCCGGCTCTGGGGATACCTAATCGATCTGTCGTTGCTCGATATCTCGAATCCCCGTCTTTTCGATGACGAATCTTAGGTCGCTGCAAATGTTTTTTTTAAATTGATTTTTCGTGTGGTAAAGCAAATATTAAGAATAGTACATTTTATGTCACACCGAGAGAAAAGATTTCGCCAAAGAAATGGGTGGATTGATTTTTTTTTCATTCATTTCAATGAAATAGTGCATTTGAATTTCAAAGAGAACATTTAATTGCCTGTAAATAAAGATTTACTTAGTGAGCATACAATAAAGAAATAGTTTCATTGTTTTAAAGAGACGTTTTCATTGGTTCAAAGAAACGTTTTCATTGATCTCTTTCTCCCACCTAACCTCACTTTTTTGTTTTCCGGTTCTCCCGAACGAACGGCTTTGAGTTTCGAGGAGCCAGAAGCTTAGCTTATTTCTGCCATACTTCCTTATATACTCACAAAATTTGAGCTTTATCTGCCGCGTACTTCAGGAAAAGAAGGTTTCATTGAATCAGAGACGATATCTTTGAAATCAATGAAAAAGGTTCATTGGTTTAAAGAAATGTTTCTTCGAATCAATGTCACTACTTTTCATTGAGTTTGACATCATTCAAAGAAAAGGTAGCATTGAAATTCTAGTATTTCATTTCATTGGCAACGATTTCCGTAAATCAATGAAACTTTTTCTCTCGGTGCATTTCGCGACGATTTGCAAGCTGACATTAAATATTTATTTGTCTCCATTTCGATTGTAAGTGGACATCAAACAAACAAAAAAGTTGCTTCCAGTCACGGGAAAAAAGTCCAAACAAATCAACTTAAAACAGCATAAAATCATAAACTTTTGTGAAAAATTACTTCTTTCATTACTTTTTTTCTCATCTTTCTGGTTATAAGTAAAATGAAATAATATTCGGCAGTTCCGATCTGGGAAACAGGTGAAAAACTGGCCTGATCAAAACTCATGATATATTTTAAAAAACCTAATTTATTTACCTAATCGATTTGTCGTTGCCCGATATCTTGAATCCTGTCTTCTCGATGACGACTTAAAGATCTTAAGTCGCTTCCAATGTTTTTTTTTATTATTGTTTTTTCGTGTGGTAAGGCAAATATTTAGAATAGTAAATTTTATGTCAATCGTAGCAAAGTCAGGTTATCTACTTAAAATATGTTATACATTATATGAAGGTTGAATCATCGTCATTTTCGTTACTCGGGTGGACAACCTAATCTAGAATGCGAATATCTTAATAAAGAATGTCAGGGAAAATTTCGGACAGTTCACGATGGAATAAAGATCGGGAATAAATCAGGCGTGTAAAAGGTGCTGAAAACATTGATTTTGAATGATAAAAATTCTAAAATGTTATTAAGAAATTGATAAATACCAAAATTGTTCAACAAATCGCCCGACTACCTAACTTCTTTTTGCGAACGAAAATGATTTGTCAATTTTCGCACATTTTTCAGAATGACAAAAAAATTCTTATTTTTTCAGAAAAATTGACAAATTGTTTACATTTTTTAAAAGTTGCTACTGGCGTATTCGCAACACGTGACTTTCTCATCACATTTGTTACTGGCGTGAAGTTTTTATCGCGAATTTATTGGGGTATAGTGACTAACTACACGAATAGAAATTTGTGAATTTCGCACATTTATTGTAATCTATTACATTTCTCGCTATAATTTATCAAGAACGCGTTTTTAAATTTGAGTTCAAGCTGCGAGCCGCACTCGCGAGGCGGCGCGTGCGATGTTCGCGCCTCACTTCACATCTTTCTTTCGTTTGGTGGTATTATTGTCGGCACTGCTATAGTTTGACAAGTCGTATTTACATTTCAGTTATTCATATTCCAAAAGTTTCGAATTTTATGGTGTATATGAGGCCTTCGCAGGATTTGGAATTCGTATATGAGTGTATGAGTGTAGGAGTGTTTATAGTCTACCATCATGACGGTGAATAACCTGAAATATTTTTTTTTTTTGCAATTTTTTACTTTTTGTTTAATCTAACATCTGGTGTGAATATTCATATTATATTTCTCATTGAAAACTGCTCAAGATCATTGATAGTAGTTCTTTTGTTTAGTGAGTGTGTAACACAATCCATATTTCAGGCAATATAAATTTTTCACAACAGATAGTTGCAGAAGTCTTATGTGAGTGATTGAAAAGACCACAAAATCTTCTCTGTACTAAATCTCGTGTTGCTCACTGCTCATTTGCTGGTATTTCTGTCTGTATGTATCATACGGGCATAATAACTTTTATATTAGCTTGTGGTCCAAAAAAAAAAAAAAAAAAAAATTTTGTTAATTTTTTTCACTAACCAGGATTTGAATGCAGAAGGCACACACCGAATTTCATTGCGGTCCACAGATTTTTTCAGAAGTTATTGTACTTTTGGACACAGATGCCAGACACAGACTGGCAGACAGACAGACAGAAATTAGTGAATGTGTTTTTTGGAATCTAGGACACTCAAAACATGTATTTCCATAAAAATCAAAGAGTCGAATTTTTTTTGGATTGCAATACTTTCTCTTTTACATACTTCCTATGTGATGAGAAAGTAAAAAACGTTATAGGTTGTCGGATGATTTGTGGAACCATTTTTTATTCATCAATTTGTTTATAATAATTAGGAATCATTATTATGCAAAATCGATCGTTTTAGCACTTTTTACATGCTTCATTTTTTTCGGATTTTTATCCCATCGCGAAGTGTTCGAAAATTTCTCTGAAACTCACGTTTGGAGGGACTGTACCGCTCGTACATCCTTAATAACAAGAAAAGGACTTGATGGAGTGTAGAATCTCCGTGCGGGAATGTATCTAGACACTTTCCCGCACACCCTTGACAGGCTCACTGTGCGGGATTTTCCATCCATTTCTTTAAAAAAATAAGCAGTATACGATATAAAACAAAAATTCGTACATTGACACGCAAAATCCTGCAGTCTTATTAACTTGCACAAATATTTTTCAAATTAAAAAATGCCAACTTTTTCACATTTGGATTCGACTCAATGCGAGTGACGGAAAAAACAAATAGTACTTCGACGCACAATATGAGACTTGTTAATTTACTCAAGTGTTCTTCATAACACAACGAACAATATAAACAATGATAAACTCTCGAATTATTGAAAAAAAAGTCAAACTCATCTGCGAATGTGGAAGTGAATACACCATTCCTCTTTTGCCGTGGCTTATATTCACAATCGACGGAGTTGTGAATACGTTGCAATATGTGTAAAAAATCGGTACACTTTTCATATGCTGATGTCGATAAGGATATCGTCAAATATATTTTTGTAACACGTGCATGAACAGCGGTGCTTTTCATGGCAGTTTTGCGGGCCGAAAGTGGCTAGTTTCATAGCAGTGTTGAAACGATAGTTTGGCGCATGCGCATTTCGCGATTCCTTCACTTTCGACCCTGCTGTTTCACTTTCGACCCTAGGGTGGAAAGTTGGTAACCTCACTTTTCGCTGTTCGTCCCGCAAAACTATCATTCAAAGCACCACTATTCACGCACTTATTACAAAAAATATGGTGTGCAACACGGGTCAAAGTTGGCGTTTGCAACTCGTGTGATTGCAGCTCTCACTTCGCTCGGGCGGCAAACCTCACGCTCGTCGCAATCGCTAACTTTCGGCCCTTGTTGCACAATATACTATTGTGAAACCTGCGTCCAATGTAATTCAAAATAAATATACAATGAGTTAGATATTCGATGTAAAAAAAAACAATACATGTTTATATTGTATTAAATTTAATTTCAAAGATATCGTGAGTTTAATATCATGGCAATTAAACCATAACATAATTCTTCTACAATTTCAGCGTATGCTGGTGCCATTTTTACGAGGTGTGCTATTATGCCCCTGTTCCATCGTGTCCCGTAACCATTTTGCCCCGCTCTCCCCTACTATAACCTCGTATAGCGAAGCTCTGCTTCGGATAGTGCATATCGAGTGTGCGATTGATGGTTCAATTAAAATACATAAGTCAATGAAGTGGATGATTGAAGTGTCTGCGAGAAGCTACGAAGCGGGGTCGGGAAACGTCGAACGTGCGTCTCAGAAACTGGCCTCCTCATAGTGAGTAAGGTGTATATACGATGGATGGAAGTGGACAAGAGTAAAAAGGATAAAGAGAGGGAAAGAGGGACGAAGAAGCAGAGGGAGTTGAGTTAGCGGAGAGAAAGAGCCAAAGCTGGTCATCGCGAGAGGCGGCAGCGGAGGGCTCCGAGAGGAGCTGCATTCCCCGGTAATTAGTCTCACCCATAAATTACCGGCCATTCCACGTCTGTGTTGGTCCACGAGTCGGTGTATAATGCGCGAGATATACTCGGCGCTCGCTTCACGCGCTCCTCTCTGTCCCTCTTTCCTCATTCCCTTTCGTTCTTCTTTTCATCTTCTACGTTTCTCCATAGCTGCTTCATCTAGGCATAGCTAAGCAGCGCCCCGACTCTAGAGAATTCATTTTTACAGAGACTCATTTTTTACACGACTTGTTGTACATCGAGTTTGACTACACACTTCCAATTGGGCATGATGAACTTGTCCTCGACACAAACAGAACACGGAAGAACTGTGCACAGTTTGGTATAACGAAACATTCCTAATAATCAATACGACTCACAATAATTCTGCACAGCAGTAACCGCGCTGGAATGCCCCGGCGTGTTCCCTCATAAAAATAAATTATACAGATTGATGCAGATCGATAGAATTTTAATGGGATTTAATCGTATATTATCATCTCCATCTATTCGGACTTTGATCAATTTATACAAATTGAATCGTAGTTATTAGTTTCCTATAGTTTTCGTTTTCTATGGGTTAAATGCGATAGATACATTATCGTTATGTATGGTGCGCTAACGGATTTATAATATTTTATATTGAATTTACGTTTTGTCACTTGTTAATTTCCATCCGTTTGTGGTGTATTGTGTTATATCGTAAATATATGATTCCACGTTAATCTTTTGCAATTAAAGAGGCATCAATAGAGTGATCCGATCATTTTCTATCGTCTCACAATTATAGAAAGCATATCGGAATAAATCATATGTGTTTAGACTGAAAGAATTATCATAATTTATCGTAAAACTCTGATATAAATTAAACAACTTTCTACCATTCATACAATAATTCAATGTTGATTGACTCGTTTCGCTTTTCATTGTTTCACAGCTATAAGAAGTCTATTATAATGAATCTTGAATATAATAAATATTTGAATCCAAAGATTTGTGGATGAAACTTTTTTCTAATGTAAAATGTAATATTATTAATATTACTCCTACGATCGTATATTTTTAGTATCAAATTTGATACAAAAATTGTATCATTTATAATAATATTATAGGATATGGAAGCCGTTGTATAGCCCCATTACTTTAAGAAATACAGTTTAAAGTACAATTTGTTTTGCAGTAATGATTTCGCAATGATAACCTGCCGCTTTTATGAAATGATATGTGAACCTTTATATACCTGAAAAAAAATCTCATTTTCAATCAAGCCTTGGAAAAAAATGCGGAAAAAATAGAAGAGTACAACCCACCATTATTTTCGCAATCCATTAACTGTTTTTCTCCATTTTTTTAAGACCATTACCATGCAACTGAACTGCACATTAATATTTTTTGCAGCTATTCAAAAGTTTCAATTTGATATTATAATTGCCACATGTTAATGTTATGGAAACGTAATCATAAAGCCAATTATATCATCGACTATGTTTTCAGAAGTATTAGAGATTTACAACTCTGTATGGAAGAAACATATAGGATTGTGATCGTAAATTCCAATCGTAAAGTCCATCAACAATCGAGAATGTAAAAAATAGACATGAGTGCACTTGGCTTTTAATGTTCGACACATCAACATTGAATTAAAAAATCATAAATTACTAACATAAAATCAATGTACAACTTTGTCTTTTAATTTTCCAAGATTTCCAACCACGCGAACTTAAAAATAACTCAAAGTACCTAAGTGGCCAGGTGCAAGGTGAGCGTTCGAGCTCGAACTCTCGGGAACGCGAACCTGCAAGACCCTGGAATTCTCCGGAGTGTCTTGAAGCTACGCACCCGTGAATCGAGTGGATCGAGACTACCATTAAGGGGCCCAGGTGGTGGCTGTCGTCTCTTCCACCCTCTTGTAGCATCGCTATCCACATTCGATAGGAAATATCATCAAGGACGAGGAAGGAAGTATGTTTTGTTACTTGATGAGTAATGAAGATGCAATGTGCAAAGTTCCATTATCTATCCTTGTTATACAAAGAGCTTCAACAATAATATAACAAAAAAGTAACTTCCGAAATTCCTAAAGATACGACTACCTTAATTTTTATGTTATCTGACAGTTGATGCGTACAATCAAACAATTTAATGTACTGAAATACTTCTAATTATCAAACCTCCATTTTGACGTAATTTTTCGTCATGCACCGAGAGAAAAGTTTGTTAAAAGTTAAATATGGCGAAATGAACCATTTATTTATTCTCATTGAACCTCAGTTGAGCTAAATAACATTGAATTGTCCCAAATGAAGCTCGCTGATATTTATGAATAGTTAACAAATTTTATTTGTTTCAACATACATTTAGTACCAACAACTACATCCCGTGTAGAAAAATAGTTGGGGCTCTGACTTGGCCCTTTCTAGTTTGCCCTAGTTCTATTAGGGGCCCTACTAGACTAGTCGCGCTTGAAGTACGGGGCCTTTAGAGGCTCAATATGGGCGACCCTAGTGAGGGTTCCACATTTAAGCCTGATTAGGCCCCGAAGTTTGTCGTGGCCGCCTCTGTTGAGCCTAGTAGGGTTCTAGAGTAGATTCCCTATTGTGGATGCCACTTTTATACCTAAAAAGGCCCCTTATTTAATCGCGGCTGCCCGAACTAATTTCTGCACGGGATGGTTCGTTTCGCTATATTAACCAGTTGATTTGTTAACTGTCAGGTTAATAATTAAAGACCGGTGATTGCTCACATATCTAGGTTCGTCATTCTAAAAGCTTATACGGATTAATGTGAATAAATGTTTTTAAATGGTTACACAAATCGGTCTCAAGTTTACAGGCGAGTTCTCGATGAAGATAAAATCCATTGGTTGTCGCGATCTTTCGAGATCCAAGGTATCGAAACAGTTCGACGAGAGAAATGAAGTTGGGAATAGGGTATTAAAGGCCAGAGATCTCGTCCTCGCTGTAGGTCCTGAGACCTGTTCCCGTGGCGGGCTCGAACTCGAGCAGGGGGCCCCCGGAGGCCCACCACTGGGAGTAGAGGAGCCGAAGAAAGGGCACACAGGATCCCGCTGCTAAATGAGCTGTAATACGGACTCCCGCTGCTTGGAACAGCTTCCCGCGGGCCCCCAAAACGAAAGCTCTCTCGCTCTTACTAACGCGTATAATACAGCCACTCACCTTCCCAGGGGTCTTCTTCTTCGCCTCTCTACCCTTTCTATATACTTGGCTGTCTCTTCTTAACAGAGGGGCCCAGTCGAAATCTCTCAACGACGACAAACAGTGTCGTGTCTCGTGTCAAATAGCTATTAAATCCATCTCAACGACTCGTCGCCTGGTATAAGAGCCAAACTATTTATAATAATCCTGACAATCAGTGGCTTACCCACTACCGCACAGGAGCTTCGCATTTCGCGTGTAATTATTATATTTTTTATTCCTGGGATGATATTATTTTTTTTTTCAATGAGAAAATAAAATGTAATAATTATATAAGAGGGTGGAAATTAGAAACTTGTTAAACAACTTCCTCATAGAGACTGTACTGCGTAAGGTAAAAATTAGTTGGGAAGCAATGTAAGCTGTTTAACCCTTTGAGCCGTATATTTTTCGTTTCCGAAATGAAAAAACTTTAATTATTGCCAGAAATTGGTTTAAAATATTTTAATCTAAGAAAAAACAGGTGGGTTACTTAGTGACCCACTGGGATGTAAAGGATTAATGTTGCCAAGCCAGACCTTGTAGGATTGCTTGTAGGATATTTAAGGGGGGATGCTGTCACGTGCCGTGAATTTTGAACATTAGAATTTATTGCATTTTAAAATTTGTATGAAAACTCATAATTAAGGGGTAACCCCACTATAGGATTTTGGACTATTCAATTTTTTTTGGCTTAAACAATATTTTAGGATCATAAAAACAACCCAGGTAGGTGAGGCCTGGCTCGAGGTTACATCCCAATACTGGCCCGACACTGTGCCAGTACGCGAGGCTCGGCCAGTCTTGGACCAGTGCTGGGATGTAACCACCAGCCGGACTGCATATTCCCAATTGCATATTCCCCCACTGGGGAATATGCAATTGGTCCTATAGTGAATTTTTTTAAAGGTTCAATTATCGAGCGGCGTCCGTTGAACCGTTATGAAATGGAAAGTCAAGCATCGAGAAGGTTGGAACATCAGCTAGAAAATTATTAGCAATTGATCCTGACGACTTTGAAGTAGAAGAAGGCTTTGATCACCGAATTTAGAACTTTTTAGCAGTATTATCCGCTATATCGCAGGCTGTTGTATGCAAAAATGCAAATCTGATGTGACATACATCGATTCTAGTAAGTGCTCGTAAAACTTTAAACGTGTTTTCCTCGAAATCTCTTTCTTCAATTTGGGAGGACGTAACACTGGGAGGACCTAACGTTGCATGGATCGATTTGAAATTTTTATAGTAGCTTCACAATTACATTCTCTGTCGAAGTGCGTAGCTGTTTTTTTTTAAATTTTATTTAATGTAAACTTATTTTTTATAAACGATTTACGGCTTATTTTTTGGCAAAAAAAAACAATTCATTTTTTCAAAAGCGCACCATTTCTACAAAATTTGATTGAAAAAAAAAACCCTACGTAGTTCTGCAGCCAATGGTATGTAGATTATAACTTTTTTTGATTTTTTGTTCCAGGTCTTATACTTTACGAGAAAACCGTCCTCACATGAAAGTGTTAAAAAAAAACGATTTTCAAGATGAGCTCTGTTGCCCCTATTTTGTATCAAAACGATATTTAAAAAAATCGTATTTCAATATATGTTTAATAAACCCTCTGCAAAGAAATCCCATTCCTTTTTTTATACTCCCAAAAAAAATCGTCAAAGTTAGGCCTTTTTTTCTGCCGCTAGAGAGGTGTTATCCCTTAAAGGTTGTAGATTGTCAATGCAGAGCAAATCATTATATTAATTATATTGATTTATACAATTTATATAATTATAAAAAAAATAATATATAAAAACGTAAAAAGTTCATTAAATCATAAAACTTTTTTTATAATAAAATTACTACATTGTGAAAGGGAAAAATTAGTTAGAAAACAATGTGAGTTGTTTAATAATTTGACTAGTAATTATGACCATACTACTTCAAGATTGTCAGGACAATCTGTTGTGAATGACAACAACGATTTGTCAAAGTTGACTACATATTCTATATTTTTATCTCCGTGCTATGATTATCATGATCCCGAATCGTTCCCGAGTTGAAAATTAGACCCTCTTCAAAACCTAAATGAAGCAGTCCCGGGGGGTAAACGGAGGTTCCTCCATTCCTTTGACACTGGTCAAAACCTCCGAAAATGGCAGATATTCCCCAAATGGAGTAAACAAAGTCTACGGTAGACTCAAATTCTTATGTTTAGACCTCCAATTACACGGAAAAAAATGCTTGGTTAGAACACGGCCTTATATACAGGTCTGGGAACTCGGCTATTTTTAAATGGTGGGGATTGTCATTGTTAGTGTGACCGAACTGTTAGTTCCTCGTTTGTCCACTAGCTGCGCTTTCACACTCGGGTATTTTAGATATAGATATAATAGTTGCACATAACCTCTCCCCACTCTATTTTGATTGGCACAAGGTTGCACTGCTGCAAGTGACGGAAATGTGCACTACGCTTTTGCCTCACTACTGAGTCGCCCCCCACCCTACGAGTTTCCAGATCTGTATGTAAGACCGTGGGTTAGAACAATCAAGCACTTGGTTATATATACGCCAGCCGATTAATTGGTTAGACCAACCAAGTTATTGGTCAGCGCCACTAAGCGCATTGTAATAGAACCAATAACTTGGTTGGCATAACCGACAATCTTATTGGTCTAACCAAGAAATTGGCTGGCGCGTATTTAAGGAGGTTGGAGCGCTCCACACTAGTCAAATCAGTGCTAAATTTTTAGAACCGTTTCTACAATTTCAGATGGTTTAATGATCTGTTCCAAGGTGTTAATCACATAGCAGCATTAGTTCTTGATATTCAAATACATTCACAGCTGTGATATCAACAGTAAATCGATCAATATCTGCAAATTTCCGATGTTATGTTTTTTTATCCAGTTTTTTAAAAGGGTAAACCGTAATATCAGTCCGATTATGACGAACAATAGCTCATTTTGTTTACTAAAAGATATTCTATCGATTGGCCGACTATTTTTTTAAATCGCATTAGTAGTTCAAAAGATACAACCGTTTGTTTATCCTATCATAACCTAACATCAAGTATACAAATGGCTGTAACTTTTGAACGCCTGATACTATAGAAAATCCGGACGGTCAATCGATTAAGGATCTGCCACTGATCAAAATGAGCTATGTTTCGTCATAATCGGACTGATATTACGGTTTACCCTTTTACAGAACTGGATGAAATAACATGTCATCGGAAATTTAGAGATATTGATCGATTTACTGTTCATATGACAGCTGTGAATTTATTTGAATATCAAGAACTAATGCTGCTATGTGATTAACACCTTGGAACAGATTATTGAACCATCTGAAATTGTAGAAACGCTTTTAAAAATTTAGCACTGCTTTGACTAGTGTGGAGCGCTCCAACCTCCTTAACCAAGCCTTTTTTTCGTGTAGGTTGTACAGAGTGAGATGAGGTTCTTAGACCCTTGTATAAACCTCTAAAATTGGCTTATTTTACCCATTTTAATTCAACGAAGGGTGTTGGAAGGGTTTAAATTTTAACTCGGGTTCTTCTCTGTCTTTTTTCCACATTTACTTCGTCTTCTTCCTCCACCATCTTCAGATCTCTCTTCAGCATTTGCGTTCACCTGTGGACAGGAGGTCTCTCGGGTCCCTCTCCGTTTCATCGTGAAACGGAGCTCCCCTACTTTTTCTCTTCGCCCTCTTAGGCTTCTCTTTTTCTCGCTGGTCCCTCTCTCATCCTCAACATCAATCTGACGAAAAAATCTCTAGAGAAAACTAGCACGGAAGAAAAAGACAACCAGCCCGACTATCTTGACGGTGTAAACATCGCCACGTCGAGATTCGCTTATCAAATTTTAACGTTGCTCCATCTCATCGCGACTCGTATACGAATAAAAAAAAAGAACGGTGCGAGCTCTGAACATTCTACACGCATATTATCTAGTTGCTCGCGAGACTTTAAATCGTGCACTTGTCCCCGCTGTTTTATTATATTGTATTTGAAAATGAACTCGAATGTACTAAATACTTTTGCTTCCAAATCATCGAAGAAAGTGTATTATACCAATTTTTTAATGAAATAAAAAAAAGAGATTTCAAACGATGTAATAATTTTTGGATGAACGACGTAATTAGTGAAAAAGTTTTTTTTAATATCTTTTGAAGTTGTAACTTAATATTTAAAATAAGAAGTAAGAGTGTACTCTTAATTTGTATTTTACGTATTGATCGATAATTCCAATGTATCCAACGTTTTGAGTGGTGGTGGAATAATTTTATTTTTTTAAAGAGAAAGTAAATGATAATGAAAGCGTGCAAAGTCGAACTGTGCACGTTTCCCTCGTATTACTGTTGACCTTTCACAAGGCGACTTTTATGATAAAATATGTTTAATAACTCATAAAGGATGCATTATAAAAGATACAAATTATTGAGAAAGCCATGAGCCCAATTCAACTTTGCACTCTTGTTTTGAATATTTATTTATTTATTTATTTATTTATTTTTTTTTTTTTCTCTGGCCCATGTCATAAGGAAAATGTAGTGTTGCCTTACATCGGTGTAAACATCGAATATAAGGTAACCTACAAAAGTGAGCAGAAAACGCGGGCCAGAGAGCCAGGTGACCAGAGTCACAATGTACCAAGTCACAAACAAAACAACATTAACACTCGACTTCATAATTAAAATAAATGAGTGAACAGGACCCAGACCAGGGTCGAAACGTCTCAAACATTTAATAAAGAATTCTATTCTTTAACCGGGCCGCCAGAAGCCGACAATCCTTCATCTTCATTGAATATTTATTTTCCCAACTTTGAAACTTAAATATTCTGCCGGTATAAATTGATAGCAAATGTCCATGGTTGTTACTAAACTTGTGTCGAAAAATCGCATCCAGCACTTCGCGCTTGTTTCAGTGAATCAGCAAAAAAATATTAATTTATTTAAAAATTAATGTTAAAGTAATCATGTTAAGTTGGCTCACTACTAATTTTTTATCCGAGCGGTTATGTTAACTCTTTCTATCACAATGGGTCACTAAGTGACCCGCATGTTTTCACTCAGATTCTTTATTTACCCGGTAAAACCACCTAATTAAATTGACGAAATTCCGGTATACAATCCTTCTTATTTAATGGAACAATTTTTTTTCATTCCAATATACATTTATTCGCTTTAATTATTATAGTACATATGTCTGAAATAGATTCATTTATTCAAATCATCGATTACTTGATCGATTACAGACAAATGTGTCTGTGGACAATTATCTTAGTTTGGTCTAATATCAATAAAATAATATTATTAATATTATTGCATAATGACCCATTGTAAAAGATAGTCTATTATATAAGATAGATATTTTTTATACTGACCATGATAAAAAAATGTATTTAAATCGTAAACCATATTTATTTCATGTGAATTACTCAACTGAAATACAATATTTTACTTAAAATAAATGCAGTCTTATTAGGCCGGCATTCAACTAAGAAAATTTATTTACGTTAACTAAAATCTAGTTCGGTCTACTAATCTTTTTGTTTCCTGATAGAGAAAGCTTTGTTTTCGTGCGAAATTTTTTTTTCGAGTTTTTTATGTCAGTACACTCAAAATGGTCTGAAACGTTGAGAAAAGTGGATTAGAAAAAATGTATGGATGGATGTGCGTGTGTGTGTGTGTGGCCGTCATTGAAAATTCGAACTTACATATCTCAAGAACTGCTTTAACAATCCGACTGAAATTTAGCAAACATGTTCGAAGCAGGTCCGACGCTTTCGTTTGTGGTAATTTTCAAAAAAATTCACAAATATGTTCTAATTTTACTTAACTTTGCAATTATTTAAAAATGGCTATACGTTCTCAAGCATCCGCAAGTTTTTAGCTATTGAGCTAAATATTTTTTATGAATACAGCTATGGTAAAGGAAGATCGGTATTGAATGTAAAATGAATCTGTAAAAAGGTTCGGTTTTAATGGGATTTTGAATTTTTCAAAAAATGTTTGCTTTACTCTAACTTACGTCAAATCTCTCCAAATCGACTGAAATTTTCTACACATCATAAATAACATTTAGCGCTGCTAGCTACCAAATTTGATCGTGATTGGTAAAGCGGTTTGGATTTTACGTGATTTAGAATTTTTCAAGAACTATATAGGTAACGAAAAAGGTTGCAAAGCAAAACTTTGCACATTGTTTCCTCATTCATTCCCATTTTTTACAAAGCTTTCTCTATGAGGAAGCCAAAATTAATAAATAAACTTACTCATAGAGGTGGCTTTGTGAAAAATGAAAATTAATGAGGAAGCAATGTGCAAAGTTCTACTTTGCAACTTTTTCTGGGTGTGGATACAGGATTCGAAACAGTGGTCAGCGCGGCTGTCCGGCCGATGTCGGAGGCGTTGGAGCTAGAGTTGCGCTGGGCTCCGATATCGCGAAACCTTGGGGTGGTGGAGATCGGTGGTAGTGGTGGGAAGAAGAAGCGGTGAGAGCATCAAAGACCGCGAGGAACCCGACGAATGCAGCATCAGTTGGAGGGGGATTTCTCTTCTCTCGTGGCTTCACGAACCGCTTCCCTCTATCCCCCGTTTGAGCGACTCTCGCCGCTAAACTCACCGGCGGGGCGTCCACGAAGTGGGGGTAAAGCAACACTCAAAGATCACGGTGACGTAGTCGCGGTAGGAACGCTGTGGCGCGACGCGTTTTTGCCCCGCCGCCGGAACAACTAATACACGTTACCCCTAATCGCGTCTCCTTGCGTAGCAAAACCAATATACTCAACGTTACCACCCCCTCGCGAATCCCACCGGATGTCAGACAGAGTGAGATAGAAAAATTCAAAGAACAAAATCCCAGTGCACGACAGAGATGCCGCAAGAAAAATGGAGAAGGGGAAAAAACCATTGCTACCAATAGTGAAACAATTTTTTTTTTCATCGAAAGTGCGCCATTCTGATTTTTCAAATAAATTAACTACTCGAGTCTTATGAAAAAAAAATAAAAAATAAAAAAAAAATAAATCATTCGTGCGTGATCTCACAGTAATTAATAATAACAATAATCACATCAAAATTAATTACATACCCCTATGAAAAAAAAATATATGTATATACAGAATACATTTCGTGTATAAAATATATTTGTCACAATAAATTATATATTTTTTCGATAATAATAATAATCATAAGTTAATCGATTATGATTATGAGATGAAAAAAGTGTGATTAGTTCTTATCGTATTAATCGAGAGTGCGAAGAGGCGGGATATTCTTCGTAACATTTTTAATATCGTGTCCTCAATTTTCTTTATCGTCGTCGTCATCACCATCATCATCATCATCGTCGTCGTGGTCGTCGTCTTCTTCTTCGGCATCCTTGGCAAGGCCGCTCGCCCGCGCGATCCAAGTAATTATGTCGGCACTCCCCGTCGACCGGGCGGTGCTGCTGCTGCTGCTGCTGGAACCTCCGGCGTCGCCCTCGCAGCCTCGGCTGCTCGTGCCGCTGTTGCTGCTTCTGCTGCTGCTGCTGCTGCGTTCGTCCCGAGACCAGCAACCTCGGCTCGGCCAAGTGGAGGCACCGGCAGCCACCGCAGCCGCCAGCATCACCAGCTTCGGCTCCGTGCCTCTCGCCTTCAGGAAACGACTTTAGTTTCGAGACGAGGTGGTATCACGCCGGATCATCGGTCAGCCACATCGCTTTACAAAAGAAAAGGGGATTTACATTTTTCTTTGTATTTTTTGTCATCCTTTTTTTGTTTAATTAAAATTAACGAAGAAGAAAAGAGATCGAAAGAAGTGGAGAAAAGTGCGAGTGACGTTGAAGTTGTAAGAGGGGACCTTAAGGTTTAGAGGAAAATTGTTGTATGGTGACAGCCGCAGAAAAAAAGTGAGAGTTTTTATGGACATTTTGAAAAATTTGGGAATTTTTTCGTTTCGGTTTTTTAAATTAGTTTTGTTGGCAAAGTGAGTTAACTACACGGGGAAGCTGAGGAGAAGGACTGAGAGAGTGGGGATTTGTTGCTTCTAGAAGTCGCGTGGAATTTTCTAGTGTAAGAAAAAAAGGAAACGTGGAAAGAACAACGCGACGAGGTGGACGAGAGGAGGGAGCGAGGCGGAGAGAGGAGCTCTGATCGGGCAGTCTTCGGGCTCTTCGCTGTGGGCCTGGAGGGGATGGAGATGCGCCCCGTTCTCGTGGCTATCTGCCTTCTCCTCGTCACCCCCATCACCGGCTCTTTCTGGTGAGTTTATTATGATACAGTTGCTTTTATCTTGAATTTTGTTATACCCACACCCAGAAAAAACATCTAGTACACCGAACTAGATTTTAGTTGACGTAAATAAATTTTCTCTTTTGAATGCCGGCCTTTTTTATTTCAGTTGATTAATTAACATGAAATAAATATATCTTTTATTCAAATACATTTTTGTCATTATGCTCAGTATAAACAATGTGGAAATAATTAATTACAGGACTATATTTAGAAATGGGTCATTATACAATAATATGAATAATAATATTTTTTTGATATTAGACAAAAAAAAAAGGTTATTGTCTACAGGCAAATGGTATGAAACAGACGTTGATTTGAATAAATGAATCTATTTCGGACATATGTACTACAATAATTAAAGCAAATAAATGTATACTGGATTGAAAGAAAATTTTCGTTCGATTAAATAAGAACGATTGTATACTGGAATTTCGTCAATTTAATTAGATGTTTTTACCGGGTAAATAAAGGATCTAGTAGCAACAAATAGAATTCTTCTTCAGTGACCCTTAATTTTATGAGGATTGATTTAAATAAATAAATATGGTCGAAATCAATACATTGCACATTTCAATGAAATAGATATATGTTTCATAGGAAGCAAATTTTAGTTAATACAAATAAAGAGAAATTAAATATATGAATTTAGTCACGTTAACTAGACCTTTTTTCCGGGTTCCTTGAGTCAAAGAAATCTCATTTAAATCGTGAGCTATGAAACATTTCTTTGTCGTTAATGTAATAATATATTTAAGTTAATATTATCTTTTCTTCGAATTATGTGAAATTCAATGAAACGTAGTGACATTGAATTAATGAAAATTTTCCTTGAACCAAGTAGCCGTTTTTCATTGATTTCAATGAGATCGTCTTCGAGACACGAAAAGAAAAACGTAACCTATAAAGTGACACATCACTGAAGGAATGAAAGCACGGAAGACGTTGATTTAAAAAAAATAGTTTGCGATGACGTACTAGATGCAAAAAGGTTATGAAAATAATTTATTTTAATAAATTTTTTAAAACTAATGACATGTTTTAAATTCAAATACACCGTTTCATTGAAAGCAAAGAAAAACTTCCGCAAAGTCAATGAAAAAAAATTCAATCCACTCATTTCTTTGGAATCAATGAAATATTTCTTCTCGTCGTAACTGACGAGATTACATTCAACGGATTACATTCTTTTTGCAACTAACTTTCGTTTTATAGCATAAACAATGGAAAACTTCAAAATTATGATGATCCCGTTGTTAATTTAGCTAAAAACTTGAATATATATTTAATAGTAAAATAGAAGGTATTACTATATTTTGGAACACGACATAAAATCACATTTCCATATTCAAACGTGTACTTTTTAAAATTAACATCTATACCTTTTTTAGTTAAAAAAGTGTCAAACAGTTAAGCAAAACGATGTTTTTTTTAACCCTAACCTACAAATGAGCCCAAATAATAAGAAAAGGATTTCAATTTCCTACCTTTGCTTAAAAAACTAAACATTGAATGGATAGTTATTTTTCAACACAACTTTTCAAATTTGAACCAAAAAAAGTTTATCAAACCGTGGAATTCCATTAGATACACAGTCTAAGTTCACGAAATACTAACACAAAATAAAATCATATTTCCATGTTCAAAAGTTTACATTTCAACATTTACATTTCTAAATGTTTTTTGGTTGAACAAAAGATGTCAAACAGTTAAGAAAAAGTTTTTTTTTTGTCAACTCGAGAAGGGCTTGACCGCTAAGTGGTAGTACTATCTTTTCGTGTATGTATTTTCTCCTTGGAGCGATATAAAAAAAATTGTTTTCGGAATATGAATGATTGGTGCTTACATCTCATACGTTACCTTATGTACCGCTTCACTGTCCAAGCTTAGAGATAAATGAGTGAAAAAAAGAATGTAGTAAAGAGTTGCCGAGACAGAGGTCAAGTCCTCCAAGAGAGGCGATCGAGGTCACTCAAAATTAGACTAAGTCTCTCGTCTCTCGTTGAGGATGGAAAACGGCCGGTGGCGCACGTTGTTAACCGTGAAACGCAAAGGAAAAGGAGCCAAGTGGAGGCGCTTCAGCTACACTCGGTCGTTTCTACAGAGTCTTCAGAGTGGCAACACATACACACACGTGACAGCCATAAAACCGCGAGTCTCAAACAAACAAAATGTCATCTGCGTTGCACAGACTCAGTTGGCGCGTACTTTACCTAGAGTTGATGCGCCCGGCTATAGGTGTTTTCTCCGGTTTAACTTGGTGCCTGGTCCTCGCTTGCATCAGCGCAGTTACGACTCAAAGCTTAAGGGCCTCGAGCCTCTTGAAGAATAAACAGTGCTGCGAGCGTTACTTTTATACGTAATGCGTAGTAGCTTCTGGTGACGAGATTATCTCAAGCCGGCACCTATGGCCTTGATTTTCAACTATAAACATTCATTCTGAAGATATTATCTCAGAATCTTCGACTTCTTCTACTAAAACATCCAACCCAAAAAATAAAATATTAATTGACGTGTACTTTGGCTCTTAATAATTTACTGTTTGAAAAATTATGTATGGCCTTGATTTTCAATTATAAATTTTCATTCTGAAGATATTATGTGAAACTTACACGGAAAAAAAAGATTGGTTGTGGCAACTACGTTTTCGATTAGCTGTACACAATGTCTAAAAAATTAGTTGCCTCAACCATATCGAATAGTAACATCAACTATTCACGATTAGTTCTCGCGAAATTAGTTAGGTTAACTAATCCAATCGTTGGGACTACTACTAGAATAGTTGGAACTATCATTCGAATCGTTGATATTACCATTTGAGTTGCTAGGGAAATAGAATAACCGATGGGTTGCGTCAACTCATTTCTTGGTTATGGCAACTATGTTTTTTTTCGTGTAGGCTTTTTCTATTGAAACATCCAATCCAAAGAATAAGATATTAATGAATGTTTACTTTGGATGTTAATATTGTACTGTCCGAAAAATTATGTATTGTTATTTTAAATAACAGCTCGTATTTCAGCAATTGAATGAAAAATAATAAAAAATTAATACAAATTGGAAACTATCGTTATTATCATTAGAATTGCAACTGGCTTTTTTTTCTTCCATGTCCGAATTTATAGCAAAATATTATGTAATTGTTTATAATTTATTATTAATTAATTCGACTTTGGCTCCTGCTTAAAAATCACACATTTCGAAAAAAGTTTTTCCGCACTTGTATCGTAATATACATTTTTAGAAAAGACTGGAAGGTTTTATGCATAAACACGTAACTGAAATTTAATATAAAATTGTGGTATAAAATTCATATATTTTCCCAGTAAAATGAAATCAACTTATTAAAATTCAACTACTTTTACTGTAAAAATAAAGTAAAGTATTGAACGTGCTGTACCGTACATTAATTTTACATTACACTTGTATATTAAATTTAATATACTAGTTTATGCATAAAAACTTCCAGTAAAGGTACATTAAATTTCAAGTAGATTTTTTTTACAGTGTACTATTATTTTATTAAATTAAAAAATAAGATACATTCTCAGTAAAATTTCGATGCTTGACTATTTTTTCCTGAATTTTGGTATTGTAATTGAAAAAGTTGTTTCGCCAGTTTCAATACCATTGATATCACATATTCTACTTTAACAGCTAAAGAAACGAAGTCGCAATTGTGACTGAAAAATCACTCTTTATTGAATTCAAATCGTTAGTCTTCAAAGTGATGGTTAAAGACTGTATCTAGCATATGAACAGAGACTTAAAATGAAATGTCTCTCGTTTAAGTATTTCTCGAAACTTTTTCAACGTCATCGATCTCTGGTCGAGTAAGTGAGTGGAGAGGCAGAATTAATGACCGTGGGAATCGATCTAAACTGCGCCGTACTATCGATTCCCTGGAAAGCGTTTATATGTACGTTAATTATCGAGTCTATCGACCGTTAATTATCGTGTACGCCACGTCACTTGGCGGCGAGCGAGGATATTAAAGTTTAAATAGTATGTACAGTGAGAGTGCGTAATACTGCTGCACGTATACGCACCGTTCACTCTCCCTCGTTTAATACTCTTTTCTCGCAAAACTCTCAACGGGAATCTCTTCGTATAGTACAAACGCACGCATATACTTACGTTGACTATATATATATGGGGTATTCCTGGCCAACTCAGTAAGCGTTCAACCCTGATCCCTTCCAATTAGCTCCATAATTTTTATACTATATTCTGTATGCCCGAAAATAAAACTTATTTTTTCTAGATTTTTTTTACTGCAACTTTTTTTTTCAGCAATTTTCTTAATAAAAATGTTGCGCCCCAATTTAAACATTTGAAATTATTCTGAAAATTCCTGTATTAGATATCAACATTTTTTAACCATGACCCAGAGTAGGCAAACGTTTGCGTCGATTTTTTAAGACACTATTTTGAAAAACAAAAACCGTTGAAAATGGAAAAAAAAATGAAACAAGAGAGGCAGTTCATGGCAAGGATGGGCAATATTCGAATAAAAATGTATTCAGAATATTTTTTCATTTGAATAACTGTCAATAACTGAGACCAATAATACGATGTTTTATCATGAATTAATGTAATTTACTTTTTGTTATTTAAGAAAAATATAACGCTCATACAATTTCCTTACAATTACTCATAATTATCCAGAGCGAAATGAATTTTGAATATAATTTTATTCGAATATTGCCCGTCGTTGCGAAAATATTTTATACATAACGGAAGATTATTTTAGAAATTTTCTGAAGCTTGTTTTTTGCGATATAAAAAAAAGTTATATTTTAAACAATTAGTTGTCAAAATAGAAAATGAAGTGACTCTTATTTTTAACTCTCGATTTGAGAATTTATCAAAACCAACCAACAACCAACTATTCTTGGCCATGATGAAACGTTGATTTACGGTTGAATAAGACAAAGTAATCATAATTTCGATCTTTAGCTGAGTACAACGATGGTTGGCTTTTGGTTGATTTTTCAATGCCAACTATTGGTGGATACGTGAGATTATTGGTTTATGATCGGTTCGGTAAATCCAACTAAAAGTCAACCATAGTTGTACTTAACGCAGGGTTGAAATTACGATTTTTTAATCTTTATTTATTTAATACACGATTTTTTTATATCGATAAAAAAAGGTTCAGAAAAATTCCGAAATAATCTTGCATTATGTATAACATGTTTACACAAAAACCGACCATGAACTGCCATCTTGTTTTATATTTGGTCCATATTTAACGGCTTTTTAATAAAAATGGCTTAAAATATCGATGCAAACATTTACCCGCTCTGGGTCATAGTTAAAAAATGTTGATATTTGATACAAGATTTTTTAGAATAATTTCATATTTTCAAATTGAGGTGCACCTTTTTTTTATTCAAAAAATTCATGAAAGAAAAGTTTCAGAAAAAAAATGTAAAAAAATTAAAAGGTTTTTTTTTCGAGCATATAGAATATAATAGAATAGAATATAATACAGTATAAAAAATTATGGAGCGAATTGGAAAGGGTCAGGGTTGAACGCTTACTGAGTTCGCCAGGAATACCCCATATATATATTCGCTCATCCCATGCTTGCTACACTGCTGTAAGCAGTGCTACGCTATACCGTCAGTACTTGCTTACGCATTACATTATGTGACGTGTGTTCAGTAGGTGCGTGTGTGAGTGTGTCTGTCTTTCTCTCTCTTTCTCTGTACGAAGAGACGAGACTAGTCGTAAATTATTCGTCTAACAGCAGGTACTCCCGTTTAGTATGTAAATGTTTGTGCACGGCGATATATAGAAGACGAAGAGAGACGAGGATTTAAAAAAATTACAGAGCTGAGTAAGACAGGAAAAGAGGTGAATGACGTTATCAGAGGATGTCAACGAAAATTTGAGGGTGTATGTCATGTTCTGTCATGTTGCAACTTTGTCAGATGGTTCATCGGTCTTGAAGATATTTTCTTCTTTATTTTAGAAAAAAATACTCCTCGCTGAAAAAATGTTTTTGCCGTTATTTATTTTGTAAATTTGATAGAGAGGATAAAAAGAAAATGAGATGAATTAGTAAAAATAAAAAGATGACTTTTTTTTTCTAATTCATTTTTGTTTTGTCTTCTACGAAGAAACTATTTTGTAGATAAACAATTTTACAGTTTCTTGGTGGACGAGAATTTGTAGATCTTTAAATATAAATAATCTATGATTCGTTGGAAACGCCATAAAATCGGAGTACCCGTAAAACTTAAACCAATCTGTTGAAAATCATGTAAATAAACTGGTAAACGTGGTTAGTAGGCCTAGAAATTGTAACAACAAATTACGCTTGAGACATGTTTTTACTCTTCGCTTCGTGGAATTATCAGTTCCATAATGTAGCTATTTCATTACATATGGTTTTCAAAAAATTCTTTCCATTTTAATTTGATAATTGTGGAAAAAATTGACCAGCATTAAAATTCCATTAAAACTAAATCTCGATTGCATCAAAAACACACACATTAACATGTAAAAATATGAAAAACTCATTTTCGACAAGTCTGCGGCCGTGATATCGTACTATTAAACCAGTGTGGAAAATAATACCTTCCATTACACGGAGAGAATTTTCTGCTAACCACTATTTAAAAAGTGTGGCGATGGTTCTCATGCAGCATAGTAAATTCGGTTTATTCGACCAGTTTGGCGATGATTGCCATACGGTACAGTAAACGCAAATTTTTCGTGTCTAATATACAATACACCGAGAGAAAAGATTTCATTGACGCCAAAGAAATGGGTGGATTGATTTTTTTTCATTGATTTCAACGAAATATTTCTTTGATTTCAATGAAATAGTGCATTTGAATTTCAAAGAGAACATTTCATTGCCTGTAAATAAAGATTTACCTAGTGAGCATATAATAAAGAAACAGTTTTATTGTGTTAAAGAGACGTTTTCATTGGTTCAAAGAAACGTTTTCATTGATCTTTCTCTCGCACCTAACCTCACTTTTTTGTTTTCCGGTTCTCCCGAACGAACGGCTTCGAGTTTCGAGGAGCCAGAAGCTTAGCCTATTTCTGCCGTACTTCCGTACGTACTCACAAAATTTGAGCTTTATCTGCCGCGTACTTCCGGAAAAAATAGGTTTCGAAATTTTGAGCTGGTGAGAAGAAGGTTTCATTGAAGCAGAGACGATATCTTTGAAATCAATGAAAAAGGTTCATTGGTTTAAAGAAATGTTTGTCGAAACAATGTCACTACTTTTCATTGAGTTGGAGATCATTCAAAGAAAAGATAGTATTGAAATTCAAGTATTTCATTTCATTGGCAAATATTTCCGTGAATCAATGAAACTTTTTCTCTCGGTGTATGACAAACGATGCCAGTTGTATTCACGAATCACTTACCAACATTATATTGCTGGTTAAACGCAGGATACTGAAGATTGTTAAGCCAGTTACGTACTTACTGATGTATTGTATACCATTGAATGTCGAAAATTCGTACAGTTAAAATGATGTTTAAATTAATGGAAAGGAAAGATATATAAAGGTAGGACAGGGATAGGTTACAAAAATGTAGCATGAAAAAATACACGTTGTTTTGTTTAATTGTTAAATATTTATTCATTTCAATAATTTATTTTTCACCAATTTAAGATGACAAAAAAAGGTCATCACTACTTTTTGTCCTGATCTCGGAAGTCACTAAAAATCAGGTTATGTCACGTTGCAAATAGTGCAGGTTACGCATCGATTTACAACCACGACGACATGTCACGATCTACTTATAGTATAAACGAATACATAGATAATATTCCGGATACAATATATCTTTAAAAAAGACGTGCCCTTGCTTTTTCGATTTCACAATTCGTTGTTATGTGCACTACACTACCGAGAACAATGGGTGTCTGACGCCGCTCACGATGTAAACTCAGTCAGTCGCCGCCAAACGTACACGGTAAGAAAAGCTTGGTTGAAACAACCAAGTGCTATGGTTATATATGCGCCAGACAATTAATTGGTTAGGCTACCAATGTCTTGGTTAGACTAACCAAGTAACTTGGTTAGACCAATCGAGAAATTGGTCACCTAACAAATTACTTGGTTGGTCTAACCAATTAATTGTCTGGCGCATATATAACCATAGCACTTGGTAGTTCCAACCAAGTCTTTTTTTCCATGTATGGCGGTCACCGCACATCTTTCGCGTATAGCTAATAGATTGTTTAGAACTATAGCCTGTGGCTGGGGAATAATTCCCAGATGCACGGTCTTAATAGTTACAAAGTTGAGGATATCAAAATTTGTTATTTTGTATATGTGAAATATTCGCATTTCTTTCGGAATCGATTCCGTAATTATAAATTCTATTAATATATTGATAGATGAATTTCTTCATATATTGCGAATCGTAATAACTGTTTGTTGAAAGTCGCGACCATTGGCAAGCTTTGAGACGTCGTCTATAGACTTTTGCACATATATCCTTATAAACTTTAGGATCGTTTATAATACGGTTTGAAAAACGAAACATAGTAACGATTCTTATACGGTGTGTAGCACACCGTAAAACACGGTACAATACTTTATAGGAAAATATAGAAATAGACGCCAGAAGTGCTGAATAAACCGAGTTTACTATGTTAAATCGACTAATAATTACCAGACTCTTCTCCCCGTGTATACCAATATGAATAAAAAAAATTTAACCGAGACAAAATGTAATAAAAAAACACAAATATCCCGCACACACAAAATCAGCACCTCCAATTTATGGTAAATGAATAAATAAAAATATTAAAAATGAAAAAAAATACAACATAAAATAGTATGATAAATTTTTTAAAAATTAAAAATATCCAGGCTGAGGTATAATGTAAGCCACTACAAATAATAATTATAATTGTAATTTGCAATATACAGACTTAAATAATTATGGATATTTTATCAATAAATCACGATTACTACAACTATTAATGCAATAAAAAGAAAAAGAAAATAAATGAAATTGGATAATGGGATGGTCCCTTAGGACCCAACCAAAAACGGCACGTCCATCACGATCTTTTCGACCTCTTCTTCTTCATCTTCTTCTTCATCCTGAAGGGTCCTCAAGATGAAGAACTTCACCGCACCGGGTCTTAAGCGAGCGCAAATATTGGTTTACGATTTAAAGAGAGGATTTCCGCGTTTGGTTATCCCGACTTCGGCGTTGAAGTCGGTCGTTTGACGTGCGGGTCGTTGTCAGCACGTTTCGCTCACTTCTTCCTCCAGGTTATGCGCTCGCTTGTGATTGTCTTCTTTCCCTTTTTCTTCTCCCAGTTTCTTTCCCCTTTCTTTTGGACTCAATCAGCAGCAGAAACAGCAACAGCCAACACAACTTGGTCTGCTGTCTGGACACGAGGACGCGTTGTTTGATAAATATATTAGTAGAGGTCTTCTCCTCCTCCACAGGTTTGTTTCGATAACAGGTATTTAACGAGCGGCTCGTCGGAATTTCTTTCTTTTCCTTTCAGTCTCTTTTCTTCTCTTCACTATTTATTTTCTCTGTCACTCGAAAAACGACGAAAAACTTGTGGCTACTCTTGAGCTCACGCTCCGTATGTATTCCATTCGACGAGAGCTAATACTCTTGATCTTCCTCGTAGAGTCACGCTCGTCTTTTCCAATTCTTTGTCTCTCTTTCTGTTTCGTTTCTGTTTCTGTCCAAAGTGACAAAATCCAGGCTGCGTGGGCAACGGAATTTTTAATTAAAATCGTTTGTTATCTTGAGCCAAATTTGGGGGACCAGTATCTGGTCTGAATAGTCGATGTCTGTGTGATTAGTTTCCTTCTAAACATCCTTAATCTCATTCTCTCTCTTATATCTTCATTGATTCTTCCTAACAGCATTTTTTTTTCGATATGGAATCTTCATTTTAACAGCGGTCACATTTTTTATTTCGTTTTCGGTTTCTATTAATTAGGCTTCTGAAGTATAAACGTTTTCAAACTGGTTTTCCTCGATCCTTACGATAACTCTAATCCTTTACGCTTTTTATTGGAGTTTTTTTGTTCTTTTTTTTCTCTTTACTGTATCAAGGTATGAAGGAAATATTCGATATATAATTGTGCGGTCGTTTTATGATTAAAAAATATTGCTTGGAATGTGCTGCCCCTAAATATATATTTAATTAGATTAGGTGATGATTTAAATATTTTTACAATCGTCTATACGTTCGCTACTTTTCTATTATATGTATGATCAGTTTAAATCCATTGCACTTCTGCAACTATTACCATACAAATGGTTGCATGACGAATAAATAATAGGTGTTTCTTAGGGATTGAGAAAAATGCCACTGCTATGAGTCAGAGTTCTATAGCCATCCTGTTCCTGGCCTTACTTTATTGCTTCCATAAATCTATAAATATTAATTTTTGTTCCAACATGGAATCGTTTCAAATAACGCATACCAAATTAGTTAGGGAATAAATAAACAATTGTAGCGGTACTCGAAAGTATTGAGTTATTTAGTTCGCTAATTTGAGTGTAGAATACAATCTTCATAGAGTAAATATTGAACCTTTCAACAAAACAACAAAAACAACAAAAAAATATATATTTATTTTTATACTATTCTATATGCTTAAAAAAATAGTAGTAAAAATAGTAATAAAATTTTATTTCTTTTTTTAGATTTCTTAAATGAATTTTTGAAATAAAAATGTTGCGCCTGAATAAAAAAATTTGTAGTTATTTTCAAAAATCCTATATTAGATATAAACATTTTTGAGCTATGACCCAGAGTGGACAAACGTTTGCATCGATTTTTTAAGCCATTTAAAAAAAATAACGCCGTTGAAAATGGAAAGAAATGAAACAAGATGGCATTTCATAGTTAGTTGTTGCGCAAGCATTTTATACATAACGTAAGATTTATAATAATCATGTATTAAATAATGAGTTGTTCAAATTGAAAATGAAAAGAACGAAGAAAAATGTCACATTTTTAACTACCGATTTTTTAATTTCTCATATTCAACCATAAACCAACCATTCGTGGCCATGATGAAACGTTGGGTCGCGGTTGAATAAGACGAAATAATCATAATTCCAACTCTGAGCTGAGTACAGCGACGGTTGGTTTTTGGTTGATTTTTCAATTTCAACCATTGGTGGTTACTTTAGACTATTAGTTTATGATCGTTTCTGAAAAATCAAATAAAAGCCAAACCTTTTGTTATACTCAGCTCAAGGTTGGAATTGTGATTATTTTGTCTTATTCAACAGTAAATCAACATTTCATTATTTAATACACGATTTTCTGTATATCGATAAAAAAAAGCTTCAATAAAATTGTAAAATAATTTTGTATTATGTATAAAATGTTTACGCAGTAACCGATCATGAGTTGCCATCTTGCTTAATTTTTTTTCCATTTTTAATGGCTTTTGTATCGAAACAAATGACATAAAAAATCGACGCAAACGTATGCCCACACCGAGAGAAAAGATTTCATTGACGCCAAAGAAATGGGTGAATTGATTTTTTTTTCATTGATTTCAACGAAATATTTCTTTGTTTTCAATGAAATAGTGCATTTGAATTTCAAAGAGAACATTTCATTGCTTGTAAATATTGATTTACTTAGTGAGCATATAATAAAGAAACAGTTTTATTGATTTAAAGAGACGTTTTCATTGGATCAAAGAAACGTTTTCATTGATCTCTCTCTCGCACCTAACCTCACTTTTTTGTTTTCCGGTTCTCCCGAACGAACGGGTTCGAGTTTCGAGAAGCCAGAAGCTTAGCCTATTTCTGCCGTACTTCCTTACATACTCACAAAATTTGAGCTTTATCTGCCGTGTAGTTCGCGAAAAAATAGGTTTCGAAATTTTGAGCTGGTAAGAAGAAGGTTTCATTGAATCAGAGACCATGTCTTTGAAATCAATGAAAAAGGTTCATTGGTTTAAAGAAATGTTTCTTCGAATCAATGTCACTACTTTCCATTGAGTTGGAGATCATTCAAAGAAAAGATAATATTGAAATTCAAGTATTTCATTTCATTGGCAAAGATTTCCGTGAATCAATGAAACTTTTTTTGTCGGTGCATACTCAGTCATAGCTAAAAAATGTTGATATTCAATACAGGATTTTCGAGAAAAATTTCAAATTTTTTAATTAGCGCACATTTTTATTTAAAAAATCACGAAAAAAAAGTTTAAATGTATTGAATCCAAAAAAAATTTAAAGTGTTGTTTCGAGTATATAGAATAGTATAAAAAATTATGGATCGAATTGGACGGGGTCAGGGTTGAACGTTTACTGACTTGGCCAAGAATACCTCATATACGATCCTTCCTTTTCTCGTGAAATTCCCAAGAACGCAAGAAGGCACTACCGAAGCGATTACCGGCGAAGGTGGAGGAACGCCCGCGACCGGATTCTCGGTTTCGCCCGGGGGCCCCCGGCATTCCCCGTTTTTTTCGCCCTGGAGAAGCACCAACGTTGCATCAGTAACAGAAGATACAGTCGCCCTCGTCTCTTCTTCCCATGACAGGACCGGAGAGTCTCTCGTACATAGCGTATATCGTATAGTATACCACTATCCTATACATATACTATATATATATACACATATACATATACATACACATATACATATATACACGAATGTCAGTGGCAGACTGCGAAGAAGTACCTCTACATACACGCCCAAAGAAGAAGAAGTAGAAGAAGAAGAAGATATAAAGGAAAACGAGAAATAAGCTTCGGTGGTGGCGTTGGTGCAGTTGCGAGTAGCAAAGAAGAGGGGATGAAACCCAGGATAAGTTAAAGAAGTAAAGAAGTGAGCGAGGACGGACAATGGTCTCGCTCCGGCGTCACCGTAAATCTCGTTGAGTGCGTATAATTTGTAAGTCGACAGGATCCCGTCCACCCGTTGGCTTCTGCTCCGTTGGTGCTGTGGCCGCGTTGCCCTTCCCGGGGAACCAACTTCTCGAAGAAGAGTAACAGCGAGGAAGGAAGGAAGGGCCCCATGGATCGCGAGTGGCATGGTCCTCGAGTTACTCCTCTGACTTTCTTGATTCTTCTTCGACTCTGAGATGCGCGAACGAAGAGAAGAAGAAGAACAAGAAGAAAGGACGTAACATACGAGAAGACACTCTTTTCTCTCGTTTCACCAAGAGCCAGAACATACGTTCAAACGCGGGATACAGTATATGTCACGTTATATACACTCGACGTTATTTAATACCGTTAACTTTGCCAAGGTTATAAGGAAAAACGTGGGACACTCGAATCGCGCAATTTGCTCCCAGAGGCCGAGAGCTAACCATCAAAATTTTCGTGAAATTATATTGAGTCGAAGCTTTTTTATTCTTATTTATTTATTTAGGTATTTGTTTATACACGGCACGTGTTATTTGAAATTATATTTTTATTTGTTTGGTATAATGCATAATTGTAGGAATAACGTTGTGATGTATTTATTAGATAGTAATAATTCCTTTAAAATATCATATTATTTTAATAAATAAAAAGTATAAACTTTTCGTTAAACCAAATTAAAAGTTTCATATTACCAGTCTATTTAAATTTGATAGCACTATTTATTGAAGCTATGTGGATAAATAATTTTTATATGTTTTTAGTCAAAGTGTCTTTTTTACACTTTTTTTAATCAATGGTAAGAATGGTAGTATAATCTAAAAATAATTAACGTCAAATTGTTTATGAAATAAATAAACAAAAACAGTGAGGTCGTTCGTAAAGATATGATGTCAACACCAGTACTATACATATACCTATACTGTATACATATACCTATATCTTAGCTGTGTTACTGTAAACATACGGTAGTGCACGTTCTGATAATGCAGCGATAGCCGCAGGTCCACAGCGTAGGTACCTACAGGAATGCGAACTCGGCCAATGAGCCGCGGTGGGCAGTCCGCGGGCACCTTGCCGCTGGTTGGACCACCCGATACTCCCACCCGGGTAACCCGATATCACTCCAGGCAGATTCTCGTGTTTTCTGTGTTCTACCATAGCCATACGATGACCACATCATCATTTCTTTTCCTCGGAAATTTCTGATTCAGAAGTTGAATCTAAATTCAAGATAATCAAAGTTTCAGACACTTTCTGCAGGTCGTTTGACTCAAATTTTGTGAGGGTTTGTTCACTTTTATACGGAGACTTGTTACATCATCGCCGATAAAGAGTATGGCCTCGTTGTCGAACAACATTTTCAATGTGATAACATGTTTCTCACAAAGTATTAGGAAGTGTCCTCAAAAACGTTGAAATTGATATGTTACTTCATAGTTAAGTTCGAACTTAAGTTCAATCTTGGAATTATAAACTCGATCCTTAGGGTTCGATCCAAAGGTCGATTTCAACGATATCATCCACTGCCATATCTCGTTGTGCACGCAGCGAATAGACACTCTACATTTCCAAGCCTATCAATGTTATGAGAAAAACTGATGGTGTATGAGAAAAGATCACATCAAACAACTTAGTTCGTTATCTTACCTTTGTTATCAAAGTGTTATGAGGGCCGAAATGTCCTTGCCGACTTTTTTTTACAAACAGTTGAAAGCTTCAAAGCAGTTTCAAGGCTCAAATCTTTCTCCCAAAGGTCCTTCTTTTGCACATCCATGTCAATGACTTCATCCTCTGCTTTGTCTCATAGCGAAGCTGTGAGTGCACTCACTACATTTCCAAGCCCGCCAATATTATGAGAACAGCTGGTGGATACTGTGCAATGCTACTGCCTGTCACTCTTCAGTCAAACGGGTCAAAATATCGCGTCAAACTACTAAGACCGTTGTCTAAATTTTATGAGGACCAAAATATCCCAGCCCATTTTTTTAACAAACGTTTGAAAGCTTCCAAGCAGTTTCAAGGCTCAAATCTTTATCCCAAAGGTCCTGCTTTTGTCCATTCATTTCAATGACATCAGCCTCTGCTTTGTCTTATTGCGAAGTTGTGAATGCACTCACTACATTTTCAAGCCCGCTAATATTATGAGAAAAGCTGGTAGAGACTGCGCAATGCTACTGACTGTCATTCTTCGGTCAAACGGGTCAAAATATCGCGTCAAACAACACTGGAGTTTATAATAACTACAGTGAGCCGGCAATGACACGGGTATCATGGTAACGGGTCAGTGGTTAACGGCGACGGATCATATAGTATGACATGCTGTACCGTAAACAACCAAACACGTACGCATTGAGTTTACATGTGTGAGAGAGTTTATGCTGGGAGAAGAGAAGTTACCGCCACTCGCTGCTTGCACGGCTCAGACTGAACGCAGACCAACTGATTTGCTCTTAAATCAGTACCGGTGGATGGTGGCGTAACGCGCGAACAATGAGACCGAGTAACTCGGTGCATTCCCTCATTCTTCCTTCTTTCTCACTGCTTCAAAGTTCGCATCTTCGTACTCGTTTTCAACTCTCATTCCGCGAGCATTTGCGCTGAGCCGAGTAATTCTGTTCTGGTGGAACGGCTGCCTGGACGGTCCACGTGAATTCGTTGCGGCAATGGTACAGCGTGTCTAAAACGGGCGTTTCGATTCTTGTAGCTTTTGTTTTCGTAAACTCTATGGGAGTTTGCAGTGAGTGTGGTGGAGGAGATGGGGTTACCTTGTGACACAGGATGCCTTGTTAGACTGACGGTTTTTAAGCTATTGGCAGGTAGTCAATAAACCCATTGCTGTTGTTTTGTCGAGAACGGAATGGAAACTAAGAGTTTACGGAAGGCAAATGTTGTAACGCTCGGACTTCCTGTATTTCTTAAAGGCGCTATGTAAAAAAGCATTATGGGTTACACGGCATTGCAGTTTCAAAGATTAGCAAGGATTACTTCGAATCTTTAAAACGCTACGATTTCATAGCCCATTTTTCGACCCCAACGCAAGTTGGAACTTTTCTATTGGACCCTTGGTTTAGTCTGAAAAAAACACTAATAGCACTATCCCGATATAAGGTCGAGACATAAGTCGATGGGATAAGAATAGCGAATTTCAAAATAATGAACGTCTGAATCTATAATGGCCATCATTATGATAGCCATTCGCTATTTTGATTGCATTTTAATAGGATGGGGGTAAAAATAGCCAATGACCAAAATGGCGAATGACTGAAATAGGAAATTTAAATATAATGAACTCCTGAATCTAGAATGGCCATTATTATGGAATTCGCTATTTTAGCCATTCACTATTTTGATCATTCGCTATCTTGAACCCCACCCCGATGATGGTCGTTTATGCGTAGATGGCAATGACGTTCTTTCACTTTTTGTCTGTCGATAAATCCAGCGAATATTTATCTGCAAGTAATTTGTGGCAAATTCAACGGCGGAGATTCGTCGAAATTCCGTCCACGAGAGAATGGACTGTGCCTGGGGCAATGCACATTCGCCTGACCCTTACCACCAATTTGTACCCCGCATTCTCAACTTATGTCAGCGAAAGTTTGATGTCTTTTTTATTTTGTTTTTTTTTGCTTTGAAAGCTACCGCTTGCCGCCACAAATACGAGTGGGTTTCTCATTCTATGTTTTCTCTTTTTTTTTTGTTTTTTGGTATACACGTTTCCTCTTTTTTTTGTTATTTTAGTCTCTGCGCTCGTTTCGCGAATGTGTGCCGAGCGAGTTATGCCGAGCTCGTCTTCCTCTTCGCCGTTGTGTTTATAGGATCGCGGAGAGGCACGAAAGAGAAATGTAGTAGCCCTATTACTATATAGCTGAAAGCGTAAAATGAAATGAAAATGCGCACGCACTTTCGCGACGAACGCAAGAGAGGAACCTCATGATCGAGTGCTTTCTCGGTCTTCATGCTTTCCTTTTCTTCGTCTTCATCTTCCAGCACATTTGAGAGCAACGAGATATGATTTAGTCTCTAGATTAAGAGGTCTATTTAGCCGGTCAGACATCGTCAACTGTTGCTGTGACTTTCCACTTCCGTTCTGATTCTTCTACGTCGTTTTTTTAAATTTACATTCTTACACTTCTTCAAGAACGTATGTCTATACAGACCTTAAGTTTTTCGAAGGTCATACATGGAGCAATTCTTCACCTTGAAACCTTTATTGTTTAGCATTCAAGATTTGTAAATATAAATGAAATTGCCAAATAACGCCATTTTTAATCGGTCCATGATATGAGCCTCGAGATGTCATGTCTTCTGTTATGCCTAAAATGTAATAGGGAACGGTCAGGAAATCTTATAATAAGCCCGGGAAAATGAGTAATAATGTGGGACGAGGAAAAAAAACTTCTTCTATGATAAAGAAACAGCAAATTCTTGTATTAAGCAAGAAATAAATCATCAATGGAAACAATGAATTGAGGACAGTATATTGCTTTAGTACCCAATACGCAAAACAAAATTTTTTTTTTTGTTGATATTCCAGGTTTGAAAATTCGCCAGATTTCCCTCGACCTCCCTTCCTTTTTGTTTCCTCTTAGAGGAAGCTTCTTTTTTTGTCAGTATACTCAAAATGGTCTGAAACGTCGAGAAAAGTGGTTTAGAAAAAAAGTATGGATGGATGTGTCTGTGGTCGTCAATCAAAATTCAAACTTACATATCTCAAAAGCTGCTTTAACAATCGGGCTGAAATTTAACAAACATGTGAAGCAGTTCGAAGCCTTTGTTTGCGGTAATTAAAAAAAAAAAATCAAAAATATATTCAAATTTTATTTGACTTTGCAATCTTCGAAAAATGTCTGTACGCTCTCTAGTATCCGCAAATTTTTAGCTATTGAGCTAAATAATATTTTAAGAATAAATCTATGTTAAAGGATAATCGATATAGAATTTTTAATAAATCTGTTTAAGAAGTTCGGTTTTTATGGGATTTAGAATTTTCCAAAAAAATATTCGTTTTGCTCTAACTCACGTCAAATCTCGCCAAATCAACTGAAATTTTCTGCAGATGAAAAATAACATTCAGCGCTGCTACCTACCAAATTTCGCCGTGATCGTTAAAGCGGTTTGGATTTCCCGTGATTTTGAATTTTTCAAGAACTATATAAGTATCGAAAAAAGTTGCAAACTTTGCACATTGTTCCTTCATTCATTTTCATTTTTTACAAAGCTTCCTTTGCGAGGAAGCCAAAATTAATAAATAAGCTAACTCATAGAGGCGTTTTTGTGAAAAATGAAAATTCTTGAAGAAGCAGTGTGAAAAGTTCTACTTTGCAACTTTTTTTTACTCCTTATCAAATTGCGAGATTCACGAGGCAGCCGAAGAATTTGGTGGACATTTTGGAGGGGCTTTCCCTCCAGAACGTCCGCGATCGACTTCTTCTTCTTCAGATTCTTCTTCATCTCCTTCTTCTTTAATTTCTCAGGCTTTTCGAAGCCAGAACATTCACTATACGTTATAGTATTCCTCACACGGTGGGGCGGGAGTGAACATGGCCCGTAAGGCCCTCTCGCGAGGGCCCGAGGGTGACTCTCATGCGAATCGGCCAGCCGAGTGAGTCGAGCAGGGCCTGGACGAGGAGCAGCGGAGCAAAAGCCAAGGAGAAGGCAGAGCAGCGAACGCGCGTTCTCTCTCGTCACTGTCTATCCGAGCAGACAGCGTGGAGCAGCCTTCGAGCAAAGTGAGTGCGTCTAATGAGGCAATAAATAAGTCGCGACCGGCCTAACCGGCCTGTCCACGCTTTTCGTTTCGCGACTACGACGACGACGACGACGACGACGACGACGACGACCACGAGGACGTGTCCATCCTCTTCTTACGCTCTCGCCTCGCCCAACTCGGGCCACGATTCTGTCTCTCACTCTAAGCTCCCCTCTATATACTCAACCGCAAGTATAGTATATTGTAGTGAGAAATGCAGCTTCGGATTTTGCACACCCTCGCTTAACGGACGTCAACATCTTTTAGCCCCGAATTCTTCAAATTCTTGACCTATCTCTAGCTCGTCGTTAAGACAGGGTATAAAATTTTTAGATTTTTGTAGCCATTGATTTTATTAAAAAATATGACGTATCAGAAGGGTTTTACTCATACAAATGGTGCTTACCTTTAACATATTAACAGTAATTTAGAATTTTTTATAGCTACTACACAGAAAAATGTTGATCGCTCTGTACCCATAAAGTTCGTGGTAATGTTAGCAGTTATACATAAGAAGTGCTGTTTGTTTATTCGTAATTAATAACATTACGAATATTATGTCGACCATTGGTGTAATACGATAATTTCTAGGGCGAGGCTTTATTTAGGCCAAAAATATAAGAAAACGAGGTAGGAATCTACTTTTAATAAGAGTTTTTGATTCCTAATGAAAAAGTCATGCCTAAGATTTCATTCGTAAATCATTTCATAATGTTTTGGAGGCTTTCTCAAAAAAGTTTTATTGAGACTATTGATTGGTCAATTTAACGAATTTTGGTGAGGATCTTGTCAAAGTTGCCATTGAAAAATGATATATAAATGAAAAACAAAAATAAGAAATGATCCTAAAGCTGTCACTTGTCATTAAATTGGCGCAAAAAAAGTTGGTCTTTGACTAACGGGGCTCGGTCAGTGAGTCAGACAAGCGTCGAGCTCCAAAGTATAAACATTTGGACGTCGACTAGTACACTAATACTGTTACACCGCAGCTGAGACTGGAGGACACGCGCCTCTTATCCTCTTCCTCTTCTCATGGCGCTCGTCTCTCTTTGTCGGTTTGTTTGACTTTGGCCTCGCGCGTCTGCGGCGGTATTGTTGGCGTCGACGAACCGGACGATCGACACTGGGATCTAAATACGCGGCGGTACGTCACGTCAGTGAGGACAAGGACAGGATCAGACGCATATACACGTTAGGAGATATGGCCAAGACATTTTACTCGGCCAATACGTCCGAGTCACTCGGTTAAGTCGAGTTACACTGGGTTTAGATGAGCGGACAAAGGAGTCAAAGTAAATTGAGCGAAGGGCTATATAGTACAGAATGTACAGAGGAATTTCAGGATTCTCCTCATGGATAGGTAACATAAGATGCAAAAGCGAAAGACAATCGTGAGTCTCCCCAGTCGTCCTTGTCTTCGTCCTCCTCAGGGTCCAACCGAGTACCGACTGTCCGTTTACACGACGTACGATTCGAAGCTCTATACAGGCGGAAAGCACTGACGATGTCGCCGATACCTCCAGTCCACGATATCCCTTGACCATAGTTATACACCAAGGTACCAGCTGAGCTCTCGAGTCTTCTCTTGTCGAACGTCGTACTGGACGTCTTTAGCATTGGCCAAGATCGTACTCGATTTCTTATCTCACGGACGAATGGCCACCCACGAGGCCTTGGTTTATTCTATTATCCAATAAAACGACAAGGTTTCTCAAGCATGTCCATAGAAATGCAGCTTTGCTTTTTTCTCAGCTATATTTTACAATGCCGTGAAGGAAAATTAGTTGCGATTGCCAATTATCAGCTATGCCAGCCGAGGAAAACCTGAAAATGTCTGGGATTCAAGCAATTCACAGGCCTAACAGGACAATTTTATAATAAGTCATTGGTGATGAGTGACGATGTGGGATGAGAAAAAAAAACTTCTTCTATGATGAAGAAACAGCAAATTCTTCTACCGAGAAAGAAATAAGTCATCAATGGAACACCGAGAGAAAAAATTTCATTGATTCACGGAAATCTTTGACAATGAAATGAAATACTTGAATTTAAATACTATCTTTTCTTTGAGTGATCTCAAATTCAATGAAAAGTAGTCACATCGATTCGAGGAAACATTTCTTTAAACCAATGAATCTTTTTCATTGATTTCAAAGGTATCGTCTCTGATTCAATGAAACCTTCTTCTTACCAGCTCAAAATTTCGAAACCTATTTTTTCCTAAAGTACGCGGCAGATAAAACTCAAATTTTGTGAGTATGTAAGGAAGTACGGCAGAAATAGGCTAAACTTCTGGCTCCTCGAAACTCGAAGCCGTTCGTTCGGGAGAACCGGAAAACAAAAAGTGAGGTTAGGTGCGAGAGAGAGATCAATGAAAACGTTTCATTGAATCAATGAAAACGTCTCTTTAAATCCATGAAACTGTTTCTTCATTATGTGCTCACTAAGTAAATCTTCATTTACAGGCAATGAAATGTTCTCTTTGAAATTCAAATGCACTGTTTCATTGAAATCAAAGAAATGTTTCGTTGAAATCAATGAAAAAAAAATCAACCCACCCATTTCTTTGGCGTCAATGAAATCTTTTCTCTCGATGAAACAATGAATTGAGGATAAAATTACATTTACTTTGATAAGTCTCGTATCTTCAGTACCCATCATGCAAAAAGAACCGCACGAGGCCTTGGTTTATTCTATTATCCAATAAAACGACAAGGTTTTTCAAGCATATCCATAGAAATTCAGCTTTGCTTTTTTTCAAGTATTTCCATAGAAATGCAGATTTGCTTTATTTCTTATCTATATTTAACAACGCCGCGAAGGAAAATTACTTGCAAATGTCAATTATCAGTTGTGCCAACCAATAAAATGTTTAAGACTGACCGATATTCTGTTACCTGCTATAACCAATAATTAGTAACGTGCAATTTGTTCTCTGTGAATGAAGTGTTGAAATTTTGTTAAACAAAAAAGTTATTGTCCAGTCCATTAAATATATGCTGGGAAATAACTAGGAATTATAGTGTAAAAACGTTTCCATCTTTCGGATGAATAAGTGTCAAAAGATAAGGGAGGAAGTTTTGTGGGTTAGGGAGAATCTCGAAGAATAGAGAGTCCAGTAGAATAGCAGTATTTCCGAAGGGCTTTCCAAGGGTTAGGATAAAAATCGCACTGTCAGAAAGGCCTGGAAATTTTTATGCGTAACCTCGCAAATAAATTTCAATGTACAATAAAATTGTGACAAAAAATCAATGTATTTTTACTGTAAAATTAAACCTAATTATCAAAATTCAAGCGCTTTTACAGCAAAATGAAAGTAAAATATTGAAATAACTCTACCATATCTTAATCATACATCGCATTTGTATATTAAATTGAGTATACCAGTTTATGCATTAAAACTTCCAGTACTTGTACATTGAATTTCAAGTGAATTTTTTTTACTGTATTACATGGTAAAAAAAGCTTGGTTAAATTTCATATCATTGCATAATTATCACTACGCTCATCACACTGAACGTTTAATCCACACACAGTCTGACTGCAACGGAACTTTTCTACTGAACTTTGAAATACCCTCATGTATTTCTCCCAGTCTGTCACGTAGGCATAAAAATGTCTCTCCCAAGTTATTCCAACGTGCGTCAAGTGTACATCAGTAAAGCGATCGGTCCAGGAATTTTATCAGAAAATAACGATGTCACTCGCTAACGTTTCTTCACTCTGAAAATCACCGTTTTCTTCGCGTTGCTCGCCCACCGTTTGTTTTGCGAATCCTCTTGTTCAAGACATTCGCATCTTTCGCATCCAGACTCGTTGTGTCCCTCGAGTACTCGTGAAACGGTATTATATTGCGGTGACCATTAACGCGTTGCATTCCCAAGAGTCCGTACAACGCGTATGCGAATGCGCGAGTACGCGAGCTGGCGGCATTCAACCGACGCAGAACTAATGATCTTAATTAACGTTTCGTAACGACGAAGGTCGTGGTGGAAGTCTTATACAGAGCTTGGCGAGTGTCGTGGACTCGAGCGCCTCATACTCGTCCGTTTCACGCATCCTCGGGGCATCCACTATGCGAGCTCTTCTTCGCGTACACATATCTTCTTCTTTTTTCATCTTCGGCATCGTCGTTTGTATTTTCCTTCCTTTTCGTTACGGCCTTCGACCTCTTCGTGGTGGTTTTTGCCCTCGAGATAAACTCCCATCCTTCACTATCTATCCATCTTTCGCAGTCTTGTGTTTCTTATTTTATTTTTTTTTCTTTTCTTTACATTATTTCTCTTCCTTGTCATCCATGATGCACCTCGAGCCGTTATTTCTTCTGAAGTGTGTAATGGGCATGAGCTTTAATTATCGTATAATAGCGATGGCATGTTTGAGTTCGTGCTGAGACGATCAAGTGCCAAGAGCCCCTTTCGTATCAACATGGTTCTCAGCCCAGAGCTCACAAACTTTGTGTCCTCTTTGCCACGACATCCATCAGAAGTCGAAGCTCTTACATACTTGGAAGAAGACAAGGTGTGTATGTGTATGTGTGTGTGTGTGAGTCGATGGCTGTACTCAAATGAGAAATATTGTGGAAAGCATAGAAACTATTAAATGACAGCAGTACATGCAACTATTTCTATAATTATATTGTAACTAATTGAAAATTATTTTGCAGTAACAATCAAATATTTGACAACGTTTTCATGAATTACTCGATGCTTTTATGACGCTAAATATAAAATTGCTCATAATTTGAAGTCCGCTTAATACATTTTGTATATTGAGAATGGACAAAACTGCGTTTAGCAAATTCGCGGACTTGAGCGGATAATCCTGTCCGGCAAGTCGAACTAATTGAGTGAATAAAGAACAATTTCAGAATAATGTTCGGACATTCGAACAAATAAATTTTATTTAAATCACCGTTGTAGGAATTTGAACTATTTTTTAAAACATCTATCACCGGTTTCCATCTGGATGACTGAAAAAGAGAGGCAGAAAAAAGACGTAACTTTAACGATTTATTTTGGGATAATGAAAAAAGGAAAAGGATTTCTTTCCAGAGGGTTTATGAGGAAGTACGAAAAAAAAAAAAATTTATTATCATTTTGATACAAAATAGCGGCGATAGAACCCATCTTGAAAATCGTCTTTTTTTTTTAAAACAGCTTCATGGGTAGACGGTTTTCTCGTAAAGTATAAGACCTGAAAAAAAAACCAAAAAATTGTATGATCTATATACTATAGCTATGGAAGTACGTAGGGAAATTTCAAATCGATCCATGCAACGGTGTTCAAGTAATACGTCCTTCAAGTTTGAAAAAAGTGGATTCGAGAAAAACGCGTTTAAAGTATTACGAGCACTTACCAGATTCGGTGAATGTTACATCGGATTTGCATTTTTTGCACACAACAGCTTGCTATATAGCGGAGAACACCGTTTAAAAATTAGAAATTCGGTAACCAAAGTCTTCTTCTACTTCAAAGTCGTCAGGATCGATTGCTGAAAATTTTCAAGCCGACGTGCCAATCTTCTCATCAATTGGCTTCTTCATTTCGTAATGGTTCAACGGCCACCACACGATAATTGAAATGTAAAAAAAAATTTCACTACAGGGCCACCTGCATATTGTTTTTATGATCCTAAACTATTGTTTAAGCAAAAAAAAAGATCGATTTTTCCAAAAATCCTAAAGTTACCCCTTAATTGTTTGCACATTGAGAATAGAACTAATTGAGTGAAAGAAGAACAATTTCAGAATGATGTCTAGACATTCGATGAAATAAATTGTATTTAAACCACCTTCGTAGGAATTTGAACTATTTTTTTAATACAACTATCATCAGTTTCCATCTCGATGACCGTTCAGATGCTTTAGTTCCTTGTCCCGAAAAATCTCATCCCTGCATCGTATTTATACTGCACACGCGGTGAAAGTCCGACTACTCTTCACTCCCTCTGCTCACCGATGCTGTTGGGATGCCAAAGCAGTAGAAGCAGAAGCAGTAATTGTCCTCGGCCCTCCTTCGTCCTGAGATTCCCTCAAAGTTTTTGCGCCATCCGCGAGATCTTGAAGAGTATAAGACCGTAGTATAAGTAAAAAAAATAAAAATAAAAAAATAATAAAAACGATAAAAGAAGTAAAACAAAAGAAAGGAAGAAGAACTCTGCGAATGGAATAAAACGGATGGGACGTGGACGACGTTGAAACCGAAGAAACGAATACGCAAGAGAGATAATAAATCCTTCTGGCTCTTCTGTTGATGTGAATTCTGCTATATATGCCTCAACAGTGAATCAGATTCCTCTGCAGTAGCTCGCGCACACCGAGCAGTCCGCTCCACTCATCTCTCTGATCTCTGCTACTATTATACTCACTATACTCTGAGATGTTCTGTTGAGAGACACAACATTTGCGAGGATAGAAGGATAAGCGACGGCCGAGAGGGATACCAGAGATTTAATTCTATATCTCTTCTCCAGGGTCTGCAGAAATTTCTTATTCGACTCATCCACGTTTTCATTTTTCATCTATTTTTCATCTTCAACTGTGCAGCTAACCCAGCGGCATGAACATCGAGCTGAGATATTGCGCTCACGGCTAAATAACCGGCAACTTAGCGAACGTCACGCCGTGGGATTTGTGGCTCCCGTAAATTATCCCCGCTGGAGCTATTCCGCTGCTGACCTATGTCTCTTTCTTAGTCGTTTTACTATCATCTTCGTCGTGAGAGACTCGCTAATTTGTTCTTACGGAAAGCGACCGTTTTACTGTTGTTCTTTGAGGACTTGAAGACTCAAAGTTTTGTTCCATCAATTTTATTTCGTGCTCGAGTTCTTTCTTTGTCTATTGCTTTTGACAGTAAAGTGGTAATGAATTAATTCAGGGTGAATCAACACTCAACCTGGGAACCTGATAATATTAGGGAATGGGAAAGGCTTGGAAGAATTTAAAAAAAACCATAGAGTCAGGTGATATTAATAATCGGTTATTGCAATTTTTCATTTGTCTTCTAAAAAATTTGTGCTAAAGAAAATGACAGGAATTTGATTCAATAGAACACAACTCTACATTCATCCATTTCCACAAGATTAGTTGTATACCTATTTTTTACACACACCTAGTTCAATCACCATAATGAAGTGTCGGAAAGATCGATTTGGACAAAAGTAATATCCTGACAAGTTGCCAAAAATATATTTCTATTTTTCCAAATACCTTGAAAGATTGACAAACTTCATGCTGAATATTTGATGTTATTAAACACTATCTTATTTCATAACTGTTAATTTTTTTAGTCCAATTAATTAATAAAAGTTCAATTGATTTTTTTATTAATTAGTTTTTTGGTACACACACCAAGTTCGATCATGATAAAGTCATACATGACATGAAGTCAGAACTGTAATCGTTTTCATACTCGATGTTGACACATCGATTCGGAGAAAAACAATATCCTGTCAAGTTGCCAAAAAATATATTTCTGTTTTTCCAAATACGTACCTCGAAAGGTTCATGCTGAATATTTCATATTATTAACCACTATCTTATTTCATATTTGTTAGTTTTCTTAGTTCAATTTATTAATAAAGATTCAATTGATTTTTTAAATTAATTCAGGACCGTGGGCAGCCAGGTGGTGATGGATCCGATGCTGGTGTGCAAGAAAACACGTCGTTTAAGAGGCAAGCTAGCTGACATATGCCGGAAAGAGCCGTCACTTCTGAAAGAGATCTCGAAGGGTGTTCAAGTGGGTACGCGGGAGTGTCAGTACCAGTTTAGGAATCGCAGGTGGAACTGCACGTCGGTCCGACGGTCACTGCGTAAAATTCTTCTACGTGGTAAGAATATTGTTTCTAATTTAATAACTTATAATCAGAAATTCTGCATATGAAATTTACAGGATTCATATGGTGTTTATGTGCATCCTCTACAACTTATGTTTTAATTTTTTTTTTTGTAACCTGACAAAAAAATGTGATTATTCTCTACCAAAATATTTTTTAAACTTTGCCCTTGCAGTTAAACTAAGCAATATTTCGTTTTTTTTTCAATGAAGGGCTACTTTAATTCGTAAGGATTATTTCAAGGCTGAATTATCTAACGATCATGAAGATTAAAAGATGCTGAGTTTTCAAGTAAGAAGTCCTTAACCTTGCTAAAATTCTTCTCTTTCAGTTTTTGCTTCTTGGTATTTAATTTATAAGAATAAAGTATTTCATATATGCAGCACCATGTAATATTTATGATTTTTAGGTGACTTGGTCTCGTTAAATCACGAATAAGATTCAACAAATTTCACCGTCAATTACGTCCTTGTGAATATTGGAATGAAATTTATCAATTTCAGATTACACGTTTTCTTAAAATGAATAATCGCCATGTTTCGGCTGCGTCACCCTGTGAATCTGTAATGGATAGCTTTTGCATCTCTCTTTTTCGTTCAAGATGACGACTTCCTTCCATTCATCGCATAACGAACCCATTCGACTATATATTTCTTAAAATGTTCATTGATGATCCAAAATTCTTAAGTACCCCACGAATTCACAAAGCGTGCACAGAAATAATATCCACAGACAGAAGGACACAAACAAGCATCGCGGCCGTTAGATTACAGGGCGCAAGCATCGCGTTTAGAGACGTAGCGTCATTTTAGGTGAACCGGATGTCGATCATGTACTCCCCGTTCCGGCGACGCACAGAAGGAGTCCCGGTTCTCTTCCATTCTCTGGCCGATTCGTTACGATTAAATGCCTACTATACAGGGTATCCTGACGGGAACGGGGAAAGGGAACGTTAGCAGGTGGGAACCCGGAGAACCCTTTTCTCGTCATTAAACTGCGCCTTTACGAAGCTTGACCACTCTATTAGGGCTCGTCTTGTATTAAGCTCGTCTCACCGCACTGGATTAAGTTGTGTTCAATTTCTATTTTAACCCTCCTCTCTTTTTTGTTTTATTTTTTATTCAATGTTGACGACGCTGTTTTTTTTTCTCGCAGGCAGTCGATCGTGCGCGAGAAATATTTCAATGATGAATATACAGTGGAACCTCGCTTAACATACCTTCACCTAGTTTACATCGGTATGTGGAGCGACACGATTTACCGGGAAGCTGCTGTGAATTTTAAAAAAATGCCAGTAAAAAGGTATTAAACGGGGGTTTTCTGTGGTACAATATGCGATTTAAGAATAATAATGAAGGCTAAAGTTCGATATCTTGAAGAAAAAAAATTTAGGTCGGTTTTTCCGACCGAAAGTCGGATGTCTAGATTCCGAAATCAGAAACGGACAAATATCACTTTTTAAAAAATTATGGTAAAAAGGCAGACCAGTATTTTTTGTGGTAAAATATGCAACTTGAGAACGATAGTGAAGCCTAAAATTCGATATCTTAATGAAAATAAATTTGGGTTGGATTTTTCGACGAAAAGTCAGATCTGTGAATTCTGAAATTAGAAACGGTAAAAAGTCATTTTTTTTAAATCAAGATAAAAAGGCATGTAACCGGTATTTTCCGAGGTAGAATATGCGTCTTGAGAATGATATATCATTCTCATTATATTGAAGGTCAAAGTTCGATATCTTGAAGAAAAAAAAATTTAGGTTGGATTTTCCGACCGAAAGTCGGATCTGTGAATTCTGAAATCAGAAACGGATAAATTGCACTTTTTTTATATTTCTAATCTTGGTAAATATTTTTATTTGTCGAGTTGTGAGAGATAGGGCTTGGCGGTCAATTCTTGTACTTGATTAGTTTATTACAAAGCTTAAGGTAACGGATCCGAGTGGGGATAAGAAATTACAAATTAATCTGACCATTCTGCTTCCTCATAGGGGAAGCTTTTTTTTCATGAAAAAAAAATTTCGAGATTTTTATATCAGGACACTTAGAAATTGTCAAAAACGTCCAGATAAGTGATCTAGAAAAAATGTCCGTTTGTGTGTGTGTTTGTGCGTGTGCGTGTGCGTGTGCGTGTGCGTGTGCGTGTGCGTGTGCGTGTGCGTGTGCGTGTGCGTGTGCGTGTGCGTGTGCGTGTGCGTGTGCGTGTGCGTGTGCGTGTGCGTGTGCGTGTGCGTGTGCGTGTGCGTGTGCGTGTGCGTGTGCGTGTGCGTGTGCGTGTGCGTGTGCGTGTGCGTGTGCGTGTGCGTGTGCGTGTGCGTGTGCGTGTGCGTGTGCGTGTGCGTGTGCGTGTGCGTGTGCGTGTGCGTGTGCGTGTGCGTGTGCGTGTGCGTGTGCGTGTGCGTGTGCGTGTGCGTGTGCGTGTGCGTGTGCGTGTGCGTGTGCGTGTGCGTGTGCGTGTGCGTGTGCGTGTGCGTGTGCGTGTGCGTGTGCGTGTGCGTGTGCGTGTGCGTGTGCGTGTGCGTGTGCGTGTGCGTGTGCGTGTGCGTGTGCGTGTGCGTGTGCGTGTGCGTGTGCGTGTGCGTGTGCGTGTGCGTGTGCGTGTGCGTGTGCGTGTGCATGTGCGTGGGACACACAAGTGTAGCAGCAGACCCTCTTCAACTGTAGCAATTTTCGACAAAATCTGTGCGAAAATTATGATTTCATGCCGTTTTGAATTTTTTGAAAAATGGAGGTGATCGCTCTAACTTTCGTAAAATTTAGTCTATTTTGCTTAATAGTTGGTTATAAGAGCAGGTGCACTCAATGTTGTTTGGTATTGAATTTGGTTCGAATCGGTAAAGTGGTTCAGATTTTATGGAATTTTGAATTTTTCAAAAAATTGACATCGCTCTATTGTAACTTTTGCAAAACTTGAGATAGCGAGCTCAAATTTTGTATATAAATGAAACAATATTCAGCTATAATATATGTATAATTTAGTGACGAACGGTATGACATTTTTGATTTTATGGAATGTTGAATTATTTTTAAAAATATGCGTTATCACATTTACTTTCGGAAACGCTCTAATAATAACGAAATAGAAAAGCGAATTCACAACATGTTTATTAATCTAATTGAAACAAGGATGCAAAGTAGAACCTCGCACATTGCTTCCTCATAATTTTTCGCTTTTTACAAAGCTTCCTCTATGAGGAAGCCAAAATTGAATAACATACTTTCTCATAGAGCTAGCTTTATAAAAAGCGAAAAATAATGCGGAAGCAATGTGCAAGGTTCTACTTTGCATCCTTGTTTTTAAATGCATTAACCAATTTTATGATTTTTCTGGTTACGGTAACTATCATCCATAGTTACAGTGATTTTTTTACCTACTATGTATACCAATACACCTTATACGTCTAGACGTTATATAAATTAGGCGAAGTTTGACTGTATCTTCTCAAGTTCGTTCCTGCTTGGCTGTATTACGTGATAGATTCGATAGTGAGCAGGTTTGTAGATATACGGCCGATTCCGGACGATCAAACAGGACATTTAAATCGAACCGAACGTGTTCGATAGGCTGTGATAGCTTGCCTGAATGTTCCTTCTTCTTCCGTCTGCGCTGAACGGAGCAGAATGTGGGCCGCTCGATTCCCTCTGATCGATCGATCGAAGATCTCACGGCTTCTGATAGATCTCTCGATCTTTATAGTAGCTCCGTTGGATCAGATTGACACCCAATGTCTCGTAGGATATTAGTGGCAATATGTTGCCTCAATTAAAGCGCCTCTCTGACTATCCCTTCCGAATCTTCTCCCACGAGGTGTATCGGACCGAGAAAGTTGTGCGCGGGGGCTGTCCACGGTAAACGGCAAAGTTCTCGGATCTATCGATCCCATCGATCGATGCTCGTGACGGTGATCAACGTGGTCGGACTGAAGGAGCATGTTGTGATTATTATTTTGCCTTTATGGCACGGGCTAGGAAGCCCCTAATGCTAGATCTACCCGAGTGAAAATTAAGAACCTCTTCGAAACCTAAAAGGCCAAGTAAGCCGAAGGTTATGAACCTGCGCAGAACTTCTGGAAATGGCAGATATTACCCACTTAGAGTTAACGGAGAATACATTGGTTTGAAATTTATATGTCTGGACCTCCAATTACTACAGACATACAAACTATATAGAAAAAAAATCAGTTCAATAGAGGAAGGCCCTTACTCAGAAAACTTAGATTAAAAGAAAACAAAATTATACTTAAATTTTACACAATTTAAAAAATTTTGGAAACATTTATATGAAACGTATGTAAAAACAGGAGAATTTTCTTACTTTTTCTAAGATATTATAGTATTATGTTACCGAAAAATTACAACATTTTTCAAGAACATTGAAAAATCGGGTGGTTGAATTAATGTGGAATGTCTCATCCCGTGAAGAAAAATATTAGGGTTGCCCTAAGATACCTTAGGGCCCTATCGGGCTTTAATGTGGACACCATAAAAGGGAGTTCCATATCATGCCCAATTAGGGACCTACTAAGGAAACTGTAGGGTTTCATGCCGATATTTAATGGGGCTATATTAGGGCAATTAATTAAGAACCCAGTCAGGCTTAATCATGGCACCAAGTAAATAAATCAATAATAATTTCGCCACGTAAGGGCCTCATAAGGCAATTCTAGGTTGCCACGGCGAAGTTTAATAAGGGCTTGATATGGTAATCACTTAAGGGCCCAGTCAGGCTTAATGATGGTATTGAATAAACAAATCAATAATAATTTTGCCAGATAAGGGTCTCCTTAGGCAATTCTAGATCCATGGCGAAGTTCATTAAGAGCTTGATAGGGTAATTACTTAAGGGCCCAGTCAGGCTTCATCATGATACCAAGTAAAATAATTAATCATAATTTTGCCAAATAAGGATCTCATAAGGCCATGGTGAAGTTTAATAATGTCTTGATAAGTTAATTAATTAAAGGCCCAGTCAGGTTTAACCATGGCATAAAGTAAACAAATCAATAATAAATTTGCCAGATGAGGATCTTATATGGCAATCCGAGGTTTCCATGGCAAAATTGGTGGTCACCTATCCAACTAATGACCGTCAAAGTCAGCGAGGTGGTCACCCATTCTAATACTGGCCCTCAGGTCAGTCAGACAGTCACGCACCTAGATACAAACGAACTAATTCGCGCGAACGATAAAACGCGCAATTTTGTGGAATATAATTATAGATGACAACAACGATATAATCAATGTATTCTAATAATGTACCAAAACAATGTACCCTATTCGATATAACCAATTTCTGTAAAAAAATAACTGAATGTACTTTTATTTTTACACATAAGACGCAGTCATGTAAATCTATCAAGTCCTGACTTTATTACATTAATTTTATTTCATATTACAGTTATTCAAATAGACAAAAAAAATTGCATATTCATATGATTTGAATGGCCAAGAGAGCTAAGGCGCAGCGCAACTACACCATTCGGAGGGTTCTAGGTTCGATTCCCGTCAATGTAAAAAAAAATGTAATATGTTTTTTCAGCGATTAATATGTACCATCGTGTAGAGAAAGACGAAATATGTAATTAAAAGTGCAGCATTACTCAACTAAATAATAACAAATATATATCTTTAAATTAAATTTCTTTATTATTTTAGTAAGGACTTAATAGGGCAGCCTTAAAAGGTCCTCATTATTTTGCCTTTAAAGGCCCCTAACATTTAGCCTTTAAAGGTCCCAAAGAAAAAAGTGTGACTATCATTTGCGAAACCCTATGAGGCTTTCACATAAGGCCCCTAAGAGAATAAGGGAATATTAATCGGGGCCTTGGAAGAACCCTGATCAGATTTCTTTACGGGATATATTTTGCCCATTTTGATTCAACAAAGAGTGTTTCAGTGATTTCAACACGGACACAATATGTTCTACATACGCAGCTGCAAAAGCTTTATTCTCATTTTGCGACGCTTTAGTAAAAATTAAAATTAATACAGATACAAAGTAATCATAAATCTCATTGTGGTGATGATGAGTTTCATGGGGTGAGAGCGGATTGTCACTCTACGCACTAAAGTGAATTACGACTCGTGTTACAAAAGCCGCGCGAGTGTCTCGAAAGTAGCACTGGTCTCCCACCAGGATTACCAAGATGAAGAGTATTTAAAAAAAAGATCTCTGCAGAGTTGTATACCATCTCGAGCGTCAGAGTAAGCACCCAAGGCACTCAAGGCGTTTATCCTACGAGCGTGCCGATTGAGTCTTGTATTTTGACCCCTGGGAATAAGCAGGCAACTATCCTGAGGGCACCTGGCACCCCCGAATGACCTCGAATTCATCGGTCTCACTTCTACCTCTTACTCCAAGTGTTTTTCTCCTCTTTCACTTTTATTCCTGGCCCTGTTTTTTTTCTCTTTCTTTCTCTCTTGCACTCGACACTCGCCACCCTTGGACGCTCATAAAGACGACAATGTGCGATTATGCTTCATCGAAAGATCGTAAAGTCGCGGCCGGCGGTAGGCAACGTCTCCTCGAGCTTCCTCGCGGCGGGGTCTCCTGGGCGCGCGAGCACGCAGCCCATGGGCACGGGCCACCATAAATAATCCGCAGGAGCCTGATGTCGAAGCTCTCTCTGCCTCTCTATTGCACACAGCCTGCTCTTCGTGGTCCCGTGTTTCGCTCACTATACGCTATACGACTTAGCGTTCGTCCATGCCAGTATCATGGTCTAATGGGAGGGACATGGAAGGGGGTACAAAAAAATATCAATCGTGTTATAGAATTGTGCTTCTTTGTTTTGGTGATTCGCAGTCTTGAACTGTCGTTATAGTCTGGAGCGAAGAGAATTTTATTCAGTATATATTCGTGATATATTTTTGACATAGTTGACAAGATTTAGTGACATTGATTCGATTAGATTTCGCGAATATTTTTTTACATTAAGTTTTCATTGCATGCGACTATTAGCAGTGAATTTTGTTTAACGATGTTAATTGCGTAGCATATCTCGAGTCTGAGACAGTGATTGGTAGATTCAAAGCGCGCGAAACCGAAGCTCAATTCAAATTTCGCAAATGCGAATCTTTATAAATATCAATTGTAGCTGGTTAACAAATGAAAATTAATTAATCAAGCAGCCACAGACGACGAATTTTTATCTCAAACAAATTGTAAAAAAAATTCCGTCACAACCACCAATTACTCCATCGTGGCCCTGTTTTTACTATTTTCTACAGTTACACTTTTCAATTGTACTGGAAATGCACTATTTTTAATATATTAGTTTTATAATTCTCTTCTGATAAGTTCATGAATAACGAAATTTTATCGAAACCACTGTCATCGTTTTATTCGCACCGTGATTGGTCGACGGTGTCGTCAGACACACTGCGATGGGAATCGGGACCAAGTTGATGTATTACATTTTTTTGTTTATTTCAAATGTCAATTCAAAACTGATATAAATGGACACGTGCACTGAACCCTAACCCTAGTTCCTTAAAAAGAAGAATAACAAATAATCATTATTAATTGTCAATTTGCAGCTATTGATATATCTCGCATAGGGGAGAGCGGAGCAAAATAGCAACCCGGGGCATAATGGCACCTAAAATGGCGCCAGCGTACGCTGAAATTGTAAAAGAATTATGTTATGGTTTAATTGCCATGATATGAATTTCACGATATCTTTGAAATTAAATTTAATAGAACATAAACATCTATTATTTTTTTACATCGAACACTTAACTCATTTTAGATTAATTTTGAATTACATTGGACGTAGGATTCACAAGCATATTCGACGACATCCTCATCGACATCAACACACGAAAAGTGTGCCCATTTTTCATACGTATTGCAACGTATCCGCCACTCCATTGATTGTGAATACAAGCCACTGCAAAAGAGGGGGAGGGTATATCTATCCTCTTCCGCATTCGCAGATGAGTTTGTCTTTTTTTCAATAATTCGGAGTTTTGTCATTGTTAATATTGTTCATTATGATATGATCAATATTTGTGTAAATTAACAACTCTCATGCTGTGTGTCGAAGTACTATTTTTTTCTCCGTCGCGCGAATTGAGTCGAAACAAAATGTGAAAAACTTTGCGTTTTTTAATTTCCACCAAATGTCACGTGTCAATTTTACGTACGACTTTTTGCTTTCATGTGACATGTTTTACCCCTGTTCGATCGTGCCCCGTGTTGCCATTTCGCCCCGCCCTCCATTACTATTACAATGTCCGCAACAAAGAGGAAGAATAAAGCAAGAAAAAAAAGTAGTAAGATCAAATCTCGGTGGTTAGTAATTGTATAGGTATTTTAAAAATTATTCGATAGCTGCTGTCCAGGTTTTACGTGGTGGTGACGGGTCAGCCGAAGCTGTATCTCTTTCTCTCATTCCCGTCTCTCGCGTCATTTCGTACACGGCGGTGTCCGGGTCGCCCACGGCGGGCGAGGACAGCTCGCCGTGGGACGTCTCGCCGAAATATACGACTTTTCGGGGCCACCCGGTGGCCACGGACAAACGTAACGGGGAACCCTGGGACCATGGGAGCTCCACGAAAACGAAAACCTCGCACGGCTACCGTGAGTACTGTTGCGAGAGACCGGATCGGTAGGCCTTAATTTTACCGCACCTCCCCCCTCCATCCCCACTTATTCCATTTTTCTCTTTTTCCTTGTCCTCGCTTTTGGGCCGGTTGCTCTTCTTCCCTCGCCGCTGGATTCGTAACATTTTCGGTTGTAACGCGAAAGCCAAGACAAACCTTATTTGTTAGAACCAGCACGCACCAAATGAAACACAAAGAAAAACTTATACCATTTACAAAAACTGGTAGTTCTGTATGTGAGAAATTTTAAGCGAAACAAATTTATCTCTGAAAGCGACTCATTCATTGATGTCCTTAACGGTTTCATTTCTTTTGTAAGGAAACTATTGACAGGCTCTAGTATGAGATGCGAGATTCAAAAACGTAATTTTTGTCACTTGATCGTGGCCGCCGTGATGCACCAAAATGATTACTATAAAATTTCCTGGATATTTTTATTAAAATAGAAATAACAATCATTCGGGAACAAAAATTATATATATAAATTTATCATGAACTGCTCGTGATGGATACGATCTTTAAAAATGGCGGTTGATTTGCCAAGGAAATATGCAACAGAGATATAATTACTGATTGTTTCCAAATACACTTCATTTGTTGATTCATTGCATGAATAATTCTTTTTTCTGCTTGTCAGAAACATCCTTACAAAAAAAAATGGACAATCACAGAAACGAAAAGCGAGAAGCAGTGTCACACCATGCATCACTCCCCGTTATCTATTCTCGAAATACGAAGGAAAATTCCTTTCCGTGGCGTGCGTGTGTATCCACCTCAGAGTCTTTCTATCCTTAATTCACTGTCTCAGGATGCTCATAAGTGTAGGTTATCCTCTGTGAGGATGATCATCTCCACATTCCCAGATTTCATGGTAGGGAGATTGGCACGTTGAAAGAAGACCAGTGACTATTTATTGGCATGTCTGCATCCATTTCCAGCGACAAATTGATGGCATGACTCCATCTCCTTTCAACCACTATTTACCACCATAGTGCAGTCATCATACAATGACCATTCACTGCCTGATATTCACTCCAACAACCATACCACTTACACTGCTATCCTTACCACTACTCTATCCAAAGTTGGGGAAGCTTGAACCATAGTGACGACAAGACGCCTATCTTAATTCTCGATTGACGTTTATTTATCTGGCGACGTTTAATTTTTATGGGCACGATCTGGCGATAGGATCAGGTAGCTCCCGCTGTGTGGTCCAACGAGTTGGAGTGACCAGAACACACCGGGCGTTCGTATACTCGTTTGAATCGTGGAATCGGGGCTGTAGTATGAGTGTCCAAAGTATTAGTGACCACTAAGACGACGATTTGTGCTGCTGGCGTTCTCCTTTTGCCTTTCCCGTTTTTCCCATCTGACCACTTTGTCTGCAATCCTGAGCCACTCTTGGCAGAGCTGTGTGGATGGGACAAACCTACAGCAGCCCTTAATTGAGGGATGCCGCGTGTCCAGATAACACGAACACGGGCGTCAAACCCTGTGGAGAATGCTACCAGGAAACGAAAGAGAATCTGGAAAAAGGGTCTGAGTTAAAGGTTCTGTTACCCTTGTCCTTTAGTGGGAACACGTTTGGTACCGTTATTCCTTCAAACCTTCATAATAAATCGGTCTATTGGTAGCATGGATTTAAAAAATTTTATAATTAAACTTATAAACTTAAAATAGTCCCTGGTAATGAATACGGACCTGCCATTCAGGATTTTAATATGGCGGACCAAAATCACTAAAGAAACTTGATTTTCATGAAATTTCGCACATGAAAGTTTTTGGAGTTGCTGATTATCGGTCTGAATTTAACATTCATAAATTAAAGATAGAGAGTTTGATTTGTAATCAGCGGACACATGAACTTGCGAGTACCAAATTTATCTAAAATCTTGGTTTCACTATTTTGAACTTCGAAATGTTGAGTTTACTCTTACAAATTTCAAGTAAATTGTATGTGGGCAAAAATGAATGCTTGAAACTGCTAAATATCTAATAGTACAGGCCTTTTAACACCCAGAACTTAATACCTTTAATTAGAAGTAAAAAAAGAAGTCGGTTTCTGTTATTTTTCATCCCGGTCTTCCGTGTTGAAACATGATTTATATTAAATTTCGAACTTGAATGTTTTTGGGGTCGCTGACTATCGATCATTCGTATATCATAGATACTCAACATTCACAAATCAAAAATGGTGGATTTTATTTGAAATCAGCGGACCCATGAACTCACGATTACGAAATTTATTTAAAATCTAGTAAAAGTTTGCATTTTGATCGGTCATATCTGTTTCAATATTTTGAATTTTGAAATGTTGAGTTTATTCTTGAAATCAATGAACCCAAAAAACTGTGAGTACCAAATTTCAAGTAAATTGTGTGTCAGCAAAAAATGAATGCTTGAAACTGTTAAATATCTAATAGTACAGGCCTTGTGACCCCTAGATCTTGCACCTTTAATTAGAAGTAAAAAAAAGTCGGTTTTTCTTATTTTTCATCCCGATTTTCCGTACTGCAAATGGTGTGTACAGAAAACTGAAAAACAGGAGGTTAATGAGGCAAATAGGTACGAAATAATGATATCCATGATGATCGCAGCACACCGACACTCCAATATATAAACATTGAGAAATCAGGGAGTTCAGGATAGAAGTAAACCGTGCGTGTATATAGCGTGAAAGTAAAGTAGTCTGCTTCTGCCGATGCTGAAAGAAGTTCGTGGAAATAAAGTGGACGGTTTACGCGTAATAAAAAAAGGGTCGACGACGGTGGTCTCTCTGAAACTTTCATCCCTTGCTCTCTCTTTTTCCTACACTCAACTTCTTCTCGCTCGAATCAAGAAGGAGATACTTCGTGCAGAGCACACTGCAGTTATCTGTAATAGGGCACCCGGGAGGAGAGCTAAATGAAATCGCCACTAAATCGGGGCTAATTATTTGGCAGTAAACGCCGCCCGCTCGACCGAACGAAGCTCGTAAACGCTCGCGCGGTCAACCTGTACCTGTGTATATTGCACTCCAGCTATGTGCTTCACAATCATTTATACATATATACATGATACTGTAAGTATCTGTGTAATATTACGTCTGTGTTAATCGAGAGGCCCCAAATATCTCACTCTGATAATAATCTCCAGGAATCTCCAATAAACTCGATAACGTATTGGTATTATGCGGGACTCTGAGAGTTAGCTTGCTCTCTCGGTTATTCGAACTCGCGTAGCTCTCAGCAAGCTATTCGCGGTTAATGGAATTCGACGACGCGTTACACCCACCGGCCCTGACCGGCTTCAACGCTTACGTTTTAAGTTTTGCACAGTAGAACTTCCATTCTGGTAACTTTACAAACAACACTAACGCAGCTTAATTTATGAGACACTGAGATAGAGATAGAAACTAAGCAATAGTATTTTTTTGGTCCGAGTCTTGTAGACTGCGATACGTAGTAATTTATTATACCCTTATAATAATGGTGGTAGCCTCGAAAACTAATAAATTACAAACATTTATTTTTAGTCCATGTGACGATAAATAAGAAAAGTTTGAATGAACTAAACCGGCGTACAACCTCATTCAAATGAATTTTTAGTTGGTATCACAAATATTTCGATCACTGCAAATATATTTTGGGCAACTGAATCTAATAATTATTAAAGAAACTAATCATTTGGTTGTCGCAACGAAAAATTCGTTTGAACGAGGCTGTACGCCGATTTAGTTCATTGGAACATTTCTTTTTTGTCAGTGTACTTTTACATTGTTATCTTTACCACCTACAATTAGTTGTAGTAATACAAGTAATTAAGAAAAGGCTGAAAAATGGTTCTACAACATAATATTCTGCGACAAAAAATCCGCAAAAAATAAAAATATACGACGCTAAAATATTCTGAAGCAAAAATACCCGAAAATAAAATGGTAATGAAACAATTAGCAATGCCAACTTTATATATATTGTAATATATTTCCGAGTCCATTATGTGAAAATGCATTCGATTGTTGTCTTCAGTTATGGAATCGCAGAAATGATCAGATGTTGAATTGAAAAATAGTTACAATAATATTTAAAAAACATTTTTTATAGCATCGCGAACATGAGCGGTAATAGGAAAATTGGGTGAGCAAGTTAACGTTCGGATATTAGGTGCTTATTCTCCCAGGGAAAGTTGGTGTTAACTACACAGAGAAATTGAGATGGTCCTGGTAACTATTCAATGATAATTATATTTTATTAGTCCGAGTGACTATTTTTGTAATTAAATTAACAGTAACATAGATACGTTAAGAGTGAAGAGAGTTAATGTAACTACGAAAATAGTCACCTGGACTAACAAAATATAATTATCACTGAATAGTTACCAGGGCCATCTCAATTTTTCTCAGTGTAATGCGCGCGAGTCTTCCAGCACTTGGATATATTTGGAAATCGTTTTAAAAAACTTCGTACATAAGTTTTTGTTATCCTATCGATAAGATATCTTTGTTTTTACTCAGGTTTCATCCCAAACGCGTCTTGAACAAATTTTGCTTGCTTCTCTAGTGCATGCCATCGAGTCGTAGTAACACAGTTCGCCCCGAGCTATGTTTGGGCGTGTTGCGTGGGTTAGTATTATGGTATAGCGTCACGTATCTAGTGAGTGTCGGTCGTGTCGGTCGCCGTTTCGAAAGTCGCTTCTGTCTGCTGCGACTCTGTAATACGCAGTAACCAGCTCTCGACCTCTTCCTCCGAATGAAAGATAGCAATCGAGGAGAGCTCTCCACCTGAAGCTATGGATGATTAAACCGTAGATGGGGAGATCCAAATCGGTGAACGACCTGGAAAAAGAAAAAATGTAACCAGTCACATTTCCTGTCAGTCAGTGAAATCTAGTAATATAACTACTATGATTGCCTCCTCATCTCAACTAGTCACAAAATACCCAGTTTTAATTTTTTGTGATTCTCTTTTCTTTGAAAGTCTCTATGACGATACAATAATTATATCATTGCAACCGTGTCAAGTTAATGAAGAACGCAGCCATTTATTTCAGGGACAATCGTGTAAACATGATGATACCCGGATGGAGTCTAGGTAGTCCAGAATGGAGAATGCAATTTCATCCGATTCTATCTTGGACTCCATCCTGGACTGTGCAGACTCCATCATGGATGCTGTCCTGAATTCCAACCTGCACTATTCATCTTTTGTGAGATTGCGGATATTATTAAACATTCAATTTGACCATGAATGCAACTTTTGACGTAATCGTTACAAACCCTATGCCATTATCTACCATCAATAAATACTCAGTACCTCCCTCGACGTGGGCTCTAGTAATATAAGTACTATGATTTCCTCCTCAACTCAGTCGATGTAAGATCGTCCCGGTGTGAATAAAACAGCCGCAAAATAACCAGATTTAACTTTTCATGATTTTGTTTTCTTTGAAGGTCTCTATCACGATAAAATAATTATATCGTTGTATCCGTCAAATAAAGAACGTAGTCATTTATTTCAGGGACACTCGCGTAAAATTGATGAGATCCGGATGGACTTACGTAGTGCACGATCGAAAATGCGATTTGATCCGATTCCATTGTCTATTTTGGACTCCATGCTGGACTGTACAGACTCCATCTTTTCTACGCAAACGTATATTATTAAACATTTAAGGTTGTTGTGGGGCCAAGTCAAAATACTACCACTGTCATGAAAATTTTCACGAATGTTCATTACCCTTCGCAAATAGTCTGGTGAAATTTTAGAACGATGAACAGCACCGTTTAGGAGAAAAAAGATCGCAAATTTTACAACCTATTGCACTATTGTTATATCGAGTTCTGGCGATTTCGCCGTATTTACGTTATAACAGCTAAGAAAATGCTACCACGTATATAAAACAAGTATGTATAGTTTAAACGATAATCGCTTTAACGTTTGGTACCTTTGGAAGACGATCGACAGCACCGTTATTTAATTATTAATTTTTTAAAAGTTTTGGTCGTCTTCGTTTGGGAACTGAATACGCAGCTGTCTCACTCGAACACCTACCGCACCGCACACCGCTCGCCCCCTAGTCTCCCCGCCGTCTCACCCCACAAGCCCAGACCCCACACAACCTTAAGGGGAGAGAGTCAGGTAAAAAAAATTGATTTTGGAAATTCAATATCATCCAAATCCTATTGCATATAAAAATTCCCAATACACTATATTGTTAGTACTCGATTAAAGGATTTTTTACTGTCGTCTGACTTGCATATGCTTTTAAATATTATGTTAAGCAAAGATCTTAGGTTTTCCATTCTGCGCATGATTCAGATCAAACTACCAGGCAGATTGGAATGGTTGATATCTCATTTTCTTCTTCATGAACGGATACACCGGCTAAATGGAACAAATGTTAATAAAATGTAATATTTTTTAAGTAACATAATTATTACTAAATAAATCTTATGCTATTTTCTAAATCAGTGATTAACTTTGCTTTCAGAATGAAAAAAAATAGTTTGCTCCATTTAGCCGGTGTATCTTTTTATGAAGAAGAAAATGAGATGTCAATAATTCCAATCTGCCTAGTAGTTTGATCTGAATCATGCGCAGAATGGAAAACCTAAGAACTTTGCTTAAGATAATATTGAAAAGCATATGCAAGTCAGTCGACAGTAAAAAATTCTTTCATCGAGCACCAACAAGATAGTGCATTGGGCATTTTTATATGCAATAGGATTTGGATGATATTGAATTTCCAAAATCAATTGTTTTTACCTGACTCCCTCCCCTTAATCTGTCCAGACAAATTTGACAGACTCCATGCTGGATTGCTCTGAGTCCATCCTGGCGAGTCCAGACCATGGATGCTATCCTGGATTCCAATCTGAACTCCCCATCTTATCTACGCAGGCGTATATTATAAAGCATATTTAATTTCTCCATGAATGCACCTCTTTACGTAATCGTTACAAAAGCCTGTGCAATTATCTACCATCAATGAATACTCAGTACCTCCCTCGATGTGGGTGTCAGGTTGTAGTGAGTAAATCAAGAAAGCTCTACAACAAGCACTACTGTTTGTAGTACTCGAGAATCGACGACAGGTCGCCCCAGGCAACTTTCAACACACGCAGAGGGTTCCCTTTTTCTTGATGGCTATATTCTACAACAAGAGTCTTGCACCATCCAATGTGCATCAGGACAATCTTCACGCTGTGTCTCCGACAGGGGCTTGTCAATCCTCGTCACGATCCGGGCCCCCGGCTCGGTGCTCCACACCCCAGACGACGACTTGTCGCACAATATTGCGAAGGGTTTGCGCAAAATATTATTGGCACCCCGACGGTGCAACGTAGCTGCTGTACAAGTATTGTCCGACCTCTTCCTCGCCATCCGTATACGTCCAAACCTTTGACCTATGGACGGTCTTAGTTTGCCTTCTGCGCGCCAGGGACACTCCGTTTAACTGTGCGGATGGGACAGCAACCCGCTGGGTGGCCTTTCACTCACTCGAGGCTTCTTTCTTCTTCTCACTTGTCTCTTCTTCATGATGGCTCGCTCACCCCCTCTGCATGCCAAAATTTACATGATTTATTTATGACCCCAGGCTCCATGGGAGTCTTTGCTCAATGCTGGCTTCTGCTTCTGCTCCTGCTGCTGGCGCGCCGCTGCCAATAATACAGAAGCAATAAGAGCAGAGGACCAAGTGGAGAGGAAGATGCAGCCGGTAGTCGAACGACTCGATTCCGGGTGCGCGCCCTTCGATCGTATTGGACTCACTGACTATGAAGACCTTTTCTTACCTCTCTGACAATGAAGACTCCATGAACGCCGATTATTGGGATACACTGCTGTGCGTGTCGCCGCACGGCCTCGGGGCTAACCGATTTCTCGCTCAGCAGCCACGTTCCTTATACACCTTTCTTAGTTTGCTCTCTGTGCGATTTGTGTTATACGTCTTCTTTTCCCATTTTCACTTGGATGTTCTTGAAGCGAGACTAAAAAGATCGGCAGTAGCACTGCCGATCTTTGCAACACCTTCCTTCGCGGTCCACCAGTTGATGTACCACGATTGACAAAAACGTCAGCCCGTGTCGAATAAGAAATAACCGTGAATTTTCCTGGCTCTCTCAGTCAATCATGCAGGTTTCTTTCACGATTTTACTTGGAAAAAGGAAAACGGCTTTTGACATGGCCGTGAATAATTCATGCATGTCTGTCTAATAAACTGTAATAAAGAGAAATCTTTTCAAGAACAGGAGGTACTCAGTGCTTAGTTTCTTTTTTAGATTTTTTTTTCTTTTTTCTTGGATCACAAAAAAAATATTGTGAATAAAGGAATCTTCCCGCACACTTTTGAGTGCAAGAATGTGTCTTTACTACAATACACATTTTGTCGCACGCTTTATAGACACGGAATGCGGCACTTTTCGTGCATGAGTTAAAAAACATATTTTTCTTTAGCACGATGAACCTCACTGTTAAAAATATTTTGAAAATTAATATATGTATTGGAAGTTCTTTTTCAGATACAGTGTATTAAATTTCATTTAATTTCATTTAATATACAGATATGTCGTAAAATTCCAATAATTATATTATAAACACAACTTTTATGAAGTATTTAGTACACTGTATATTAATTTTACAACAATTTTTTTGTATATTAATTAACATTTGTCTATTAAATTTAGTATACGCGTATCCGCAAAAAAACTTCCAATAGTTTATATTAATTTTCATACAAAAATTTCTAACAGTGCTGATAAAAAGCATTTTTAAAAGTGGTAGTGATAGCGCGTCTTCTTCTTTTTCTGTATAGTTCTCATCGTTGTCTTGTCGGTTTTTATCATTAAATTTTCTATTAAAAATTTAGTATTGAATTTTCTTAGCTCTCAGTCAATCATGCACAATTTCTTTCACGATTTTACTTGGAAAAAAGGAAAAGGTTTTTGATATGGCCGTGAATAATTCATGCATGTCTCAATAATAAACTGTTATAAAGAGAAATCTTTTCAAGAATGGAAAGTATTCAGTGCTTCGTTTCTTTTTTAGATTTTTTTTACTTTTATGGATCACAAAAAAAATATCGTGAATAAAGAAATTTTCCCGCACAATTTTGTGTGCATGAGTTAAAAAGAAATTTTTTTGGACGATGATTTGATAAAAGGCATTAAAAAAGTGCCTCGAGTATAGGAAGTCCATTTGGAGTACACTGTTAAAAAAATCTGTATTAAAATTAATACAAAAGTGTTGGAAGTTTTTTTACAGATACCGTATATGAAATTTTGTATACATGTGTATATGAAAAATCATAACATTTAGAGGAATATTAAAATTCAACGTTATTAAGATTTAATGTCAATATGGCCATATGCATAAACTGTGCATTAAATTTCATAAATATGTATGATGAATTTTCATATGTGCGGTATCTGAAAACCCAAGCACATATGTGTTGCAAATTTAAAGTGGACATAAAAACAATTTAAAAAAATAGAAATATTATGCGGACATTATTTTTTCAAACAAATTATATCATCAGAAATTGTTGGGTATTGGTTTCGCCACAGAAAATTTTTCTCTTACACTGGGGTTTGAACCTACGACCTACCTACCTAAGTACCTTACAAAGCACGCACGCTACCAACTACGCTATCAACGACTTAGTAATTTTGGATATCTAAATGGCATAAGAGTTGTATAACTATTATTCTCTCAAGCATACTTATAATTGACATAACAAAATATTCAATTGATTGCAATTAGAGCGCGAAGTGGGTTGGAAATATTTTCAAGTGAACATAATTTTTGGACGAACGGAATCTTTTTCTCACCAGGAAGCTCAGGTATCCGGATTGTCGAAAAAAATATATCCACAGACCTGTGAAGTTCTAGCAACAAACATAAATCAAACATAAATTTGCCGCAATAGCAGCGCGAGATGCTCCAGTGTTTAAAAAAAATCGATTTTGGAAATCTCGAGTAACTTATCAGAAGTCGATGCTAAGTAATAAGTTTTTTTCGTTATTGGAAAATGTGTATTAAATTTCAAATCAGTCACTAAAAATCCAAAAAATTCATGTTGATTTTCATGTACTAATATAGTAATGATTGATTTAGTAACCATGTGTTATAATTTTATATCGCCGGATTAGTAAAATCCATACACGCATATTAAATTTACTGTGCAACTATATTAATGTTTATTTTCTATACCGAGTTTTGTAAATTTCTTACACGTTTGTGTCGCAAAAACACAAACATTTTGCAAAAAGTAGTACACCTATGTGGACAAAACTGCAAATACTTTGACGGGTATTTTTCAACATTAGTAACTGAAATTTTCATAACTTTGATCTCAAATTTAATGCGACAATTTGTATTAAATTTCAAATCGGGCACTAAAATTCCTAAAATGCATGTTGATTTTCATATACTGATTTAATAATTATGGATTTAATAATCATGTATTGTAATTTTCTATCACCGGATTATCGAAATTCATTGATCTGTATTCAATTTATTATGCAAACATATTAATTTTGATTTCGTATACCAAGTTTTACAAAATCATACACGTTTGTATAGGAAAAACTCGAACATTTTTTACAGTGTAGAGATAGTGCGTATTATTCTTTTTTCTGTATCGTTCTCATCGCTGTTTCGCTGGTCTTTATCATCGAGTATTTAGAGTGTACCCTCCTGGGGGATGCACAAAGGGGATTGACATCAGTAAACAGTTTAGTGTCCCGTACGTTTATTGTATCGGTCCCGGGACACCGTATAGTTATCGTGCTCGAGGGGATCCACTGTGCTGTGTGTGCTTCAGTCGCGAACAGGAAAAAAGCAACAAAAAAAAAAAACGAAGCGGGGACAGATCTGTTACTCTGTTAGACTTCGCTCTCGGTTACCACTGACATTTGAATGCTTAGTATACGCTCTCGAACTCTTCTCGTGATCAGGCGAACAGCGAAAAGAGATAGGAATATATTATACAAAATGTTAAATAGCAGTCACGTCATTTGAAAAATCGCTGAATTAAGAAGATGTCAACGAAGCCAATGTTTATGTCTTGTAAAATACAAGTGTTTTGCTTCCGCAAAGTGGAGGCTTTGTCATAGTTAACATTTTTTTTTTTCAATGACAGTGATTTAATAAATAACACCATAAATTTAGAACAATTAAAAAAAAAGTATTTGCAGTTATCTGTGAAATTCAAAATCTATAACTCGAGAATAGGTATAGATATAGTTAATTAGTTATAACAAATAAAGCGGAACAGAGGTTCAAATTTTATACCGATTTCAATTTCATAAAAGAAATTCTGTAAACGCCTAGACTTCACAAATTTTCAGATATCAAGCTAAACCTTTTTCTACAAGTAAAGTGATGTTCGAGAACGAATAGTATTAAATTTGAATCATATTTTTTAAACGCTCATAAAATAGACATTTTGATGTTTCCAAAATAGTTGAAAATATTTGAAAAAGTTTTACTTTTTCAAAATAACAAGTTTTTTTTTCGAAAATTCGAAGTTTCCAAATAAACCTGAACAATATGGGCAAATATAATTCATGTCTCCAAAATCTAAATATGATGTTTTATGAGGCCACATATTTTCGACATCTTATTTTTCTTTTCTTGACAATACGCGTATCATTCATGTTTTGAATTACATCTTTTTCATGTTTTTTTTAAACGATCTCCGTTCATATTTTCGACTACATCATTTTTTATTTTTTTTTTACAATACGTGCATCATTCATGTTCTTAATCACATCTTTTGAACGTTTCTTTTTTAAACGGTCTTCATTTCAATTTTCAGTTTTATCTGAATTAAATTTAATAGCCAATGCTGATTCCGTTAGATACGATACTTTTCTTTTATCATTTATGGCGTTTTAATTTTTCTCGTAAAACGCACGATTGTACTGACGTTGAAACTTTTCCCATAATATGGACAACACAATTAGCATAAAGAAAAAAAAGGATGCAAAAATACTATGAGGAAGTTTCTTTATTTTATTTTTGGCTTCCTCATAGAGGAAGATCTCCGAAAGATGAGAATTATTGACGAAGTTAATGATTTCTGATGTTTTACGAAATCCAGAGCAACACCAATAAATTTTAAAAAAATTCAAAATCACGTAAGGTCCGAACCGTTTTACCGATCATCACCAAATTTGGTACATAGCCGGGCTGAATGTTATTTTTCCTGTGTAGAAAATGTCAGTGGATTACTTAAAATTTTACCGGAATTAGAGCAAAACGAAAATTTTTCGAAAAATTAAAAATCTCATAAAAACCGAACCGCTTTACCGATTTGGCCCAAATTCAATATCACAGGTCGTACCACTTTGTTCAATTGTAATACGAAGTTTAAGCCCGATAGCTAAAAATTCGTTCGAGCTAGAGCATTTACGTACTTTTTTCAAAATTACAAAATTCTTATAAAAATGAAATGCGTTAAGGGATTTTTGTAAAATTTATACCAATTGAAGATTAGCCAGTACTGTATATGTTGTTTAAATTTTAGCTGATTCGGTCGAATACTTTATAAGTTAGAATTATATGAATTTTTGGCCTTCCATCACACACTCACACACACACATCCGGACAATTTTTCTAAACCACTTTTCTCGATGTTTCAGACCATTTTAAACGTTTAGACATGAAAATTTCGAAAATTTTTTTTTAATGAAAACAAAGCTTTCTTTCTTCAAGCTATGAGGAGGCAAAAACAAAAATCTTTCTTTTTTTTGTAAAAAAATCAGTCTCTCTTTAAATGCAATTGGTCAGTCAATGATTTTTAAGAGGTATTCATACGTCGAGGTGGGATATATTTATTGGAAATGCAATTGCGTGTACCATACCGCGATCGTTTTGTACATATACACTGCATGGGGAACTTGAACCGGACTCGCGAGTCGCTTGAACGGATGCCGCTCTGTGCTCCTGTGCCTCACTTCCCCATCTCACCCTCTCATTGAATATTCCCGAGTTATTTACGGGTACCCGTCGAGATTTATACGCCACGTCTCGCGCGAGCCAAGTCTCTTCCCTCTTGGCGTTCGTATACGCGTGCACCCCCTGCGTTCCTCTTCTTCAACCAGCAAAATGCCCAGCACCGCGCACTATTAGCTGCCATGCTCACGTTCGTGCATTCACAGTCCCGGCGAGCCGGACACTCCAAGAGTATTTTCTCGTTCCGGGAATCGCGCTCGTGCATTTTCGCACAGTTGCGCATGCATTCTCTTCTTCTCGTATGACTCTCGTTGCAAAGTTTAAAGCATATGTGCGCTCTGGACTCCAGGTATGCGAAGAAATAAACAAAACAATCATATTCCTCGTAGGTATACAGATTTTCGTAATCTATCAACGAAGCGATTACACTCAAATAAATCGTAGTCGTACAGTCAACTATGAAGTGACAACTATTAATTTTTAGTCGATGCAACTATTTTCGTAGTTACGATAACTATGAAAATAGTTATGGTAACTATTTGGTAGTTATAGTAACTATTTGATAGTTGTGGCAACTATTAAAAAATTGGTCTTACGAACTAAAAATGAATAGGTCATTTTAAGGTTACTAATACCATAATTTTCTCTCAGTGCATCATCGTAGTATTTGGCAATTAATTTTTAACACAAATACATTATTTATTCGTCAATAGTATGAATTAATAACAACATTGTATTTTATTAGAAATATATAGTGGTAATATATTTTCATTTAAAATCCCGTCGTTTAACCACAAAAATATGTTTTTTTTTGTTTCCCACGTCACAAAAAAATATTGCTAAATTGGAACCATTGATTAACTTTAATGATATTCTATAATTTTAGCTTATGACTGTGATTTCAGGTAATAAAATAAAAAGTGTCGAAATTGTATTTTTCATGTTCTATTTAGGGGAGAACGAGGCATAATGGCTACGGGGCACGACGGAACAGGGGCATAATGGCACACCTCGTCAAAATAGCACCAACGTACGCTGAAATCGTAAAATTGTTATAATTTAATTGCCATAATATTAATCTTACGATCTTTGAAATTAAATTTAGTAGGATATAAACATCTATTATTTTTTTACATCGAATACTTAACCCATTTTATATTTGGACCTAGGGTTCAAAAATATATTTGATGATATGCTCATTGACATCAGCACACTAAAAGTGTGCCCATTTTTTACGCGTATTGCAACGTATCCAAACCTCCGTCGATTATTAATAGAAGACACTGCAAAAGAGGCATGGCGTATCCCCTTCCGCATTCGCAGATGAATTTGACTTTTTTTCAATAATTGTGTAAATTAACAACTCTCATGTGTGTCAAAGTTCTATTTTTTTTCCGTCGCGCGCATTGAGTCGAATCAAAATGTGAAAAACTTTGCGTTTTTTAATTTGGAAAATATTTGTGCAAATTAATAAAACTGCCAGATGTCGCGTGTCAATGTACGAATTTTTTTTTTCATATGTGTCACTTTCATGTGTGCTGCCGTGCCATTATACCCCGCGTTGCCATTCTGCCCCGCTCTTCCCTATCTCTTCCATGATAGTTTGTTAGTTAGTTAGTTAATATGTTTATTAGTTTTTAGCTATCTTGCGCCTCGCGCTACACTATCGCTTATTTTCATCATAATTCTACGTTACGTTATATCTGCACATTCATCCTGCTCTATCCTGTGCAGAAACTAGTTCGGGCAGCCGCGATTAAATAAGGGGCCTTTTTAGGTATAAACGTGGTATCCACAATAGGGAGTCCACTCTAGAACCCTACTAGGCTCAACAGAGGCGGCCACGACAAACTTCGGGGCCTAATCAGGCTTAAATGTGGAACCCTCATTAGGGTCGCCGATATTGAGCCTCGAAAGGCCCGTACTTTCAAGCGTGACTAGCCTAGTAGGGTGCCTACTACAATTAGGGCCATCTATAAAGGGCCAAGTTGGAGCCCCAACTATATTTCTGCACGGGATGTTTCACTCACATTTAATGCACATACATACCCCGGTTTACAATTTTTTTCACACCTTATTTCTCAATCGCATCATATTATAACTTCTATGCACCTCCTTTTCTCGATTTCATTACATATTTCACCAGGGATCGTTTCATTTCTGGTGTCGATGTTATATTTTTTATTTCCGATGGCACTTTGTTGTAAACTTTAATTTCGTTATAATACAAATCTCTATGTCCTGCTGTCCTTTTTCTGAACTCTACTCTTATCTGCCTGCCGTGTTCACATCCCGCTTTTGTCTCCTACCACTATTATTTTCCAGCTACTGTAGACGGAGTTTAAATAAAAATCTGTGAAAAATTCATACACTGAGAGAAAAATATAGAATTTACAAAAATATATATATATTTAGTCCGACGATTATCTACGTATAAACCATGATTCCCAGGAGGAACGTCTCATGTCGGTGAAGTTTGAAACGTTTCAAAGTTGAAATGGTATTCGACTGTTTCTACCAGCGCCAGCGATGCCAAAACGGTTATAGACATGGTTTTTAATTTATTACTTAATGAAGAAGGAACTTGTCCATATTAAGATAAACGTTTTCAAATGGAAAAAAACTCTTCCGGTCATTTTAAGACCACTACCAAATAGATAGACCCGGTGGAAGACCTTCATATCGGGAAAAAATCACACCCTCTGAAGTGTTTGTCAGATTTAACAATTTTTTTCACTATAAAGGAAAAAAATTTCCATATTTAAATAAGCGTTTTCAGATGGGAAAAACTCTTCCGGTCATTTTAAGACCACTACCAAATCGATAGACCCTGCGGAAGATCTTCATATCGGGGAAAAATCACACCCTCTGAAGTGTTTGTCAGATTTAACAATTTTTTTCACTACGAAGGAAAAATTTGTCCATATTCTAATAAGCGTTTTCAGATGGAAAAAACTCTTCCAGTCATTTTAAGACCACTACCAAATCGATAAATCCTGCGGAAGACCTTCATATCGGGAAAAAATCACACCCTCTGAAGTGTTTGTCAGATTTAACAATTTTTTTCACTATGAAGGAAAAAATTGTCCATATTCTAATAAGCGTTTTTAGATGGAAAAAAACTCTTCCAGTCATTTTAAGACCACTACCAAATCGATAAACCCTGCGGAAGACCTTCATATCGGGGAAAAATCACACCCTCTGAAGCGTTTGTCAGATTTAAACATTTTTTTCGATATGAAGAAGGGGTTTGTCCACTTTAGGACAAGCATTTTTAGGAATAAAAATGTCCCACGGTCATTTTAAGACCACCACCAAATTAATAGACCCTGCGGAAGACCTTCATAAGTAATAAATTAAAAGCCATGTCTGTAACCGTTTTGGCATCGCTGGCGCTGGGCGCTGACGCTGGCAGAAACAGTCGAATACCGTTTCAACTTTGAAACGTTTCAAGCTTCACCGACATAACGTCTTTATTTTATGGTTATATCAACAAATAATTATATTAGAAATCATCAAAATGATAACAGTTTTTTATATGGCGTTTAGTTGCATATACGATTTCAACGTTCGTTTCCAATAACATTGCAAGTATCGTTTATTGAATAATATTATCGTCGCTAAAATCATAAAACATTGCAAGCCTTCCTATATTTGTTTTATCATATAAAATCGTTAAATCAACGATATGCTTTTTTCTCAGTGCAGACACAGCTTTTGCTTATTAGTAAAATTAGTGAAATTATAAAAAATTTCTAAGAGGCTCGAAGCTAAAAAGTGGCTGAACTGACAGAGAACGCCTCATATGTAGTGCTGACGTCGGGGCATCAACCGAGCTCTCGAAGAGGTATATTAGCTGTCGACGTTCTCGCGGTGCACTCCGCGCGTTCGCTGCGTATTCGTTGGGAAACTTACACTCGCTGTTCGTCTCGCGACTCGAGAGATGCTCTCGAACGTGCGGGCACGTTCGAGCAGACTCGGATGGACGGGGGTGTCGCGGACGAAGATTAATGCCTGGACCGTAGACGTTAAGAGCGACGACGACGACGACAACGAAGAGAACGACGAGAACGGGGGGAACGACGTGGGCCCCGCGAACGCAGCAGCAGAAGCAGAAGCAGCAGCATCAAGCAGAAGCAGATCTTCCCTTCGCTTCTCCTGGACGGACGAGCGCGCGGTCAGACAGACAGATAGATGTATATTTATACGAACCGGCACGAAGAAACCAAGAGAGATCAGAGCGAGCGAGAGAGAGAAAAAGAAAGGCGAAGCAACACGAGAAAGTAAGGTAAGAAAAAAGAAAGGAAAGAAGCAAGAATTGCTGCTGGAGAAAAAACAATTCGCTCGAAACGTGAACGCGAAGGCGAAGATAGAAGAGAGATCAAGAAACGGTTCAGTGTATAACAGAAGCCACCGTGAGCAGCTACTGCTTACGGAGAAACAGCACAGAAAGGTGCAGTAGCAAATAGCCGGTGCAATGTGCAACCGATGCGCGCGGGGGAGTACGAAAGACGACAGAACTCGTACACTCGAGTCTATCCCTTTTTCTCTCGTGATGTTACTTTCCACGATGCTCCTTGTCTTTTTCTCTCTCGACTGGAATAGATCGATACGACTCGTATTGGCGATCTATTACGACGACGATCGAATCGTTTCGAATAGGACGATCCTCGGCACGCTCTCTGTACTCTGTATTGCGGCGCTTCGCCGCAGACGCGTACGTTTATATGTCTATGTATATATATTGTATCCTGACTACTGCACAGAGCGTGATAAATTTCGCGTCACGAAACAAATCACCGCGAAACAAATCGTGTGCCCACTGTGCGCACCGAAGCTCTCTGCACTCTTGTGATACCATCTACGAGGTGGATGCTCCGGTGGACTTAAGCTTCTATGGTGCATACGGGTATCCGGAGAATTGTCGTTTGTATCGGTCGTTCAGTTTTCAGTATTGGGGCAAATGCACTTTGTACAGTCGAACTTCCCTTGGCGAAGTGGAGTTTTCATTTTAATAAGAATAATACGTTGAGCTTTTTAAGCTCATTTTCCTTTTAGGAGACGTTCGGGCGGGGGTCAAAATAGCAAATAATTAAAATAGCGAATTTCATAATAATGGCTATTCCAGATTCAGACGTTAATTTCTTTTTATTTCGGTATTTTTGCCATTTGCTGTTTTGATCATTCTATATTTTGACCTCCACCACATTATTTTGAAATTCCCTATTTTAGCCATTCACTATTTTGATCATTCGCTATTTTGACCCCCACCCCATTATTTTGAAATTTGCTATTTTAGCCATTCACTATTTTGATCTCCATCCGGTCGTTCGTCAATGACGTCACCACGGATTTGATCTTTTTGGACGGCCCCCTCCCCCTGGTTATATGTCGTCACAATTACAAAACCTTTTCTCAACCCCCCAAACTTGACGTCACTCGATCTCGTACGACCTCCCCATAAAGTCTAAATAATTTTAATTTTTTAATATCAATAAACGTGTTATACATATATATATATTATACATACTCAAACAATAACAATTTTTCAATATAATTTTAAAAATATATAAATAGTCAGTTTGTTGACTAAAAATATTTCAAAGCTAGGCGAAAATACAGCATCCTATGGAATTTGACAAATGTTATATAAAATTTAAAGAAGTTGTTTATTCGTTCGTTCAGGTGGAAGATGATGAATATAGCGTTACGTAGTAGCCTATCTAAAAAAATAATAGTGTGTCATAAAAATTGTTGTGTTTCTGCGTTTATCTTACCGACAAATGACGAAATAAATAACCGAAAACTATTGCACAGAAAATATATTTTCTATCGTTTTTGTAATTATTATGAATAACCGAGAAAATTCGGTAATTCGTTTGTTCGTGTGGAAAACAATTGCTAGGCCAGCAAATCTTTTGCTGAAATACTGACAATATCGCGTTATGTGCTAGCCTAGCTAAAAAAATAGTTTGCCAAAAAACCTTTGTGTTTTTGCGTTTATCTGACCGATAAATGACGAAATAATTGACCAAAAAAAACGATTGCACAGAAACTATATAGCATATCCTTTTTGCAATTACAAAAAACAACTTAGAACATTATTTTTTTAGTATTGAATATAGTAATTAGTAGGCGTAATACTCCATAACCATTTAGTCAAAATACCCTTTTAAAATATACTTTTTAATTCTTGTGGTCTCTGGTGGAAAAGCATTGGGTTTAATTTTAATCTTATGAGAAGTTTGACTGTAGAACGACATTTTACCATGTAATAGATAGAATTTGTTGAATAGTAAGTCTAGAGTGTCCATGCGCAACTATGTGGACGGAGCTTATGCATCATCCGGTGCATCTATACTTGTATTGCATGCATTCATGGAGCGCGAACGTTCCGGACAACGTAACCCACAATAGGCCTGATACATAGCTGCAATTACGCGAGCGAACGCGAGACCGCTTGCATAATCTGCCTGGATCGATTAATCACTCGGTGATTTACTGGTATTTCGTTAATCTCCTCCCTCCATGCCGAGAAATTTCCCGTCATCAAGATTGTCGCCGTGTATATAGACGAGAATTTCTATAAATCAGTCATTGCCGATGCTTCGCGAGTCAACCACGACTCGAGAACTTCTCTTGAGTCTTCTTTTTTCCCTACCTTCTTGCACGTACTTCTTCTTCTTCGACTCTGAAGTCGCGAAGAATCTTAGGTCAAGATACAAAACGGTAAATCGATGATAAAAATAGCTACCTCATTTTGGGACGACAAAAAAGAAGATTTTCTTAACGTAATCGGAATAAAAAAAGAGTTTAAACGATTTATTGCCATTGAATAAATAAAACTCACAAATTAGTAGCATGTTTACTCACCTAATAATAAATAAACGACAGATGTCAAGTCTCAACTATGTAAATTTTTGCTTCCTCGTTGACGAAACTTTGTATTCGTGATTTTTTTTTCTTCTTCATCAATCGAGCTGAAATTTGGCACACACGTGGAGCAGATAGACCCCTTTATTTTTGATAATTTTGTTAAAGATTTAAAAATATGTTAAAATTTTATTTAATTTTGCAATTTTCACAAAATGTCTGTACGTGCTCTAGCTTCCACAAATTTTTAGCTATGGAACTAAATAATTTTTTAAATAAATAAAGCTATGTTAAAAGAGGTTCGGTATTAAATTTGGGCTGAATCTATTTAAACAAATTCTATTTTTATAAAATTTTGTAATTTTGAAAAAAAATTACGTCTTGCTCACTCACGTAAAATCTCACAAAATAAACTGAAATTTTCTACACATGAAAATTAATATTCAGCACTGCTGCGTACCAAATTTGGTAATGATCGGTAAAGCGGTTTGCATTTGACGTGATTTTGAATTTTTCAAAAATCATAGAGGTAACGCAAGAAAATTGCAAATTAAAACTTTGCACATTGTTTCCTTATTAATTTCGATTTTTTACAAAGCTGCCTCTATCCGGAAGTCAAAATTAATTAATAATCTTACTCACAAACATAACTCATAAAAATTGAAATTAATGCGGAAGCAATGGGCAATTTTTTTTTTGCATAAAATTTTCAAGAGATCAGGATTTGCCAACTATACAAAAATATATGGCTGGCACAATGTATGCAGACATGGAAGATAAAAGAAACGGTAGGTAGAAGAAGTAAAAAAACCAGAAGCACACGCCCGGTATAAATCACTTCAGATCAATTAGAAACGAGGGATCTCGAGTCGATGATCTCGCGGTAACCGCGTGCGCACTTGTATAGAGCTCGAAAGTCTCTCATTCTTTCTTTGTCTGTTCGATCTGAGGAGCGAAGAACATCCTCACTGTAACATCTCGTATAACTTTCCCTTTCCTTTTAATTATCAACATTCTTTAGTATTATACGACCACATAAAGGTATTAAATGTATGTAAGCGGTACTTAATTGCCGATATTACTTTAGAGATATCATTAACGTACTATGTTTCTATTAATGTACGGCGCATTTGCCACCGCAGGATAAAGTCTTTCGATGTCATCTGACTTCAGTTTTTTTATTCTTGATTTGAATGATTAGAATTTAATGATTTTACTTAACGTGTGGTACATTAACTGTCATCAATGATTCAGCAGTGAAGAACAATCGGGATTGGTTTTGACAAAAATAATACCGCCCAAAATATTTTATCTGTTAACCTAAATAAGAATCATTTGAAACTGATAGAATAGTAGATTATTAGGTCGATCTATAAAGATAAATGTGTACACGCAATAAAAAAAAACCATTCCAGTCTACGACAACAGATAAATCAAAGTTGATATAAAAAAAGGCAAGGATATAGGCCAATTTAAAAACCACTGAAATTTCTCTAAATTCTACAAAAGGCATTGCTTATTTTTTTCTGGGTTCGTCCAAGTTTACTCAGAAAAAGGCTTAGTTAGAATTACCAAAAATTTGGTTAAATATGTTGCTAAGAAAACTTGATAGACCCAATCAAGTAATTGGTCAACATAACCAAGGATTTGGTAAGACGACCAAGAGTTAATATGCCTATCGAATAACTTGATTGGGGCTATCATTTTTTTCTTGGTCAAATTTAAAAAAAGACCTTAGTAAGCACAACAAAGCCTTTTTTTCAGTGTTGTATTGGGAATTCTCAATGATCATAATTTGAGTCATTGTCACTTCCAAACGTGGGAGTTCTTTCGGATCCGAATGCGTGAAAAAATCGGTAAACAAAGAAAGTATTGAAACAAGCATCGCAAAGGGAGATAAATATACGAGTCACGCAAATGATTCAAGCGGTATGGTAAATGCACGTGGAGGCGATCAAAGCCGAAGCTCAAGGGGACCGATGCTTCCGTCATGTTAAAAAGGAGGTCTCGTTCTCAGCACCTGAAGTCCCTTCGAAAAGAGATCACGGCCAGCAGGCGAAGCGCCACAACGGCTGAGATCTGACTGGTATCGAAGAGCTCGGTGCTTTCTCGATTCCAGCTTGATGTTCCTTCGGCTGCTGGTATCCCTGAGCACCAACAGCAGCAGCATTCAGTGGTCAGTATAGCGCTGCTGGCAAGAGGAACAAGCGGCGACTCGGCGCTGACCAGCCAACAGCACCGATATCAGATCGCTCGTATAAAACTATCGTATCGTTTAAATACGCACTGAAAGGTGAGGCGATGCATCAGAAGATACGCGGGCGGTGGCAGCCCACGGTTCGTCGGTCCGTCCGTCCGTCGATCCGCGCCGAAGATACCCGCCTTGGAATCCATGGGAACCACGGAGAACCAGGCTTAAACGCGCTCGCGCCGAGCCCTCGGTATAACCCCTTCTGTTGAGCTACCCAATGCCGTCCCGTCGTCTACTGTCCTCCACCCTTTACCTTCTCTTTTCATCTCATTTAACGCTCCTGGCTTCTGTCTTGTTGAACTTCAAGATTCTTGTTTCCGTCTCTGTGACGTTTCTTGATTCTACTTTCTAATCACTGATTAAAATACACTTTCTAATCACTGATTAAAATACAGATTATTTGGAAAAGGATATACTTAATGATTTGTTGCTTACTTTTAAATACTTAGGACATCGAGTTCCTTTGATACTCTTCTATATGACAGAGATATACATAGAAAGAAAAGATTAGTTGCCATAACCAAAAAATGAGTTGACACGATCAATCGATTATTCTATTTCCGTTACAACTTAAATGGTAGTGCCATCGATTGGAATGATAATAGTGACGATTCGAATGGTAGGTCCAACGATTGGATTGGTTACGCTTACTAATCTCGCCAGAACTATTTGTATGAATAGTTGAGTTATTATTCAATATGGTTGGGGTAACTAAATTTTGAGAACTTGTGTACACCAAATTGTAAATGTAGTAATTACAAACAAATATTTCTTTCCATGTAATAAGTGTCGTTTTTATCGCTAAAAAGAATTGGAAGAATATAAGCTGACCATCGTTTATTTTTGACGACAACTATAATTGATGGTCCGAATTATCAGTAAGTTTCATTTAAAAACGAAACTTACATATGGAACTGAGGATTATCACAACTTAAAATTATGGTTATAAATACTGGACTAAAGGTGACCAAGAGCGGCGAATATGCCCAAATTTTGTAAAAAAAAAGAAAAATAATGAGGAAACAATAGACAAGGTTCAGAGTGTTTACACAGGTTGTATTTGATCTGTGCTTGTTTTGATGGAGACATAAGTCATCATTGGTGCATCAAACATTTCTACCCGATCTGTCTGTGTATAGCTCTTCAGAATAGACTCTTATGTGAATCTCGCCGGAGCTTGTGTTGAGCTATCCAATGCCATCCCGTCGTCCACTGTCCTCCACCCTTTACCTTCTCTTTTCATCTCATTTATCGCTCCTAGCTTCTGTCTTCTTGAACTTCAAGATTCTTGTTTCCGTCTCTGTCACGTTTTTTGATTCTACTTTCCAATCACTGATTAAAATACAGATTATTTAGACAAGGATATACTTAATCATTTGTTGTTTACTTTTAAACACTTAGGACATGGAGTTCCATTGATATTCACATATTTTACAGATATACATAGAAAGAAAAGATTAGTTGCCATAACCAAAAAATGAGTTGACACGACCAATCGATTATTCTATTTCCCTTACAATTTACAGATTAAAATACACATAATTTAGAAAACGAGATACTTCGTCATTCAATTGTGATGGCAGACCTTGATTGCTTTCGAATACTTAGAACATCGAGTTCCATTGATAAGACGGAAGTTTTGACAGATATAATAACTGTTGTTTTTATCGCTAAAAATAATTGGAAGAATATAAGCTGATCATCGTTTTTTCGCCACAACTATAATTGATGGTCCGAATTATCAGTAAGTTTCATTTGAAACGGAACTTACAAATAGAACTGAGGATTAAGAAGGTGGCCAAAACCGGTGAATATGCCCTAATTTTATAAAAAAAGAAAGAAAAATAATGAGGAAGCAATGGACAAGGTGCAAAGTCTTCACACAGGCTGTATTTGATCTGTACTTGTTTCGATGGATACATAAGAAATCAATGGTGCACCAAGCATTTCTATCCGGTCTGTATGTGTATAGTTCTCCAGAATAGACTCTTATGTGAACCTCTTTACTTTACCATCGATGGATTCCTCTGCAACCAAAAGATTTACAAAATCTTCAATCTCTTATCTACATTGATATACTCCATACGTCGCAATGTATTTTCATTTTTTTTCGATTCATTTATCTCTTCTCCCAACGTTCCACTGTTTGTTCTTGTTGTTTCTCTCTTTTATCGCGATGTCCTCTCTTCTCGGCATGCGGAGTAGCGAGATCTCGAGTAGGCAGCAATGGCGAGGCCCTCGTTACGCGCCTTTAAGGAGAGCGGAGGCAGTTAACGTAATTGCGCCGGAATTGGCATAAAGCTGCAACGGAAACACGTTGCCCGAAGCCTTGCAGTGTCTTGCCGCGCTGTACCTTGGTTTTATACATATATGCTTGTGCTGCTGATACATACTTACGCGCCGTGTGCGTCTTTTGCCGCGAGCAGGTAATCCGATCGTCCGGTCGATACCTCGAGTTCTGCTGTGCTTTTCATCATTCGGATTCACTTGCTCGCTTGATCGCGTTCAGTATATACCTGCACGTCTCACAAGGTACTTGCTTGACGGATCTCCTTGACACGGAGCACAAGCAGCAGAGATTCCCGAACGATTCGCAGCTCGATCCTTCACCTCATACCCCTTTACCCCCCTTTCTCCCCTGCGAGTGTACGTGCGATTCTCGCGATCCGCGCCCTTGTTGCACCGTCTCACGCGGATACGGATTATTCCGTAATTGGTATGGCATTCCACCGCGTTATGAGTTAATTCCGTCGGATCGAGGGATCGAGATATCGGGGAACCGGAGTGAAACAGTCATCCCGATCATCGTGGAGTTTAACGATCGTATGGGGTGACACGTGCTCCAATGGTCAACGATTATAATGAAAATAAAATGAAATTCTTGGCAAAGAAAGATGAAGTGAAGATACCATCAAGTCGAGTGAGGATAAATTTTTTAATTCCAGGATCAACAGATTGAATTATATAGGAATGGATTATTAGGATAAGTCATTATTTTATTATTATTCCAATTGCCGAGCATATAGAAAAAAAGTCTGCATAGTTGAACGTTGCGTGAGACTTCCTCATTTCTTACGACATCTCACAAAGATAAAATCGATCAACGTACTGCATCATAGAATTAGTTTTGTAAAATGTGAAAAATATGTTAACTGCTAGTCGGCAGGCGTTTTTTTAATACACGCACTGAAAAAGATTTCGTTGGTGTTACTAAGGTCTTGGTTACAAATTTTACCAAGATAAATTTGGTAGGCTCAACCAGAGTTGTAAATGCCTAATACTTACAGAAATAATGATGATGATACGATCAGCTCTATAATTATGATTTTATAATAATAACATGTAGCGATTGTAATACGATGATTAAACTTTCGATTGGCTGCAAAAATTATTATTTTTCAATATTTTTTCCACTATTGCAATATTAAAGCGGAAAGTAGTATTTTTTTCAGCTATTCAAATGTTTACACTCTATTTTATAATCACTACATATTATTACTATGAAATCATAATTACAAAACAAATTGTACTGTAAACTATATTTCATGAATTAATGGGGATTTACAACTTTGGGCGTATTAAATACTTGGTTGTCTTACCAAATCTTTGGTAAGATTTAACCAATAACTTGGTTTTGCCTGTTAAGTTTTCTTGGTAACATTTTGAACGAAGTTTCGGTAGTTCTAAAAATGGTTTGTTATGGAAACTATTGAAGTGTGTATGTGAATCATATATCGAAAAAATGTGGACTCTAGTCTCTGGCAAAGCTGCATACCTACGACAGCCTAAATTACCACTCAGTCGGCGTGAAATTTGATAGTCACTCGAATGATTATGGAGTTTAGTGATCGAAAGAGATGCCACGCATCCTGATGGGAAAAAAGTGTTGAATGAAATACCTTAGAAAGAAAGAAAGAAGATACGACATGGCCAGTGAAGATTTGCAAAGCCCGGATGCTCAGACAGGTGAAAGAAAGGGGGTGGGGAGTGGTTTGAACGAGTATAGAGAACCTCAGAGTCCTACAACGATCTTCGGCGTAGTAACCGAACGAAGAGGAAGAAGGAGGAGGGCGGTCAGCGGGCGGACGCGGGGGAGGAGTGCGTAATCTGGAATTTTTAAGGGGGTGGAACTGCCGCGCGCGCTTATTGTTCGGCTAATGATGGAGTGGAAACGTGACAGGTGAAACCCAATACAGCCGGTAGTTATATATAAGCTATAATACACTGTGCTCTCTGTATTCGCCCATCGGAAGACAGGCTCTCTGGCGACGTTCGCGTCTCCGTCGTTGACCTACGGGCTCACCCAGTACCAGCCGAATCTATATATTATATACATAGATATGTATATATATATATAGCACACCGCACTGTGGGACCCGAAATTCTCTCAAGACCTTCTGGACTTAAAATACCGATATGCATACGGTGGTTCCCATCATAGCTTGCCACGCTCTCATTCCGCACCACATTTAATACATACTTCATAGCTTGCATCATCTACCGAGCTCAATGGTCACAAAGACGACTGAAAGGATACAAAAATCCGACGGAAAAAAAAGATTTGTTGCCATAACCAAGAAATGAGTTGACACAACCAATCGATTATTCTATTTATCTTACGACTCAAATGGTAATACCAACGATTCGAATGGTAATGCCGACGATTCGAATGATAATACCGACGATTCGAATGGTAGTCCCAACTATTCGAGTGGTCGTCCCAACGATTGGATTAGTTAACGTAACTAATCTCGCGAGAAATAATCGTGAATAGTTGAGGTTACTATTCGATATCGTTGAGGCAACTAATTTTTTTGACATCGTGTACAGCAAATCGAAAACGTAGTTGCCACAACCAAACATTTCTTTCCGTGCACTGTAGTAGTAACATGAGTAATTCGATTTATTTTATTGAATTTTGACATTGAAAAGGGGTTTACATTTTCGTTTTGTAATCGGTATTTTCCAAGGTAGAATGTACGACTTGAGAACAATAGTGAAGGCTAAAATTCGATATCTTGAAGAAAAAAAATATAGTTTGGATTTTCTGACCCGAAGTTGGATCTGTGAATTCTAGAATCAGAAACGGAAAAAGTCACTTTTTTTTAAAACCATGGTAAACAAGGATGCAAAGTAGAACCTTGCACATTGCTTCCTCATTATATTTCGCTTTTTACAAAGCAACCGTTAAGAGGAAGTATGGTAATTGATTTTGGCTTCCTCATAGAGGAAGCTTTGTAAAAAGCGAAATAAAATGAGGAAGCAATGTGCAAGGTTCTACTTTGCATCCTTGTTGTAAATAAATAAATTAGCGCACACTCCCGCTTTGTGAAAATATAATAAGGATGAACGGTCCGGAAACTCCGTCGAATACTCTACCTTCTCTGTTTTTTTTCTGTGGAACACGATAGAAACCGGTGTTTTCCGAAATTTCATTGGGAAGCAAGGATATGGCTAGTTTATATGACATAAATGGCTGCTTTTCGCAATATAAACTGTACAAAATCGCTATAAAAATATGGTATCGTTCATCATTTTTGGGCTATATCTGACGTATTTTTTCTGTTAATCATGAATCTGGCACTCAAATATCTTAGCTCGATATTTGATACCCAAATTCCTATCGCAGAAAAAATATCTAAAAATTAAAAAAATCAAGATCTTGTAAAATTTTAACGTTTCAACCGATCTTAACCAAATTCAATAGGGATCACCGGTGTATGAAAGCTCACATTCATACCAATTTTGAGCTTAATATCTCGAAAGTTAAAAGAGTTATCGCGTTAACAGACATTTTTGGAAAAATTCAAAACTGTTGTGAACGATGAGGATTGACCTCTCTATCTATGGTGTACATTTCAGCACGATATGGCGAGGCGTTCCCGAGTTATAAAGGTTTTGTTGAGCACACGCACACGCACACGCACACGCACACGCACACGCACACGCACACGCACACGCACACGCACACGCACACGCACACGCACACGCACACGCACACGCACACGCACACGCACACGCACACGCACACGCACACGCACACGCACACGCACACGCACACGCACACGCACACGCACACGCACACGCACACGCACACGCACACGCACACGCACACGCACACGCACACGCACACGCACACGCACACGCACACGCACACGCACACGCACACGCACACGCACACGCACACGCACACGCACACGCACACGCACACGCACACGCACACGCACACGCACACGCACACGCACACGCACACGCACACGCACACGCACACGCACACGCACACGCACACGCACACGCACACGCACACGCACACGCACACGCACACGCACACGCACACGCACACGCACACGCACACGCACACGCACACGCACACGCACACGCACACGCACACGCACACGCACACGCACACGCACACGCACACGCACACGCACACGCACACGCACACGCACACGCACGCGCACGCGCACACGCACGCGCACGCGCACACGCACGCGCACGCGCACACGCACACGCACACGCACGCGCACACGCACACGCACGCGCACACGCACACGCACGCGCACACGCACACGCACGCGCACACGCACACGCACGCGCACACGCACACGCACGCGCACACGCACACGCACGCGCACACGCACACGCACGCGCACACGCACACAGATATTTTTTCTAAACCACTTTCCTCGACGTTTTGTACCATTCTGAGTATACTGACATGAAAATCTCGAAAAAAAATGTTTCACGAAAACAAAGCTTCCTCTATGAGGAAACAAAAGGTTTGTAGTCAGTATTTTCTGAGGTAGAATATACGACTTGAGAATGATAGTGAAGGCAAAAATTCGATACCTTAAAGAAAAAAAAATTTAGGTTTAATTTTCCTTATTGGATGGAACATCTAGGCTGCGAAATTGAAAAAGGTGAATATCAAACTAAAAATAAATATGCCTTGACTTTTTTGTTGTTGAGCAAAGTGAGGTGCCATTAGTGTATACGATTCCTATGCAATGCTGGTATACCGTTTGTCCACTATTACGCCAACAACGTATTTGGCACGCATGAGCTCCTATTCCACACGTTGCTGTTGGCTATACCACGTATGGCAGATATCCGTGGGAGATAGACGATAATTTGCGAGTTGCCGTCGATGCTGCAGACGAGAACCTCTTTGCTACATACTACACCAGCCATTACCCGCTGAGATCACGAAAGCGTTCTGTATAAAAGGTATAATAGGCACATTGAGAAGTGGACAATTTTACAGATAGAGACTATTACACCGAACGTCCGCCCCTGCTTCTTTTCAGTTTTTTTTACCGGTATTTATACTTACATTGGAAGCTGGTAATTTACGACATGTCCCATGACGGTCTCTGTACTACCCAATATAATTAGTGTTATCTACAGGTGGCCTAGATCAGCACGTGTCCTGATCCGAAGTCGGCCTATGGTAGACACTGTATCCAATAGTACGGCACTAGCATGTGAAGCTTAAGCTACCGTAAAGATAGCCGTGTCGATAGCGTGAGCTATCCATACTCTATTACTGGCTATGTAACTCGTGAATGCTTTTAACGATAAGCAATTTTAACCGGAATTTGAGAAGAACTCGCGCATAAATCTTTTAGTCATGGGAAATCTGTCCAGTTATTTTGTGGAACTTTATTATTTTGTTTTAATTTTTTTGTGTTTTTTTCGGTTTTTCAGATACAAGGGAAACTGGATTCGTCAATGCGATCACCGCCGCTGGCGTGACGTATGCTGTAACGAGAGCCTGTACAATGGGAGACCTTGTCGAATGTTCCTGTGACAAAGTGACCTTGAAGGGTACGAATAAAAATTTTGAAACATTATCTTATATTTAGATACATCTGAAATTGGAAATTCTGATTTTTATTAAAAAATTACAAAACTGATCCTTTTTTGACTGAATTATTATGGGTTACTGCACTCACAAAATATGACCATTTATTGAAAAATACTATGCTATGATATAATGGAGGGAAGTACATAATTACCAAGAAAATCAGACCGGAAAAATATAATCAATGTTACCTATTGAAAATTTGTGAAAATTATAATTTCTGCACAATAATGAGCCATAATTATTGCTTTTAACAAATGGTACCTCTGTTTGTATTCGAATTGCGCTCATCGCAACGGTTTTGTGGACAATTTGTTTAGAATATTATGCATTCGTAGGTCGCAAACACAACAAGCAGGTTCAAGGTGGTAATGTTGAAAATAAAAACAAGAATGTGCCGATCGAGGGCGACTGGGAATGGGGTGGCTGCGGTGACAACGTTAATTACGGATTTAAGAGATCACGAGACTTTATGGATGCACCGTATAGGAAAAGAAGTGACATTAAGACCCTGGTAAAGCTACACAACAATGATGCTGGTCGTCTGGTAAGTTGATAACGAAAAAAGTAATTTGATTTTGTCAACGATCACTCGAAAATCGCCGTCCAATTGAATGTACCCTAACTCTTTAATTCAATAGATCAAGCCCCTTAACTGTAGACAAAAAATGTCTAATATGTCGATCATTAGACTGACGTAAAATAGTGGACGGCAAAAAATCATTTGCTGACCAAGCAAATCATTTGCTCACATAATGACAACAAATTTGTTGGCAAATAAGGTTTGTTGTCTAGCAAATCTTTTTGCTGGCTTAGCAAATCTTTTTGCTTGCCTAGCAAATTTTTTTACCGAACGAGCAAATCTTTTTGTTAGGCTAGGAAATAAGTCTTGCTGTCACTATGTTAGCAGCTGATTTTCTGATACAGCAGAAGTTTTCAAGATACCGCCTTTGAAAAATTTTCTTTTCTCCCGACTTTGCTAAAATAACCCCACTTCGTGTCCGCAACGCGGGCGCGAAATCGCTATTTGTTACGAATGACGTACGCATACGCAGTCCGCTTTCATTACCTCCCGAGGGACGTAATCATCGTACTACGCATGCGTGTCGTCATTTGTTAAAAATGAGCTTATTTTCTGTCCTTGTTACACACACGAAATGTGGTTATTTTTTAGCGAAATCGGGAGAAAAGTATAGTACGTTACATGGGAGGGGTGCGATTTTTCATCTCGTGTGAATTTCTGCCCTCGCTTCGCTCGGGCATGAAATCTTCGATCTTCGCTCTCGATGAAAAGTTGCACTTCCCTCCCTTGTAACGTAATATACGATTTTTCATTGCCAATTATGTGTTAACGTTCTTTTTCCATTTAAAAATTCAAAAAATCGTAACAAAAATAATTCCACTTTGAGCACCCCGTTTTTTTCTTCTCATTATTCAGGCTGTGAGGAACTTTATGAGAACCGAATGCAAATGTCACGGTCTATCGGGTTCGTGCACCGTGCGGACATGTTGGCGTAAAATGCCATCGTTTCGAGAAGTTGGAAATCATCTTAAGGATTCGTTCGATGGTGCGGCTAAAGTAATACCGAGCAATGACGGTCACAATTTCATAACCGAGGGTCCGACGATCAAACCACCAGGTCGTTTCGATCTCGTCTACAGTGAAGACTCCCCTGACTTTTGCAAAGCCAATCGGAAGACTGGATCGTTGGGTACTCAGGGCCGGCAGTGCAATTCGACGAGCCCGGGAGTTGAGGGATGTGAACTTTTGTGTTGCGGACGGGGCTACGACACTAGAATAGTAAAGGAAAAGCAAAATTGTCAGTGCAGATTCAGATGGTGTTGCGAGGTAACGTGCAACACTTGCCTCGTAAAAAAATCGGTCAACACGTGTCGCTAGTCAGGTCGATGATCGATAATCATGTCCCTCTCTAGATCTGTGGTTATTATTATTATTATTATTATTATTATTATTATTATTATTATTATTATTATTATTATTATTATTCTCTAATCGATCATGATCTCTTGACTTATCTCATCTCATTTAATCATAAATAACGGATCATATCGAACAAAAGGATTATAATATCGTTGTCTCATTATTGTAATACATTTTATTTTTTATTATTTCATATCTTCCTCAACATCTTTACAGTTCGTTGAGGACTTTTGTGAGCCGTCGCTCAATTTGTGATTTACGCCTACGTTATTATTATTATTATTATTATTATTATTATTATCATCATCGTGTCTATATTATATTGCGCTATATATATACGATAAATTAGTACATATTAATTACAACTCTTTCGTATTATAATCGTACTTTATATATTCAGACGAAATGGATTCGCGCCTCGATAATGCGGCAATACGTATTCGTGCCTCGAGCTTCCATATGTTAATGTTACGAGCGATGTGTGGGGCACCAGAAGCAGGAACGGGAGTGGCGATCGTGGCAGCACTCCAGGGCAGGCCCTCCTCGCTTAATCATAATTAATTATTGATCGTATAATAGCCTCGATTTTTTTTTGTGTGTGAGTAAGCAGTTTTCAGATTGTCTGTGCGTGTGTCTGATAAATGTTGTGTTTTTTTTGTCCTCCGTATATGAAGCTTTCCACGTATCTCTGATTACGCGTGTGTATGTCGTCGTTGAAAATATCGCACGACAATCATATTTTTTTTCGCTTTATAATAATAGTGAGAATAATCGACGCAACGTAGCGTGTGAATGTAAATTCGTTTTGTACTCTTAGATAAGACTAATTCATAATAATTCTATGACGATTGATACGCGAAAAAATACGCTCTCCAATTATTTTTTTGTACATAAGACTGAGCTACGATGTTTCATTTTTTTTTAGATATATTTTTCTTGACGTGATACTTAGCTAATCAAATGCTACGAAAAATCGAATTATGGTTTAATAAAATGTTCATGAAGTTTGGAAATGTTTGGTGAAACCTTTTTCCTACTACATCCTAGACTTCGTATTTGGAGAAATAAGGTAAGATGCGAATATTTCATTTAACCACAGAAGGAATAGAATAATTTTTCAAACTGAATAAAAAATGAATACCTTTATTTTAGAATTGTAATTTAAATAATTGTGAAAAAAGAGAATCGACGCCATCGAAGATAATAAGAACATTGGTTTTGAATAATAATAATGCCAAAAAATTGATTTAAAAATCAGTTAAAAAATGGTGTAAGAAAACTTTTAAATAATACAATTTATAAAATTAAATTAATTCTCAGACTTTTAGAATCAATATGATTTTTTTTTAACTTTGTATTTTTTTTTTACTCTTTAACACTTTTGTATTCGTATAATTACTAATTTCGATGACGGATTTTATTTTACGAAAGGTTCCTCTTGTATTTGATCCGAAACCCTTTTGACACTTTATTATCACGTGTGAATTGCCACTATCTATATAGCTGGCTAATATGCCACGACTTTAATAGTCTTCAAGGAGCTTTCACTGTTGCTTATAAAGTTGCTCGACGTCCGCAATAAATAATACATACATGAACGATACACAGGCACTATATACTCTCGAGTGGATTCCAATGGATTCTGGTCGGTGTGGGGTCATGTGATAAAAGACGAAGTAAGAAAAAAAAAAAGAACTCGAGAAATTAGGTAGAACGCATTGGCTCGCGGCAACCTTTACGATTTTGTGTAGAGGACAAGCTTTTACCTGTAATTTAACTTTATAGGGATGCTTCTCAATCGCCTTAGTGAAAAGACGGGACGACTTGTGAAAGACGATTCTCGCGAGAGTCGATAATACATCTCACGTGTATAGCACCACTCGTCGCGTACATCGTCTTCGACGAGACGAAACACAGAATGAGTAGGAGAAGAAGAAGAAGAAGATGAAGAAGAGGAAGGATAGAGAAAGGGTTATAAAGAACTCCTGTCTACATCTCCTATAAAATAGTTTTACGACGAGCGAGGAATTTCGCGTGATCATAAAGCGGCGCGTATCGCGCGTACCACGCATGCTTTCAAGTATACACAGCTCGTCACCTTTACCTTCTTCATCTTCTTTTGTTAATGTCTTCTTCTTTTCTCTTTACATATTTTCTGGCATTTCATTGAAGTTCCCTTCGATATATGGATATATAATGTATGTATCTGAAAATATCGTATAGTAGATCCGAGATACTTCTATAACGTAGATACAACGGATGTATTTTGGCAAAAGATATGATACCGGATATATTTTGCGAATGATACTCCACCTTCGGTGTATTTTAAGATAAATTAGAATTTCTTCAAGCCAATAACCCAGACATACTTTTTTCAGAAATCCCGGAAAAAAGGTACCAGGGAAAAAAAGACCTCAGAAAAAAGGCCCCCCGAAAAAAAGTACAATGGAACCTAAAGAAAACGTAAAAAACCGAAAATCCTAAAGAACCTAAAAGAACCGACAATCTAAAGAAAACCTAAAGAAAACGTAAAGAAAACCTAAAAAACATAACGAAAACATAAAGAAAAACTATTTTCTTTCCGGTTACTACGGGGACTTTTTCCGGGTGAGTTTTTTACGAGATCTTTTTTTTCCCTCATACTTTTTTCCAAGATATTTTTTTCCCGACGTTTTTTTTTTGCCTGAGTTTTATTCCGGGCATTTTGGTTTTTTTTTCGGGTACTTTTTTCCCAGGTACTATTTTTCCTACTATCTTTTTTCAGGAATTACATTTAGTATAACGTACCTCCCTCCCACCCCCCCAAATCTGTTGTTAAATCTTATAAGGTTAGTTTATTATAGAACCTAAAACAACCCAACATGAAACAATAAATAAAATATATACAATTTTCCATAAAAATTTAGCTTGATGTACACAAGAATATATTTTCTCATATACTTTTTTCCATGAGGTATTTTAATTACTAAAAAAAAGTTCAGTTGATTATTGTACATATGGCCAAATATACCTTATTGGTCCATACTTTAGTAATGGCGGATCGAGAAGATGCGGAAGACACTGTTGATCCACTGATGAAGTGAAGAAGGAGGTGGATAATGGCTGAAAAGAAATGGGGAGTTTTGTGCTCTACTCTGCGTTCGCGCAATTAACCCCACTGCTCGGACCCACGGGGCGCGATTAGCCCATGGCCAAGAGATTGGTCTGTTTCGTCTCAGCTGGGTGGTCCTGGGTCCACGATAATTTGAGGCTCCTGAAGCGAACCCGTCTTCCCGTCTCCTCCTTTCTCATGCGTCGAGGGAAAATGGCCCCTGAAATTGGCCCACAGTGCTTGCCGCTGTTCTCGTCACGTTCTCGACCGGCTGAGAAACGCTTGTCCGTCGAGAAAAATACAAGAAAAAAAACGAGTCAAACCAGTCGCGGACTTTGAAGCCATTTTGGGACGTCAAGTAAGGTAAGTTAAATAATTAAGCTAAGTAGTATCAAAATCTGTGTGTAAATCCAATAAATTAAGTAAATCCTTTCTTAAAAGGTGAAAGAAATATTTTTTCCATCTATTCATGAGTTACACATTACATTATAATATCGGAACTTTATTATTGTAGAAAAAAATCACAAAGCCATCAACTTCATTCCTGAAAGAATTAGAAATTTGCAACTTTAAATCCTCGCCCGAAACAAAAAAAAACCGAAAGAATTTGTTATTTTTCATTCAGCTGCATAGCAGATAAATCTAAAACAGTACAAAATTTAAAAAGTACTGAGAAAATTTTAAAAAATAAAAATTGTTTCCTTAGAATTTTCCAATATTTAACCGAGTCAGACTACGTCCTTAAACGACTAACTAGTTGACAAATTGGATGTATAAATATGTCGACGCTTTAGATATAATTTAATTCAATGAATGGCGAGTAACTGCAAGCAAACAAGTAGTACGAACTGCGGACGTGCCAGCCGGAGTGCACAATGCATATACGGCTAACCAGCGCCAGATTGCGTTTCACGTTCGTGCATTTCTCTCGTGGATATTAATCACGCTCACATTTGCGAGTTTTGCAGTTGTCGTCGAGGCTCTAAGGAGCAACGACGAAGTCGAAGCAGCACCGTGTACCCAGACACACGTGAGAGAGAAAACTCTACGAGTGTCGACTGCACCTCGCTCTTTGTTCCGGGTTTAATCGTTCCCGGAACACGCTGTTTGTTTGGCGTGGGAGAGTTTTAAGCCTTAGTTTGCTTCTTGCCATTTGTAGTGTGCATTAAACTGCCTCAAAAAAAAAAAATTTCACTTGTCACGTCAAAGAACTATACACTGTTAAAAATGCAAGAGAATTTAATATAGAAAACGATATGAGATTTACGAAACGGGTATATGAATTTCATATTAATATACTTTTATTGTACATTTTTACAATAGTATGAGAATTCTCCGATACAAGTATTTAAAAATTACAGTACCTGAGTACTGTAATCTTCATTTTAATATACAAATATTGTTTTTGTCAATGACGAATGCATCTGAAAATTAATATACGGTATATACATTCGAGCTTTATATACGGTATATTAATTTTCAAAAACAAATGTTTTACACTGTTAAAAATGCAGGTGAATTTAATATACCAAACGATATGAGATTTACGAAACGGGTATATGAATTCCATATTAATATACTTTTATAGTAAATTTAAGAATAGTATAAGAATTCTCCGATACTGGTATTTGAAAATTACTAAAAATTAATATTTGTCAATGACGAATGCATCTAAAAATTAATATAACGGTATATGCATCCGAGCTTTATATACTGTATATTAATTTTCAAACTAAAATTTTTTACAGTGTATAGTCTGGACCCTAATATTGGCCATCGTTAAAGGAAAGCTTCGCACGCATTTTTTTAGAGGTGGCGCAAGGACCTTTTGTATTTCTTATTTGATTAACACGTAGAAAATCGAATCTTTCGTTCTGGTATCATTTGGTGTATTATCTACTGTATCATTTACCATTTATCTACGGTATTGGAAGTTTTTTTGCGGATACGCGTATATTAAATTTAATATACAAATATTAATTAATATATAAAAAAATTGTTGCAAAATTAATATACAGTATACTAAACACTCCATAAAAGTTGTGTTTATAATATAATTATTGGAACTTTACAATATATCTGTATATTAAATGAAATTTAATATACCGTATCTGGAAAAGAACTTCCAATACATATATTAATTTTCAAAATATTTTTAACAGTGTACCTTAAATTCTGTGTATCGTAAAAACTTTTAGGCCGCACAGTGTCCGAGATATTCAATTTTTCGTAAACGGATGTTTTTTTACTTTTCCAAAAAACAGTTACATAAGACAAATTACCATCTCTTTGGTAGGAATACGGTGAAACTTTCCTCATACAATTTAGCCTCATTTGTGATTATTATTTTTACTATTATTATTTGACAATAAAATGCTTATTACAATGTCTAATAACTTTTTTTTCTACTTTACACGACGGAAATTCCCGGTTTTGTACAGACCGATTTTACACAGATTTACATAGTGTTTCTACCGACACGGAGAAAAGTGGTTAGTTGAGACAACCAACTTTTAAATGCTTGGGGTATTTTACATTCGCAACACATAAAATTTATTACTATAACTACCTCCGATTGCTTATCTTATCTATTCTCAATTGACGTTTCAAAACACAAGGACTTGAGTCACATAATTAGCTAATATTGTTTGTCGTTTTCTAGAATGTTTATTCCGGCCTCCCAGATGCCCATGTGGGAATTCTGGTATAGTCAGAGTTACCAACACGGTTCAGCACTAAAACGGACTCGGCTGCCAAGCCTTGTCGATAAGTACTGTCTCAAACTGTAAAAAAAGTTCGAGTTTTTCCTATACAAACGTGTATGAATTTTGTAAAACTTGGTATAGGAAATCGAAATTAATATGTTTGCATAATAAATTTAATACAGATCAATGAATTTCGATAATCCGGTGATAGAAAATTACAATACATGATTATTAAATCAATAATTACTAAATCAGTACATGAAAATCAACATGCATTTTAGGAATTTTAGTGCCCGATTTGAAATTTAATACAAATTGTCGCATTAAATTTAAGATCAAAGTTATCAAAATTTCAGTTACTAATGTTGAAAAATACCCGTCAAAGTATTTGCAGTTTTGTCCACATAGGTGTACTACTTCTTGCAAAATGTTTGTGTTTTTGCGACACAAACGTGTGAGAAATTTACAAAACTCGGTATAGAAAATAAACATTAATATAGTTGCACAGTAAATTTAATATGCGTGTATGGATTTTACCAATCCGGTGATATAAAATTATAACACATGGTCACTAAATCAATCATTACTATATTAGTACATGAAAATCAACATGAATTTTTTGGATTTTTAGTGACTGATTTGAAATTTAATACACATTTTCCAATACCGAAAAAAAAACCGCACTAGATCGCTAACACTTATTACATAGCATCGACTGATAAGTTACTCGAGGTTTCCAAAATCGATTTTTTTTAAACACTGGAGCCTTTCGCGCTGCTATTGCTGCAAATTTATGTTTGATTTATGTTTGTTTCTAGAACTTCACAGGTCTGCGGATATCATTTTTTCGAAAATCCGGATACCTGAGCTTCCTCGTGAGAAAAAGATTCCGTTCGTCCAAAAATTACGTTCACTTGAAAATATTTCCAACCCACTTCGCGCTCTGATTGCAGTCAATTGAATATTTTATTATGTCAATTATAAGTATGCTTGAGAGAATAATAGTATACTAAATTTCATATACGGTATCTGCAAAAAAACTTCCAACACTGTTGTATTAATTTTAATGCAGATTTTTTTAACAGTGCAGTACTAATTGAATACTGGCCTTTATTATGCACCTTTATTATGCACTAGTTCAGGCCGCCACTACTTTCAAGTTTAAATAAACAGTACTCAAGAGAGAGTCGTCTGAGTACTGGCCACAGACTAGGCCGAAGCTTGTTTTATTGTCGGTGAGCTAACTTGGCCAGTGACAGTCTGACTTTCGGCTGAATCGTTGAAGTACTGGGCGTAGAATAGGCCGAAGCTCTACTTATTGCCGGCAAGCCAACATCATCAGTATCAGCGTAACATAACGCAGAGTACTGGGGTCATACTGCCCCGACCTTGATACTACCGTGCCGATACTGGCGGACAAACGTTGGACCTGTGTGATCATTTCCGACTTGTCCCAGCATTAAGACAGAAATGGCATTTAGTACCGGCATCTTGGCAACAATACTGCACTAATACAGAGCCCGTTTGAGATTCCCACATGGGTGTATAATACTTTTGCTGAAATACACAATTAAAAAAAAAGCTTTTCGATAACCGAGTCCCATAATTTAAAAAAAAGTATAATCCCAATAATGACAAAATCGACATCTTAGAAACTGGAAGAATTAATTGACTCTTATGGATCATTTCACGGTAGGGCCTTGAATCTTATCATACGCGAAGAGTATTAATTGATAACTCAATAACTCGGTACCATTAAGAACGTTGAGTATAGACTATATTAAATTACCTGTATCAGTGGTAAGAGTCCACGTGGGTATCCATAATTGGTGATATTACGTACGAGATCAAGTAGTTGCTGTAGTGGTAGCTTTGTTACGAATGTAGATAATTTAGACGTATAGCTTACGTGCGTATGATACTCGAGTACGAAAAATCAGGAGGACGTAGCGCAAGACATTAAGACGCCGGAGGTGGTCGTTCACTCAGCAAGCTTGCTCGGTTATATTTTGCTCTCAGGATTGCAACGCTGCGAGAGTCTCCAGTCGCCAATATTAATTAAACGATCCCATAAGACCCGACAAACTGGCCGTACGTTACACACTTTATTGCGGGTCCCCGCGAAAGACGTTAAAATGTTCCAATCTTAATTAGGTAGGTGTTTACAGGAGGATAACTCCGAGCGTGTTGGTCTTTCGCTTGCTCATGTATACCGAGCGTCGACGATAGCGTTTTCGCTTTTCACCGCCAGCAGCGAAATCGTTCGATTGCATCGAGAGAAAAAGTTTCCTTCATTTAATGAAATCTCTTTGGATCCTCGGCCTATGATACATTTCGTTGTCGTCAATGACATAATATATTTAAATTAATATTATCTTTTCTTTGAATGATGTGAAATTCAATGGAACGTAGTGATATTGAATTAAGGAAAAATTTATTTACATGAATAAACGGTTTTTCATTGATTTCAAATAAATCATCTTCGTTTCTTTGAATTAAGAAAACAGTTTCTTTGGAATGAATTAAATCTTTTTTCTCGGTGCGTAGTAGCTGGCGTGACGATATTCGTCCACGTGGGAATACCAGGAGCCACCGACAGAGCGATGAAAGAGTCGTTTACCTCAAGACGTTAGCGCGATTCATCCCTCTCGGTCGTTTATCGCGTATGCATGTGAGACATTCTCAATGAAGTGGACAACTTGTTTTCCAAAAGCTTTGCTGCAAATTAAAAGCATCGTCCCGTGTGGAAATCTGTTGGGGATAAACTGGTTTGAACCTAGCGTCTAGCTAGTTTTTTCTATCAAGTTTTTCTGTAGTGGGACTAGACATAATCTAGCCAGAATACACCCGTGAAGAAATCTTATCAGGGTTCTTCCAATGCCCCGATTAATATTCCCTAATTCTCTTAGGAGCCTGATGTGGAAGCCTCATAGGGTTTTGCAAATGATGGTCACGCTTTTTTCTTCGGGACCTTTAAAGGCTAAATGTTAGGGGCCTTTAAAGGCAAAATAATGAGGACCTTTTAAGGCTGCCCTATTAAGTCCTTACTAAAATAATAAAGAAATTTAATTTAAAAATATATATTTGTTATTATTTAGTTGAGTAATGCTGCACTTTCAATTAGATATTTCGTCTTTCTCTACACGATGGTACATATTAATCGCTGAAAAAACATATTACATTTTTTTTTTGACATTGACGGGAATCGAACGTAGAACCCTCCGGATGGTGTAGTCGCGCTGCGCCTTAGCTCTCTTGACCATTCAAATCATATGAATATGCAATAGTTTTGTGTATTTGAATGACTGTAGTATGAAATATGAAATAAAATTAATGTAATATAGTCAGAACTTGATAGATTTACATGACTGCGTCTGATGTGTAAAAAATAAAAGTACATTCAGTTATTTTTTTACAGAAATTGGTTATATCGAATAGGGTACATTATATCGTTGTTGTCATCTATAATTATATTCCACAAAATTTGCTTGTTTTATCGTTTGCGCGAATTAGTTCGTTTGTATCTAGGTGCGTGATTGTCTGGCCGACCTGAGAGCCAGTATTAGAATGGGTGACCACCTGGCTGATTTTGACGGTCATTAGTTGGACAGGTGACCACCAATTTTGCCATGGAAACCTCGGATCGCCATATAAAATCCTCATCTGGCAAATTTATTATTGATTTGTTTACTTTATGCCATGGTTAAGCCTGACTGGGCCCTTAATTAATTAACTTATCAAGGCCGTATTAAACTTCACCATGACCTTATGAGATCCTTATTTGGAAAAATTATGATTAATTAGTTTACTTGGTATCATGATGAGGCCCTTAAGTGATTACCCTATCAAGCTCTTATTAAACTTCGACATGGAAACCTAGAATTGCCTAAGAAGACCCTTATCTGGCAAAATTATTATTGATTTGTTTATTTGGTGCCATGATTAAGCCTGATTGGGCTCTTAAGTGATTACCCTATCAAGCCCTTATTAAACTTCGCCGTGGCAACCTAGAATTGCCTCATGAGGCTCTTACGTGGCGAAATTATTATTGATTTATTTACTTGGTGCCATGATTAAGCCTGACTGGGCCCTTAATTAATTGCCCTAATATAGCCCCATTAAATATCGGCATGAAACCCTACAGCTTCCTTAGTAGGTCCCTAAATGAAAGTGATATGGAACTCACTTTTATGGTGTCCACATTAAAGCCCGATAGGGCCCTAAGTTATCTTGGGGCAACCCTAATATTTTTCTTCACGGGCAGTGATAGATAGCATGTCTAGCTAGGATCTGTCTAGCTTTCATGGCACAGCTTACCTGACCAGAGGCGAGACATAATATATCTAGCATACACATATAGATGCCCAGGCCATCTAGGATCTATCTCGCTCTCATGGCACAGCTTACCTGACCAGGGGCTAGACATAACATATACGTTAACGAAGTTAACGCCGCATTGCGCGTCGTGTACGCGGCACTGTGCGTGTTTTCGGCGGAAACGCGGGCGTTTTCCGATACAAGGAGATTCCGATACAGGGTCTAGTCGTGACACGTCGCGCAGCGAGTTATTATTATGTAGAGTGGCACGTACTTCTTCGTGAAAGGTACCAAAAAATACGTTCTAGAGGACTACGATTTTTTTTGTTTTGTACGACGCGAAAGAATTTATATTTTTTTGTTTTTTGCGATAGGCCTTATCGAGATATTTGATTATTAATGAAAAAGTGATTACGTACGTTATTAAATAGTGTTCTTTGTTTACATAGTGTTAAACAGTTTCTCTGTTACGTGCTGATGCAATAAATGACGGTTTACATTAATTCTGTTTTTTATTTATCCTAGGCTATTTAAACGGTATCTGGGTTCAATAAAGAAATCCGGTCTGGCACCTAGTCAATTTTATGCTATAGGGTTAACCGATTTCCGTACTGGCTAATCACTAGCTAAGTTTACTGGGCGACTTAATAGAATATTAGCCAGATTTTAGACAGTTTTTCTGTACAACGACTAGACAGCGAGAAATTACACATAGCGCTCGGATCCAGCTAGTTTTCCGACCTAGATCTTGTACAGAAAATAAGAAAACTAGTCGATTTATAGGTGATCGCGAGTTGGAATTTCCACACGGGGTACGATTGTTCTCAGATTTTGTTCTCAACATTATTGGAAAGTTGTAAGTGTGATATCTGTCAATGAATATCAGCAATTTGGGTCTGAATCTGTCCCTTTATGTTCATGGCATGATCATAGGTTTCTCCAATGAATGACCACCGTTAATTTTTCAAAGACGTTAACCCTGTTACTAACTCTATGCCGTTCACCTTACTCCAACACTTTTTGCCGATGCAGCAAAGAAACTAAGCGATTTGATGTTGACAAGGTATTCCATAACTGTCCTTATCGCGTCTTAAGGATATATGATAGGTACAGTCCCACCAAACGTGAGTTTCAAAGAAAATTTCGAACACTTCCAGATGGAATAAATATCGGGGAAAAATGGAGCATGTAAAACTTGCTGAAAAGATCGATTTTGCAATAATAACAATTTGAAAATGTTATTAACAAATTGAAGAATTAAACAATTGTTGAACAAATCACCCGAAAATCTAACGTTTTTGCTTCCTCATAGAGGCAGCTTTGTTTTCATAGCTTTTCTAACACCATTTTTTAGATTTTCATGCCAGTATGCTTAGAATTGTCCAAAACGTCGAGAAAAGTGGTTTAGAAAAAATGTCTGTCCTAAAAAAAGTGTCTGCGTGTGTCCTGGCCTCCGAAAATTCGAAGAACTATTACTCAGTAACCATTCGAACGATATTGCTCAAATTTGGCACGCAAGTGGAGTAGTTGCCTCGCTTTGAATGTTGAGATTTTTGAAAAAAAAAATCAGCCATTTTGATTTTATGGTAGTTTTAATTTATTGAAAAAAGGGCGTGGTCGCTCTAACTTTCGTAAAAACTAAACGATTTTGCTAAATAGTTGTTTATAAATAAATATACGTTCAATGTTATTTGGCATTGCATTTGGGCGAAATCGGTAAAGCGGTTCAGATTTTTATAGATGTTTGAATTTTTCCAAAAAAATCATTTTTTTTATAAATCACGTCGATTTTCACCAACTTAACTGAAATGTTTTACAGACGAAAAGGAATATGCAGCTATGCCACGTTGACGATGATCGGTAAAGTGGTTCAGATTTTACGACATTTTGAAATTTACAAAAAAAAACGATTTTCGCTCTAGCATCAGCAAAAATTGATAATGCGAGACAAAAGTTTGTACTCAATCGAAATAAGAATGCAAAGTAGAACTTTACACATTGCTTCACATATAATTTTTATTTTTTTAAATTTATAATGACCGCTCGTCCCAAAATAGAATTGCTCATAACTCTCGAACGGCGTGACGGATCGAGATGAAAATTTACACAACAAGGATGCAAAGTAGAACCTTGCACATTGCGTCCTCATTATTCTTCACTTTTTACAAAGCTTCCTCTATGAGGAAGCCAAAATTGAATTACGTACTTCCTCATAGAGGTAGCTTTGTAAAAAGCGAAAAATAATGAGGAAGCAATGTGCAAGGTTCTACGTTGCATCCTTTTTTAAAATGAATTGTCATTTTTTCCGAGAACATATGAATTTTTTCCGAATTTTTTCTGTATGTTGAATTTTGTTTTTGAATTTTGAAAAATGCGCGAAAAATAATGAATTTTGGATATGCGTTGGGCAAAAAATATCTTGAGTGTAATGGATGGTTTTTTGCCAAACATATCCAAAATTCATTTTTTTCGCGCATTTTTCAAAATAAAAAAATAAAAATACAAAATAAAGAAAATTTAAAAAAAAATCCATATATATTTGGAAAAAATGCCAAATCATTTTCATTCGAAAAAAATCATTATTCATCAATTTATTAAAAACATTTTGGAATTGTTATTATGCAAAATCGATCTTTTCAGCACCTTTTACATGCTTGATTTTTTCCGATTTTTATCCCATCGGAAAGAGTTCGAAATTTTCTCTGAAACTCACGTTTGGCGGGACTGTATCTATCATACATCCTTAAGCAGTGCTATCTATTAACGCGATACGTAATTTTTATCGTGAAAGTAATTTCCCTCAATGTTTCTTGATGGGAACGCTACGCAAACCGACAGAAACGTCGTATCGTCCTAGAACGATCGTTCAACCGAAGGATTTCCATGAAAATTCCAAACGTCAAGGTACGAGGAGCTCTCAACTAAATGAGAAAATTGTAGAATTTTTCAGATTTTTTTACTAAACATTATTGGAAATCTCGTAAGTAGTGTAATATCTGTCAATGAATATTAGCAATTTGGGTCTGAATCCGTCCGTTTAAGTTCATGACATGATCATAGGTTTTTCCAACGACTGACCACAGTTTGTTTTTCATAGAGGTTAATCTTGCTACTAACTGTGCCGTTCACCTTACAGCAGCACTTCTTGTCGATGCAGCAAAGAAACTAAGCGGTTTGATGTCAACAAGGAATTCTATAACTGTCTTTAACGTGTCTTAAGCAGTGCTATCTGTTAACGCGACACGTAATTTTTATCGTGAAAGTAATTTCCCTCAAGTTTCTTGATAGAAACGCTACCTAAACCGACAGAAATGTCGTATCGTCCTATAACGATCGTTCAACCGAAGTATTTCCAAGAAAATTCCAAAACGTCAAAGCATGGGGAGCTCTAAGTTAAACGAGAAAATTGTAGAATAACCGGGATGCTTTAGATGCGTAAATAGACGAGCGGCTTGTCGGCATACACGGACATCTCGTCAATTGGACCTCGTTAGACACGCGTTTAGAGACACTTAGCATTCCCGTTGAGACTTAGATATGCAGTTCACCGCAAAGAGCTTCAAGAGCCACTTGGATAACTCGATCTTCCTTCACCTTGTCGTCGTGTACCGGAAGTTCTTGGCCGAGTTTGCACCAAGTTGTAAGCGTTACACACCTGCTTACGATTTCTTCCTCTTCCTCTTATTTTTCTATTCTCATGGAGAAACGATCTGTGCCTACCAGAGAGATAAATTATAAAGCTTCTTGGCCACATTCGTTTCGGAAAATTACATTTCTGATTTCAGGCAGCAGAAATGCATCTATCATCTATTAAAAAATCTTCGATCTTTCCGCGTGATCTTAAAGCTACCGTATCTTTGAATCTTCTGTGTAATATCTGACTGTTAGTCTGTGGATTGGAGCCTAGAACCATATCTAAATACCAACTCGAATAGATCTTCACGTCTTCTGGCACGTACATAATAACTATTTACGATTGACTTTGCCAAACGCCTGACGTACGTTCTTCCTGTACGTTAGGTTTGTATATAGTGCTAGTACGTGCTTCAATGCATATGCCTGACTGTTATTACCTGTAAATATATATAAAGATACGTTCTTAGTAATAGAGGCGTAAGGCAAAAACACTTCAGACAGGAAAAATATGTATACGTGTGGAGAAGAGGCCTAATCGACCTTAGCGCAACTGGAAGATTTACCATTATATTGGGTATAGCGTTGCCGCGGGATTTTCCGTGGTACGTATGTTACCGGCAGCGGTAACTCAAGTCTTTATCACGGCAAACTACTCGGCGCAGTCATGCTCCATCCTGAAATCGTTAATCGAGGTTCTCGCTTGTATGTATATGTAACTCTATGCGATTCTAAGATTTTTTTTTATTTCTGTCATGCGCTGATGTACTCTATTTTATACTAAGGGCCGATTTTCAGCGGGTAGTACAAGATTTTTTAACGTAAAAATATATACAATTCACCGACATTAGGTATCGAGTTACGTAACAATATTTTAAGTGGTTTGTATTTTATACGATCATACATTTTTCACATACTGTTAATTACACACAGGACAAAGCTTGGGTTAGATGGCAGATTAATTGTGGTTAGATCAGCCAAGTTAATGGTTAGCACAACCGAAGATCTTGGTTAGTCCAACTAATAACTAGGTTAGTATAACCGCAATTAATTGGCTATCACATATTTAACTAAACAAATGATTGTCCCAAGCGAACTTTTTTGAAATTCAAACCATCAGGCTGCCAGAAAAAGTTGTTTGAATTCTCGAAATAGAAATTAACGTTGAATTGGATATCATACTTAAAATTGAAAATTGGACACATAAATCGATATTTTTGTATATATATTGACTTTAGTGATGTGCTCACCTCTAAATAAAATGAAATTATACAATGCATTTGCAAAATATCCTCAACTATGCAGAAGCCATAATATTATCAGAAAAAAATGGAATTAGTAGTTTAGCACATTGTAGGAGAAATACCACGAATAATATTGAATAGATTGAAGGTAGGAACAAAAAATTGGCTACAATTTAAATGTAAATTGATACATAACCTCCTGAAATCGCAAAAAATTAAAGTTACAACGAACTTTGTTATCTTCTTACGTCAATCGTATATGCAAAATGTTTTAAAAAATGACTCTATTGCAAAGCTTTCCTAGCGAGGGAGCAAAAAAATGTTTATGAGCTATCCGCCACAGGCAGTGCAATTTGTGGAAAGAAGTCACGCCATAATCTTGGGCAAAATATTGCTGGATACTTATCTTATTTCAGATCTGATCGCGTTCGGAGCCAGACAGAACGAGCAGCAGCTCGTAAACCCGGAAGTGGAAAACTATCGATTTCACGGTGGGTAAACTATAGAGAAACGGTTAAATTTCACGGTAATGCTTGATGCACTTCACGACACCGGTTCGCACTGCCGCGTCTGAGCTCACAGATATACACACAACCATATATATATATATATATATATATATCTGAGGTATTGCACTTCAGTTCAGCCACTGGAAAAAATGTCTCAAAATTAGATTTTTGAGAATCTAATAAATTTACCATGTTCCAAATTTTATACAGAATAATGTATCATTTTTTTGCCTTTTTTATTCGTGTCTTGATATTTTCAGGAAGATTGAATCATACTACTTTGAAAAACTAATAACTTTGTTTTTTTATGGTGTACAAGATGGGGATTTATTTATTAATTTATGTACTTCTTATAGATGATAAAAACCGAATACTTTCGTTTATCAGAGTTGCATATATGAGTTACCCTCCCCGAAATACGAAGTTTTTACAAAGTTCCTGATGTTCAAAGTTTTTTTTTGCTTCCTCATAGACGAAGCTTTGTTTTTGTAAAAAAACAGTTTTTTTCGAGATTTTCATGTCAGGAAACTCGGAATGGTGCAAAACGTCAAGAAAAGTGGTTTAGAGAAAATGTCTGTATGTGTGTCTGTACGTATGTGCAGATTTCCTTGTAAGGAAGATAACTGTCGTAATTTTAGATGTATCTTCTTTAAATTTGACACGCAAGTGGGCTGTCATACATCAACGTTTGAGATTGTAGTTGACGCGAATCGGCTGGAAAAATAAAACTTTATAGCATTTTGAAAATTTTGAAAAACTTTTTCACGCTATAACTTTCGCAAATTAACCCGTGAAGAAATCTTATCAGGGTTCTTCCAAGGCCCCGATTAATATTCCCTAATTCTCTTAGGGGCCTTATGTGGAAGCCTCATCGGGCTTCGCAAATGATGGTCACGCTTTTTTCTTCGGGGCCTTTAAAGGCAAAATAATGAGGGCCTTTTAAGGCTGCCCTATTAAGGCCTTACTAAAATAATAAAGAAATTTAATTTAAAAATATATATTTGTTATTATTTAGTTGAGTAATGCTGCACTTTTAATTAGATATTTCGTCTTTCTCTACCCGATGGTACATATTAATCGCTGAAAAAACATATTACATTTTTTTTTTGACATTGACGGGAATCGAACCCAGAACCCTCCGGATGGTGTAGTTGCGTTGCGCCTTAGCTCTCTTGGCCATTCAGATGATATGAATATGCAATTTTTTTGTCTATTTGAATGACTGTAATATGAAATATGAAATAAAATTAATGTAATATAGTCAGAACTTGATAGATTTACATGACTGCGTCTGATGTGTAAAAATGAAAGCACATTCAGTTATTTTTTTACAGAAATTGGTTATATCGAATAGGGTACATTGTATCGTTGTTGTCATCTATAATTATATTCCAAAAAATTGCTTGTTTTATCGTTTGCGCGAAATAGTTCGTTTGTATCTAGGTGTGTGACTGTCTGACTGACCTGAGGGCCACTATTAGAATGGGTGACCACCTGGCTGACTTTGACGGTCATTAGTTGGATAGGTGTCCACCAATTTTGCCACGGAAACCTCGGATTGCCATATAAGATCCTCATCTGACAAATTTATTATTGATTTGTTTAATTTATGCCAAGATTACGCCTGACTGGGCTCTTAAGTGATTACCCTATCAAGCCCTTATTAAACTTCGACATGGGAACCTAGAATTGCCTAAGGAGACCCTTATCTGGCAAAATTATTATTGATTTGTTTATTTGATGCCATGATTAAGCCTGACTGGGTCCTTAAGTGATTACCCTATGAAGCCCTTATTAAACTTGGCCGTGGCAACCTAGAATTGCCTTATGAGGCCCTTACGTGGCGAAATTATTATTGATTTATTTACTTGGTGCCATGATTAAGCCTGACTGGGCCCTTAATTAATTGCCCTAATATAGCCCTATTAAATATCGGCATGAAACCCTACAGTTTCCTTAGTAGGTCCCTAATTGGGAGTGATATGGAACTCCCTTTTATGGTGTCCACATTAAAGCCCGATAGGGCCCTAAGTTATCTTAGGGCAACCCTAATATTTTTCTTCACGGGAAGAGATATCGAGCTGAAATTTTACGAATAAATAGACTACTATCAAACCATAATGTGTACCAAATTTGGCGAGAATCGATAGAGGGATTTTAGTTTTATTGCAATTTCTTTTTTTTTATATATCTTCAAAGACTTCAACTTCTCTAAATTCTGAGATATCCAACTACAATTTTCGACATGATTTCACGATTATTGATTATCAATGATGAATTTAGTCAAAGGAATTGTCGATATGCCCATGTAGAAATCAGTCTGGGCGTCCCTGTTTGAGACTCGATCCTGGTCGGGATTGGCTCGGGTTTTCTTAAATGGGTTATCCAACTTGGAATCCGAATAGATCCCGAATGGATTTCCACTTCCTCATTGAATGACAGTTTATCATGGATCAGGATTTCACAGGGTTACCCTAAAAGCGACGTCCCATCTGAAACCGAAATGGATTCCAGATCGTGTCCCAGTTCTAAACGGCGAGCAGTATTACCGTGCATCGGGATTTGATAGGGGTGACCCCTAAGATGGACCCGACTTGGATTCTGAGTAGATCCCGGATCGTCTTCTCGTTACTAAACGATTTGCACGGAACTAATTTTACTTTACACTTTACGCGGTAAAATGTTGTACAATACGCATTCGAAAATTTTTTCCTTGTGTCGTGTTATTGCAATACCCGTCATAAAAAGTTTTACCGCACTTATATCGTAATATACTATTATTCTGTGGATTCGGCAGAAAAAATTAAAGAGAACGGATCATTATGGAAATTGAAGGGAAATATTTTACCTATCCTATCGCGTCTGACAAAATGAACATGTGGGAACTTCGTCAAAATTATTCTTCAACTAACGTGTCTCATAAATTTTATTAAACAAAAAATAGTAAAACTATCATTGAAAATAAGTCAGGACGAAAGTCAGAAAGTCATCGTTGTATTGCGTACACTTCACTTATTATTTACTTTTCATAAGTTTTCAAACGCATTTATATAAGTTTGGTGTACTGCGGACTTGTAGATAACATATTAAATAGTGGTATACGAGTTCATATATTTCATCATCCTCCACGACTGAGATGGTCGTTGTCCAATACAGAAACAGTGATCTTTTGTTGAAACCGTTCTTATTGCAGATTTTATTACAGTTTTTCTTACTATTGGAGTTTAGAATAAAGTTACAGATTCTTATGTAATTTATGCATTCATTTATTCAAATTAATTCTAACCAGCCCCATGCACAAATTTCGACAGGGATCCAGCTGAAATCAGCTTGGTATTCCCATTTTTCGACAAGGATCCAGATGGATCCAGCCTAGTATGCCCATCTAACGGTTGGAATCCAGTCAGCCATCGGATCGCATCCCAGTTCGAGATGCCGATCGGAATCCAGTTTCCGCGCGTTACATCCCATGTCTGGAATCCGACCGGAAGATGGGAATACTAGGCAGGAACCACCAGGATCTCCGCCAAGATTTCTGCATGGGTGTTCGTAAATTTCGATTTCGATTGAAGACGGTTTGAGTATAAACTTGACGCAAATCGGTCAAGTCCTTAACATTTTATGGCATTTTTAATTTTGTGCAAATTATGAGATACCAGCTTCAAATTCCGTTCGCATGTGAAGTGCCATTGAGCAAGGTTTGAGTATAAATTCGACGCAAATCGATCTAGCGTCTCAAATTTTACGACACCTTCAATTTTTAGAAGAAAAAAATATCTTTCGAGCTTCCACAAGCCTGCAAAGTAGAATCTTGCAAATTGCTTCCAAACTATTTTTTTGTTTTTTTACGAAGCTTCCTCTATGAGGAATCCAAAATCGATCAACATACTTTCTCATAGAGGTAGCTTAGTAAAAAGCAAAAAATAATAAGGCAGCAATTTTCAAGGGTCTACTTTGCAGGTTTGTTTTTTTCTTTTATTTTTTCGACAGACCTTTGTTTTTGTCGAACTGATGTGGAATGTCTTATCTATATTATTGCATATATTTTCTGTCGATGGTTCTTACAAAGTCGACTTGGCCGTGAGTACCTCAAGTTTTCGCATAGCCAATATACCGTCGATGGTGTCTCGCTGTTTCTCTTCCGTTGTCCAGTGGATGCGAGCATAAAGAGCGCCAGTATAGACGCCAAAGAGTACAGACGTTCGCTGCAGGTCGATAAATATTGCTTGGCGCGGGCGCGCGCTCGTGCCAAGCATTGCACAGGTTGGACCAAGCACGTTGTATAACGTCAGAAAGAAGAAAGAAGGCTATGCTCGCACTATGCTATGCCCAAGTTTTGCAGTGTATATTACAACTGTAGAGAGAAACGTGCACTACAAGAAAGAGTCAGCAAAAGTCAGAGAAGAGTTCGAGTAACAGTGTATAAAACAGAAAACAAAATGTAGAAAAAAAAATGTATTTTAAAAAATAAAAATAAAAGTTATTTCGTGGGAAGGGGAGGACGTTGTACGCAGCACACATGAGGCAATGTAACTATACGTGGTCGTAAAGCCATGCTGAATAGCTTGGCAGGCAACTCTGTTGAAGAGGTGAAGAGGAAGAAGAAGAAGAAGAAGAAGAAGAAGGTACGAAGCAGAAGAGACGAGAAATAGGTATGTACCTATATTCGTCCTGTACTCAGATCCTTTTCTTGCATACATACCCGAATACATATCTATATTACGGTGTACATATTACATACTCTCTGGTAAGTTGCTCGCGTGCTCGCCCCACGGGGCAACACATAGTACGATATCAGCATAAGGTCCGACTTGGAGGCTGTATGAATATAATACTTATATGTATATATATACGCAAACGGACCAGTGCGGACATCTTCATCCACACCAGGAAACATCTGATTTATCCTTATTAACGATCTCGATGCCAAAATTTTTTTCTAAAAATAAAATATTGAAATCGGTTATTATTTTATTGGCTCAAATAAAATGTGATTAAACGATAGTAAAATCAAATCTGTTTGATTTGGCGGTTTTGTTTTTAGACTGTCAAAAGGTATCAGAGCTTTATAAAAAAAGTTGCAAAGTAGAACATTGCACATTGCTTCCTCATTAATTTCCATTTGTCACAAAGACACCTCTATGAGTAATCGTATTTATAATTTTTGGCTTCCTCATAGAGAAAACTTTGAAACAAATCGTATAAATTATAAAATCATTTAGTGATACGTGCAGACTTTCTTTTATTCAATATTTAATAAAATGTGAAGAAAGAATTTTTTTTGCTGTGTAATTATTATACATAATTGCAATATTTCTATAAATTTCAATTTATTTTATGATATTTTACGTGAGTTATAGCAAAATGTAAATTTATGACAATATTAAAAATGTCATAAAATCCGAACCCCTTTACCGATCACTACGAAATTTGGTATGTAGGAGCGCTGAGTACTATTGTTAGTCTGTAGAAAATTTCGATTGATAGAAATTAGATTGGTAGAAATTTCTTGAAAAATTCAAAATTCCATAAAAACAAGCTTATTGATAGATTCATCCCAAATTCAATTCCTATCCCCCTTTGGCATGGCTTAATTTATAAACAATTATTGAGCTTGATCGCTACAAATTTGCGGTAGCTGAAGAACCTACAGACTTTGTTCCAAAAATTCAAAATTGAATAAAAAGTCATTCATATTTGCCATCCATTGTCGTATGTTTAATTTCACAATTATAGTTTAAATAATTTTCAATTAACTTTCTCGAAAATAATTAATATAATATATAAATCGGTTGCCAATTTTAACGACATTTTACAACAACTTAAGGTACAATTTTTTTAAATTCCGTGATACATCAAAGTATACATATAAATACATACTGCGGTGAATATCTCGCGTGTTCGCCCTCACTGTCGAAGCCACGCGGTACAATATCATCAGGCTGAATTCTCTGTAGTATAAAACTGAATGTGTAGGTTGCTGCTCACACGTTGTACTACGGGACCGTAGCCCGGACATCTTCATCCGCGCCGGGGCGCCTCTGATTTATCCTTATTAATAAAACTTTAAAGTCCTGTTAACATGTGCTGGCTTCGGGCCATATAGAGACCTCTCGGTGGCAAGGCAGGACTTTATCTTCCCATTCCTCAGGCTATTTATTTTTATTTTTTTTATTTCTTCACTGTACCTCGCAATGTCTCGAGATATCGTTTCGTATTGAGCGCGACTCTTGTAGGGTGCACCAGCAGCGTAGCAGCAACGATGGGGCGCCGAAAGCTTCGCTCCGGCGCAGACCTTAAGCGCATGCTCGTAAGCAGCGCTGCCTACGAGCATGCGCTTCGAGCTTCGAGAGCTCGACGACCACACATCGACGCCGCTCTCACAGCGGGACGTCTGAATGCTATTCCCCGCCACGCAGCGCCTCTCTTATACTATATACTTTCTTTTCTCTGTATGGTGTACAGGGAACGCGATATCAGGCATTATTAAAACTACATAAACACACCGGGTGCCTGAGGTTCTCCACTATGCGGAGGGTTTTGAGGCAAGGAGTTATGAGCCGGACACGGTTGTGAATTAAGAAGGGGCGACGACGACAACACAGCGACTCAAGGAGTGGGACAGAGGCGCGCGCGCGCGATTCAAGATTATGTGCGTGCGTGCGATAATTCGTTATTCCTTTTTTAATTCTTTTCTCTCTCTTTCTCTCTTTTAATTCACGCTGAGAGGGACGAAATTGCCAATGAATTTCGCGGGTTCATTTGGGGTCATTATTTCGCTGCCGTTTGTGTATTAAAATGTTGTAACATTTTTTATCACTTCATTAGTTCCTCGGGTTTCTTATTCTTACATGAGATGAAAATCTTGTCGCGATGACTATAAATAGCAGATTGAAAAGTGTCTATTTTTTATGTTGCTGCAGTTACTGTGATAATAATAATTAAAATATTTTTATATAATAATAATCAAAAATAATGAATAGAAAAAGTTATTGCTCTCATTAAAATAATCTGAGAGTTCATAGTTGTTGTTTTACGGACTGTAACTCAGTTTCCTCGGTTATCGCCAATGGTTACAATGCTGAATCTATTCTGAACTTCGAGGTTTTTTCTCTAAAATATTAAAAAATTCTTTACTTCTTAATGTGAATAATGGTGGATATGTGCCAAAAGAATTTTAACGATCTCCATACACGTGCGAATTGATTATCCTTCATTTAGATGTGTTGTATTCTTATAAACTGAAACATATCCCTGGGAGATAAAAATGTGGTATGATGGGAGGTAGTGGCAATGAACGATCAATAAACGAATTCTTGTTCGACGTTTCGACCCTGGTCCAGGCCCTCTTCAGAAAATTCCTTCGTTATAAATAACCTCTGCTGTGAAATATTACAATAAACTTATTGACAAGTTACATTACCCTACCAATTATAAAATTAAGCTGTAAAACGTATAAACACTCATCAAAATTGAATCAACATTGGTGCGTAATGCAACCTACTGACACGGAAAGAAATATTGGTTGCCCTAACCAAGTGCCATGGTTAAATACCCAGATAGAAATATGGCGGCACGGGGACGGCACGGTAGCGACACGGCACGGCACGGCGCGTCGGTACCGTGCAGTTATGTGCAACAGAACGTAACGTCACGGTGACGGAACAACTGGCTAAAAACGGCACGGTGTCACCACCGCACCAGCACATCGTGCAGTCCCTCTATACTGCACGCCGTGCTGCAACGGTGCAGGCACAGTGCCGGCTTCAGCACGCTGTGCCGACACAGTGTCGTTACATTCGATTGGGTGTGATATTCAATGGATTGGTTGTGACACTCAATAGTTGGTTCTCCCAACCAATTTTGTCGCTTGGAGCGTATTTAACCATGGCACTTGGTTAGAGCAACCAATTATTTCTTTCCGTGCACCAGTTCATCTTTTATTGTCAGTAAGAGGTCCTTGGAAACGTCGATATCAATTTCTTCGAGTATTTAAGAGCACTTTTCCTCCCATAAATATAAAATTGAAGCCATTATATTTTTGCACTATACACGGAAAAAACGACTTGGTTGGACTAACAAAAAATGGGTATCTCTAATTAATTGTCTTGGTTATATATGCGTCAAACGATTTTCTGGTTGCATCAACCAGTGGAACTTAGTTAGATTAGGTTAGTCGCAGCAACCAAGTTATTGGTCGGGCCGACTACGATGAAATAATTGGAATAACCAATTTACTTAGTTGGAACAACCATTTCATTGGGCCGGTTTAACCAATTTACTTGGCTGCGGCAACCAATGTATTTGGCTAGAATAACCAATTTTCTTAGTTTTCCAATTTTCTTCTTGGCTAAATTAACCAATTTTCTTAGTTGAATCAACCAATCCACTTCGCTGGATCAACCAATTTTCTTAATTGACCAACCAATCCACTTCGCTGGATCAACCAATTTTCTTAATTGACCAACCAATCCACTCGTCTGGATTAACCAATTTTCTTTGTACTACCGAAAACGATAGACATATTGAACCATAGGTCTTATGGGATGATAAAGGCTGGGGTGGTGACAGTTCTATAGCCATGTCACCGTTATCCAGATCTATAAGCATACCCGCCTAAATCGTACCATAGGACCAGTGCTTCTGTACACGTCTATCTTCTTTGATGCTCCGCGCAGTTTAATCAAACGTTGTTGTTGCAGCTTGTTTGCGGAATTTTGAGAAATAGATTTTCTCTTCTCTTTGCGCGATTTTTGGATGTGGGCGGAGCAGACAAGTGATGCTATTTACAAACACCATTCTTTATAACGTTCCTTCCATTCGAACTGACACTGACAACTGAATTTGAATTGGTTTAAACAAATTGAAGCCGATAAACGCAAGCACCCGGCTTGCAACGCAAAAGCTTCAAATTTCTGTTAGTCATATGCACTAAAGTATGAACTAAGTTGCCGTTAGTGAGGGAACCAATTGTGCGACATTAAATCTATGAATATAGTAGTTACAATGACCAATTTTTTTTAACTAATAAAAAATTGGTACATTTAACCAAGTCATTTTTTCCGTGTAGCCCTTGTATTATTAGTTTAGTACTTTTGTACTAGAGTTGACAGTACTTTATATAACAGTTGATTAAAGTTCATTCAACAATAGAATCATGAGTTAACGTTTCTTAGTTGCTAATTCTGATTCACTGATTGGCATCCGATTTTACCAGTTGCCCAGATGGTATTTCTGTCCTGAAGTACAAAAATTCTTCTAAAAAGTTAAATGTGAAATTCCCTTTCATTCAGCACTATTCGTTTTTTTTCTAAAAAAATTCTTCGCTTCTTAATTGTACATAATTGATGAATGTGCGAGAGAATCCAAGAATAACCATCTGTGGTTATTTGCCGAAGGAATTTCACCCTTCGTCAGGCTCGTGCGACTCGTTCGTCCTTTATTGAGACGTGTTATAGCTGCTATAGAGTAATACATATGCCTGGGAGGTACAACATATGAGTCTGTCTCAGTGTCCTTTTCTTTCTCCCGAGTGGAGTGAGAGTTGGGAGAGTCGTTTCACGACGCGTAGGTACAACACGTACACAGGAGTTGTGGAGCGTCAGGCGCGTCCGGTCGCGTGGGCAACCACGCCTGATCGGCTATTGACGGATCGTTTAACGGTCCTTAAAGGCATTCGCCGGGCGCACGTTCGCCGTTCCCGGTTCGGCTGCCACTGACTCTTGCAGCCCGCCGTCTCCCTTCTCGTCTTTCTATTTTATCTCGCTCTTTCTCTATTTACAGCCGTGAGCTCTCGTAGAGCCAGCATCACGGCCATGACAGCATCGACGAGCTCGGTGCTAATTGCCGCGGCTAACTAACGGCTCACTTAGCGTCCAACGGCGAGATATATCGCGCGAGATCGGTGAACCTTACACACTTGCATTATGCACCCGTATGCACATTACCAGTGCATTAAACTCCAAGAATCATTCATCTTTGACAGCCATGCAAGGATTTTTGGTCGTTGAAGGATTCATCAATTTGAACGACTTGATCGACTTACGTCAAATTTGTACTCAAACCTTGTTCGATGGTTGCCCATATGTAAACCAACATTGAGCGAAATCTGTAAAAAAATTGCAATTTTTTTTCTTTTTCATGACACCATTTTTTGTTATTAAGCAAAATCGAAATTAATCAACATTGCGATTGTACCTTTGACTAAATTCAAAATTGATAATTAATCATCGTGATCTCATGTTGAAAACTGCAGCCAAATGTCTAAGAATTTATAGAAGTTGAAGTGCTGTACAGATGTTTAAAAAATTCAAATTGCTATAAAATTCAAACCAATTTATCGATTCTTGCCAAATCTGGCACCGACTATGGTTTACAGTAAGATCATTTGTGTATAAAACACGGCGAGATATATCGCCCGAGACCAATGAACCTTATACTTGCATTATGCATCCGTATGCACATTACCAGTGCAAGAATCCAAGAATCGTTAATCTTTGACAGCCGTGCAAGGATTTTTAGTCCTTGAAATCTTCATCGTTTCATCCGCATTAGCCTTCCTTGCACGCATCAGTTTTCGTAACAGCATTAAGTGGGATTTCGAGAGACACCACTTTGTTTATGCAATGTTTTCACCCCCAATAAAAATACATATCCTATTTTAGGTTGAAAATGATTATTATCCGTAAGTCTCGCAATACGGACGAACACACCTAGAGAAATCGGTTTGATGGGTTTATTTGAATCAAATACGGGATCAATTTCGAATTAATAGTATTTTATTTACAATAGAAGAGATAATATGTTTTCTGTTTTTATTATCAACTTATGTAGGGGTGGCTTAATAGAAATATATGCGAATAATCTTTGACTCTGTAATATTTTTTCAAGTTACTCTTTAGACACCCACATGTGAAATCTGTAATATTATTGCCGTGAAATCTCGACGGTATTCGCCTCGTGGGAGGTACATTGGTACGTAGAGGTCCGGCGAGTTCTGTAGCTCGCATTTTCAGTTTCTCTCGTGACTCCATGCGGATCGCTCCGTGCCTCCCGTGCTAAATGCACGCATCCATATTCTCGAGAACGTGGGTGGACGCACGACATGAGCGGAGACAACTCGAGCGAGTTCGTGTGGGGCTGCAAGTGCAGAATCTTCGCTCAACTGTCCCCTTGACATTTTGTTTCTTGAAGTCTCCATTTCAAAATTCGTTGATTTGTTTTCTTAGTTATCCCACCAGCTATTTGTATTCACAATAAAATTTTGTGCAGAATTTAAAAAATAAATTTTCACAAAAACTTTCTCTATGATGAAAGAAAACCGAAAAAAAGCAATTAGTCGTGTCAACTCATTTTGCTTCCTCATAGAGGAAGCTTTGTTTTCATGAATTTTTTTTTAGACATTTGGGATTATATTTGACCCGAATCGGTTGAAAAATTCAAATTTTTCAGCATTTCGAAAATTTTAAAAACATCGTTTTCACACTATTACTTTTGCAAACTAAGAGATATTGGGCTGAAAGTTTTGAGGTAAAGGGACTACCAATAAAACATGATGTACACCAAATTTGGCGAGAATCGATAGAGTGGTTCTAATTTTATTGCAATTCAATTTTTTGTTTTATGTCTGCAAAGACTTTAACTCCAGTAAATTCTGAGATAAGCGGCAGCAATTTTCAACATGACTTCATGATTATTGATTATCAATGATGAATTTAGTAAAAGGAACTGTCGATATGGCGGTAAATTTTGATTTTGTGATTTTTCACAGATTTATCTCAAATTTTGTTCACATATGGACGATCATCAAGAAAGATTTCAGTACAAATTTGACACAGATCTGTCCAGCTGTTCAAATTTTTATTTTAACAGACAACGTTTTCAATGTTTTAGTACAAATTTGAGAAAAATCGGTTAAGCGGTTGAAATTTCACGACACTTTGAATTTTTAGGAAAATGTCTTTAGAGCATAAATAAATCTGTAAAGTAGAACCTTGCAATTTCTTCCCGATGCTTAATTAAATTTCTTTTCTATACTTAATATTTTTTTACTTGAAGAATATTTACATTGACACAAAATAAAGCTGCAAAGTAGAACTTTGCAAATTGCTTCCTCATTTTTTTTCGCTTTTTTCAAAGCTTTGTCTATAAGGAAGCCAAAATTGATTAACATACTTCCTCATAGTAGGTAGCTTTGTAAAAAGTGAAAAATGATGAGGAAGCAATGTGCAAGTTTCTACTTTGCAACTGTTTTTAGTTATTAGCGACTAATCTTTTCTTTCCGTGTATAAGCGTGAAAAGCTACGTGATTCGCATACGAATGGAATACATATCGTGTGTGAGGTCTCATTAGATAATATGCGATTAAATTATCGTTATTGATTCGTAATTATCGAGAAATAACTCAATAACACCCATCTCCGAGGAACCTTTGAGCTATACAATAGAGGGCTGTAACATTCGGACCACGTATGGTGCGGCAGAAGAGTATAGGTGGATGAGCAGAAGCGGCACTGCGATTACGGTGTGATCCCCGGAGGGAGCTGGAGCCTACAATAAAATATCAATTTCGATAATAGCCCGGGCCCGGGGTAGATGGGAGCGATTTTGACGCCTCGCTCGCTCGCTCAGACGTGGAGGCCTTGTGCGCCTCGTAATTATGTGGCTCGCGGAACACGGCGGTGGGTCTGCGACTGAGGGATCCTCGGCCCAAGGGCCCTATACAGGCTCAGCATTTACGCAACACAGAGTATTTCTCACTTTATCTGCAATGTGTAAATCTCATCAGAATATTTCTCACTTTCTTGCAATGTGTAAATCTCATCAGAATATTTGTCACCTCATTTCCAATGCTTAAGTATGGTGTTCCTTGAAAGTAATGCAGTTGCCCAAAGATATGCACTTCAGTGCAGAGGTATTTCATATGTAACAGGAGATTCGAGCTTTAACAATGGCTCAATAATTTATTTGAGGGTGTTGGAGATATATGGGGCGAAAGGGCGTTTGCAAATCATAAGATTAGAAGAAAAAGAGAAAATAAATAAATACGTTCCATAGCAACATTTGATTTGTTTCCAATTTTTTTTTCTCCATTTTTTGAATATGCAATTAGTGTGGACTAGACATTAACACGGATAATAGGGATTGCTCCAGGCCCTGATTATTATAGTTAGCCTTTTGCGCCCTCTCGATCCTCATTATTCTAATTCCTTCTATGAGCTTCCCAGGCCTGGATTAAGTGGACTTCTATATTTATAATACAACCGCATTACATATATATCAATACACGTGAGTCTGGCTGCCACAGCCGCACCAACAATGACGGCAACCTCATACGGATATAGTGCTGATGATTCGATGAAGAGCGTTCATTCACGGTGGTCCCGGGAAATCATTCGGTAATCACCGATTCACCGCGAACGACTTACTTCTGTCGGGCGCGTGACTGGTGGAACTTGCGAGCTCACGCTCCTGCGTCGGTTCGCTCCGCATACTACAGTATAAAGACCCGTATTATTCTGGTTCGGCTCCCTTCGAGCACGAGCATCACAAACTCCGCTTTGACCCTTTACTATTGAGACCCAAAGGCTAAAATATAAATGCGAAAGCATGAGATGAAAATATCTAGTAGATACTACTGAACGACCTTCTTCCATCCCTCGCGGACTTGACCAATTGTACACCAACCCAATTCCAACTGTTTGGTTTGTGCCAAAAACCAACCCGTAACCAACCACATTCTAACCATCATATAGGATACAGGTTGGAATTTGGTAGGATTTTCCTAACCCAACCGACTATCATACCAATTGCTATGCTGTGTAAAGGATGGTATTTGGTAGGAATTTGTAAAATCAACAGTTAATCCAACTGCACTTACTCTTAAACGGTTCCAACTTGGTTGATTACGGGTTAATTTATTGCACAAAACAGCCGGTAGGAATTCGGTCGATAATCGGTTGCACAACCAGAATCCTACCGACTTCGACCCAATATCGACCGTTTTTCCAATCCTACTGAAATCCTACCAAGATCCAACCGTATACCAACCAACAAAACGGTAGGATCAGTCCGCGAGGGATATCTTCCTTGCAAGTTAATTTTCAGCTTTCTTTCCTAGTTGTTAACTAGCATTAGTCATATGACACCCTGAGTACACATAACTTGACAGAACAACCTTCATACCGTCAGAATGGCAGCACCCCGATTCTACAGAACCTACACGAGTAGATGTACATCTTTTTTTTCTAAATACACCTTCGTCTCCCCGAGGAAGTTGTACACGACAGGAACTCAACACTGTAAATGTTGTTACAGCCGATGGTGATATGACAAAAGCTTGCTGATGATCAAACTGCCCTAATAAAACTATTCGTAGCAGGAACAGTCGCGATGAAAATTTGAAAAAACAATTTTTTAAATGTTACCAGTACTATTTTGACATGTCTAAGTGTTACACGACAAAAGTTTCTTCTGGTTTTACTGTGGGTGTTAGATCCCATGTGGGAATCTCAAACGGGCTCTGTGTTGGTGCAGTATTGTTGCCAAGATGCCGGTACTAGATGCCATTTCTGTCTTAATGCTAGGACAACACGGAAATGGTCACATGCAGGGGTGGTTGAACGGCTAGGCCGACTAGGCCCAGGCCTAAGGCGTCGCAGTCTGGGGGGCGCAAGCGACTGAACTTTTTTTCCAATTTTTTAAATTGTTGTAAAAACGAAACAAAAAAATCGTTGCGTTAAGCTTCTTTGTGGAACGAAGGGGGCGCCTCGAATCTCCGGGCCTAGGGCTCTTGCCCCGTTAAACCGCCCCTAATCACATGGGTCCAACGCTCGTCCACCAGTATCGGCACGGTACTATCAATGTCGGGGCAGTATGACCCCAGTACTCTGCCGTATCTTAGGCTGATACTGAAGATGTTAGTTTGCCGGCAATAAGTAGAGATTCGGCCTATTCTACGCCAAGTACTTCGACGATTCAGCCGGAAGTCAGACTGACACTGGCAAAGTTAGCTCGCCGACAATAAAACAAGTTTCGGCCTAGTCTGCGGCCAGTACTCAGACGACTCTCACTTGAGTACTGTTTATTTTATCTTGAAAGTAGTGGCTTTTCTGAACTGGTGCATAATAAGGCCAGTATTCAATTAGTACTGAGACTGTACTGGTCGACAACGCTTGGCCGCCGAGTCCGTTGTAGTGCTGGACCATGTTGGTAACTCTGACTGTAAGGTAAACGTACCAATGGTGGGACAGGTCCCAATTGAGGGACACTAAAGGGATATTTGTAGATACTAAGAGTTTAATGGATAAAATATTAAAAAATAACTCTTCCAATTGTATCTGTTATATTTAATTAACATACGTGAAAAGATTTCATGTTTTTCATCGTAAATTGAAAATGTAAATAATAAGTATATTAGCGGATCTATGGTGTTCGAGCTTTTTCAGCAAATCCCTAAACCAATTAGCTAAGGAGAGCCGAATAATCATTAATATGATACCCCGGAGATTATAGTTCGTTCGAGACTTTCCATAGGTATTTCAAATTCAGAAATTCTTAAAGTTTAAGATTACACTGTCAAATGTTACGTACAATATCTTAAAACTCGTAATTTTTGTGTCCCGTTATTGGAGCTGATCGAATATACGTTGGCACCACTGTCCAACGTATGTTCCGCGACTGGGGCAAGTAGTAAGCAATCTCGCTGCGACCCAGAGCCGGGACACAATCGCACGATTGACATTTTGACGCGGATGTTGGGTTATGCGGTAGCAAAAACTTCATTCATAATTTACTAAAATATATATATGTATTTCATAAACATATATGTTTTATTTATTGCATCATAGGTGTAAATATGTGAACCGCACATTGTTTGGCATTTCTTTTCAAGCAGATGCGTTAAAATTTGTAGATGTCCACCGATACGCACATTTGGTGTCCCGGCAGCGGGACATGCACAAAAATACCCATCCCGGCGCTGGTACATCTGCATTTTTCAGCATTTTAATCAATAACTGTTTATCAAAAAATCAGAAATATTTTTATTGTATAGTTTTTGGAAACTAGAAACTCTAATCTTGCAATTCGTTACCACCATTTGCAAAATAATCAATATATGCATGCGGAAATTGGCATACAAAACAGACACCGCCTTAAACGTCCCGCCATTGGTACGTTTACCTTATATCAGAATTCCCACATGGAATGAATACAAAATTCACTCTTGGGCTTTAACAAAACATTTGATTTTTTGTTGGAAAATATTTATCTCGGTGTTGTTATCTTTGGCAAAACAGGATGTGTGACGTTATAAGGGCCGTATTATCATCCAAGCTTTACACGACAGAAGTTCATTTTTTATTGCTGTAGGTGTTAGGTGAATACAAAATTTGCTGTTGAGCTTTAGCTAAAGAATCGGATGTTTTGTTGGAAAATATTTATCTCGATGTACTCATACACATACTCTTTGACAAAACAGTATGTGTGAAATTATAACGGCTATTACGAGGTGTTGCTAAGAAGCATATTGCGCAGCTACATGAGATCACAGCAATTGGGAAGAAGACTTTTCCAATGATTTGAAATGCACCCAAAAGGTACATACACTGGGTCTCCTTATCCTTTATTTGGACTGTGGCCGATACGATTTACGATACGACGACGACAAAGGGTGAAGGAACAGGTACACAGCAGAAACCAGGAACGAAAGTCAGGAAGAATGATGCAGAAAGAGAACGAGAGGTTGTTGTGCTCGCGTATGCTAATTTACTCTGCCAGGCGCTCAAGCCACGTAGAATCGTCGTTCTACCTAGAATATCTTCTTCTTCTTCCTCTTCTTCGTGACACCGCAATGCGACGATCCTTCCTGGCAGCGGAAGAGACTCGAGAGGAAGAGGATACCGGAGACAGAAGAATGAACGGAGTTCTCTTGGTTTGCCAGGTGGTCCAATCTCTTCACGAGATGTTCAGCCACCAGGTGAAGTGTCTTCCTTCTGGTACTTCTTCTAACTATTTTTTCTTCTACAATTTTTTTTTATTTTCATTTTTCGTGAACTCCTTACACTACGCAGTCTTCGTTGCCTATTTTTATGACATGTATCCTTTTGCTTCTTCAAGAAGCTTTGTTTTGGTGAAAATTTTTGTTTTCCAGATTTTCATGTAAACGGGTTCGGAATGGTCCAAAACGTCAAAAAATCACATAAAAAAGTCCGTCCGTGTGTCTGTGAGCAGGGTCCAATTTTTAAGAAAATATATGCAGTCATTCAGTTTTAACGCAATTTTCAATTTTTCCCAAAATGTCTGTATGCGTTCTGTCACATTATTTGAGATATCGGGTTAAAATTTTATACAGTTTTGAATTTTTTTTAAATATCTCTTGACGCGCTCTAATTCCTACATTTTTTAAAATACCGGCTTGAAATTTGAAACAAACATAAGTTTGTATTAAACAAACTAAATTTTTTTTAAACAAGGTGTAGGATTAAATCTGTCGTAAATTCGTTCGATTCATCGATTGATGATCGACAAAACAAAGCTTCTTGAGGAAGCCAAAAGTGATGAACGTACTTTCCTACAAACGGAGCTGAGTACACTGCGACAAAAGGAAGAGAGGAAGCAATATGCCAATATAGTTGGCAGTTTTTTTTTACAATGGCTCAGTCTTCTCGTTCCATGAGGTTCAATTCTTCCAGGCAAGTTCTTCCAAGTTCATCGTACGTATTCCGCTCTTGTTCCACTTCCCACGGGAATAAGTGAGGATCAAACCACACAGTGTGTAAGCCAGTGAAGCAAAGTTATAAGGAGCAGTAACAGCAAAAGTAGAATGTGGAACGGGTTCTCCAAGGTATCGGGCCAGTTGCAGTATAGACATCGTCAGCTACACCAGCCGGCTATCCCAGGATTTACCCAGCTTTCTCAATCTCGATCGACTTTCCGGCTGGACGAGCACGATTTGCTTTTAACACGATAAAACGCTAAATCGTTAATTACCTGTGCTGCCGCTGCTGCTGCTGCTGTTGCTGATGGGGGAGGTACCCGTGAGTCTGTAGTCCCGAGAGACCTGAGAGAGGATGAGAGACAGGAGGCTGGAGAGGAAAGAGACGCTGGGACCGAAGTTTGATCCTCTCGCCGTTGGGGCCCCCTGAATTCTTCCCATTCGCGTTGCTCATTCTCCTGTTGCTGCTTCTCTTTGCTTTCAGCTTTCCGTGTGCTACCTAGGTGGCCTTTCTCGGATACGCGCGTCTCTCTGCGTTGCCTTACCTCTGAGCCGAGCGCGCGTTGTCCTCACCGTCACACGCTTTTTGCACTCTCGTTTATAATAACTTTTCGTCCGGGATACCAGGAGAACTATGCAGACGACGACGCCATGCAGAGATTTCTCCTATATACGGTACGCCATTGGAGGCCCTCCATAATGGATATAAGATATGTCAAAGTATTTTATTTTTGTCAAGGATGCACGGAGAGAAAATTTCTGATCTATTAGCGAATCAGTTGCTAATATAGTGACAGCAAGCCTTATTTCCTAGTCTAACAAAAAGCATTTACTAAGGAAGTAAAAAGATTTGCTGGGACAGCGAAAAGATTTACTGGGCCAGCAAATAAGGTTCGCTGTCACTATGTCAGCAAATAATTTCCATTGTGTGATAAAAAAAGTTGCTGTTAATTAAGGAGGGTGTACCGTTACATCAAAATCAATGATGGATTTCCTTAAACTTGGATACAAGAAGGTCGAGAAATAAAAGAATGTACAATACTAGCCAATAGGTAGTCTTGGGTTGCAAGGATTTATGTTTTAGTGTCATGAGTTCCACAGACTGGAACGGCTGTGTGTGTTTTAAGAATTAAAGCGAAACCCGATGGTTGGTTTTCATGGAGGGCAACATCAACACAGTGGGCCGGCTGTACATACGTCAGTGATTCGCGTCGCCACTCAAGAAAGCCACCGCGAAGATCTTGGTTGCACTTCTTGGACGAGATGACGGGAAAGACGCGCCGAGCATACGACTTCCTTTCACTTTTATCTTTGTTACACGACTACAGAAATGAGAATCCAGCTTCCTCACTCGCTTTTATGTCCTTTTATCTCAACCCTCTTGGAGAATAAAGTCGTTGATACGACCGGTGTGTCCGCCGGAATCAGAAAAAAGTAATGACGTTTTGCCACGTTTTGTGGGCGGGCGAACAACCGGAGCTAACTCGATACGTAATCCTCGAACATAATCCAACGTCCTGATCATCGAAGACTTTTTTCTTAGTCTTGATCATTTCTTGCTTGCATCAACCTCTTGATACATCAGATACAACTTTCTCAGGTTTTCGGTTGGTCTGTTTACCAATTTCTTGCTATTTATGAAATTGACATTGATGAAATGACATGAAATTTCTATGATTCAGTCTGAAATGAACTTTGCTACCTCATGGAAAAAGCTTTGTTTTTTCCAAGATTTTAATATGACTCGATTGGAATCCACCGATACAACATAAGCCATTCTTGCTCGACATACCGCTCCTGCACCTTTTAATTATCCTAAACACGTTTATTATAAACGTCATGCGACAGTTTATCAAAGTTCACAGCTCCGCAAATTTATTACGTAGAATCACTGCATTATAGTAAAAAAAATGTCTTTATCCACTGGTAGTTGAAATGACTCATCCAGAAGACGATGATCCCGGCATAATTACCCGGACAAAAAAGGAAGAACTCAGTGAAAGTGACTGGCGACCGAAGAATTCGTTCTTCGATTGGATAGCACAAATTCTTCGATAATCCGAACCCAGAGCCGTATAGAATCCTAAGAAAAATTAGAAAGACTCGCGCTAATAGCGAACGAGCCATCTTTGTGGGGTGCTCTCTCTCTCCCTCTCTCAGCGACGAAAAAAAAATGGGAAAACGAAGAAAAAAAATAAAAAAGGATGAACACGCACGCACAAAGTGAAAGAACTCGTGGTCGCTGCGGAACACGCGGTGGAACATGGTTTCGAGGATAGTAGTTCTACGCGTTCCCACAGTCGGGAGGGCGGATTCCGCGGAGTCCCAAGACGACCACGCGGAGTTCCAGAGGGAGAGCGAAAAGGACAGTGTATATATGTTACAAGCTCGCGAAAAGGGTATAGACACTATCATGGGGAGAAAAAAATTTTGTCAAGAATGAGCATAGAGTAGCGAAAGGGGTGAAAGAGGCGGAAAGGCAGAGTAGAGAATCTTATAACATGCCAAAACACCGATAATTCGACGGTGTGGTCCGGCGCGTCCGCTGATATTCGTTCCCACGCGCTTTCATCGAGAGTTACACACAGTAATGATTCTCTCTCACTTCTTCTTGTATCTTGGTGAAGTGCGTTGAGACACTCGACGACACAGGGTCGCCGGTTAAGTCCAGAAGCGTTCCTTGCTCGCGAAAGGATTCCTGCCATTCCGGACGTGAACGCTCTTCGCGATCAAGGTAGCGATGTGGACGTCGCGAAACCGGGATTACCGGGTCCAGTTCTTCAATCCAGCAAAAACGATAAATTAGTTGATTTACGCCGGTGAAGTGATGCTTTTTTTTTGGTTTTGTCTTGTTTTGTTGGGTATTATTCGCGAGGGTTCTTTATGGCGCGCGCGACGTTAGAGAGTCAGCGGCGGGAAGGACGAAGATGAGTCGAGAGCTCAAGCATACAGAACGATTGCGATGGGAAAGAATAGAAGAAATGAAAGAAGATGGGGACGCGAGTCGTGAGGTCGCATTGCTCTAGAGAAATTTCGTTCTTCGTCAGCAAGGGGAACCTATCGCGTCTATACCGGAGATTCTTCAGGCTGGAATTGTTGGCTTAAGAATGGTAACAATTTCTGTCTCGATTGCGATGAGAAACAGTGGAGAGAAATTTTGTTCTTCGTTTAACAGCGCAGGTTCCTTTTCGTCTTATGTAGCAAGGTTCCGTCTTGGACAGTTATGTCGATGATCATTAGTTCTTCTCACTCGTCGACTGCTCAGCCAACGGATCCCGCACACTTTGGGTCTACAATGAAGATCGTGAACTTAAATTAAGGACATAAATAATTTTCTTCGAACTTCTCACTTTTTTCAGGTTAGGAGTCTAAAAAGTAAAACGGAAAAATGTTAAATTCTTGTAACTCCGCCCACAGTGAGTTAACGTTATAAAAAGTGGAATGTTATCTTCTCAAAATGTGTAAAAGTCGAGCAATCAATAGATTTTTAATATCAGTGAATTTGAAATTTGTTTATACCCATAACTTTGATAGCTGGAAATATGTTTAATTTAGTGCATTTACATCGCCGTACATTAACAACCGAATATGAATTTTTATACAATTTTTATCACCCGACCAATCCTGACGAAATTTAATTTGGTCTTTCGGCGTATTTTGGGATCTCTAATATTACAATATCGGGTGAAAAAATCATGAAAAACTTTTTCTCAAATAGCTTCTTCTCTGAATAGGCAAAATTAGACTTGCGTGCAGTATGCATATCTTATTGGATTCTGTCGAAGGTAAAATAATGATGATCTCGTTGCACAATGTAAAAGATTTCTTCGGCAGCTTTTTTTTCCTTCCAGACGTAGCTCTCAAAATGTTTATTTCTTTTCTACCGGTAGGAAAGTTCTCGTATACCTGTCGCTGACTCGTGACGCTCGGGAAGCGGGGATTCTCTCATCCCAGGAGAATCTGATAGAGGCGACGAAAACATTAAGGGGTTATGGGGGTTGCGCGCCGCCGACGAACCAACGATAATAATCAGTAAGCGAGAATACGCACGCGGTCGAAAGCTGCTGCTGCTGCTGTTGCTGAGATGTGCACGTCGACTCGTATCACTATATAGCGCGACCGATGATGATCGCATACGCGCGTAGCATCGCTGATGCTGCCGGACACTTCAGACTCTCTGCTTGCTGCTGCCGGCGCGGGGGTGATGCCATCCACGCCGAAATCTCGGCCTGCTTCGCACGACCCCAAAGACCCTTGCTCCACACATATCTGTTCTTATTTCAGCTTGAAACAGCAACAAATGGTACAACAATCAAATGCGTCATTGCCCACTAAAAATGAAAAAAAAAACACTCATTGATTCAAAAACCATTCGTTTGTGGGCTGTCAAAAACAAGTGTTATCAACTTAATTTTACATCTAATTTCTACAATTTCAGAACACATTGAAACTACAAATCTCAAATGGACAAAACAATATTTTATTGTTTCAATGTTAAATGGGCTTGTAAGAATAAGGACTAGAGTTAATTTAAAAACACTTGTTTTGGGTAGCCCAAAAACGAATTGTTTTGTAATCAATGACATTTTTTTTAGTGTAGTAAAGACGTCGAAAAACTGCAGTTTGCATAAACGACAGACTGCGAAAAGTGCACTTTTCTGGTCGGAGGGCTGAAAATACTTTATCTCCCGACTTCGCTAAAATAACCCCATTTCGTGTCCGCAACGCGGGCGGGAAATCGCTCATTTGTTACGAATGAGGTACGCATGCGCAGTCCGCTTTCATTACCTCCCGAGGGAGGTAATCATCGTACTACGCATGCGCAGTCCGTTTTCATTACCTCCCGAGGGAGGTAATCATCGAAGTGCGCATGCGTGTCGTCATTTGTTAAAAATGAGCTTATTCTCCGCCCTTGTTGCACACACGAAATGTGGTTCTTTTTTAGTGAAATCGGGAGAAAAGTATAGTACGTTATATGGGACGGGTGCGACTTTTCACCTCGTGTGAATTTCTGCCCTCGCTTCGGTCGGGCATCAAACGTAATGTACTATTATTACCAACTACGCTAAAAAAAACCACATTCCAAGCCTGGAAAGTTGTCGATTATTGACCGGCGGGATGAAAAGTAACTCAGCGGGAAGAAAAGAGCTGCAGCTACTTTTCTGCCTGCTGCACCTACTTTTCTGCCCGCTATAGCGGTTTTCTGCCCGCTGCTATACTTTTCGTCTCGCTGGAGTAGAGCGGGACGCAACTCGTTTATTTAACATTGTTACCTATTTTTGCTGATGTGCCGTTGCAGGCATAAAAATATTGTCTTTTTAACATAGACGGAAAAAAGGTGTCCACACGGGACGAGCAGACACGCACTTTCCACCCTTGTAGCATAATGTACTATTTTCAACGGGAAAGGGTCTTGGCCGTTAAGGATCATAAGACAAGTTTCTAAAGTAATGAATGAAAGGCTGTCCTTGTCTGTGAAGGAGTTGAAGTAATTCGTATGTAGGATACGGGGTTAGATAGCCAAAAATCCTTCTGAAATCTCTCTGCCCTTTCCTTCCTCTTCAGTTCACCGAGGCGCACGCGCGCCCGTGCGCGATACTAAAACAAATTCTTGGTTACGGGAGTCTCCCAGCATCCTGCGCGAGACAAGAATCTCGGGCAGCCGTCCACTTCTCACGGCGGTACCTTTGATCTCGCTCATCGTGCAGGCCGCGCGGCCGCCCCTCTCGCCGGCTCATCTTCTGCAGCCACCAGGAGCAGCGAGCACCGGTTGCAGGACCAGAAGGAGCATCAGGAGCACAAGGATCTCTCGCCCCACCCTTGCGCCACCAACGCCGACGACGTTCAAGACGACGATGAGAACGGGAGAACCCTTTATTTTTCCCCTTAAGCCCTTCCACTCTTGCCACTCTTGATAGCCTCAGCCATGAGCCCCTTCCTCTTCTCCAGGTCGTTTCTTACGCTATCTCATTTAAAGGGCGAAGAACGTAGACGTGAAGGACTGTAGTGCATGAGAAACAAAGACGGAGGGATATAAGAGCAGCAAGGGGAGGAAAAAAGATAAAGATTCTTCAGTCAACTCTTCTACTCCTCTTCCTTCCTCAATTTTTCCCTTTTTCCCCTCCTCGGAATATCCACCAGAATAACCTCCCATCACAACTTCTTCTTTCCACTGGATTCATTCAGTTTTACTATTATTACACATACCTTCACGCGCGTCCACGCTTTGACCCTTTTTCGTTTCGTATATCTTGTGTTTCTTTTGGGATTACCGAAAACATTCTGGTTGCTTAGCTCGACTACCTTCATGCTGTACGATATCGCTCAGAAGTATATTCGTTCAAAAAGAGCGTTGGTCAATTGAATTTTGGATTGTTGCTGTACATGTCATGTCTTAATTACATATAACGATAATAAGTTGAATTGTCATTCTCCTTCAAAATAATGAAGATTTTCAGGATTTCCAGAATGAGGTTGTGTCAATGTACACAAAGTAAGCTCAATTACATTTTCTTCGAGTCAATGGCATTCGATAGCCTCAAATCAAATTCAGTTGGCTCTATCTTAAGCACATTTTGAATGTACCGTAGTCAGCTAAACATAAGAACATTTTGTTAGGCCAACCGTAGCGGGAAGATCTCGTAATATTGACTTGAATAATCTGAAGGGCTTGGCCAACTAAGAAATTGTGCCTATTACGGAAGTCATGGTCGCTTGTCTTCAATCCGACGAGCCATCGATTTACCAATCAGTAAAAATTCTGCAGTTGAACAATTTCAGTGCCATATTCTCACGTGAGGGAAATCACTGAAATCCACCGATACTCTCTCCGCTGTCTAGTTGCAGCCACGTCACATGATAGCATCATAGATCAGTGATAAATGCTATGCGAAGAAGATCGACGAGCGATCCCTACGTAGCTGTTGGCGATCATCACAAGCCTTTACGGAACGCTTTTGAAGAACGGATCAAGAATGGAAAAGAGATGGAAAGAGCTGCGAATCAAGAGGATATCGGTAGGTGGTCCAAGTAGTAGCCGTATGCGTTGGATTGCTGAGGGAGTCACTGTTGGGATCGTTGCAAGGCAAACCCAGGGTGTCGGGACCATTAGCGAAGAGCGAAAGAAGATCCGAGCGGATGCCTGAGAAGATCCCCATGTGCAGTAGGATATAGCCGTGCGAACTGCTGCTGTGGCTGCGGTCAGAATCCTTTTATCCTTGGCGCAAGGATTCCTTCTGGATTCCTGGTCGAGTTCACGTTATCATCGCGTGCAGCCTTCAACGAGGAGGATGTAGCGAATGATCGGCCGCACTGGATGGGAAAGGGAAACGTGAAATGTGGACACTACGTGCCGGAGCAATGAGAGCCCTCCCACGATATTCCCTCTGCTCTCCTGTGCGAGTTATGAAGTCGTCCGGTTGTCCAGTTCGAGAACCAGTTGGCTATATTTCGTCGATTGCACACGAAGCCTCTTTATCCTCTCGTTTTTATATATATCCTTTCTCTTTCAGCGGCCGCTCCAAATGTAATGCGAAATGCGACATCGTTCATACTATGTCCGATGTTGACTATCTGAAGAGACAGAATCACGTGCAAGAAATTATTGCAGCTGGGTTATGCAATCGTTGATGTTGGAATCTTTGATAACTTGACGGAATGCGGACGATCTGAATTTAGAATTTTTATATGATGACTATATAAGAAACTCTCCGTTGGTTCGGCCACTATAACTTTCGAAATCCTTTTTACTCATACAGATATTTTTTTATCACTCTACCAACATTGATTTCTCATTATTTTTCGATTTGTACAAAGCTTCCTCTACGAGGAAGTATGTTATAATCAATTTTGGCTTACTCATAGAGGAAGCTTTGCATATAGCGAAAAATAATAAGGAAGCAATAGGCAACGTTCTACTTTTCATCCTTTTTGTTCCCGAGCAGAAATTTGTTCTGGCTGAGGTCCGGGCCTCATCGGATTTTTCCTTAACTAGTAATCGGGCCCGTAATAAGGCGGCTCTATCCGGTCCTGATATGGCATGTAACGCCATTTCTGATCTGGCCGTGATCAGGCTACAAATCCGGGCATTATCAGACTGCTAATTCGGCCGCTAACAGGCTCCTGATCTGGTCCATAGTTAAAAATGAGAAGGTCCAATATACACAAAACGCATAACGCCAGTTTAATTATTGGAAGTTTATGCTGGTACCATACATGGTCGTAGAAGCTTTAAAAATGAAGTATTACTGTTTTATTTTTTAGCTAAACAAATTGACATATACAGGACTGATAATCTCAAACAAATCGCCAAATAATGCAGTTTTTTTAAATAGTGGAACTATCTTGCAGATCCAAAATATATAGATAACTCAGGACGAAAACAGATTAAAAATATAAGGAACAGTGTGGAGTGTTAAAAGATTTATGTACATATATCCATGCGACTCATAAATTTTTTAAATATGGCGGGTAAAAAAACGCAACGTCGAAAAATGTTTACGATAGAATCAATCGATCGCAAAATGATGATTTTGGATATAAGTGACGCAGTCGCCGAGAAAATATATGCTGTTTCCCTTATACATGAATAATTGTGTAAGACACATACATAAAAATACAACTATTGCTAATCGATAGTATTACAATAATAAGCGATATTATACAGGAAACATCTCTTATTCATGTACACTGGTAATGCCAGCTATGCTCTTCCAGTACTCTGATAATTTCGTCTGAAATTATGTATATTTTAAGTTAACCAGATTTGAATATTCTGGCCGAAAGCAGGGCCGAATCTGGCTAGCTCGACCAGGAATGCCTGACCGATGCCTGATCCCAGCATGATATGGAAAACTAGTCCGACCACATTTGAAATGTCGTACCTATGCATGATCTGGGTGGAGTCAGGACCTCATTTAGCTAACCAGATCAGGAATGCCCGATCGGTGCCTGATCCCGGCCTTATGGGGTATTCCCCGTATTTCCCCACATTTCAGGATATCCAGTTTTCAAATATTATACCGGTACATGATCCGGGCAGGACCACGGCCTTATTTGAAAGGGCCTGAACACGCATGCCTGACCGATGCCTCCTCCGGACCTGATGGTACTTCAGGCAATTTTAATTAATTTCTGCTCGGGTTATTATTTAAAATCATGGTAAAAAGGCTTGTAACGGGTATTTTCTGTAGTAGAATATGCGACTTGAAAACGATAATGAAGGCAAAAATTTAAAAAGAAATATAGGTTGGATTTTCTGACTGGAAGTCGGATCTGTGAATTCTGGAATCACAAACGGAAAAAAGTCACGTTTTTTTAATCGATGTAAATAAGCTTGTAACCTGTATTTTCTGGGGTACACTGAGAAAAATAAATGCGACAACTTGCTGAATATAGTGAGTTCTACTATAAAAATAATGAAACGTGCCATAATTTCGTTGCTACATACATTATTTGTTGTTACAGCGACCATAAAAACATAGTTGTCGTCTCAGGGAAACATGTGTATAGTTGAAGTCACCATCAATTTTTTTGGGTGTAGAATATGCGACTTGAGAACAAATTTAAAGGCAAAATTCGATAGCTTAATGAAAAAAAAAATTTAAGTTGGATTTTCCGACCGGAAGCCGGGTCTGTGAATTATGAAATCTGAACAGGACAAAGGTCAATTTTTTTTAAATCATGGTAAAAAGACTTGTAACCGGTACTTTCTGAGGTACAATATGCGACTTGAGAATGATAGTAAAGGCATTTTCTCGATAGTTTTAGACCATTTTAAATATTCGTATATTAAAAAATTGAAGAAAAATTTTCGCGCTGAAACAAAGCTTGAAATTAAAGCAAGATGTTTCAATTCACTATTTATAGTGGATATTTCCGAGACGATTCTATACCTTTTTTTTGGGAAAAAGAATGTTCATAATATTCGAAGGTTTTTCAAGTGTCTTTTAACGAAATTTACATTGCAATTTAGCATCTGGTTTGGTAAATAAGCAGCTTTTAGTATTATTAAAAATATATATCTATTTAATGTGCTAAATTTTTGAAACGTTTAAGTTATTACAGTTACAGGATTGGATGGATGTAAAAGGTGTTATAATAAATGAGAGAATGCATTAAATAATACGTAAGTATAAATCAATTTCGTTTATTTATATATTTATAATTATGTATAGGCATGTCTTGCGTGTAGTTTTCGCGTGTGTACGTATATATATAATATATACTTTATATATTCTATATATAAATTATAGGCGAACGTTAAATCTATATGCACAAAAAACATTATTATCATTCGTGTTTGCGTATGTTTGTATGTATGTATCACCGTAGTCGCGGTTGGAAAATAGTAGGTTAAATAACCTGCACTGGTAGAGTAGTTTGTTTATTTTTTTTTCTCACAAATCTTGAATAAAATACTATTTCTCCGTTATCAAAAGTCTAGGAAAGAAAGAAAGTAAGAAAGAAAGAATTGTAAAACGAACGTTTAGGTTGCGCATCCGTTCGCTGGGATTATAGAAAAATAATTTAATGTAAAAACACCTACATGTTCGTTTTCTGTCTCTGTCTCTCTCATAAACTTCTTTCTTCTCGCTAAACATCTTCATTGCTATACCTCCCTAACGCCTATTTAGTATTTACGTAAGGATGGCGTGACTATAATTTAATTCTAAATATTTACACGATGACCTCGAGATTGCCAGACTCGTTGCCGTTCTTGGTCACGTCGATATTTCTTTTTTTTTTTCTCGTAGCCGACAACGAAATTCGGCTATCTCGAAATTATCAATTAATTATCTATGTACACGTGTGTGAATGCACACCGATCTAGCTAGGTGACCTAGCGTCTACAGTTGCGTCGCTATATAAATTCGAATAAATAAAAACGGTAGAATGAAAATAATCGGTTCTCAAAATAGAAGCGTAGGAAAAAAAGAACGAATAAACAATTATTTCAATCAATCACTAGGCTCCATTGCAGAATTCATTTTTTTGCGTTCGCGTGCTTACAATAATAATAATAATTAAAATAATAATTAATAAAAATTTACCGGGTTTACTTCCGCAGGCTGCTATTTACAAAACGACGAAGCGGTGGAAGTTGATGATGATGATGATGATTACGAGGAACAAAAAAAACCGTATTTATTAGAAATGTTTCGTTGCCTACGGCTGCACGAGGCTCGCGACACTCCAAGTGTTATTATTAGCTCCTCGCTATAGACCGTTTTTTGTCTCAATCCCGAACTTGTTTTTTTTTTCTTCATCGCTTCCATCACATCTCTACCACCTTCTTCGTCTCTACCTTTCGCCTTCCCGCCCTTTCTCACGTTCTTTCAGTCTTTAATTATTAAGGCGTCCGTCCCCGACGTAATAAATAGATGAAACGTGTATATATATATATAGATATAGATATAGATGTATATATATTTACACAGACACACACACACATATATATTCATATATATATATATATATATCGGTATATTTAATAATCGTTTCGGCTTAATACTGCAGCTTGTGTGTGTTTGTGGCTGTGAGAAGAATGGACCGAGAGGAAACGGAGTGTCGAGACACGCCTTGATCTGGACACACCGTTATTCAGTCCTTTTTCCGCCACCGCCCGGGAAAAAATGATTTTAAGGATCAACTAATGATCCTCTGATGGGAACTGAATGATCGAATAATTCGTTAAGAAAAATTCTAAATTGTACAATTTTTTTTTTTTACATCCATCAATTAATGAATACTCTGTCGGCTTAAAAATCTATTTTCCAGTAAATTCAGAATCTAATAATTTGTTTTTAATTGTGAAGGATATTTGTCATAATTTAGCGTATGTATAGCACCAATTTTCCACGGGCTCGATTTTTCTCTCTTTGTCACACATTTTCCACTCTCCCATCCGTCCTCAAGACTCTGCACGTCCTTCGCCAGGAAGGACGTCGAGTCCCGGCCGGATATCGTAAACTTTCGAGAACGCTCTCGATAACTTCCGGTAGAAGTTACTAGGAATAAATAAAAAATTCTTTCAGAATGAAAAAAAACAATTATCTTTCCTTTCGTTTTAATCCTAATTCTATCTCACTGACACGTGTGAATGGTTTTTTTCGTTGTGCAAACCTGACATTTGACTTCGCAACACCAATGGAACGTACAAGCGCATCTTTCCACGACGATTACCTCCTGAGTTTTGTAGCCTCTGCCGCAGCACATGAGGTCGCAACCGTCGACGCCGATACTCGTATCGTTGCACTGACGACCGTGCGTACCAAGTATACCAAGTTTTGGATTTTTCTCGCAAAATGGCGGCGATGGTTCCAAATAAACGAGATCCTTAAGACCGGGTGGTTTGTGCTCGGGATTGTAAGGTTTTAGTTGGAAATTGTAGCGATGACGACGAGACAGTCCTTCCCGACGTGGACCGTGTACCGAATTCGCTGAATTGCTCGATATCGCGTTGCTGTTGCCACGAACACGGTCTGAATTGCTCACCATCACCCGCGATGCACCGTCGAAACGATCCTTAAGATTGTCACCGACCGCACGGAAATTTGGTAGCCTCATCCAGCAGGTCTTCACCGTACAGGAACCTGACATACCGTGACACTTGCACTCCTGCCGCATCTCTGAAGAGACGTGCTGTAAACAGATAAGAAAACAGAATGGTTCTGATAAATTCGAAGATAACTATACATCACTATTTGAGCACTTTTTTTGTTAACAATGCATCTCCACAATATCCCATTAGCTAAAAAAAAAGAATTTTTTTTTCTCGCCTGCGCTAAAAAGACCACATTCTATGACTGCAACGGGGGTGGAAAGTTGTCGATTCTTGACCGGCGGGAGGAAAAGTAACGCAGAGGGAGAAAAGTAACTGCAGCGGGCAGAAAAGTACTGCAGCACTTTTCTGCCCGCTGTGTTCCTTTTCGTCCCGCCGGTCAAGAATCGACAACTTTCCACCCGCGTTGCAGGCATGGAATGTGGTCTTGTTAGTGTAGTCGGAAAAAAACATTGCTGCAGCCACTTTTCTGCCTGTTTATGCAGGCATAAAAATATGGTCTTTTTAACATAGACGGAAAAAAAGTATCGTATGTCATAATATCCTATTCTTAAATGTTGAATATTTTTTCGATTAAAAATAGTAGAAAAAGTGCACTTTTATTGTTTTTTTTAGTTTTCACGTGTACTTTTTATTTTAACGAAATGAAAATATAGTTTGCATTGATAATGTAAGACCATTCAAAAAAATTGATTCAACAAGCTTGCAAACATCATTTGAAAAAATTTCAAACCGTCTGAGATCTCCAACACGGGTAGCATTATTAAATGTCATTTTCGTATATCTTGGCATACTTAGATCACATAGACATAAAAGGGTAAAAAAAGGAATTTTAAAAACAAATCGAAAATTATAAAAAAACAAAGGAAAGAAATTCGAAACTTACCGCTCTACCAGCTTCATTGTTGTGAAGATTCATTTTTTCCCTCAGGTTTCTGCCCCTCTCGCCAGTGTCAACAAACTCTCTGGAGAACTTAAAGCCATAGCCAATATTGTCAGAACAACCGCCCCATTCCCAGTCGCGTACAGCAGAAGGTGCTCTCGATTGGTGTGTGTAATCGCAAGAACACGACTGTATGCTGCCCTCGCTGCAGGCTCTTGCTATGCTGTGGGTGACCGCTGCACTGGTAATCGCATAGATGAAGGCCGTTTCTCGACATCCTGTTTCCAACAACAAAAATAGAAAAAACCAAAGGTGAGTTTTGAGCGAAAAACAAAATTAGCTGGGTTTGTGACCAAGAGACATTGAAGATCTTTCGATTTCTCGTCGCCTCGGGACTTTTGCCCCAAGGACTACTTTTTGCTCCGAAGCCTCAAAGACTATTAACAATCCTGTTAATTACACTTGGGGAGAAGAAAAGAGAAAAAAAATAAAATCATATATAGCCTAGCTATCTCACAAAATACAGCCCAGGTCTCGCCACCTCCTGTAAGTATTATCAACTGCCTTTGTCGTGCCGACACCAAGAACCCACTACCATTGTGTTTCACCTTATAACTCCTATGCAGGTCTTCACTAATTTTTTTTTTCTTTATAAGCTTTTTTTTAAATCATTTTGTATTCCGTTTTTAATTCACCAAATAATTCCGAAAATTTTCGTAGGAAAATGGAGTTTTTTGTTTAATTTACAGTTGGGATTAAACATTTTTATTTTTTATTAGAATTTAGAATAATTTTGAGGGCTATAAATATATAGATTATATTATTTGATTTGTATTAACTTTTAAATAAATATGTATTAAATGTATAACATCAAATTTTTTTTCAATATACGTTTTATCATATTTATTTTTTAATACACATGGCATTATGGTAAAAAAAAAGCATTTCCAATGGCACAATTATTGGAAACGTGTATAAACCTTTTTGCCTAGGGATGAACCTGTGATAGCAAAATACTGGACCTGTATTTGCGTGGGAGGTGGCAAACGGTAATTAGAAATATATAGACTATATAATTTGCTTTGTATTAACTTTCAAATAAATATATATTAAATGTATAATATCATAATTTTTCTCAATATATTTTTGTGCGCTTGCGGGCAGCGAAAAGAATATTTTGTCGATTGGACAAAATATTTGGCAATGATAATCGAATAATGTCTGGATTGATCAGCTGTTGCTTCGATCAATTACATATTTCATTTGATAAAAAAAAAATTCTTTTCGCTGCCCGCAAACGCACGTTTTGTTGGTTCTAACGATTCTTTTTCTCAGTGTATTTCGTAACACACACGGTATTTTGCTAAAAAAAAAACATTCCCAATGGCAATATTATAGGAAACGTGTGTAAATCTTTCGGCCTGATGATGAACCTAGCAAAGTGATAGCAAGATTCTGGGCCTGTATTTGCGTGGGAGGTGAACAAACGGCAGAAGCGCAGGGAAACGACGACTCAATTCTCTGGTGTAGTAGGAGAACTACCTGGCAAAAGCAGCCCGGAAAGGAGCTAAGACTCTCTCTGGTGCAGGTGGAGTAAGCCGCGCGCCGGGCCTGACCTTAACCCGCACCTCGCGCTGACCCGAGAACTGGCGGGCGTGCGCCCAAGAGTCTGTTGAGTGTGGCTGAGAGGAGGGGATAGCGGGGACCGAGGGCCCCGACCTTATCTGCATAAGGCGCAGGTGCTGGACGGCATCTTTGTGCTTGGGTCTCGCGGGCGCTCGCTCACTCGCTCACAGCTCCCAGTGGTGAAGATATCAGCAGAAGCGAGAACGGGCCGAGACCCCCGGGGAACGCACACGACCATATATACACGAGACCTTAAGGAGGTATCCCCGTCACATCGTGTCTTGATTTATTTCGTAATTCATACATCAATTTTAACGTTGAAATATTAATATTTAAACAGATACGCAAATTCGACACTTTTTTCAAATTAATTATGTGAATATATTACATAGACGTAAATCAATAATTTTTTTTGCGGATTCGGAGATTAGGTCATGACGATATTTTACATATAATTAGAGCAGAGATAAATTATTATCCATTAATAATTTTTTTTAAATTTAATTTGTAAATGCAATTAAAAGAAGAGTGAAAATATGTATATTCTTTTTTCTATCACTTTGACTTACGGGAATTGATGATTTTAATTTTGTATTCGTAAAATTAAATTATATTAATTTGAGAAAAAACACGAATTTTCGTGTTTGGAATTAATAGACCTGAAGGAAAATTATTGTGTACACTCAAGATTTGGCCACACTCGTCGTTAACCATCTTGCCCCTCTATTTTATTTTATAGTGCCTCCTGAACAGCCTCGAAGACCTACGCCAAAAACCCGTTTCATACCTGCTACCCAAAACCGTATAATACATCTACGATACTACGAACTTCCTTTTTTTTCTATTGTTTTTATACCTTATTCTGCACTACCTGTTGCTCGTGTGAGCAAGGGTCACACTCGTTCTCGAATCTCCAGGGCGAGCTGCGAGTCTCGATTAATTGCGAATTAGGGTCAAATTAAGGAGAATTGATTATTCGAGTGACACGAAGGATTTATATCGACCGATTGGAGATAACGGATAACTATTAGTTGGCGTTCTTTCGAGTGGAAACCCGCTGTGATTCTCGAAAGGAATTATATACATCATCGCGATTCACAAATGTACTGAAAAAAAAAGTGAGTAACTAATTTTACGCTCTTAGTCACTACGGTGACAGTATTTGGTATTTTTTTCCACTCATAAGTGATGACAAATGCACGTGAACATATAATACAATCAAATACTTTAATAATAAATATGGATATAAAAAAAGTTTCATAAATGCGAAGAAAAAAGTAAAATTAACTAAACAGGTATGTAATTTACAAAAAATGATACTCCAATTGGCAAGACTTTTTATTTTTTGAATAAACTATGATAATTCCGAGACAATTCTAAGAAATATTTGAGTGACTAATTTCTTAAGCATTTTAACTGATGTAAGAAGAAAAAAGGCCTGAGAATCTCGGACAAAAGTTTAAGAGTGGACAGATAAATATTGGTCGAACAGTAGAGCCAATTTATCTTAGTGTATAAGACCTCTAGAAGCTGGTCCCTTTTCGTCTCCGTTTCTATCTCATTATAATTGAAACATTCGAGACGTGACAGAAATTTCATACGACGCGTACTCGTTCGACTGTGAAAAATGCGTTTCGTACGACAACAGCCTCGTAGTAGCAGTAAGAACACTATAAAGCTGTATATGTGCTGAGAAGAAATTCCTCGAGTCGCTTGGCACAGTCTTTCGCTCCCATAAGTAACCGAAACTAACGCGAGTCTCTGCACCGAGAAATCGAGAATCGGGTGGAAATAAGACGTCAAAAGCCGTTTTCATCTATTCCCCGGCTATTTCACTCGAGGTCAGACACGAGAAGTAGGATCGGTAGAAAAGAAGAGAGTGACGGGTGAGATGATCGTCCGTATTCAATTTCCAAGCGAAGAGAAGATCCAAATTCGTCACGAATCTTTCCTAAGTTGAGGTGAGATGGTTCCTGAGTGTTGGTTGGAGCCTTCGGTAGTCATCGTGGTCATTGCGAGGCCTCCCACTGTCTTTTTCCATCTCCTTCTACCCTCAACTCAGTTTTTTCCGTATATAGAGGAGACCGGGGCTAGTCGGACTAGGACCAAGTTGAGTTAAGCCCATTGAAAACTTGGCAATTCTAATTTCTATTTCTATATTCTATATTCTAATTTCTTGGTTGGTCTAACCAAGTCACTTGGTTAGCTTACCAAGTGACTTGGTTAGTCAAATGTTCTGATGGTAATAGAAAATTTCTCCAACAGTGACTATTAAACGTTCGCAAGTCAAATCGTACAATCGATGCAGCCAAGTATTAGAAAAAGAAATTGAAAGAGAAAATTGACCCACTCGAACAAAAATCATTTGCTAGCATAGTGATGGCAAACTACATTTGCTGGCCTTACAAATAATTTTGCTGGCCTAGCAAATCTTTTTGCTGGTCCAGCAAATTGGTTGACAAGCCTAGCAAATAATTTTTGTTAGGCTAAGAAATAAGGCTTTGTTGTCACTATATTAGCAACTGATTCGTTAATGTAACAAAAGTTTTCACTCCGTGCAACTAGCCCCGGTGGCTCTTAAGAGAGGAGAAACTGGCTGAGATTCCACTATCTCCATCTTTCTCTGTCACGCGACATTTCCCCTAATCCTTGAACAAGAAACGGGACTGGGTCCGGGAGTCAACGGAAGCAGAAATACATTGGCCCGCTACGGTGGGCCACAAGGTTCTTGCAACGGGGTGGTAAG